>OY728147.1:1325403173-1326134423 GCA_963277665.1 Viscum album
AAAAGTATTGGGTACCCCGCACCATTTCCCACTTAATTAGATTCTGCTCTTCCTAACGGAAAACGTCCTGACGCTACCACACTCTTCCCACCCGCACACACCTGGGCCAAACCACGCATCCCTCCCACACACACCTGGGCCTCACAACCATGCATCTCGCCCGCACACACCTGGGCCACAACCACTAACCTGCCCGCAGACACCTGGGCCTCATCCCGAAGGTTCTTGGGAACGGTAAGCCTGCTCGAAGAGTCTTGGGCTAAAGGTCGCCTCAAGCCATCACAGCCTCCGAGACCTACCCGAAGAGTCTTGGGTGTTAGGTCACCTCAAGCCATCATAGCCTATGGAAGAAGGAGCAGGAAGGAGCTAGTAACTAAGGGGTAACACCCTCTCCCATAAAATGGGAGTGTTCGGCACTAGGTGCTTGACATGGGTGTGGTGCGACAAAACACAAAGATACAATTATATATATACATATACCAAACACACAGCCCAACCTATGGCTTCTTAAAAAGAGAAACTGAGCATGTGCCTCGGCACTGCTACCACGAAGCATGCATCAACAACCAAACAATCATCCCCCAACCCCATTTAGGTTTTCATGTTTCATGCAATGGTTTAACAAATTATTACTACTGGGCAACTATCATCCAGACAAAACCTTTTGAAAACATATCCCTGCCATCCACAACCAAGGTTAGGTAAAACGCAAGAAACCACATGCCATTTCATTTACAAAATATTATCACAACCATACAACATTCCATCATTCATTTATTTCAAAGTTCCACACATAAAACCCTTTCCACACACAAAACATTTCTGTATTTGAAAACACCTTTTACTTCCAAAACACTTTTCATAATCAAAACACTTTTCATAAATAAAGGCGTTTTCCACAACCAACCACTTCCCATTTCAACCCCATCATTTACAAAAACATTTCCCACAAAACAACCAACCCACCAACATGTTCATTATTCCAATTTTGTTCAACCGGGGTGATCACACAAGGTTTTCATTCTCATTTAATCAGCCAGTCTTTACGTGCTTATCCATTTTCCATGTTTTAACAAAACCAACCACAAACAATTCAGATATCAATTGCGCACGCAAAGCCAACCAACGACCTTGATTTTTAGTAGGCAAAGGCCTTTCAATCCAAAATCACAATCAGAAGATAAAGAAACTGGAAGGCAATAGAAACAGCACAAAACCCCAAACCCTTCTTTATCCGGTTATTATCTTTATTTAAAGTTCAACTGCATCTCATGGAACAAAATAAAAATATCTCACCCCGCATGTTGCACCAAAAAGAGAGACAAAGGTAAACCCCTACCTCAAAAGGTCCCAATCACGTCGCTTCCGACGACGTCCTTCGGTGTCCTCCGCCTTCGCCAAACCCGAAAAACGCCTCCTAGGATGGAAGCTGGAGAAGGAAGGCCGGAAGGAAAGGTTACAAGTCCGGCTTAGAAGCTTCGTCTTGTCGCTACGATCCTGTGGCCGCTGACGGATCGACGATCGAAGTTCGGACAAAGAAGTTAGAGGAGGAAGACTTCTTGATCATCCAAGAGTGTCGTCGTGCGAAGAAGAAGCGATTCGTCTGGAAATAATCCGCGCCCCTTTCTTATATATCCAACGAATAGGTAAAACAGTATGCAGCGTGTATTGATGAATACACGGTGTGACTGTACACCCATTATGTGTTTTTACTGGTCAACACACGACATGTCACGCGGTTTCCACGCGTTTTAAAAAAACGTTAATTTTATTAATATGTGTGTTTCGTTGACCCGAGACATAACTCATAAAAAGGTATCCATCACTGGTCTTAAAATGACCGTCTTAATTACAGGATTACACTGTCGTTGACGGTTCGTCATTCCGACACCATATGAAGAAGTTATAGACTTTTTAAGTTTTGATCACCCAAAATAATAATATTATTATTTTATTATTATTATAATAATTTAATATTTTGATCAAAAGGTCTTGTGGCGTGAATCTCTCCCCTTACACCATGCGCACTCCCTTATTTTATTATTGTATTACTATTTTAATATATTAAATCAACATTATATAAAATATATGATATATTATAAAAAAATGATTTATACAAGGGAAAGGGGCATTCACGCCTACCCCTCCCCATGTCATGCGCCTCATCCTTTAATTTATTATAATTTATTAAATAAAACCACTTTCCTTTTAATTGTATTATTATATTTATTATACAATCAATATTATTAATTTCATATTTCAATTTTGGGAGAACCTATGCACAACCATTCCATGAGACTCAAAACCATTTCATTTAATTGAATTAAATGACAAAACAAAATTAATATAACATACATATTCAACCCCATTTTAATACATTTAATTTTATTAACCTCTAACAAATAGTTTTACACCATCATTTTTATTTATTGTTCTTCAATAACAATAACATTTCATCAACTTATTTTATTATCTCACCGACGTTATTGTTTTTAATAACAAAAAGATTTACGCTCGTCGCATTGACCACGTTAAACCACCCTGTTGGATATCTGAATCCGACCATGCCACGTCAATGTCGCGTAACATCCATCAATTTAATTATTTTTATTCTATTTATTTTTATTTCACACTGATTAAATTGAAACCACATTTATTAAATAAAAACCATTCAATTTCATAAACCCAATATAACGAACTCACCTTTAATTTTTTTTTTGAACGCACCACCGTGCTTCCACTTACATGTTCATTTAATTGTTTGCAATAAATACCATGACTCATTTCATCAATTTCTCATTATTATTAATATTACAAATAATATTAATAACACAACAGCCATAATTATTATTCAAATTTAATTTCAACAATTACTCAATTAATAAAAAAACTGCATGTTTCATTTATCAACGTCTAATGGATCACACACCTTCCCACTTCACATCATTAATAATAATAACACCAATTAAATCATTTTATCATGATTATTCTTTTTAGTTTAATTAATCAACAATTTATGTCATCATCATTATTATTTAACATATTTTTACGTTATCATCAGTATTAAAATTATCATTATAACGCGCGTCGTGTTGACCACATCGATTTCAACAAAGGAATGGACCGGAGGGGTCCGGTCCATTACAGAATGTATATACTGGATATATATTATGTATATGATATATACATCATGAATATAATTATGGATATAATGGTTATTTTACCACATGAACAAAGTGTAATTATAAGAAGTTTATTTTTGACTCAAGTACCTAAGATCGAAAAAACGACCGTTATAAACTTAAATAATTACATAATGTTCATGACATGGTAATAAGTGATATAAAAGGAATAATAAACTTGAAAAAGGTTCTTAAAAAGGTATAGATTAACTCTAGTTTATTATTCAGGAGGTTAAAGAACGGTCAAGTCAAGTCAGACATAAGGTAAGGTAATTTCTTAACCCAATTTCCATTCTTTGGGTTAATCTCCTACTTTCAAATTATGTTATGATATTATTATGTCCTATCTTGTATTTGTACTTTCTTTATGTGTACTTATATTGAATGCACATAATAGATCTATTTTATTTAAAAAAATGATCTTGGTAAGGACTTCATCTCAATCTCCTTTCATTGAGGCATATTTTGTTTTATACACAACTTTCTTTTATACAGTGTATAAACCCCTTTGACTTTTACGTTTATTCAAAAGGAATCTTTTTTATATGAAGAATTTTACTAAATGACAAAAAGGAATATTTTTCTTGTTGTACGTATGCGGTGACAACGACTTCTCTGCCTCCATGAGAACTATTTGAGTTTTGGCTTCCTCTACAAGCCATAACTTTTTTTTAAAAGAAAAATAAATACCATGTTTTACTTTTCTTTTATTTTGGTATTGAAAATGGTTTTGAAAGTGTTTTTATTATATCAATGTGTTGTATTGATATCTTGTGATTGAAATGTCGACATTTTATGTTTCTTTTATGCATGTTTTATTTGATATGATTATGTTATGGTTTATGATATGTTTAAACCTGTTCATATGAGGAATGCATTGAACTTAATAAGTGATGGGTGGAGCCCGCTATAGCTCCTCGATGCATCGCTAGGTCTCATGAGACAAACTAGTGTCTTGGAACGAGGCCTTGACAAAATCTTATTTGTGGTCTTGGCATGAGGCCTTGGCTACGTGGTTATGATAGTCTGGCATTATGCATTCCATCATTATGAAAGTGGTTATTGATATTGCATGTGATTATTCGACTAGTAGAATATCCATGTGAGTAAGTAAATGGCATTATTTAATTTTATTTTTACATATTATGCTGAAGTTAAATTTTAAAAGGATTTTTTTTAGTTATACATTGCCTTAAATGTTAATGTTTATTTATGAAAGCTTATGCAATATTGTTATCCTTATTGAGCATCTGAGCTCACCCCTTTCAATGTTTTAATATTTTCCAGGATATGAAGAAGTATTGTATGAATGACCTGCAGGGATAGTCAGAAGAGGATATGAGTGTGGACTATGGAGACTTTTTTATTATAGTTTTTCACTTTATGATGTAATGTAACATTTATGAATGTATCTAGTGTTTCCAAGGCTACTAAACTCATCGGTCTTTCGAGACTTGATCTTTTGTGATCATGCCAATGTTACGAAGAAATGAACCAACTCTAGGTAGTTGGGGTCGAGGAATTACACTTTATCACTAGATACAACATCCCCTTTATAATTCATGATTTACAAGGGATTATTACATATCGATTGGAACTTCCTCAAAACCTCTATTTAGTGGAATTTTTTTTTATCATTTCACTTTTGAGTAAGTAAATTAATAATCCATCATATGTACTAAACTAAAAAATTATAAAAATAGAAAATGTTTTTTTTCTTAAAAGGGATAGTTCTAGAAGACATTGGATATTTGAGATAAAGTACTACAAAACATCACACTCATATGTTCAATGTTCTATGAAGAAATAAAATGTTTGATTAAGTGGTGTGGGAACCTGATGATGTAGTGAGACAAAGGTACCTTGATCTATTTCCATATGAGTAATAAAATTTTATCAGTGAGATTTTTTAACATGGTGGAATGTAACACCATATATTTTTAGTATGAAATTATCTTCAATAAATTCTAGATGTTAGATATCTTATCTTATACAAAGAAATAAACTAAAATAAACCATGATTTATTTCATTAAAGTGTAATATTATAATCTAAAATGATATAAAAACAAATAATTATAATAAAAATATATGAAAAATGATTAGTAAAATGAAAATAGGAATAAAACAATAATTAAAGAAAAATATTGGGATCTGGAAGTATTCATTCTCATGGTATCTTATGAATTTCATAATATCAAGTATAACTATGTAATGAATGAAAAAAATTATAAATATGATAAAAATTTTATAAAATTAATAGGATGGAATATTTTATAGAATCATGTAAGGTTATATATATAGATATTAAAGGGTAATATTACCATTATATGTTCATTAGCTATATGGTTATTTTATATATAGTCATTGCGTATATAGTCATTGGGTATACATGTATCCAATAAATATATTGATGATTTCATAATTTACATGAAAAAATTTCTAATACATTATAATTATTATAATCATTATGAATATAACATATAACACATAATATTGAAATAAAATAGAAAGATATTGATTCATTTTTCAGAATATCATTTATTTTGAAAAAAAAATTATGTATACATTTTTATTTATTTTAAAACTTTTACAGAATTATTTTAAAAAAATAGATTGATAAAACTCATTAAATTATTTTAAAAGTAAATGAATAATATATATGAAATAATTAAATATTTATAAGGAATAAAAATTTAATTATACATGATTAAAGATATATGTTTTATTTTAAAACATTGTTTTTATTATATATTCTATATTTCAATTTAAAAGTTAAATTTCTCAAATTTGGATTATGAAATATAATAAAATTAATTATATATATATATATATAATTTACATTTATGGAATTATTAATAATTAGTAAATAATAAGTTTAAAATATTTTAATGTTTGAAAAGATACTTTTTCTAAAAATTGATTTTTTGCGTTATGTGTTTTTATTATAAAATTATTTTTTCACTTTTTGAAATATAATTTAATAAATTGATATTTTTATTTGAGATCATAATTTTAAATTTAGTTAATATATTTTATTCCATTTTTTAGAAAAAAAATATATAGGTAAATGGTGAGTTATCATGGTAAAGGGTAAAATGAGGTAAAAGGGTTAAAATAAAGAGTAAAGTCATAAAATATCTCAAATAAATATTTTAAATTATTTATATTAGGGAATGAATGACCAACCCTTTCCATTTTTATATTTTTGAGTCACATTACTTGATAAATCAAATTTATTATACATTAAAGAATAGGTATTTGCGGAAATGTCACTAAAACTGACCTATAAAATGACTCCTCCCCTACCCACATAAAACCAAACTAATCCATTATTTTCATATTCAATGTGTCACATTCTAACCTATTTTACTCTATAAATAGTAAACAAACTTGTTGGCAAAAAGCCCTCAGGCTCACCTGCTCGTACGCCAAAGGTTGCTGACAAGCAGTGATGGTCCAAAGGTGGTAAAGTGGGGAGACTATACCCTCTAGATCAATACTAAGAATTGTAGAAGAATAAATAAACTAAAGGAATTGAAATATAATAATAAATTTTAACCAGTCCAATGCCAAATAAATGACCATTCATGAACATGCTAAGGTATAAATACAAATTGGTCAACATACAGTAGGTAATACAAACAATAGGACTAAGATTACAAAAGAATCAATAAATAAAATACCCAAATCTAGTGGGGAATATAAGTACATTACCACTATCCCTTTCCCATGTCTAGACCTAGTGTATAAATAGTAACAGAAAAAATTGAAATCTAGATCCTATCTTGAAGCCATGCCAGCATGCATGAGATATGTCTAGGTACCTAACTGTGGCCGGAATAGGGTGTGAGAAAAACTTAGTAGGTCACCACCAATGGTGTCTAATGTTATATAGTACATGAATATAAAATTAAGGAGTGTACAAGTATATAAAAATTAAAACTATAAGGTAAACATAAATCATTTCGAACTCAGGCTCCTCATGGGATACCTAGATTACTCTACTTACTTTGTCCTAAGCCAAAATATATCTAAAATAGTTTCATCATATATATATATATATATATATATATATGTGATTTATAGTGAGGGCCTAATTCATATAACCAAGGATACCCTATTTAATTTCATAAGGCTATCATATTTTAATAATGTTAATAAAACCGAACATAAAATAATTAATGAGGAATATCATGTCCTACGATCCCAAATAAATAATAAAGAACATCATGTCCTGTGATTATAATAAAAAATGAGGAGAATTGTTTTTTATTATTCTAATTAAATATTGAGGAACATCATTTCCTTTGATTCCAATTAAATAATTATGAGAAACATTTCCTAATATGAGTAATTTCATGTCTATAACTTCAATACATAATTAGTAACACCATTTCCTTTAATTTAAATAAATCAATAAGGAGAATCATGTCCAACACCACTTAACCATCCATAATTCATACATTATAACATATATTTAGAGTTTTTAAAAGGTATTCCATGTAGGAACCTAAGTATTACTCATGGAAACCCATAATAAACTTGAATTTTTTAGTTAATAATTTAATATATTCTTTGGGAAACATCCATGTCAAATTATAATTCACTATGATTCAATTCATAAATCAACTCACCTCAAGAGGAAACAAGGGACATGTAATGAAACATTACATTTAACAATTTAATACTTAAACATTAGTTCTTCCCATCCTAATATTCAATAATTACATTTCATAATTGGATATGGTCCGAGTGTAATATTTAAACCCTCTCACACTACATCTCAAATAATTACATTTAATAATCATGTTAGTAAGGTATAAGTCAACACACCTAAAAGTTGGTTTAATTTTATGAAAATAAAATGTGGGATGAAAAAAAGATCATTAATGGACATATAGAAATAAATGAAGAAACATGTTATTCAATTTAATACCATTTGATCATAAAAGAGAGTATTAATTTAAAATAATAAACTTTGACCTTAAATAATCATTTACTTGCTCATGAATCAGCTTTACTACCCAATGTTTTTCAAAAAACACTTTATAAGAAAACATAAAGGAAAAATCATAATCATGGTGGTTTTGAAGAAAAAATGAAAAAACAAGATAAATGTTTTCCTAAAAATATACCTTTTACCCAAAAATTTATGAATCATTTCTTTAAAAAAATATTCTTTGTTTACCTTTTTAAATTCAAATGATTTCCATGAAAACTCTTAAGAACCCATAGAAAATTCTTATAGGTTACTTGGGAAATCATCTTCATAGAACCCTTACAATAACTTTTAGAAATGTAATAACCATTATATTTGACTTTTAATATAATTCTCTAAAAAACATAATCATCACCCAATGCATTGGAGAGTTATATTGGGCTCACTTTCCATGATGATCTATATTGGGCTCACCCATATCCATGAGATATATCAGGAATACCCATCATCATAAGATATATCGAGCTCACCTATCATTATAAATTATTTACATGGACCATATCATTATTAAAACATTTTAATATTTCACCTTTTCATCAAAAACACTTGAAAATCACTTTTGAACCCATATTCAAAATGCTTTCAGGTATCGAAATACCCTTTCCTTATAAAACACCTTTTAAAAAAATACATAGAATAGAAGGGAAATAGTGTTTTTATTTGAAGAAAATATGAAATATTTTAAATGAATATAAACATAAAATAACAGTTATAACGATGGGAAAACCATTTACTCGGTATATGTTAAAATAAAATATTACTTTTGTCTTCTATGAAGAAATTCAAAAATTTCTGTATAAAATATACAAAACAATTCCTTTTGAAAAAAATTGAATGAAAGTAAAAAAATAAACATAAAATTTCCTTTATAATTATATTATGTCTATATAAATACATATAAAAATTATTTTTATGAATATAGATATGGAATAAAAAGATTTAGATAATAAATCTTTAAAATATTTAAAATAAGGATTTTAAAGTAAAGTGTCCCTTTACTTGAGTCTAAATCATCATGTATTTTATTTATCTTAATTAATAATAAACTTCTGTTAATTATTTAATATATTAATAACCATTTTCAAGGTTATTATTCAGTTTACCATGCTATAATTAATCACTTAATCAATTAAGTCCAAGTCATGCATTTTTAATTTATTTAGCCCATATGTTCAAAATGACTTCAGTAGGTCAAAAATGGTAAAATATGTCATTATCTCATAATATCTAGAATAATAATAACGAAATAATTATAGTTTTTAAACATCAATTATACTTTTAAAATCAGTAATGAAATATGGTTATGATAAATGATTTGTGTTACAACAATGGAGAAGATAAGTCATGTGTACGCATGAGTAACATTTCCACTTTTCAATGATCATTATGGAAATAAGGTAAGTATTATTTTATCTTTATAAGGTGATAATTATATCATAAATAAAATATTATTTGTTTAAATACACTTATATATACCATCCATGGTATTCGGTAATGAAAAACAAATCACATCACTTCATTAAGGTGGTAATCCACACGTACGCACAAACGATGTTATCATTTTTCAATGAATTGAAAGGTAATAAAATATATAATATTTTACCTTTATATAATTATAAATATTTCATTAATATCATATATTTACATTAAATCCATCATCTTAAATATCCATGATAGGTGATGATGAAAAACAAATAACATCGGTTCGCAAGGCGGTAGTCCGCCATACACACGAATGATGGTTTTGTTTCACATTTGGTGGAAGTCAATAAAGATATAGGTTATTCCAATAAACTAAAACATCTAATTATATGTAATATATTGGTGTTATTATATTATCAGGAATGAAAAATATTTTAAAGATGTATAATAATAAATAAAAAACACTTTGTTAAGAACCATACCTATTTTTCATAAAACCTCTTAAGGTATACACAAAAATCTTTCCTATGATAGTTTTATAATCAAACCAATGACTATAGGATGAAGGGATGGATTTAATTAAGGGATATGGTAAGTAATTGGATAAAATAAAATTCTTGTTAAGTGTGAATAAAATAGTATAATAGGTTTCCTTTTATAAGTGAAGGGAGGGGCACTCTTGGAATTACTTAAAGTACTGAATTAATATAAATTAATTTTCATAGAAAAAAAAAGCTAAAGTGATAAAATTAAACAATATTATTATTAATATGGGTTTAAATAATCTTATAAAATGAAATTTTAAATATTTTAGATTAATTTTCCACCCTTGTCTCTTTATTTTAACGAGATGTTAACCCTTTTAACATTTACTATGATATCAAGCTTTTTACAATAAAGGAGTCAATAAAGTTACTATAAAAGTAAAATTAAAACATAAATGGAACATTTTTGATATTATAAAATATATAAAATTAACTTTTACCAAGCTAATATTTTTTAAAAATTTAAATCATTTTATAAAACATTATTTATTATTAATTTTAATTAATGTCATTTTTTGAGCTATTAATTAATTTAACATTCAAAACAATATGAAAGAAATTTTATTATAATATAATCCTTTATAAAATACCTAACATATTATATTTATCTAAAAAAATTGTAACATAATAAGTTATTCAAATTTTATTACTTCTAATATTTATAAAATAGTTTATTTTATTTTTCAATTAATTGAATAAATATTGTGTTGGTATTGCATAAGAATTTAAGAAAATTATTTCATCACTAGAATTAAGAATTAAATAAAATTATACAAAAATAATTTAACTTTAAAATAACCATTTTAAAATGAACATATTTTTTTATCCATGTCAAAAAAATATTATAGATATTAAAAAAAGCGTGGCACTTTTGACATTATACTTTACTTAAATATTATAAAGGTCAAAATAAATTCTAAATGGAACAATAATGGTAATATTTTTGAATTTATGATACTTATATATGAAATATACTCATATAATTAAATAAAGGAAGGTTTTAGGGTCATTTTTTAGTCCTTATCGTATCATTTTTAACCTTAAATAACTAATTTACTATTACTATCGGGACAAAATTTACTACGATTCCTATTCAAAATGAGAAGAAATAAAAGGGACATATTTACAAAAATTTTAAATCATGATTCAAAATATTAAACTAATTTTCCATGATTCAATTCATAAATGTGGAAAAATTTAAAATTAAACAGAAAAAATACGATAAAAGCTCTTTGTCAAAAAAATTGTCTTCTTAAGTATAAAAAGGTTTTCATAAAAACTTAAAGTATAAAATTAATTTTAAAACTATAATTTTATTATTTTAAATAAAAAATAATGAAATTTTAAAACTAATCTAAAATATAATATGAATTTTTAAATTCTATAAAATAAAATAAAAAACATTATTGTTCACAATTCATTGAAAAATATAACTTTTCATAGAATTATAAAAAAATCATCATAAAATAATTTTGACTTGATGAATTAAAAAATTGTAGTTAATTTTTTCAATTTAAAATTATATCATTTAGAAAATCAATCTTTTAAATAAAATCATATAATGCATGAAAATATAATTTATTTAGAAATAAATCTTTTTTCTTATGACTAAAAATTACCTAATATTACCATAATGAATATAACTATATATTTAATAAATATATGAAAATTATTTATATTAACATTAAATGGGTTGTTAAACCACTTTTATAAATTTTATATTACAATAATATAGATACATATTCTTACTTCATTCATTATAATGCAATTTTGTTTTGGTTAGTCTAACCATCTATATAAATGATGCTATAACATTTTCATCATGAATGATTATGAAACCATAAATACAATTAATATATAGAATTAGTGATTAATTTAAGATAATTTTATAATTAATTAATGGAAATATATATAATTATATTCATTAATATAATAAATTCTTTTTATTTATTCATTAATCACAAAGTGGAGTAAATATCTAACCGCTCTTTACAAACCCTTATTGTAAACGCATTAAAATAATAATTGAACTTAAAAAATATATCAAACACATATAAAAACATTATAAGAAATTTTTATAGGTTATCAATACATAATAAAGGTTCCAAAATTGAAACCATCATTAAATTTTAAGTATGGAACAAATGGAACAATTAACACCTGATGATTAATATTAACAATGAATTATTAATAAATGGGAAATAAAAAATATAAATAATTGGTATTAAGTAAAATAAATATAAATAAGGTTTAATATATATTAAAAATAAACCTATGTTGATTTTACCAAAATTGAGAGCATGTTCGAGCAAGGGGATCCCAATATATGTGTTTCTCATATCAATTTCTTTTATTTAAGACATGTTCTATATTCTATAGTTGTTTTTACATATATGGTCTATATAATAACCCCATTGAAATATTTTAACAAAATTTAGATTTGATTCATGGTATTTATAATTATATTTCATGTTATCCCTTTTATTTTATTTTGATAAAAATATTACCAAATCCATAACAATTTTCTTGACTCAATCTTATTTTATTGAGTTGCAATCTTCCTTCTTTGAATGTTTTCTTCTATGTTTTTTATATTATACCCATATACAATGTCACATTTCATTTCTTTTTTATTTTCTGGTATAGTTATATTTCCTTTTCAAAACCTTTTTTATAGATTCTTACTTTATAAAAATAATCCATTAAATAAGACAATATCTACCCTCTATTTTGGATATCTCCTTTTCATACCCATGTATTTTCTTTAAAAAATTGTTTTAATAATTTTGAAATTTAAATATATATTATCTTCAATAAATATCTTACTTATCATAAATTATTATTAAAATGAAATTTTATATCATTTTTATTGATGTTGGTTACTTTAGATTCTTAAAAATTATTTAAAAATTTATTTCTCTTTTTTATACCATTTTGTGCCTTTAACACAATTTTTCTTCTAATATAACCTTATTTCATTTCAAAGATTCAAAATGGAGGTGTTATTATTTCAAATATTCTTTTTAATGTCTTGATACACTATTTGAAAAATATTTTAATGGTGACATATATCTTAGTTTTTGTGACATCATTATCAAAGCTTTAAGAAAACTCATTCTTAAATTTATCTTCTATTTTACCAAATTTATCAAGAAGATTCAAAATTTATGTCTATTATATTTTTTGTAAAAAATATAAATTCTATTTAGATACATTTTTTTTGATTGAATTTTGGGTATCATCATATCTAACTTATGGTTACTTTTTTTATACCTATTTTTATTCAATAAAATTTATTTATATGGGTTAAAAAGGTTATGACGTATGATTGATTTAATGCATAAAAAAATTGTATTGTTTATCATTATGTGATGGTTTGGCCTCAAATTTTATATCCCTCCAATTCATTGGGTAAATATTTATATCTTAGGAAATTACTATGTTATGGGAAAGAGGTGGTTATCCTTGTCTATTATATGTTTAGAGAGTTTTAGTTAGCATATTCCACTATGATATGACTATATTAGTGGTTAACCATAACATAATATATGATTCTCTAGGATTATTATTATTCCAAATTCCTAAGTAATCTCTCCATGGGTCCTAATTATTTTATTCTTATTTCATATTCTTATTCCATGGTATATGTTTTTCTTTCAAGAAGATATGTTCATGGTTTTATTTTCCTATGAATTAATTTATGATTATATTATTATTCCTTTTGACCACTTCTTAGGTTTCATGATCATATTTAATTAATCATATTATTTCTTCCATGTTCATGTATTCTCACCATTTTATGATCTAATTATAAATAATATATGAATCATTGATATTTTTTCCCTTACTAGTAATTTCAGAAAACCCTTTTTACTTTTTTCTCATTTTACTCAGGTAATGAAGAATAATAATATTTATAAAATAATAATAAAATAATTCAAGTATGGTGAATGGTTTAGAATAAATATACACTATATTATTAGATAAGTTGGTTATGTTTTTAATCACTAAATACATTAAATCTTTAGGTTTTTTAGATTGTATTTTATTTATGGGATTTAATTTATAATTAATTGAAATAATGTAAAATATATTTATGTTTAGTTTGGGTTGTCTTATTTTTTCATCAATAGTGTAATGTGATGGTTTGGGAAAAGAAGAATCATGGTCTCACTTGGAATGGTTTCTATAATTATTTTATGTGAAATTATGTCATTATATTATTGACAAAGTTAAAGTTAAATAATTTATGGAACTTAAACATTGGAAATTTTTTGGTGATGTAGTGTTTTGATATAACTATTAATCTACATCATTCTTCTCCCTATATGAGTGTGAATGAGTAAGATTAAATTATTTCATATTGATATGGGTCTATAAGAATCGTTGTAGATAGAGGTGATATTGTTCCACCTTTCCATATTTTTTTATGGTTTTCAATAAATCAAAACATTATTAAACAATTTATAAATAAATTTTATAAGTTGATAGTTGACTTTCATTTCATAGAAAAAGTTGGTGATCTTATAGTGAGTGGAAAAAATATCAGTAAAATTTAATAAGTGGTGGATCTTATAAGGGTACTCCATGTGGAATCACTCAATCTACTCTTGGATCATAAAAAAGTCTAAATTCATATTCTTAATGTGTATGTATAGGGAATATAAAAAATAAATTTCCTTATGAAGATAATAAATACCACATGTGGTGCTAGGTTTTGTATAATAAAATATTTTTCTCATGTAATTCCTTAAAGAGTGTCGTCCAATGTTCATAATAGATGTCAGCATCTCATGGTCATTTGGATTATAGTATTCATCCACTTATTGGTATATATGTTATATGAGGTAAATTTTGTGGATAGGTTTTTTAGTTGATTATACACTCATCTAGGCATGGATTAACTCTATTTTAATAATATGAGGGAACATGCCCAATATATGAAATTGAGTATCCCGGGAGTGATGATGGAGAGGTCCCTTCAACAATTTAAGGTACTATTTAAGTAATATCTACACTTAAATTTCCATTATTTTATATATGGGGATATCATTATTTTATATATAAATTTATAAAGATTTAGATTCTATACTAATATTAAATTTAGAAGTATCCTTTAAGTTGATAAGCATAAGAACTCAAATGGGTAGAAGGGGCCTCTGACCAGCTTTACTCTCTATATTCTCTCAGTTAGGGCTTCCCTTGGTGGTTATTTGGAGGGGGGACTACAAAACACTTATTTGGAGTAATCCCACACTTTCCTCCCTCTATCCTTCTTCCCTCCCCTCTTATCTTTTTCATTTTCCCTCTACACTCTCTCTTTTGTTCATGTTTAACCCTACTCAATCACTCAAGTTTTCTTCTTTTTTCATTCATATCTCTATATTTATTCCATGTTCATCTATTTATATACTCTTTCCTTCCATTTTACACATTTCTAACCCTATTATAGTCTAGTGAACATTCTTTTTCGTGGAGGTTTTGGATGTGTAGGTCGAGTTGAATTTGTTTCCTAGGAGCACGGCTTGAATCCATTCCCATCATTTATTAATTATCTATTTCATGGATGTTTTGGTTTCTTTGATATTGTTTAAGTCATTATATTCTCCTAGAATTGTATTTTATGGTTGGGTTTGGTGGTACAGGTGAGGTTTAGTTTCTCTGTTGAGGCCCTTATCTACTTAAAATATTGTTATGGCTTTCTATTCCTTCACTTATCTCCCATTTGATATGTTACGTTGGTTTAAAAGAGGCTTTAATATGTGCTTTTTGATTGGTAAATGGTGTTATAGGAGGTGCATCAAGCATTGACTTCAATCCGAGCTATAGTGGTTCTTTCTAAATAAAGCACTTTGTTGGCACGTTGGTGTCCTAATTTTTTCTGTGTGAGAGGACTCATGGGATCAGAGGAAAGGCATGCTTAATTTTTCTAATTATCATTTCTGATTATGGATATTGTTTGATGGTTCTGAAGGATTACCCGTAGATTTCTATGTGATTTTGGTCTTATTGTGATGCATTTCCAATTTTAATGGTTGAGGAGGATTGAAGGCATTGATCAGTGATCCTAGAAAAGGTCATGGATCATTTTTGAGGTCTCAGTAACTTCCAAATATGCTCTAGATTCAGATTCCATCACTCATCTCCCAATTGTTCTGGTGTGTTGGTTTGCAAGAAGTTTTGGGATGTGATGTTTGAGTATTCGATGGGGTTCAAGTAGGATTGACCTACATATGATATGTCCCTTCATAATTTTAAGATTATGGTTTTATGGTTTTATGTTCTTCTTTTTCATCATTGCAAAGGTGATTGCCTCATATGATGGTGGTCCCAAAGGAAGATTTTGGTAATGGTTGGAATTATTTGTTAAGAAAACTACTCCTACTCTAGGATAATGGTGTTTTTTATTGACTTCAAAAATGTTGTATTGTTGATGGAAAGGTTTAAGGGGACTTATTTTATACCTATTATTGGTTATAGTGGTGATTGGGCAATGATGATGATGGTCGTGAACTCATAAGAATGATGGAAGGTGTTTTGACTTTGACTGACACATTTGATTCATGGATCGAGGTCTCCTCAAGTTCTATGTTTTTTATTATATTTTTTGATATTAAAATTTTGAATTTGTCATCCTGTTGAAGTGTAAATACCACCTGGTGTTTTTTCTACCATTCAACCATAAAAAAATTCTTGAAATTAAAAAATATATTTTTTAGTCAATCTATGGGAAAGAGGGTTGAAACAAGTGTGATGTGTTTACCATAAACTATTATGGTGTGTTCATCATGAATTTTTTTTGATTTCTATATCTTGTATATAAAGAATTTTGACATTTTCATTGGCATGGATTAGTTAACCTAATTCTAAGATTTCATGTATTGTTATCAAAGGATGATGTATTACATTTCTTTGACTAGTGTTTGTTATACATTTATTAGATAATAAGAATTCTATGTTGATTATGCAGTAATAGAGCATGATAAGATGGTGGATATTATCTAATAAGTATATATTATAACACTTGTACTTTTATAGGTTAAGAATATAAAATTTATACCTTTGGTGGTTTAATTTTTCCTTAATGTGCTCCCTAAATATTTTTCTAGGGTCTCCACCTTAGCGAGAGGTTGAATTGTCTATATATTTCTTACCTAGAATAGAACCAATCTATATTCTACCTTATTTAAAGGATCCAAATAAGTTAAGGTAATTGAGAATTCAAATAGAAGAGATTGAATTGAATAGATTTATTAAATTTAGCATTTATCTTTGGGGGTTCTCTATTTATTTTTTTAATAAATCCAATAGAATCCTATGATTGATTGTATTTTTAAAAAGGTTAAATTGTTATACTTTTCTATGAATTGAAAATTTATTTGTTCAGTTAAAGGGTAAAAGGTAGTTTTCAAAGATATATTTACATTATTTTTATCACCATCTCCAATTGATACTGAAGGATGTTACTAAGATAGATTTTAAGATCTATTATAGAAACTATGAGTATTTAGTTATTACCTTTGGAAAGATAAATTCTCATGTAGTGTATGTGGATATAATAAACTTCATATTTATCATTTAATTTATTTTTTCACGGTATTTTCCATGGATAATATCTCAATATATTTTAAATACTATGATGATCATGGTAAACTTATTCAATTTGTCTTAGAAATCCTATGAGGAAATAATTTTTAAGGAAAATTTCATAAACTTTTTCCCAAAATATATGAGTAAATTAATTGATAATGTATTCCCAAAAGTTATAATCATTGTTAATCTTAATAAGTTAGAGGTTTTTATGTCTTATAAAGTTCCTACCAATGTATTTGAAATTTGATTTTTTGTAGGTTTTGCAAGATTGTACCGTTTCTTCATAGGGATTTTTCTAGAATTGCAGCACATATAAAATCTTTAAAAGTTAATGGAATTAATTTAATAGTAATATCATTGTGAAAAAAAATTAATGATAAAAATATATATTTATTACTGATCCTATATTGATATTTAATTATTCTGGTGAAGGTTTTGATGTCAGTTATGACACCGCTTCAATAGGAATAGGTTTTTTTATATTGCAAGATCACCATGTAGTGTCTTATGGTTCATGAAAAACATATAATCCTAAGAACCCCTACCCAACTCATTACCTCTAATAATCTATTGTAATTCATTTTTTTAAGTGTTGGAGGTTCTACCTTTTTGGTTAATGATTTATAGTATACACCAACCACAATAGTCACAATTAGACCTTTTTCGTATATAGATCTACACATAAGAAAATATTTCTAGGTGAGATATTTTATATCATTTTATTTTAAACTCATGTTTACACCTCAAAAGGGAGATTTTATTTCCAATTACCTTTATATAGACTTTATCATAATATTTTCAAGAGGTAATGTTGGAAAACTGTATTTAGATGTTTCTAAGGATCATGTTAGATTATATATTTTTCATATTGATTTGGTATCATATATAATTGATGAAGTCAATTACTCCTAATTGTTTTACCATGATTGTATCATTAGTCGAGATACAATTGATGGTTGGGTGTTCCTCCAAGTCTAATCTCAATATTCCCATCTATTCCACTGTGTTCATGGAAGGCTAATAGTTCCTACTATTAAAAATGATGAGTGATGAGGGATTATCACTCATCCAAGTGGAATATTCATATTGGTATCACAAATATGTATTGTTATATTTTTAGATAGTTTTTTTTTGAACTGATACGGAATGAGAGATCATTGTTTTTGTTGTTAGGTGTTTCACATATTAGTCGATGAAATTGAAACACCAATATCCTACAAGTGTCCTAAAACCACTTCCTTCATCTATATAGAAATGAGATAAAATTATGATGAACTTTAAAAATATATGTAATGTCTATCCAACCTAAAACACTCGATAGTACCTAGAAATATGTTCACTATGGGAATTAAATTTCACCTCCACATATGCTATATGTTTCTAACTAGCAACTGGGGTCTATAGTGTTACTATGGGGATATGATACCCCCATGTTAGAGTAAATAATAATAGAAAATATTAATCAAATAAAATCTATAATAGATAATTAATTTTTGTAAGAAAAATAAATAAAAAATAATCATTCTATATCAAATGAGTGTGGAATCATACAACAATATAGACATATGGTCATGCCAGCATATAATGACTATTCACCAATAGGATGATCAAAAATTAAAACAAATGAAATAAATGTATAAAGCACTATTATTAAACATAATTTATACATCAATAAAATCTTGGATAAATCTATGTTATCTAGTTGAATGATCAAATCATGGGCCTATAACCAACCTAAATTTGGGAACAGTAAAGTCTGTTTAAGTACCCAGGTGTTATGGCCACCAGATTAGGGTGTCAGTATAACTCAGTAAGGCACCACCAACATAGTCTCATAAATAACCATTAAATTTAGTATAGGTGAATGTGATATTATCAGAATAAATAAATATCAATAGAAGCATAAATAAATAACCACCATAGATCCTTTGGTTTTAACATGACTCACAGGATTGATCCAAACATGCTTTAACTAGTTTTGCAGTGTCTTTGATCAAGTTACATAACCATAACAACCAATATCATGCCATTACCTGATTCAAAAATAATTTTATATGAAATCTAGTAGCATCGGTATTAATATCCAGATCCTAGGAAAAAATCATATGAATCCAATAGTATAATGATCACTCGGGGGGGAAGGTAGTGTGTTCCTCTTATATCATCTCATGTGTACTAGTCATTGGGGGCAATGTGTTACTCATGTATATCTCATAGTATACTGATCACTTGAGGGGTAGTATGTCCCTCCTAAATCATCTAAAATATATTGAATATAATTGATTCCTATGAGCAAGTCCAATGCAATCTAGTTTCATCAATATCAATAGTTGGATCCTTGGAGAAAGTACTAGGAATCCAATATGATATTGACCACTTGAAGTAGTAAATTTATTCCATCCAGTTCATATCATTTATACCTCTCATAATGGGAAGTTTGTCCCTCCTATATCCTCTCATAGTATGCTAATCATGCAGTGAAAGTACATACTTCCTAGATCCAAGGAGAACATCTAAGTCATCCCATATATCTTAGTATATCTTAGTGGGAGTGCACCCCACCTGCATAATATCATTAGTAGAAAACATGAAGGTTGGATCCAAGGAGAACATCCAAGGAATCCCATGTATCTCAATACATATAGGTGGGTATTGAGTCCCATCAAAATCCCCTGTTATAAAACATATTGATAGGGTCGTTAAACTTCTTGAACCTATCCCTCATAATAGAGTTCAACTTCACAGGTGGTTGGATTATCTCTATCATAGTTATAACAGGATGATAGTCTATTTAGGTTTTAATCTGACAACTACAATCATTACTTCTCACCCTTTTATGAACACTCTCTAGGGACAATATCTCATTAGGACACCCACTGGAGTACCCTAGGTCTAATAAATAATTTACACCTCACATTGTCTCCTTGGTATTAATCTCATCTATCAAACCAAAACCCATCACTTAGAGAACATAACATCCCTTGGGATCAATATAATCATCGTGTTTTATCATTGGCCCCATTGGTAATCTAGTATGAGTATCACATGAGGGAAATTTACTTAAGCACATACTTTTCCCAAGTCACCCTAAGTAAGTCCTCATGTCCAAACTATCCATAAATCTCAACAATTTTTACCCACCCAGGTAATTAAATCGTAGTGGTGGAGTAACACTCACCCCAAGGTCATCTCGACTAGCCCAAAATCTCTAAGGTGCCACAAGGTTCTCACATGGTCTAATCAAGCTAAAAAATCTATTCCAACACCCTCCTCTACTCAAATGTCACTTAAGAAAAACCTATTAATAAGTGTGATATGTCTATTTCATTCCATTTCATTCAATTTACACTCCTCAGGGCCCAAGTGTCACTTGTCATGTATTTATTATCAAGGCCTCAGCCATTGGCGGCCCTGAAAATCAAGATGGTGGATAAGGGTCCATTGTGGCCCTTATAACTTTTTTCAATCCATGAATTTCATTTAAATAATATAATTTATTTAATCAAAAGTTCAATGGCCATAGTTCCTTGAACACATATTACATTTTTCATAGCAGAAGCAGAAACCAAAGGTAAATGCATAGTGACCACCTAATTCCCTTTGAAGTTATTCCCATTCAATCATATCGTGAAAACTCTCCCCAAATCTCATCCAAACATTAAACAATATAGTATAAAATTTTGAGCATCTATCTCATTCCACACATCACAATATTTAAATATAAATGATTTATAATTAATTATTATGTTATTTCATAAACATTATTAATTAAAAAAATTATAATGCCTAAAAATTCATCGAGCGTAACTCACTCATTGAATACTCAAGAAAGGGGGGTTTTTTCCACTCCCAACCCACATCCATACCTAAGATACATTAATTTCAAAATTTAATGTCCTGGTTCAATTTATAATTTTATCCAATGTCACCAACGACCCTTAGAAAATGAAAACAGTGATGTAGCTCAATTGAAGCAGTGTTAAATAGTATGAGATCATTATTTTGTGAAATCCTTTATTCATTGTATGAAAAATACCATCCATATTATGATGATTCCACCATAATCTAGTTAAATCATCAAATCTACCCTAATCTAGATCACCCATATTAATTGACAAATCAAGAAGAAGAAAATTGGGGAATGAAATAGAGTACCTCACCTCGAATCATCACAAAAATATAAACTAAAATCTACCCCACACCAAATAAGATCAAAGGAAGGAGTATGATTGTTTTGTTTGAATTAGGAGTGCATGATATGGGAAGATAAAAGGGGAATGATCCCTTAATAATCATACAGGATAAATGGGGGTATCTTCCAGAAATTTTAGTACACCCAATGAAAATTTACTTACACCATGGATTTTCCAATATCACGGTGTCTCTCCTAGCAATAGCTTGATAAATTGACATGCCCATCACCACACCCAAAATAAACTATTTATTTCCAACCATGGTAACTCCTAGTTGAAATGACAAGTGTGTATGTTCCATCATGTATCTGATCCACATTTCATGACCTCGGTCATGTAGGCTACCATGATGGTCAACCAAATGTCAGGCCTGGTCATTTTGGTTAACCTAATTTTTACTAGTTGCACCCTCTATCACTATGAGGAGATTTACAACATGCAAATCCCTATGGTTTTCTAAAACATATAGACCAGGGGCACCATATTGTAACCCAAGCCATGGTGATCTTCAACACGTTATGTGCTCACCTGACCTTGCCTCTACATCCACTTAAGTACCAATGCTCCTATTTAGACCTTGTTCCACATTTAAAAACATCTCCTTGAGATTTTAAAACTCTTAGAAACTTGATATGATCACTGGTTATCAAATTAACTCCACTTAAAATAATAAAAAATTAATTTCCCATATAATTTATCAAACCATATGGGAATAGTGTTTTACAAACTCTATTATTTCACTTATCATCCTTGAGAAGATATAGTAAGTAGTATTTCAACCATTGACCATGACCTATCACAAACTTCAACTCATAACCAACTCATCATGTTCTACTCTGTAATGACAATAAATTTTCTTCTATGTGAATCCAACCACAATGTGTGTTATTCATCAAAAATATGATCCACTTGATCATAACTAATACCAATAAAATAAAAATTGAGATAGAACTCCACAAAACCCATCTATCGCGAGATACTATAGTTCCAAAAATCCTTTCATCACTTGACATATGGTTCTCCCCACTATAGGTATCAACTTATATAGTCTGATTCCACACCATGGTGCTCTCTGCTATCATGATCATCTATTGAAGCATATTTATAATGTTTCAATGAAACACTCAGTATGTTTCTAAAACACTCCACCCAGTCATGTATGAAAACACCAGCCAGTCCTCCTCTAGTGGATCATTCTATGAATTTCTCAGGCATAGACACTAACATGTTATCACATCACTCGTTCAAAATGTCTCTACTACTGAATTCATCATGAGATCATCCCAAAACCCATAGAAAATTCTAAACCTAAATCTTGGTGTAATTCTATGTTTGGGTTTGTTCAACCAAAAAAATAGACACTAGAATCTCCCCTATGAATCAATACACCTCCGATCCAACTCAAGATTTTATTTCATCATAAACCATTTTAAACCCAGTTCCAATATAAAGACTATGTAAAATACAACATTCATGACTCAAATATGGTATTTAACTTGGAACCATATAAAATTGGGTTCACTATCATAGCAGCATCTCGGTTTCATCTCAACCACCCAATGATAGGTCTCTTCACCCATAACCCTACCCACATGGGTTAGTTCTTCTATGAATCATTATTTTTTCATTACCCTATATAATAACAAGATGTGATCGTCCCATTTATACCTAATAGCCAGCTCAATACATCAACCACTACCCATTCCCAACTCACCAGGAACATCATCCTCATCATTCACCTAAAATCATATGAAACAATGGTCACGTCCTCTAAAGGTAAATGTTTTACTCCCCACCATACATCATTATTTATGCCACTCCTAGATAATAACCTCCAAAGGTTCCAACATCCCACACATCACTCCTCCCGTTCCATGCTCATTTATCCTATCAATGCCTGACTTAGGATCATCCATGATTGACTATGACACCACACCTAATCCATTATGATGTCTCCTTTACCATGGATTAGTATTTACTATTTTTAGAATAAACCTCAAAAAATCATAACACAAAAGATTTATAAATTTATAATTCCTTCGATCTCACACAAAAACTCACTAATCCATCTCAATTCCAACTAAATATAATGGTTGTATGTTTCTATACCACCAACTCACATAATACAACCCACAGTACCATGAATCGCATCACATCAAACCTAATATCATTCACCTAATCACCATCCAAACTCCACTTGTATGTCAATAACATCTATCTAGAAGAACCTTTAATTCACTCCTTCAAGATCAGGAATTTCACCTATTACATGGTCTATTACTTGAGAACCCTCCAACTCAGGCATCATTCCACAACCGAAGGAATATAACTATGACCCACCCATCCTAGATATTACCATATAAGATTGTGATCCTTAACCTCATTGGAAACCAAACCTAAAATCACCAGGGATAGGCATACTATCAATAATTCCCTTTGAAACCCACCTCGATACCAAAATCACCTCATTTTTTTTACATTACAAACGTCCAAGGCCTCTCTATGCCCATGTCGCATACTCTGTTGAACCACACATACACAAATCTCATAACCTGGTCATCTATCCAAGATTACAATTTCTAAGGGATCTCAAATTTCATAGTTAAACCCACTAATTGTCTACCCTTTCATATATCAGATCTCATCTCGTACAAAATGTTGGGCTCAAAAATACACTAATATTTATCTCAATCCACTAGGTTCTACCACCTAGCTCATAGGCCACATCCCACATAGGTCATTTATCATAGGAAACACCTCTCTATTCCCATTTCTAATATCACCCAATAACTATCACACCAAAAAAACACCCACTCTAGGGTCACACGAACCTTAGGCATCACATGCCAAGTCCTAAACTAACTTATAGGCAATAATCCTCATTAAGAATATTTATAATCTCTACTCAGAACACATATATGTATCGTCATCTTACCAATACAATGTTTTTCAAATATACTATAATTAGATGGTTTGGTTAAGTATTATTCCACCGAGAAGCTATATGGAACGAGTTATTTATTTTTTTTATAACACTTTTAATAGACAAACTCGTTTTATTTTATGAATCAGTATCATAATAACCCTTTGTGGGTTTATTACTATGGATTAAAATTTCTATATCAATAACCTACTAAAATTCAATATACATCCTTTAAAAGATGGAAAACATAGTTTTTATCACTGAGCATGTTTCTATAGAATTAACATTACCTATCATAAAAATTAATATATTATGGTTCAACATAGAATAATTCCCCCCATAAGTTATATGGGAAAAACTGTATAAGTTATTATTGAAACTTTAAATAGTTTAACCCTCATCATAAGTGATATCAATCACACATAAGATAGCATATTTCATATGAATTAAATATTCCAACTATGATTCATGTACACAGCCTATTTCTAAGAGCTAAGAGAAAAAACCCATAAATTAGAAATCTCAAAACCTACGTGTTTTATGCTAAGTGAATTCATAAAACCAAATTGTTGGTTATAGTGGACACTCAAGAGGGGGTGAATTGAGTTTCAATTAAAAATTTATGTTAAAAATATTTCTCTTAAATTCCCCCAATTTAAAACCAAAGTTAAATTGTAGTGAATTTATAAAGATTGAAAATGTTCAATTGGATTCTTAAAGATTGATTAGATCTCAGTCAGTTTAATCACAAGATTAAATTAGCTTTTAGAGATAACCTACTAGTTCACAACAAGAATAAACACTTTCTAATTTAACTATCAAAGTAACTTTAAAATAGTTTTGTATTTCAAAGTAATAGCAGCCGAATAAAAAATACATGTAGTATACTTTAACTTATGCTAAAAAACACAGTAGATATAACTAAGAGGTTTAGTCTCAAGCAGAGACTTAGTCCTCTCAAATTTATATATAAATTTGATCCACACCCTGGATCGGGGTTAACGACAGTTCAATACTGTCCAGGTCCTAAGACCTCTACCACGGTTCTTCATGGGAAAACAAAGACAACAGCACACAGACTTTCCAGGTCACACTTGACCTCTACCACTATCCTCAGTGGGACACAGTATGATGTATGGAGTTTGGAATGAGGATTTAGTATCCTCCAGTTCAGCACAGGAGACAGTGTGTGTAAAAGATATACAGAGTGCACACACTGCTCAACAGTAAATAACAATTCACTTAGATAGAGTATATGAATGTTTAGAAAGCTCTAGTGATTGGTAGTGCAGCTCTGGACTCGTTGGATTTAGCAGAGATGCTTCTGAGTCCTTCTGTTGAAAAACAGAGTATCGTGGTTCAGCTTGATGTCCATCGCAAGTTAGTGTGCTTTCTGATTTCCAGTGTTCTTCGTGTGTTATTCAGAGGTGCTGGATTGCATGCATGAAAGTTCTTTTAATATCTTGCAAATTCCCTCTTCAAGTTCCTCATTTGTTCTCCCTTTTTGTATATATATTCATGGAAGAATTATTTCTCAATGCCTTTTTCTACACACTTTTACTATAGCTCGATCTTCCTTTTATTCCAC
Organism: Viscum album; assembly: GCA_963277665.1. Lineage (NCBI taxonomy): Eukaryota > Viridiplantae > Streptophyta > Magnoliopsida > Santalales > Viscaceae > Viscum > Viscum album. The sequence goes on from OY728147.1 coordinate 1,325,429,620, forward strand.
ACGCTCCGGCAATGGGAATGATTACCTTTTTCATAGGTATGAGGTACGGTCTCCTGACATGCCAAAAACTAACATTAAATATCATTAATTGCATTAAAAACATCAAATATGATCGTTGGAATTAAATAAGAGTTTATAGAAATTCAAACATTTTTAATGACTATCGGTGAGTCATGAGATCGGTGAGTCATTTTGAATCTGCATCGGTTTCGATAGCATCAGCATCGGTGGCTCATTAATCATCGGTATTGGTGGCTCATGATCATCGATATCCATCGGTGCAACCATTGTCATTGGTACGATCGGTCATCATCGGTGCGATCATTCCTCATCAGTGTGACCGTTAATCATTGGTGCGACCCTTCATCATCTGTGACTTGGAGAATAACTAATGGTAAGTCAAGACATGGAATTTTCACAAAGTTCAATCCAGAATACTTCTAGGTCAATCGTAAAACACAAATTAACATAGATAAACACTTGTAGACATGATTTACACATATTTAGAATAATTTTAACAAAAGACTAAATTGAAATAAATAAAACCAAGATTTTTTATTATTAAAATAATCATTTCACAGAGAGTTCCACAATCTCCCCCTATTTGATAATCACAAATCAATGGCATAAAGGAAAAGATAACATAGTACGTTATTCAGTATTCTCCCCCTATAAAAAAGAATATATGCCAAAAGATAAAACAGGGTTAGAATAGCAAACAGAACTTATATAATTGATTCATTCACCCCATATAATACAATTCATATAATACAATTCATTCTCATTATTACTCCCACGGAGATACAGAGGCATAATTTCTCCCCCTGTGTATGCATGCATGTGGTAAATACCCAGCATGGGCTCATATGCACATTCAGTTCACCCATTCATATGCATGATCTCCCTGATTTTGTATATGCATGATCTCCCTGATTTCTCTTATGCATGATCTCCCTAATTTCTCTCCCCCTTTGGGATTATCAAAAAGAATAGAGAAGGAAGATAAGCAAGAAGATTCCATATCAACAATGAGTACAAAAATCACAGACATAAGTGAAAAGTATAGGAAATAGACACCCTATCAAAAATTGACAGATACAACTATTTCTCGAGGTGTAAGGGAGATTTTCCTTTAGCAGTGGGAGGAATGGATGGTCCAGAAGGTGGTTGGGAGGAAGGTTGAACTGAACGGATGGAGAAAGGAGGCAGGATGACCCGAGCTGGACTAATTGTGGGTTCTAAGGTCACCTGTTGCGGATAAGATCTTTCTGAAGGAGGCTATTGAAAGACTGGCCAAATACTGGAGAGGGATTGAGAAACAGACATCTGACCGGGAGCAACATCTGATGATTGAAGAGACTCAACAGTAGGAAAAACAATGGCCTTATCTTGCACATAAAGGTAGGGTTTCATAAAATTGATGAAGTCCTAAATTACTTCTCCACCGTTCTTCATAGCCTTTTCAAAATCATCCTTATTCTATATGAAATTTTCTAAAGTAGGAGTAAAATCCTTCAACTGTTGAACTTGAGCCTTAAAAGCTTGAGTAACTGGAGGGAGTCTCAAATTGTCAACTAGCACTTTAAAATGATGATTCAACTCATGTTTTGTGTAAATATTAGAGAAATAATGATCCACTTTCTCCTTAATCTCTTTTTTAGCCTTGGTAGCATCAGTTGAATACAACTGCACTATCTTATAAATATGATCCCTATGCTCTTTCATCTTTTTCAAAGAATCTAAATCCAAAATCTTCCCAAGAGCTGCCAGCTCTTCTCTAACAACATCCTTTAAATTATTAAGCTCATAACCAGTAATCTTGGTTACTTTTGAAGAACTATCCTGAGCAACAACTTGCATGATCTCAGCTTTCAACTTCCTCAAATCTGCCTTCTTCAAATTTTCTATCAGATTTCTTAAAACTTCCATCATACCAGAGATGGTTGTTATGAACTCTCCAAACATAGAAACTAGATTTCTGCCTAAATCCATGAGTATTTGATTCAAAGAGGTAATGTTCCTACCAATCGACTCACTATAATTTCACAGATCAGGTTTGATAAGGATTACCACTCTATGAGCCGAATCATCCATAGCAGCTTCAGATAAAGTCATAGGAGCAGGAGCAGGAATATGAGATAACTCATCTTTCACATTATCCCTAACAGCTTGAATCAATTCAACCTTAAATCTGTCAAAGTCAGATTTATCAACTGCAGGATCAGGTCTAGCTTGAAACACTGAAGGATTAGGTCGTAGATCTGCTCTTTTCAAAAACTCTGCAACTAATTGAGCCTTAACTGAAACATTTATTCCTGTAAGATCCACTTCTACACCTTCCTCTTCCTATGGGTAATCTAATCCCAGAACAGCAAGACCTGGATGTTCTTCCCATGCGGCTTTTCATGAAGGATACATAGCTTTCACAAACTGAGCTCATCCAGAATTTTCAGGAAGGACTTCCTCATCCTCATAACTCTCCAACTATTATGTCCTCTCAACCTCAGGGACATTTTCTTGCTCAATTGGTTGGGGTTCAGGATCATCTCAGATCACATTCTGACCTTCTATATGTCAAGCATCAGTATCATCAGCATCACCACCATCACAATCACTACCACCACTACCACCATCACCATCAGCACCACCCTCATCACCATCATTGCCTTCATCATCATCATTATCATCATTAACGAATTTCTCACTTGAACTGTCTGTACTTCCAGATTCATACTCTTCAGAGGTTGATTCATCAGTCTCATCTTATTCTTTATCGTCTAAAAGTGGTTCAATCTCTGGTAATTTGAGAGAAGGGCTTGCCGAACCAAATTCCATCCTTCTTTTATTCGGGCTAACAGTATCAGGATCACTCCTCTCCTCATGAGATGATTCAGCCTCCTCTTCAGCATTCAGATTATCACCAGCTTCTTCTTCTTCTTTTGTTCCCTTCTTACTGGATTCACCAGTTTCCTTAGGAACTACTTCTTCCTCTTCCTCATCTGAATAAACCACTTCCTCACCAGGTTTTAAACTAGGATCTCTTATCTCCTTTGGTCTCCTTGGATGATCAGTATGATTGAAAGACTCATATAACTTTTCTTCATCAGCAACCCAAGCTTTATTCCATGGGTTCCAATTGATTTTCATCCTCTTACAAATAACATTGTTGAAACATAAGCCAATTGATGAGATAAACTCATCTCTATCATCCACACAGCCCAAGAATTTTAGCATGGTAGAAATTTGCTTAGAATAAAACAGAGTAGTAGCTTTCTTTGAAGGTTTTATCATCTCAATAGTATGTTCAGAAAAATATCTACACAGATTTATCTTTTAACTATTCAACAAGAGGGATAACAGAAACAAATCCTGATACTTTACTGAAGCAAAGTCACCTTTTCTAGGACATATTTGATTTTGAATAAATTTAAACAGGATTTTATTCTCACCATCCAACTCAGCAGCAGTTATCCTTCGCGATTCATACTTCCCAGTCAATAACTTCAGGGGTAGCTCATAAGAAAAGTAATCAGTTGTGGGAGGAATATTACCAGAATAGTCCTCGTATCTTTCATTTTGAGTTACTCCTAGACATTCATCCCACTACTTTGATGAAAAAATAATATTTTTCCCTTTTACAATAGAAGATAATATCACAGCCTCTACTCCATCCAATACTACATCCAGGTTCAAATAAAACTCATGCCCCAGCTTCGGGTAAAAGTCCATATCATTATCACAGAACCAATTCTTACAACCTTTCATTTCCAACACTTTCAAAAGAATGGACTTGCTAGATAAAACCCATTCTGAACATATTTCTTTTTCAGCTATAACTTCCCATTTTTCTAGCTCCTGGTTCACAGACCTATGCGTCGTACTGCTCGACTCACCTCGAGCACGCTTGATAGGTGGAGTTCTTTTAGATTCCTTGCCCTGCCTCTTTTGCTTGGCCATTCTGAGGTTTGAGACAATCGAGAGGCTTGGAAAGATTCAAAAGGCTCGGGTTACAGAAAATAGAAGAGAGAGTTCAGTGGGAAATGGAAGGTCAACAGTCTTTAGAGAATGAAATAGCTGTGTGTCATTATTTGTATCATTTAGGGTTAAAAACAATAAAATTTCAATTAAGTAAAACAGAATAGTTTCAAATAGACAATAATAATTTTAAAAATAGTACAACCCAATCGGTAGCACTAATCGACTTGACAGATCGGTTTGACAGATCGGTTTGACAGATCGGTTTCACAGATCTATCATACCCAACTCTTGTTTAATCGAGTCTATCCGTTTAGAATTTAAGGTCTTGGTGAAAATGTCAGCTAATTGATGTTCATTACCTATAAACTAAAGAGTAATATCACCTTTTTGGTAGTGATCTCTCAAAAAGTGATGTCTGACATCAATGTGTTTGGTTCTAGAGTGAGACACAGGGTTCTTTGAAATGTTAATTGCACTAGTGTTATCACAGTTGATTGAAACGTGCTTAAAATTATATCCATAGTTCAAGAGAGTGTGTTTCATCCACAGAATTTGTGCACAGAAAATACCAGCAGCTATATGCTCTGCTTCGGCAGTGGACAAAGTTACAGAATTCTGCTTCTTAGTACACCAAGATACTAAGGATTTTCCCAATAAATAACATGTTCCAGATGTGCTCTTCCTATCCAACTTGCAACCAGCAAAGTCAGCATCTGAATAACTCATTATCTCAAAGGACTGTCCTTTTGGGTAAAACAAACCTAAGTTTACAGTGTGTTTAAGATACTTAAAAATTCATTTAATAGCAAGTAAATGAGATTATTTTGGATTAGATTGAAATCTTGAACACATACACACACTAAAAATAATATCTGTTCAACTAGTAGTAAGGTAAAGTAAGCTTCCAATCATACCTCTCTAATTTGTTTGATCCACTGGTTTCCCAGTTTCATCTGCATCCAATTTACAGACTGTACTCATAGGAGTATCACTTTCCTTAATATTATCCAAACCAAAACGTTTGAAAAGATCCTTCGTATATTTACTTTGATTCAAAATAATACCATTTTCATTTTGGAAAACTTGAAATCTAAGAAAATATTTGAGTTCTCCCATTAAACTCATTTCAAATTAATTTTTCATTATATTTGAAAAAATAGTACATAATGAATATTTAGAAGATCAAAAAATAATATCATCAACATAGATTGGTACTATCAAAACATATTTAGAAATTCTTCTAATAAAAAGAGTTGGATCAACAATCCCTTTAGTAAAACTTTTTGAAATAAGAAAATTACTAAGTCTATCATACCAATCTCTTGGATCTTGTTTTAAACCATATAAAGCTTTAGAAAGTTTAAAAACTAGACTTGGAAAATGAGGATTAGTAAATCCAGGTGGTTGTTCAACAAAAACATCTTCAACAATAAAACCATTTAGAAAATTACTTTTAACATTAATTTGATATAACTTGAAATTCAGATGAGCTGCATAGGTAAGTAAAATTCTAATAGCTTTTAATCTAGCTACTGGTGCGAAGGTTTCATCATAGTCTATACATTCCTCTTAACTATATCTTTATGTAACGAGCCTAGCTTTGTTTCTAACTCTATTTCCGGATTCATCAACTTTGTTTGTAAAAACCCATTTAGTGCCTATTGTTAAAGTGTCCTTAGGTCTGTCAACTAATTCCCAGACATTGTTTCTTTCAAATTGATTTAACTCTTCTTGCATAGCCATTACCCAAAATTCATCATTGATTGCATCATTGACATTTTTAGGTTCTAGCTGTGAAAGAAATACTTGATGTTCAGCCTGGTTTCTTAGAGAAGCTCTAGTCTATGTCACTCTATCAAGATTACCAACAACAGCATCTAAAGGATGATTCTTCAGATTCCTAGTTGATCTAGTAAATATAGGACTAGAGATTTCAGGTTCATCTCTAAGTTCGGGTTCTATAGCAGCAGATTCTAGAATATGTCCAGAACTTGATGTTTTTACAGCAGGTTCTTTAGTTTTATCATTAAGGTCCAGAACAGTCAATTCTTCTTCAAGATTTTCAAGAGAGGTTTTAGGCTCATGTGGATCGGTTTCATCAAACATTATGTGAACAGATTCTTCCACACATTTGGTTCTTTTGTTAAAGACTCTATAGGCTTTTCTAGTTAATGAATATCCAAGAAAAATTCCTTCATCACTCTTAGAAGCAAACTTGTCAAGATTATCCTTTGTATTATGAATAAAAACTTTGCAGCCAAAGAATCTGAAGTAACTAACTTTAGGTTTTCTATTATTTCGTAATTCATAAGGGGTCTTCTTGAGAACAGGTCTAATTAAGACTCTATTAATAATATAACAAGTTGTATTCACAGCTTCAGCCCAAAAGTAAATAGGCAGGTCATACTCATTAAGCATGGTTCTTTCTATTTCTTGAAGGGTTATATTCCTTCTTTCTACTACACCATCCTACTGAGGTGTCCTAGGAGAAGAAAAGTTGTGACTATAACCATTGTGTGAGAAATAAGATTCAAACTCACGATTTTCAAACTCAAGGCCATGGTCACTTCTCAGGGTATTAATCTTAAGTCCACTAAGGTTTTCCACAGACATGGAGTATTTAATAAAGTAAGAACAAGCTTCACTTTTGTGGGCCAAGAAGTATACCCAAGTATATCTAGAAAAGTCATCTACTAGGACATAGACATAGTGATTACCATTTAAACTAGAAACTCTAGAAGGTCCAAACAAGTCCATGTGAACCAACTTGAGAGGTTGAGAAGTTGAGACTTCTTGCTTTGATTTAAAAGAAACTTTATGTTGCTTTCTCTTTTGACATGGATTACAAACTTTGTCATTTGGGAATTCAAGTTTAGGTAGGTATCTAACTAAGTTCTTCCTAGTCAAATTTCTAAGTGAATGTATATTGCAGTGTCCTAATCTTCTATGCCAAAGCCAATACTCTTTATGAAAATCATTTAAACAAGTAACATTTTCCTTAGCTAAGGAATTCAGATCAACAGTATAAACATTTTCATTTCTCAAGGCAGAGAACACTAAAACATGTTTAGAATTAAAAACATTACAGGAATCATTTTCAAACTTCGCATTAAAGCCATCATCACATAACTGAGAAATACTTAAGAGATTGTTTTTAATTCCATCAATAACTAAAACTTTAAAAATTAAAACTGAATCAGTGTTACCAATCTGGCCTAGGATGATGATTTTTACTTTAGAATTATCACCAAAGGTGACATGGCCTCCATCAACCTTTATTAAGCATTTAAAGCATGAATAATCTCTAGACATGTGTCTCGAACATCCACTGTACAAGTACCATACCTTCTTGTGTGAACTCTTCAAACAGGTTTCCTACAAAACAGATTTATATGGGAAATGATTTTGGTACCTAGATCTTCTTGGGTCCAGATAGGTTAGCAATCAAAGCTTTAGGTACCCAGATTTTTCTTATGGGTCTCATATAATTTAAAGAACCAATAGATTTTTAAAGATAAACTTTATTTAATCTTTAACCATATGGATAACTAGTTGAAGCATATGAATTTCAAGAACTAGAATAAGCATAATTTTCTCCAGACTTAGGAATAAATTTAGTTTTAGTAAGCTGTCTTTTTCTAGGTTGATAACCTATTCCAGTAGCATACTTTGGTGCCACTTTCTTTTCTAGCATTTGAGTTAGAGTTTCCTTTCCGTTTTTAAACTTTTTTAAGTCCTTTCTATGTTGCTCATTAGAAAATTTTAGTTCAGTATTTTCCTTTATCAGTTGAGAATTCTTTTCCTTTTCTACATTAATGGTATATTTAACATTGGCAGTGAGAGAATACTGTTTCTTTAAGTCTTTGTACTTTTCCTTAAGTTCATTATAGGTTTCTTCTAGCATGTTACAATATTCAAATAGTTACTCACTAGACATGTTTTCAGATTTTGAATCAGTTCCAGAATAATAATCATTCTACATAGGAGAAATAGGTACCTCAGAGGTATTGGTCATGAAGCACATTTTGGCATGATTCTTTTCAAAATCAGAAACTTCAGATTCACTTGTGATGTCTTCTAAAGCACTCCAAGTAGATTTCATGGATTTCTTGTACTTATTGTCTTTGTAGTCATATTTCTTTTTGAACTTCAATTTTGGACAGTCTTCTTTAATGTGACCTTTATTTTTTCATTCATAGCAGACAACTTCATAATTCTTTTCAAGATTTTTCCAATCCTTTTTCCAATGTCCCTTGTTGTCATACTTTCCGTTGTAGTTTGATTTTCTAAAGAATCTCTTCTTCCTATATAACTTCTTGAATCTCCTGGCTATTTGAACCATCTCTGTATCACTATCAGAGTCTGAATCTTCACTTTTTAAACTTTCCGTTTGTATTTGAACTTTTTCTTTGTTCTTGCTCCTCGAAGTAGTAGATTTAAAAGCTATAGACTTCCTTTTAGGTTCATCATCTTCTTCCTTATTCACCTTGAGTTCTTCTTCATACATCATAAGCTTACCAATAATCTCCTTGACTGGTAGTTTGCTTATGTCACATGATTCTCTAATTGAGACAGAAGTGTCTCTCCATCGATCTGGTAGACATCTTAATATCCTAATGATTTGTTCCTTAGAAGTGACATCTCTTCCAAGAGAGATCATTGTATTGAAAATATCATTAAACCTGAGATACATGTCAGAGATAGGTCCATCAGTCTTCATTTCGAAATTATCATATTTAATAGTATATGTATTCAATCTCATTTCATTAACATTAGTTGTTACTTCATGAGAAACACTCAAAGTATCCCATATTTCATAGGTAGTTTTACAAGCAGATATTCTATTGAACTCTTCATCTCCCAAAGAACAATATAGGGCATTCATAGATTTACAATTATTATTGTAATATGTCTTAGTAGCTTCATCCCAAGTAGTTCTACTAGTTGCTGGAATCTTATATTCAGTTTCTATAGCAGTCCAGATATCAAATCACATACTTTCTAAATGAATTTTCATTTTCAGTTTCCACTGGGCATAATTAGTACCATTAAAGAAAGGTGGCATGTTGGTAGCAGCACCTTCTAGCCTATTATCCATAACTAGAGTACTAGAGTTTAGAAAATATATTTAAAGAGATAAAATTTAGAACTAACAGAAATTTAAGATCTTTAAAATATAACTAAAATCACAGTTGAAAAACAGAGTAGTTGAAAACATTTATAAACAAAACAAATCATCTGATACCAAATGTTGGTCAGAGTGGACACTCAAGAGGGGGTGAATTGAGTTCCAATTAAAATATTTTGTTAAAAATATTTCTCTTAAAGTCCCCCAATTTAAAACCAAAGTTAAACTGTAGTGAATTTATACAGATTTAAATTGTTCAATTGGATTCTTAAATATTGATTAGATCTCAGTCAGTTTAATCACGGGATTAAATTGGCTTTTGAAGCTAACATACTGGTTCAAAACAATCATAAACACTTTCTAATTTAACTATAAATGTAACATTATAATAGTTTTGTATTTCAATGTAATATCATCAGAATAAAATATACATGTAGTATACTTTAACTTATGCTAAAAAACACAGCATATATAACCAAGAGGTTCAGTCTCAAGCAGAGACTTAGTCCTCTCAAATTTATATATAAATTTGATCTACACCCTGGATCGGGGTTAACGACAGATCAATACTATCCAGGTCCTAATAACTCTACCATGGTTCTTCGTGGGAAGACAAAGACAATAGCACACAGACTATCTAGGTCACACTTGACCTCTACCAATATCCTCAATGGGACACAGTATGATGTATGGAGTTTGGAATGAGGATTTAGTATCCTCCAGTTCAGCACAGGAGACATTGTGTGTGTAAAAGATGTATAGAGTGCACACACTGGTCAACAGTAAATAACAATTCACTTAGAGATAGTATATGAAAGTTTAGAAAGCTCTAGTGATTGGTAATGCCACTCTGGACTCGTTGGATTTTGCAGAGATTCTTCTGAGTCCTTCTGTGGTTTTTTTGTTGAAAAACAGAGTATCGTGGTTCAGCTTGATGTCCTTCGCAAGTGAGTGTGTTTTCTGATTTCCAGTGTTCTTCGTGTGTTCATCAGGAGTGATGGATTGCATGAATGAGAGTTCTTTTAAGATCTTGCAAATTCTCTCTTCAAGTTCCTTGTGTGTTCTCCATTTTTATATGTATATTAATGGAAGAATTATCTCTCAATGCCTTTTTCCACTCACTTTTACTGCATCTCGATCTTCCTTTTATTCCACACGCTCCGGCAATGGGAATGATTACCTTTTTCATAGGTACGAGGTACGGTCTCCTGACATGCCAACAGCTAACATTAAATATCATTAATTGTATTAAAAACATCAAATATGACCGTTGGAATTAAATAAGTGTTTATAGAAATTCAAACAGTTTTCATGACTATCAGTGAGTCATGAGATCGGTGAGTAATTTTGAATCTGCATCGGTTTCGGTAGCATCAGCATCAGTGGCTCATTAATCATCGGTATCAGTGTCTCATGATCATCAGTAGCCATCGGAGAGACCATTGTCATTGGTGCGATCGGTCATCATCGGTGCGACCGTTCATCATCGGTGTGACCGTTCATCATCGGTGTGACCATTCATCATCGGTGACTTGGAAAATAACTAACAATGAGTCAAGACATGGAATTTTCACAAAGTGTCTATTCAATCCAGAATACTTCCAAGTCAACCGTAAAACACAAATTAACATAGATAAACACATGTAGACATGATTTACACATATTTATAAAAATTTGAACAAAATACTAAATTGAAATAAATAAAACCAAGATTTGTGATTATTAAAATAACCATTTCACATAGAGTTCAACACAAATAAATCAAAGAACATAAATCACATTCACCTATTAACATGGACTTCACAACTGAAAAGGTGTTATTGATGAACTGATCTGAGGTCTATCAAAAGCCTCGATACATTTCTATATCACATGTCAACCATACATACTAAAATATTAATACAAAAAAAACTCTAAAACATTATGTGATATTTTTCACATAAATTATTTGATACCACTTTTTAAAGTATCTTTTCCTTATAACAACTAATAGTTCCTAGACCAATAGATCACACATGACCTTAGGCATGCATCCCCATAAGGTAGATGTTATTGTCTAGTAACAGGGGTCTAGTTTGTTACTATAGGGAGACTTTACAACCATTATAGAGTGTGTAAAAATATACAATAATAACCAAATATTATCCATAATAGATAATTAATCAGAGTACGAAGAATAAATAAACAACAATCATGTTATCTAAAATGAGTGTTGAAGCATACAAGGCTATAGATTCATATTAATGTTAGTATACCATGACTGATCTCCCATTGGGATAATCATAAATACAAAAAAAAATTGAATGGATCTAATATTACCACTAATCCATGCTTCATTTGTCGCTTTAATCCATCCAATATATCTAGCTGAACGATCAAATGTCATGCCTCTACCCAACTTGATCTTATGAATAGTGAATTATGCTTCAATACCCAAGTTTCATGGCTTCCCAAGAACGGTGACATTAGAAATAATTAAGGCACTGCAAACATGGTCCAATAAATAGGTAGTAAATAATGTTTATATTAATTTGATATTAATATAATAAAAAAATATTTACATAAGCATATATAAATAAACAGTATCTATCAACAGGTTCTAATATGGTGCCTTAGGTGAACCAAACTCACTTTGGCCAAGGATAGAGTGTATCTAAGTATGTCAGATAACTGATCCAAATAATATCTGAGCCATAATGGATTCCTGGGATTATGTCCTAGGAAATCCAGTTGCATCACGATCAATAAGCATATTGTAAAGGAAAGTCCCATGCATCTAATAGTATATTCATCACTTGTGGGGAAGTGTTCTCTTCACAGATCATTTCATGTATATCTTTCATTGGGGTTTAGTGTATCCCTATCATATCATGTCATAGTATACTGATCACTCTGGGGGTAATATGTCCCTCCCGTATCATCTCACATATCGGGCCCACAGTCAATTCCTATGAGAGTTTCCTAGGTAATATAGTGGCATCAAGATCAATAGATATATCTTAGTAGAAAGATCTAAGAATCCAATAGTATACTAATCACATAATGAGGTAATGTATTCTTCCCATATCATTACATGTATACATATCATCGGGGGAAAGTTTCCCCTCTTGTATCATCCCATAGTATACTTATCACTCAGGGGGTAGTTTAACCCTCTTGAATACAATTAGAAAATCCAAGGCATCCAATGTATCTCTATAAATCTCATTGGGTAGTGTATCTAACCCAAATCATCTGATCAATAGAATTCATAAAGTTTATATTTAAAGATAATGTACAAGGCATCCCATTTATCACAATATATCTTAGTGGGTAGTGTGTCCCACACAAATCCTCACTTACAAAGCATCTCAATGGGGCCATCTATCTACCCAAACCCATCCCACATAACAGTTGTTGGACTCTCAGGTTCATTTACTATCACTATCATATCTATAACAATCCCATCATTCACTCAGGTTTAAATGTGATATCCATAATCATCATGACCCATTCATGTATGCACATTCTCTAGGGACGACATCTCACTAGGGAACCCATCGAGGTCTACTAGGACTCATCAAGAATGGAAAAATAATATGGGATCCGAATTATTAGTCATGTATATGTGGTCAAAATCCTCCCCTCATAGGCATAACCTTTCTCAGAATTATTTTAATCATCACATGGTCTCATTGGCCACAGAGGTAATCTCATATTAGTATCACACTAAGGAGATAGCCTTAAGCCCATCCACTTCCTAATTTACCCAATGTAGGACCTCACACCCAAAAAATCCATGAATATACAGAGGGTATTCCTACCTAGGAAATCAAATATTAGTGGAGTAGGAAGACTCACCAAATTTTCATCATCACTAGCCAAAAATCATTAAAGCATCACATGGTTCTTACAAAGCCTACTTGGGCTAATAACTTTTATCTAACACCCTCCTCTAATTAAAGGTCACTAAAGGCGCCTATTACTTAGTCCACTTCATATTTTTAATTTAATTTCATTCAATTTACACCCCTCATGGTTCAAATTCCATTGTTCTTACATTTATAATCATAGTCTCATTCATTGATAGTCGAGGTATTCATTCCAATGCACAAGGGTCCATCATGGCCCTCAGCACTTCCTTTAGTCCACATATTTCTTATAAATAAAGAAATTTATTTAATTAAAAGTTTTATCTCACATAGTGGTGAGACCTCATATTAAATTCCACATATCAAAATCATAAACTAAAGGGAAATAATTATGGTACCACTTACCTCACTTTTAATTTATTCCCTTTTAAGCATAGTCGATCAACTCTCTCCTAAGCTCATCTAAGTATTGAATAATATCTTATCACCTCCTAATCATATATATTAATAAAAAATTTACAATAATTAATTATAAATAATTTATAATTAATTATTAAATTATTTTATAATAATTTATAATTAAATTTAAATAGGCATAGTGCCTAAAAATTCACCGAGCGTCACACTCTCATAATAACCTTATGAAATGGGTTGTGGTCCACTCTCAAAGTGATCATAAAAATAATATAAATTAAATATCTAAATTAAACATTTGATTTTATGTAAACTTTTTTTCAATTTAACCAAAAATACTAGGAAAATTCAAACAATGATGTACCTCAATAAAAATAATTTGTGGTAGTGTGAAATCATCGTTTTAGGACATCCTCTATCCATCACATGCAGAAGTCATTTCATATTGGGATGATTACACCATGGTATAGTGGAATCATCAATGAAATTATAATTTAGAAAATTATATTCATAAATATAATCAAGAGGAATATCAATGTGGAATTAAAGAGAGGATCTCACCTCAAATCATTATTAAAATCACAACAAAATCTACCCCTCACCAAGTGGGATCGAAAGATGTGTGAGGAAAATATTAGTTGGATTAGAAGTTCATGAGGGTGGGGTAAAAAAGGGGGATTTATACCTTAATAATAATATATTGGTAAAGGTTTTTTCTCCTAAAAGTTTTAAAAACACCCAAGTACAAATGCCTTGCACCGTAACTTTCTCTACACCATGGAGCACATCCAAATAGACCCTTAATAACCCAACACACCCAATGACACAACCATATCTTCCTAATAATTTCCCACCATGGGAAATCTTGGAAAAAAGTCCTAGTATGTGGGGACCACGACATAATTGGTCCCTGTTTCATAGACTCAGTCATGTAGGCCGCCACCATAGTCCACCAAATGCCTAACCTGGGAATTTTGGTTGACCTGTTTCACATCTGTTTCACCCCCTAGAACCTTGGTGAGATCTATGGAATAGTTATCTCTATTTTTAGATAAATAATACATACCAGGATCACCACATATTATACTATGATATGGTGATCCTCAAAATGCCATACACTCACCTGACCTTTCCCTGATATCTACCTGAGCACCCATACTTCTCTCTAGGCCTTATTCCATATCCAAATGAATATAGTTGATATTTTAACCTATTAGAGATTAAATATAAAAATCAATTATCAAATTACCTCCTCTTAAAATAAAAAAAATTAGATTCCATTGGAATTTCTCAACCCATATAGACATAGGGTTTTTCACTATCTTTCCTTAATCTCTGAATGGTCAACATATAGTTTGGGATATTTTTGATCTCTTGAAAATTCATATATTTTTTTACTATTTTATAATAATATTTTATAGATTAATTAGAAAATTTTAATATTTAGGATATCATGAAGCTTTCTAGGGTTTCATATAGCATTTTTTTCTTATCATAACTCTAGGTTTATATCTAAGTTCTAACAAGGGTTGTATAAGGAACTTATTTCTCATACTAAACATAGTAAAACTTATCAAACACATATTTATGGTTGGTATAGGAAAAATATTCATATCTTTGATGATATTTTTATATCATATATTCTTAACTTTATTGGATTAAAGAAGTATCATCAATAATTATTAGAGTTTCATTATAATAATAGTTATTAATTATATATTCAGGTAGCTCACTTTGATTCCCTCTATTATAATCCATTGATTATCCACTACATTAGACTGAAATTGGTGAATCTTTATGGATTTTACCTTGTATTTTTCTAGATATAAAAAATATATTGTAATTGGTTTAAGAAATATTTACCACTACTCAGGGCCACCGAAATTATTATACCAGTCCCAAGCAATGAAATTTGGAATTTTGGGTCTGTGATCATGTTTTTCTTTGATTTTTCACTTTATTATATCACCAAAATATGGGAAAGTATGGGACGTTGACTCATAGTTTCATTGGTCCATTATAGGTCATATATATATTTTAATAGATGTTATACAGGCTTAATTTTTCACTTAAATTTTGTGTTATTCATACTAATTTAAATTTTTCTTAACTAAGGAATTATAACCCTAATCTCATGCATGTAATCCAATTTGATGATTTGATAATGTGGTGGTTGGTTACTATATAGAGAAACCTATATATATCATTTATTAGATTAAAATGTGATAAGGGATAAGGTTATTCCCCTGTTCTAAAAAAATTGAAACATTGAAAACTGTAAGACAAAACCTAGGAGTAAGAGGCTAAAATAAAATCTCAATGTTTGAGTTGTTTTCCTTAATATGGTCATTGAATGTTACAAGGGACCAAAATCCTAATGATGGTGATTTTTTAATGAAAAACATTTTCTAGGAAAGTATTTTCCTTTAATTATATAATATTAAAGTGTTAATATGGTGTTATTTTATATTTTAAAGTAATTGGAGTGAATTTTATATAAGGTAAGGAAATAGAGTATTACAGAGGTGTTGGAGTGGCACCAACTACCTGGTTAAGGGGTACTACGTATCTAGTAGTGTCTAGTTGCTTTAAGTGCTTCTAGAGAATCCACATAGTACCTTGGGGTCTTTTACTGGGTATCATATAGACTTCTAGATATATTTTTAAGTGTGTGATAAATGATTCATTTTATATTAAAATCCTAATAAATAAAACATTTGTCTTTATAATTTACCTAATTTTAGACACAACACCTCCCCCCATTATTCCTTCAAACTATTCCATTAATCACTAATCAAACAACCTTTTATTATTATCCATATTTTATGATCGGGTTTTGTTGGATCCATCCATTAGAAAACTTAAGGTTTTGAAATTGATCATTGTACTTGATCATACAGGAATCATGTGGTAATAAGAGGTTATTATCAATAATCTAGAGGTTTTTAAATTCCTTAAGTGGCGGATTTTCATTCTTCATTGGGAATATAGATTCAATTCAAAATCAATTTCTATAAGTTATCCCATTATAAATATGATATTATTCTAGTGTATAGGGTAGTAGTGGAATGGGGTAGAGTTAGAATAAACCTAAAACAATTATTTTATTAATATTACATGATTTTTCTTCAAACTAAATTGTAAATTATTTTTTGTTTGAATACTAAAGTTTTAGTTGTTTTATATTTATACCATGTTTTTTATTTAGATTTTATCTTGTTAATTATGCCTAATTAGACAGAGACTATGAAATTTTTTTTGAACAATTATAATATTAGATTTATTTATATTCTCTACCTAATAATGTTTATTGTTATTTATAAGTGGTATATATATACTTGGAAAATGTGATAAATTATAATATAGAGAGTAGATATTTCTCTAAATATTGTTATAAGTACTTGTTTATATGACAATGGTTATACATAGGTACCCTAAAAACCAATAGACATGTCTACCTCAGCTATACATTATACTTATCTATTAAAATATTAGGATATAGACAAGGAATTTATATAGAGGTCATGAAATTTCCTATCATTTATTTATAAAAAAATTGTGGTTTTTTGGTCCATACCATGGTATGCTCCAACACCTGTACATAAATTATGGAAACATTCATTACTTTATGGTGATTACTTGGGAAGTTAGACATATATTTACTGTTGTATATCAATATACATATTATTTTTCATGAATTCCACTAGAGACTCGAAGTAGGTGTGTTTGGTTTCCTTGGTGTCTTATTTAATTCCCAGAAACTAACCCATAAAATGGTTAGCTTGTTAAATTCATCATTAGTGTTATGATTTTCTCATTTATTTATAAATTTTAGTAAATGTTTACTTTATATTTCTACTACATGAACTCAATTTTATGATAGGTGGTAGGGGTATGGTAGTGACTACCTACTGGGTACAATGAACTTACACCCTGCACTTGTCCCTTCAATATATATGCAGAACTTATTTTCCATGATTTAGGAAAGGATAAATCATTAGAGTATGGTGGTTTATAAGACATAGATTATGGAGTCATGTGGACCATTTTATATTTTTTTGATGTAAGAACTAGGATGGGGAGACATTGGTTATCATTGGTCATTCTATTGTTAATATCTCTTATTTTATAAATCCCTTCACACACTTTATTAGGAATTTATTCCACATTTTACCTGTAGATATTTGTTATAATTTGTTTTGTTTTGTGGATAATTATTATGGTTGTTTTGTACTTTTTTTATATAGAGTTTCATTTTATATAGATTTATTTATAATTATATTTTCCCATGTAGTATAGGTATCCACAACATATAAGTACTCTTGACTAATAGGTTTGTATTTTTCATTTTTCCTTCCCCTGTAAAGTTCATGCAAAATTTTTATTAAGTTTCATACTTATTTAATTTATATAAAAGAGGTTAAACCATATCATAATTAATATGATTCATCCTTTAGTGATTATACTGGCCTCTAGTGATTAGTAATTGTACCTATAGTGTTTTCTTAAACCAATTCAAGTACCATTCTGGTACGATGGACTTGATTGTTAAATACGACCTTAATAAAAATACAATACTAACACTTAATATGTATAAATCATAACCAACCATTAATTTCAAGTTCATAACCCATAAAAAATCATAATCTTCATTGAATATAACTAAATCATATTATGTACCTAGCTTTTAAATCCTTAAATTAATGGCATGTCAATTATATTAAGTAATTTAATTCTTTAAACTAAATAATATATTCATTTATAATATAAACACTTTATGATCATGAATTATAAAGTAGTGAATAAACTAAATAAATAAACATTTCAAATAAATAAATATGAGATAAATATTTATCAAAATTTCATAAATAAATTATAATAAACATTTTATAATTATATAAAAAAACATGAACATTTTACATTAAAATAAATATGGAAACATACATATTAGCGTTAACATGGTATATTATATTAACTTCTTCATATTTCAAATATATGGTATTTAAAAAAATCTAAAACCTTTTATATTCAATATGAACAGTTCATGTTTTGTTGTAAAAAAAATCAAATAATTAATTTTATTTAAACCTTATTAAATCTACCAACACTCCATTTATATTATATTAAATTGATTTCCAAATAAGGCTTTTAAAATTAAAATTTCATATTATTATTTATGAACATTACATAAATTTATATAAACTTCATTATATTTTTCATTATTTCTTAATTCATAAACACTTTATAAATAAATCAGCAATGTAATTTTCCTTTAAACCAAGATTGAATCCACCAAAAAAAATTGTATGTTTTACAGCACTCCATAAAATTTATCATAGTCCTAGAGGTTTTTAATTATTTAAAGAAATAAATTCTTTAAAAATTATAAAACCATAGACATTATTTATTATAAACAATGGTATGTATTTTTCTATGTGACCACACTTTTCCAGAAAACCATGATAGTTTTTATTTGGTTAATTCATATCAAGTAGTTTCTTTAAAAGGCAAATTTTAAAAATATGAAATATATTTACTCATCTATTTCAGTATTTTCTTATAGAAATCTCATTCACTTACAAACCACGACCATTTTAAAATAAAAACATGATGTCAAAAATATGGTTTATGATGCACTATTTTTAGAAACACTTCTCATGCCTTTCTTTCATAAAACATGACATAGCTTAATAAACTTTATCTATATTTGTTACAATTACATCATGTTTATGAAATATATCAAGAACCATGACCATTTTTTTAAAACTCATCATGGTTTTATAAAAAATCATTTTTTAATTTTATTTATCTACATAAAACATAAATCCAAAAGATATGGAAGTGGATTTTATACCAATTTGTAATGTCCCCGACCCAAAATCCAATAACAGGTGCCTCAATCTAGGTCTCCACATGAAATCAAGCATTCCTCTGCATATACTATAGGTTTCCAACTAGTGGTGATGGTCTAATGTAACACATAGGGATACTATACCCTCTTTATCAGAGTAAGCCACAGAAGGTAACCATAATAAATGATGGAAACCATGGTAAATAAATAGAAATATACATTACCAATAAAACCCCAAATAGGTTACAAACCACAACCAAATGAGTAAACATTTCATGTCATGCTAATAGTGCCAAATGTGAAAGGAAACCCAAAACAAGACAAATAGATGACTCCCCAAAATGGGTCCTAACTCATAGCCCAAATCCACATACATGCACATCCCATTCCCAAATCAACCCCCTAGCTTAGGGTCTTTATCCTTGTACTCACCTGCAACCATGAAATCTACTCGGGTACTAAACGGAGACCCGATAAAGGTGTACTTACAACTCAGTAAGCCACCATTAATGGTTTCTACAAAATATCCACTCTAAATAGATAGTTCATTAAAGTATGAAATAAAAGGAAAGGTAAACCAATATACAACTCTAATTCATTAGTTAATATTGTTTTCTTTATTCGGTTTCATCTTTTGTTTCATGGGTGATGCATTTACATCATTTACACAACATCCCAAGACAATCAATTACTCATAATAAGGAATAAGTTAAGTTTCTTATCTCAATATGTAAAACCATTCATCGTCATTTACATCACACTTACCTTGGAGAATCATTATATTTAGTTTCATCCAATGACACCATTAGGGCTTAGAGAATCAGTTAGGTATCCTAACTCGTGCATTCTATGGGTGGGTTTAGAGCATTAGTCCAACCCGACCCATGAGAGGAGCCACAATCCATTATCCCACACTATGAATCCATGTGTACATTCCTATATATCCATTCACCATATATACCATATCACAAACAAGTTATAATAGGAATATAACATTTATAATTCATAATTAATTAAACATATAAATTATCTTAAAGTATTAACCCATTAGTATAATTACCATTTACTTGGAATAGTCCATTTAACTCATATCCCGTTTTCTTAAAAATTATCATTTAGAAAGTCAATAATGTCTTTTAATTACCCATTTTATATAATTCATAAATTCACCTACATTCTCCTATTTACACATTTTCACTACAAATCACAAGTAATTTATCACATTCTCTCTATTCCATTAACCCTTTTCATATTTTTCCAAACTATTCATTTTACCAAAGCCAAAAACTAGACAATAATTACATTAGTGAACCTTAGAAACCAATTAATCAAATGAACACATATATATTGGGATATATTTCCACAAAATGAAACTCTAGGCTTAACTTTACCATTTTCCAAGATTGAAAATATTGGTGCACCCTATGGGTGCCCTAAATCGGTCTAACAAACCTCAATGCATCCCATGGGGATTATAATTGATTTAAATAATCACTTAACCAACCATTTTATCAATTTTTACTCAAGGAAACATATTCAAATCAATAGACAATAAATATTACAACCACACATTCACAAATATATAATAAAACTACTAGATATAACTTGTAGAGCACCTACCTTGATTCTGAAGATGAACGCACTCGTAACCTTAACCTTAGATCCAGATTAAAGTTCTCATTGAATACTTGACCTAGAATCCACCATAAAAATAGGGTTTTATGGATTTATAAGAAGATATCCAAATCTATAATCCCTAATATGGAAAATAGCAACAAGGAAAAGATTATACTTAGTCAAATCATTGATCTATAACCAATGGTGCTCCAAGCGGCCTAGATTCGAAGGAGAATGATCCCATAGAAGATTGGAAGAGTTCGGTTAATGATTAGGGATGAGAGGAGGATAAATGGGGAATAAATAAGGTAATAATTTAAATACCCCATGGGGTATGTTTTGTAATTTTACACTTTTTAATGGGGTGCATGATATGGGGGCACAGTTTGTCAAGCCGTGTGCAAACCGTGCACCACCTCTTCCCACAAGGGGTTAAGCTACACGGTTACCTCATAAGGACCTCATGGTATGAAAAACCATGAAAAAACTATGAAAGAAGCCTCTGTTTATGTTTTCATGCTTTGTATTCCCCCTCATAAGGTTTTCACTGACCTCGCACAAACCATGTGGCATGCACAAAATGGTATGGTTTCCCCTTTCTTTCATGTATTGATCCCCCATAACACCCCCGAACCTCCTTACATATCTAGTAAATATTTAATTAATCAACATTAATAGATTTAAAAGAAAAATTAAAACAAGGATATACCTTCATGAAATTTAGTATCATACAAAACTAATGGGTTTTGGAGAGGAAAACACTGATCTAAATCAAGTGAAAAAAATAACCAAAAACTATTTTCACATGTACATCCATTGGTTTGAAATAAATATATAAAAATAATGAATGAACATTAAAATTATTGAATTGGGATCATTGTTATTCTTAAATATAGTTTATGAAAATAACTAAGAATTATCAAAATGATACATTATTATTCTTTAGGGGATGTTGAATTCAATTATTGGGATGGATCCCCACTTCCTCATGTTTTTCTAGAACATTAGTTAAAGTGAAAGAAAAACTAGGATATTTAGATAAATTAGGATCACATATTTTATAATTTTATTCACATGAAAAACATAACATATGTATTTAACATATTTATATAGTGTCTAAGGATTCTACTTAGTCTTCCAAACATTTCTCAAACATTCAGTTAATGATGAAACACTTCACAAAAATTTAAATAATATACCTCTTTGTGACTTAGTATTTTATAATTCTATAGAATGTTTAATTTTTAAACAATTATTTGGACATTAAAAATCCGATAAATATCATCATTTGATATTATAAATAAATCATTAAATATTAAGTAGTATAATGATGAATCAATATGAACATTATTAAATAAAGTATGCATTATCATGTAAAAAACCACAATGTAGTAATCTTCAATAAATCTTGGTTTGTACCAACACAAACCATTATGTGGTTACCACCACATTATGGTTTCTCTTTATTATTTATTTCTATCAATGTATAATTTGATAAAATTATATATCTTCATCACAAACATTGGCCTAAGCTATTTTTACCCACCTTTGTCTTTAAAGGATTAATAAATATCCATTTTTTATTATTACATGATTAATAATGTCACTTACTCTATTGAGAAGTCATATTTACTATATTTTTTCATAACTTCTATTTCATTAAATTATTCAATATAATTCACAAATTCTTTTTATATTTTTATAAAATTTTATAATATTAAAAATATAATTTATAAAGACAAAAAAAAATTTGCCAAGGTATTCTATAAAAACATTATTCATCAGGTTTACAAATATTAATTGTAACACCAGAAAATTTTAAAATAATAAAATTATATTTTATATCATATGAGACACACAAAACCAAGATTAATGTATTCACAAAATATATTTCTTTAAATTTAATCACTTTGATAGCTTACGGAACACACGACCCAGAGTCTCAATGAACCGTAACATAATATACCGTTAAAACCTAGTGGTTAAATTGGTGGTTATGGATATTACATAAAAAAATTATGACATTTATGGTTATCTATTTATTAGAAATAAAATAATAATCATTGAAAATAAAAATAAATTTTTTCTGAAAAACTGAATTTTTTTCCTAAAAGACGGTTTAGTCGCGCTTTGTACCAATAATTTAAAATTATTTTTTACCACTTTTAGAAAATTAATTTGATAAAATTAAATTAAATTTTTAAATAATAATGTTAATATTATCTTAGGATTAATTTTATTAATTTTTCTAAAATGTTTCATTTTTTTATGAATAGGGAAAAATAGTAGATTTTAATTGAAAACAACATTTTTGTTAAAATTATTTATAAAGTTAAATAATATTTTGAATTGGTTTTAAAGTAAAATTTGTTCAATTATATATATATTAATCCAATTTAGTTCACATTAATCATTTTAATATTTAATTTTTATATGAAAAAATTAAACTTTTTAACATTTTCTCTTTGAAAACATGTTTTTGCTTTGCGTCTGCAGGATTAATTTTATATTAATATTTTCCACTTAATTGGATATAATTTTGAAATTTTTATTTCATTATTTTAATAATTATTATTATATTATCTCACAAGATCAAATTAATTTTTTACAAAAATTAGTAGTGAAAAAAGTAAAAACTATTTACCGCAGTTAAGGTAAAATAGCTTTACCGTAGAGGTAAACTAAGAATATAAAGGTTAAAAATGACATAAAACTTGTAAAAATATCATTAATTTCCATATATAAACCTTATAAATTCTATGTTCTAATATAGGCTCATTTCAAATCTTTTTTCATGTGAATTATTTTATCATTTTGGATTCTTTTAGGAAATTTCTATGTAATTTCCAAGGAGTTCCCCTCTCCCCACTTATAAATGGGAACTTCCTATCATAACTTATTCACACATATTGTAACATCCTAGGTAAATAAAGAACATGAAATTTTTCAAATTTATTAATATTTTTGAACTAAATTATATTTAAAGGGGGCGCTATATTTGATGGCATACCTGATACGCAACAATGGGTTTCTTTGAAATCTTACGTTTCACACTAATAATATAATATTATTATTTTAAATATTAGTTAACACCTATCCATTTTAATGGCAGGAATGAACAGGACTAACATCAAAATTATTATATATGTTTTTAAATGTTTTTACATTTATCCAATAAAATTTAGAGGCTTAAAATGTGAATGAATCTAATTTTAAACATAATTTACTTTAAAAGAATGATCTAGCGCCTTTTAATGGTGAAACCTCTTTAAATATAGTTTTGTTCACTTTTATAAGTTCCATTTGACAAAATAAAATTCTTCTTTAGAATCGGGACATCAAAATTTACTTTGGGTAAATTTTTGGTATTTTTCTGTTAAAATTCATTTTTTATGAATAATGAAAAAATCTATATTTTAATTCAAAAGTGACTTTTAATATAATTTATTTATGTGGTTATATTATCATTTTAATTTGTTTTAAAGTGTAATTATATTATGTTTTTACCATTTAATCCAATTTTTGTCATTGTAGTTAATTTCAATTTGAAATTGGACATAAACAAGTATCAATCTTTTGATAGTTATTGTTTCATAAAAACACGCTATATGTTTTGATAACGGGAATTAATTTTAAATTAATTAATGAAGCTTCTATGTTTTGAATTTGGTAAAATAGACATCATTTTTGAATTCAGAATAACAAATATATCTTAGGATGAATTTTTGGTAGTTTTCTGAAAAACTTCAATTTTTTATAATTAGTGAAACCACTAAGTAGTAGTTAAAAAACTAACTTTTTCATTTAAATGAAATTTTACTACTTATTTGAATTGAATTTTTAAAATACAACATATATGGTTGTTATTATTAAGTATAATTCATTTCAATAAGATAAAAAAATTGGTTAATAGTAACTTTTGACTTTTATTTACTGCAATTAAAGTAAATGGGATAATTCAAGGTAAAAAGAATATTATAATAATGAAACATTACCTTGAAACTTTTCATATCCTTATTTATTGAGTAATTTATGACCATGGGTATATTTGGGTCGATTTTTGGATCCCATGGAGCCACTTGCAAGTGATAATGACACTTTAGATTAATTGATTTAAAGTAAATACCAAAATGACACAAACAAATATATTTTAGTAAATTAATTTTTACATGCGGATATATAAGTTATCTTTTCGACTATAAATATTCATTGTAAACCTAAAATGATTTACTACATCATGGTATTCGTTTTATAATTTTCATACATCAAATAAATAAAATTATTTATGACACAAAAATGATGCAGTATTTACCTCATTAATAAATGATTTAAATAAATAAGATTATAAATATTAAAATAACATCCAAAACAAGTCCAATTCTTATTGAATGATTTTATTTAGACCATTATTCATCTTATCTTCAACTTTAATTATTTTTGTACCTTTAGAAACCGAATATAACTATATAATAAAATAATATTTTCACACTTTCCTAAAGAGCCCCTCCTACCCCTTATAAAAAGCCTTCACTTCTAACCCATTCCTCACACCTCTCAAGACCTTTTTCTTGTGCAAACCCTACCCAAATAACCTATGAAGATCCTCCTATTCCTCATATATGTATTACTATAGGTAGAAGGCACTTTAATAGTTCTTTTTGGTTCAAACCTAAGGGAGTTACCCGAATTAAAGGTAACGACTTCTCTTAAATTCTTTTCTTTTATTTTACTTCTCCAACCCCTAAATGCTTTTAATTCCTTTATTTTATAACAAAAACAGTATCCTAAATATACTAGGATGTTGTTATGATAAGTATTATAACTACACACACTCACCTCCATCTAATGGGTTAATAACATATTGTTTCTGTGGATGAAAAACTAACGCCTCACAAAAGGATGATTGTTAAATTATATCCTAACACCTCTCATGGTGGCCATTAAGATGGAAATGTATTTATATATGATATATATTATGTTTATGTATTATTTATTCTTCTTTATTTTCAATTTATATCATTCTTTTATGGTTTCCATTATGGGTAAAACGTGAAAATTTCATTTGAGGAAGTGCGGACTACCACCCCCTCAAAGTGATATGAATCGTTAATGCATTATTTGAGATTTATAAATGATGGAGTTAATGATATTATATATTATATTATAAATTAATTATATTATACCTATGAATAATTATGTTTTAATTCTATTAAAATACAAAATAGACATGAAAGTAGTGTTCATGCCTACGTACGGCTTACCGTCTCCATAAACGGTGCATTTCATTTCTTATCTCCAAATGTTATGTAATGTTATAAATACATATATATATATATATATATAATAGATATATAATATATATATATATATATTATATCTAAATCATGTATATCATTCTGGAGATAATGGACTTTTGACCACATGGAAAAATTGTAATTATAAGAAGTTCATTTTGACTAAAGTTTCGAACATCGATAAAATATCCAATATGAACTCAAATAATTAACTAATTTTTATAAAAAGGTAATAAGTGATATAAAAGGAATAATAAACTTGAAAAAATTTTTTAATAAAGTATAAATTAACTTAATTTTATTATTCAGGAATAAAAAAAAACATACAAGACAAGTCGGACTTGAGGTAAGGGGTTTCTTATCTCACTTTTAATTTCATGAGATTTCCATTGTTCGCCACAAATTTATTTCATGTGGGTATTTTGTACTTACATTTGATATATATTATCATGATTCATTTTATATTCATGTTATTGTGAGATTCATTGGGTGTTTATTATCATTTGTTCATACGAATCGATTGATTACAACATGGTAATGGGTTTTCATCTCACTTTTATTCCCGTGAGATCCATGCTATAATAGCCACTGTTTCCTTTTGTGTGGTGTATGTAATGCCCATGATTGTATTATTTGTGTAATATAATTTAACATATGGGTATTTAAATCTTCATTATATGATCATTCTTTCATGGGTTGTATGTTTCGTAAGTTACCAAATCGGTAAGGGAATTCCAAATTTCAATTTCCACTCATTGGGTTTCACTTATACTTCATTGATATTTTTACTCCAAGATTATTTGTGGAATAGCTATTTATTTATTTATGTAGTAGTTTCCACTCCCCTTTGTGTAGATATACTTTTTATAAACATAATTACTCCATTGAAAATTTCTCAAGTCATTGATATGAACTTGATAAGAGTAATCTTAACTCAATTTCCATTCATTGAGTTAAACATCCAAGTCATTGGTGTTGTATTTACAAGAATATGTGTGAATGTCCTATAATTTATTTACACTGAATATCCGATCATATTGAGTGTATTTATATTTTTCCCTCATAATTATGTCATTGATTTATTCTTAACCTAAGGATATGGTCTTTATAAGGGATTTCATCTCAATTTACATTCCATTGAGACTTCTTTGTTGTTATACGCCAATTCAAGCTTATATGGTGTATATAATGTAATTTGACATAGTATATCATGAATCCCTTTATTCTCATGATATTATAAAGTGTTTATTACCTCAATTATTTTTATTCAAGTTTCTCTCTTTTTTTTAGGAACTCTAACTAAAGTATCATTTTAAATGTTTTAAAGATTTCTTCTTATAAATATTTATCTTTAATGTCCATGTTTTAAAAATGGTTTTAAGGATTTATTTATATGGACATTGATGTTTTAAAATTAAAATTCATTTTAAAAGTTTCAAATTGGTATGCTACACTTTGATTCAAAAATATATTTTAAACAGATTCTTGATAAATAGTAATACTTTTAAATGTTTTCAAGATAATGGGGGATATTTCTCTCAAATAGTTTTGATGATTATTTAAATCTATGTCAATATCCTTTATTATTATTGATTGAGGTTAATTTATTATAATACAATCTTTCATATTGTATTTAATGAGTTATTTTTTACTGTAGATGTGCTATTTTTATACCATTCATGGTTTCTGGTAAAATTATTGACATATCATATGCTATTTTTTGTACGAATGTCTAGATTATGTTTCAACCTTCTCATATGAGGAATGCATTGGACTTAGTAAGTGATGGTTGGAGCCTGATATAACTACTTGATGCATCAGTAGGTCTCACGAGACAATTAGACGTGTAGTTTCCGAGGCCTTTCCCAGTTTCTGATGTATGGTTTTGGCCAAGGCCTTAATCATTTTTAGACGTCTTGGCCGAGGCCTTGAAAAAATGTTTCAGAATGTCCGGCATTAGGTATTCCATCATTATGAGATTATCTATTGACATTTAATTTGGTTATTTAACTAGTATAATACCCATGACTATGATTTATTGTGGCATTATTTACTCAGCTCATATTCATGCCATAAAGTGTTCATGTTTACTATTTGTAAAGGCATGTTTTTCAATTATTCACCATGCCTAATGTTTATGTTATATTCCATTGTATTTCTTACCCTTACTGAGCATTTGAGCTCACCCCTTTATTATGTTTTATTTTCCCAGGATATGAAGAAGTAATTTTTGAGTGACTTGCAGGAATAATCTTGGAATCTTGGATGTTTCTAATGGATTAAATTAGTGTTGTTTTTATTTTCAAGTTGTAATATTGAACTTATGTATGTAGCTTGTTTCCAAGACTACTAAATGGGTCGGTCCTTCGGGACTTGATACCTTGTAATCATGAAAATGCTTTAAAATAATACATCGGCTCCTGGATTCTGGGGTCAGGGCGTTACAGTTGGTATCAGAGGAAGTTTAGTATAAACCTTGGAAACTAGATTTAGATAAAATCTGATTAGATCACATTACCCTAAGATAGAATATGAGGATTAGTATATAATAACTTCCTATAATTTTGGTAATGTAGATATTTTTTTTATTTTCCAAGTAATACATCCCTATCTGCATACGAGCAGGTAGAGGTGGCTCTGGCACAGACGTACCTAGGAGTGAAAACTCTAACAAGGAGTTTTGGGCTTGACCTGGGGTATCATGTTACATGATAATGGGCCATACTTCACTCTTGGTTCCGACACTCCCGGGGGATATGCTTTGGATAATTTACATTTTCATTACAATCCTATTTGAAGGATTTTAATATAAGATGAGAATAAATGACCTTAGTTAATCCTAAGGTGTTTTAAATTGAAAATAAGGTGTCATGATATTCTCTCAATGATTTTATGACTATTGTTACTCACAAAATTCTTTCTAGTTTTAGTCAATGTCTGGATTCCAAGGAAGTCATAGTAACTTTGATCATGATTTACAAGGTGGGAATGGTGGTGGAAATGAGCAACAAAATGGAATGTTGATAGGAATATAAGATATCGTGTTCATGTCGAATCATTTTTCCAAAAATATGATCAACAACATATATATTAACCAAATCTCAGACTCAACAAAGAAGAGAAAGGCGATGAATGATAAGAGCTCCAGCAGTGGAGACCATGGAGAAAAGAAACCTCAATTTCCATCATGTAGGAAATGTGGAAGGAGACACCCAGGAAAGTGTCTCAATGGAACAAATAAATGTTTTATGTTTGGGGAAAAAGGACATAAAGTAAATAATTGACGAGGAAAAATGAAGAATACTATGGAAGAAAATAAAAATGGTTTCAAGAATCTATTTACAGTCATTTGCCATAAATGTAGGGGACCTATCCATTAACCGAGTGAATTATCTATTCTATAGGATATCCTCTTGGTCAAGGAAGAAGCTATATGGAA
This sequence comes from Viscum album, assembly GCA_963277665.1. NCBI lineage: Eukaryota > Viridiplantae > Streptophyta > Magnoliopsida > Santalales > Viscaceae > Viscum > Viscum album. The sequence goes on from OY728147.1 coordinate 1,325,459,192, forward strand.
ATAAATGGATTGAAAAATGATTAAAAGTATTTGTTCTCTTTGTTGATGGGATTACTTTGGAAGAGTTTTCTATTGTATTTATAACCCTGTAGTTTTTCATATTAAAATTATATTTGAGGAAAATTATCTTTTATATTGTGGATATAGTTATAAATAACCATTTGGTTTTACATGATCTTTTAGTTTGAGGCAATTACAAGTTATTAAATTTTTGGGATGAAAATGCGAGGTATGTGATAACATTTGTGGCTAAATTATGTTATGGTTATTTTGAGGAATTTATCTCATTTTGGTAATTTTATAAAATATATTTTTTGAAAATGGACAACACGCAAACAGTGTAACAACCCGTCACGTCAGAAAAATATGTGGGAATTGAACCCACAACCAGAGTGTGATTAGGATTTATCGCCTACTACTGGACTACGTGAAGTCCTTGGTTAGTGTGACAAAAAAAATTTAGTTAAATGGATTTATTAATTTGGTTTGGGACCTTATGTATTATCAAATTTATATCCTTAGTATATGAAAAAGATTTGGTGATTAAGTGATAAATGTTATTTTGGAAGACATTCACTCTATTTGGAACACTATATGCCTAAAGAAGATAGAATACTATGGGATTTCATTTGAGGAGTAATGGTGGATTTTATCTATGTTTCTATTGTGTATTTATAGAGATTTAGGTTATTTATGGAAATTATTAACCTATCATAGAGAATATGTGATTAGGTTAATTAATTTTAAGAATGTGACTTTAAGAGTAGTCGATGTCATTTAGAGATACAATTTAACGTGGAAGACTGCATAACCAAATTCTTCTAGGTTTTTGGTTTCAATATTAGTTTGGACTATATCGAAAGATTTTATGGAGAATTGTTTATTGAATGGTATTTATTTAACTTTGGGGTATTGTTGGTTTAATTTTTAAGATTAGTATTTCATTCTCTAAAGGATTATCCTTTTTGGGGATCATCTGATCTTGTACTAACCATTTTGGTTTTGGTTATTCTATAAAGACAAGTTAAATATATTGTTTATCCTTTGTGGATCATGTGATTCTCTAGAAGTTTATTCTAGCTCTTCCGGTGTGACCAAGTCATCTTGAATACTCATCGTTTGAAAAAAGATGAGTTAGTGGTAGAAATTTATTAAATAATGAAACACTACTTAAAAAGTAAGTATATCTCTTTATGTTATTAGTCAATCTCATAAATAAATTCCTCAAATTTATGAAATGTAACTTAAAACAAAAAAAAACTTCATCCGTTTACTTTTACTACTGGGAAACTAATGACCATTTATCCCATCACAAGTTTTTGGTTTTCTTGTTGTTAACTTTCTCCTGATCATGTTTTCTATCCCTCTCCATCTGAACTTGACATATATTTTATCTTCCATATCCATGTTTTCCTACATGGAATCCTAGTATGGTTTATCTCAGGTGACCTTTTTATTTCTCTTTCTTTCTTTTAAAGCGATAGTTTTATTGAGTCTTTTTCTGATGTGGGATTTTCAATGAAGTTTCCAAGCCTAGTTATAAAATTGTGAGGACACAATTCCCAAAAAGGGGGGAAGGATGTAACATCCAAGGTAAATAAAGAACATGAAATTTTTCGAATTTATTAATATTTGTGAACTAAATTATACTTAAAGGGGATTCTATGTTCGATGGCGTACCCGATATGCAACAATGGGTTTCTTTGAAATCTTGAATTGCACACTAATAATATTATATTATTATTTTAAATGGTAGTTAACAGCTAGCTACTGTAATGGCGGTAATGAATAGAACTAACTAAAAAATGATTATATATTTTTGTTAAATGTTTTTATATTTATCCAATAAAAGTTAGAGGCTTAAAATTTGAATGAATCTAATTTTAAACATAATTTACTTTAAAAGGTTGATTTACCACCTTTTAATGGAGAACCCTTTTTAAATATAGTTTTAGTCACTTTTATATGTTCCATTTGAAAAAATAAAATTCTTCTTTAGAATCCGGACATCAAAATTTACTTTGGTTAAATTTTTGGAATTTTTCTGATAAATTCATTTTTTATGAATAGTGAAAAATACTATATTTTAATTCAAAAGTGCCTTTTAATATAATTTATTTTTATGATTAGATTATATTTTTAATTGGTTTTAAAGTATCATTATATTATGTTTTTACCATTTAATCCAATGTTGGTCATTGGAATTAATTTCACTTTGAAATTGGACATAAACAAGTATCAATATTTTGATTATTATTATTTCTTAAAAACACGCTATTTGTTTTGATAACAGGAATTAATTTTAAATTAATTAATACAAGTTCTATGTTTTTAATTTGGTAAAATAGAAAATATTTTTGAATTCAGAATATAAAATATATCTTAGGATGAATTTTTGGTAGTTTTCTGAAAAAACTTCAATTTTTCATAAATAGTGAAACCACTCAATAGTGGTTAAAAAACTAAAATTTTCATTTAAATGAAATTTTAGTACTTATATGAATGGAATTTCAAAAATACAACATACATGGTTGTTATTAGTAAGTAAAATTTGGTTCAATAAGATGCAATTAATTTTTGGTGAATAGTAACTTTTGACTTTTATTTACCATGGTTAAAGGTAAATAGGGTAATTCAAGGTAAAAAGAATATTATAATAATACAAAATTACCTTAACACCTTTCCTGACTTTATTTTATGAGTCATTTACAACCATGTTCATCTTTGGGTCGATTTTGGGACCCCATGGGGCCACTTGGGAGTGATAATGACACTTTTGATTAATTAATTTAAACTAAAGAACAAAATGACACAAATAAATATCTTTTAGTAAATTAATTTTTACATGGGGTTATATAAGTTATATTTTTTACTATAAATATTTATTGTAAATATAAAAATATTTCTTATATCGTGGTATTTTTTATAATTTTTATACATCAAATAAATAAAATTATTTATGAAACAAAAATGATGCAATATTTACCTCTTTAATAAATGATTTAAATAAATAAGATTATAAATATTAAAATAACTTCCAAAACCTATCCAATTCTTATTTTATGATTTTACATAGACCATTAGTCATCTTATATTTAAATTTAATTAGTTTTGTATCTTTAGAAACCGAATATAACTATATAATAAAATAATATTTTTACACTTTCCTAAAGAGCCCCTCTTCCCCCTTATAAAAAGCCCTCATTTATAACCCATTACTCTCACCTATAAAGGCGATTGGCTCATCCAAAACCTTCCCAAATAATCTCTCATAATCCCCCTCTTCCTACTAGAAGCCTTACCTTAGGCATAAGTCACTTCAAGAGGTCCTTTTGGTTCAAACCAAAGGGAGTTACCAGAATTAAAGGTAATGGTTTCTCTTAAATTATTTTCTTTTATTTCACTTCTCCAACCCCTAAAATATTTTCATTCCTTTCTTTTATAACAACACCAGTATCATAAATATACTAGTATGTTGTTATGAGAAGGATTTGAACTAAACTTACACACACCTCCATCTAATGGGTAAAGAACATATTGTTTCTATAGATGGAAAACTAATGCCTCACGAAACGATGATTGTTCAATTATATCCTACCACCTCTCATGGTGTCCATTAAGATGAAACTATATTTATATATGATATATATTATGTGGATTTTTTATTTATACTTCTGTATTTTCCATTTATATCATTCCTTTATGGTTTCCATTATGGGTAAAACGCGATAATTTAATTTGAGGAAGTGTGGATTACCACCCCCTCAAAGTGATATGACTCGTTAATGCCTTATGTGGGATGTATAAAGGATGTATTTAATGATATTAAATATGATATTATACTGTCGTCTCCATGAACGGTGCATTTCATTTATTATCTAAAAATTTTATATACTATTATAAATACATATATATACTGGATATATAATATATATATATGATATCTAAATCATTTATATCATTCTGGAGATAATGGACTTTTGACCATATGGAAAAATTGTAATTATAACAAGTTCATTTTGACTAAAGTTCTGAACATCGATAAAATATCCAATATAAACTCAAATAATTAACTAATTACTATAGCAAGGTAATAAGTGATATAAAAGGAATAATAAACTTGAAAAAAAATTCTTCATCGAGTAGAAATTAACTTAAGTTTATTGTTTAGGAAGAATAAGAAACATACAAGACAAGTCAGACTTGAGGTAAGGGGTTTCTTATATCACTTTTAATTTCGTGATATTTCCATTGTTCGCCACTTATTTATTGCATGTGGTGTATTGTGTACTGATATTTGATATATATTATCATGATTCTATTTATATTCATGGTATTATGTGATTCATTTGGTGGTTATTAACTTTTTTTCATATGACTCGATTTATTACAACGTGATAATGGGTTTTCATCTCACTTTTATTCCCGTGATATCCATGTTATAATTGCTACTATTTCCTTTTATGTATTGTATGTACTTACAATGATTGTATTCTTTGTGTAATATACTTTAACTTATAGGTATTTACAACTTCATTATATGATCCTTCTTTCATGGGGTGTATGTTTTGTAAGTTACCAAATCGGTAAGGGAATTCCAAATTTCAATTTCCACTCATTGGGTTTCACATATACTTCATTGATTATTTTACTCCAAGATTATTTGTGGAATCACTATTTATTTAGTTATATAGTAATTTCCACTCCCCTTTGTGTGAATATACTTCTGATACACATAATCACTCCTTTGATAATTTCTCAAGTCATTGATATAAACATGATAAGAGTAATCTTAACTAAATTTTCATTCATTGAGTTAAACATCCAAGTCATTGGTGTTGAATTTACAAGAATATGTGTGAATTTCCTATGATTTATTTACACTGAATATCCAATCATATTGAGTGTATTTATATTTTTCACAGATAATTATGTCGTTGATTTATCCTTAACCTAAGGATATGGTCTTTATAAGGGATTTCATCTCAATTTACATTCCATTGAGACTTATTTGTTTTTATACACTAATTCACTTTTATATGGTGTATATAATGTACTTTGACATAGTATATCATGAATCCCCTTATTCTCATGATATTATAAAGTGTTTATTACATCAATTATTTTTATTCAAGTTTCTATCTTTTGGTTAGAAACTCTAACTAAAGTATCATTTTAAATGTTTTAAAGATTTATTCTTCTAAATATTTCTCTTTAATGCCCATTTTTTAAAAATGGTCTTACAAATTTATTTATATGGACATTGATGTTTTAAAATTAAAATTAATTTTAAAATTTTCAAAGTGGTATGGGACACTTTGATTCAAAAATATATTTTAAATGTCTTTTTGATAAATAGTGGTACTTATAAATGTTTTCAAGAAAAAGGGGGATATTTCTCTCAAATAGTTTTGTTGATTATTTTAATCTATGTCAATATCCTTCATTATTCTCGATTGAGGTTAATTTATTATAAAAAAATCTTCATATTGTATTTAATGGGTTATGTTTGACTATGGATGTGATATTTTTATACCATTAATGGTTTCTGGTTAAATTATTGACATATTGTATGATAGTTTTAGTATGAATGTCTAGATTATGTTTCAAAATTTTCATATGAGGAATGAATTGGACTTAGTAAGTGATGGGGGGAGCCCGCTATACCTCCTCGATGCATCAGTAGGTCTCATGAGACAATTTGACGTGGAATTGTCTAAGGCCTTCCCCAATTTTTGATATATGGTTTTGGCCGAGGCCTTAATCATTTTTGGACATCTTGGAAGAGGCCTTGAAAAAATGTTTCAGAATGTCCGGAATTATGCATTCCATCATTATGAGATTAGCTATTGATATTTCATGTGGTTATTCGACTAGTAGAATACCCATGACTATGTTTTATTATGGAATTATTTACTCAACTCATATTCTTTCCATAAAGTGTTCATGTTTACTATTTGTAAAGGCATGTGTTTTCAATTATTCACCATGCCTAATGTTTATGTTATATTCCACTATATTTATTACTCTTACTAAGCATTTGAGCTCACCACTTTCTTATGTTTCATTTTCCCAGGATGTGAAGAAGTTAGTTATGAGTGACTTGCAGGAATAATATTTGAATCTTGGATGTTTATAAAGGAATAAATTAGTGTTGTTTTTCTTTTCAATTTGTAATCTTGAACTTATTTATGTATCTTGTTACCAATAATACTAAACGGATCGGTCCTTTGGGACTTGATTCATTGTTATCATGCCAATGTATTAAAATAATGCACTGACTCCTGGATTCTGGGGTCGGGGTGTTACACATACCAATCCCTTTGTCTCAACCATACCCTAAAAAATTATATCCCTAAAATTATTAGTCACATTATAGAGCTTATTTTCCCCCAAAAAGACTATCCTTAGGGTCCTTAAGAGGATATCCAAATTATGTTTCTCTTAAATAAGGTAATTATCTTAACAAAGCTCTTTCATTTTATTTCTTCTTTTACACCTTAAATTATGTATTGAAACTTACAATATAACAAAACAAGTATATACCATAAACTTATATGTTATTATGTTTATTTAAACATATTTATCCATCTCCAATTTCATTAAATGGGAAATAAAATCATCGATCATATGTACGGCAGACTACCGCCTCACGAACCGATGTAGTTCATTTTCAAACACCAACTTTGAAGGATAGGTATAATTATGGATTTAGCACATTTATATTATATTTATGATATTATTATACTTATTTCATTTTAATATCACAAATAATTTTTTACATTCCATTCAATTTTTAATAGGATATTGTCATTCACGTGTACGCCAGACTACAACCTCACGAAGCAATTTGATTCATTTTTCACTTATGCTTCACAAAGAATATAATAAGTATAAATTAATGAATATATTTGAAATATATGAGATGGTATTTATTATATAAAATTAATATATCACCCACTTCATTACCCTTTCACTCGTTAAGGGAATGATATCGTCGCTCATGCATCCGTACGGTCAGTCATCTCCATGAAGCGATGCGACTCATTTTCCATGACCAAATTTTAAGAATGATTCTAATAATGGATATACTGAGTAAATATGAAATTTATAACCTTATTATAATTATGTATATTATTTTTTTATATCCTTTGTATAAGAACCATAACATTCATTACAAAACACGCTATAGAAAACAAGGTAATTGACACCCAAAATAGTGAAAATAATGAAATATTATAAAAAATATATGTGGTAAAATGTTATAAAAGGATCATATATGATATTATAAATATTATTATAGTTATGGTATAAATTAATAACATTACTAAAACCATTATATAGTAGGTTATATAATGTTCAACTAAAGGAAATATTGAGGTAAGGGACTCTATCTAAATTTCTCTTCATTAAGGAAAATTGTAACTTTATACAGCTAATTTCATTATTATGGTTTATATAATAACTCTTTGACATGTAATATCATTATTCCATAATAATATATGGAATTTTAAGTTTAAATTTTAATTATTTCATCAATTTTGATTTTAAATGAAAGTTTCTAAGTGGTAAATAATTTCATAACTCAATTTCAAATCTTTGTGTTATATTACTTCTTCATTTTCCTTTGATGTTATAAGATTATATTTATAATTTATTTTGATTATCTTATGTTTTATTTCCATTTTTTCTATGTGTGTTTACATTTTATAAACATATTCTATTCATTTATTAATTCTCACTTAACTATTATGATCATTGTAATGGATTTTTTCTCAATTTACATTTCATTGAAAAATATTTGTTAATATGCACATATTCACTTTTATGTGGTTTGTGTACTACCATGTTTAGGTATTTAACATGAATAAATATTTATTCAAGATGTTTAGTGTTTCAATTATAGTTAATACATATTATTTATATCATGGATATGAATATTTACTAAACTGTATACCATTATTACATATGGTGTTTACAATAAAAGTTATTTGATTAAATAAGGAGATATAAATAAATGAATTTTCTTTAATAAATGTAGATATTTGTTAATATGGAATATTATTGATTAAATAAATCGATTATTTGATATATAAGTAATTTTTAGGACATGATGTGATAGGTGGTTTCGTATAATTATATATCCCCTCAATGCATTGGTAGGTCTCATGAGACAAATCAGTTGGCCAAATTAAATGGATTTCTACCTATATTTTTAAAATGTCTTGAGAAAATATCTCAATGGTATAGATATCATGATTCCTAAAATCATAAAATCCAATAATTATGCATTTAATTCACTGATAATTCATTTATAATTATTATCCATGAGATTTTATCTAAAATATTATTTATGGATCCATTTCATTCTCAGATTATTGATTAAATGGAAGGTGTGTTCAGTTATTTACCTTTTTATATTGATTTTACCTTATATTATCATGATATTAAACTTATTTAAATTTCATGTGTTTTTAGTTATTTACCTTTCCATATTGATGATGCCTTATCTTATAATTATATCCAAGTTATTTAAATATAATGTGTGTTTAGTTATTTATCTTTCCATGTTGATTATGCTTATTGATTCTTGATAGATTTCATTGTATGTAACCCTTACTAATAATTTTATATCTCCTTTATTTTGTTTTTTCCCCATGATATAAAGAATAATTATTAGAATTATTTTTCAATTATATAGTTCATTTTATTTTTCTATGTATTGTGTTATATTTTCTATTCCTAGTTTAAAATGGGTATCACGTATGTATATGTTTCACCAAAAATACTAAAGTATTTTGTCCTTTAGGTTTTTATTCCCCGTATGTATGCCAATGTAATAAAGCAGAAAATGGATTCATGCTACTAGGGTTAGGGACATTACAGTTGGTATTAGAGAAAGGTTTAGTTGAAACCTTGGGAACTAGATTTAGGAAAACACATATGAGAGATCATAACCTTGTGATAGTATTTGTGGATAAGTATATAAGAAAATCCTAAAGATTTGGTATGGTAGATATTATGCGGTTTTCCCTTGAAATATATCCATTTCTGGATACTAAAAGTATGCATGGTTCTAGAACATGGGTACCTAGGGGTAATAACTCTAAAAATGATACATTAGGCTTGACTCTATCATCACCTAGTACATGAAAATTTTTCTTACTATGCACCCAATTTGAAACTCCCATGTTATATGATTAGGATAATTTACAGTTTCTTTACAAAACATTATGAAGGATTTCAATAGATAATTACAAGTAATGACCTTAGTTAAACTTAAGGTGTCCTAGGTTGAAAATAAAGTGTCTCAAATGAATGGTGTAACATTCCATGTTTTATCCAAAGGTGTGAATGTTAAAAAATGAATTAAATCCTTAAAAAACCCTTAATTTTAATCCTATGAGGTTAATGGAGGTTTTGGAAGTGTTTGGGGATAATTTGACACTTGAAGCACTAAAAAGGAGAAAAACATGTTGGGCCACACAGTTTATCTGAAATCAAGTGACCTAGGTTGCATGCCCGTGTGTGATGTTGTAGAACCTAGTTAGTGATATTCCACACAGTCTGTGTATAGTTAGTCAAATAGTGTGGTAGACTATCTGATATTCCTCAAGAAATTGAAACTTTTCAGACGGTTGGCACACCATTTGGATAACCGTACACAAACTGTGTTGAACTTGTTGTGTGGGAAAAAATTCAATTTTTATTTTAAGGGTATATTTTTAACCCACCTATATTCCTCCCCTCTTTATCCCACTTGGGTTTCACCCCTCTTCTAAGCACATGAAATACCTATCCCTCTATTTTTTGAGTTTTGATGTTTCACCCTCATTACTCCTCTAATCTCTTCATTGTCAAGAGAAACGGAACTGTCTCGGTAGTCTCTATATTCCACACCCCTTTATTTCTTGTTTCATCCCCCTTCTTATTGCACTATTTCTGTGTGATGTAACTTTTACCTATTGGGATGTTTTCCCTAAATATCTTGATTTCTCACTTTATAGGTTGATTCAATCCATATTTTCAGATGTGTGTATAACCATGACAATGAGGTAGGGAATCTACTCCTTTCTCCATCTTTTTCATCGCTTTATGGCATTGCATCATTGTGCATATTTCCATAGCCTTCTAGAAATGCCTTAATCTTGCATATTAATTTGACTGAGATGGTTTTCCATGCCCATCGTGATCCATTATTATGGAAAAACCCAACCATGGGTGTTCATTTTTCCTTTGTACACCCCTTTTTGTGATCCAACTTAAATGGACTATAATGCCTTGTGTCTTGGAATGAGTTTTATCTTTGTTTAATGTGTTAAATAGATAAATGAATAAATGGAATTAATATGGATATTACACCATGGTTTGAAATATTTAGTATATTCCTGAGACTGATTATAATTGATTGGACCTTGTTTAATGCCTTATACCCTGGTCTTCATTGGATTTTCAATTTAAATATCATTTTCCTTATATCAAATTTCTCATGAAAGTGTTTATTTCTTTGTTACATATGTTAATGTCTTGTGAAATATGAATTAAACACTTTCATTTCATTCTTTATGCCATTTCTTGCTTCATTATATGACTTTTTATTCATTCCTTTATTCCACTTCCAATGTTTATTACTTTTTTCCATAAGTAAATGGCTTTAAATTTATTGGTAATTTTGGTCGAGCTTGATAACTTGGGATGTAGAAATTTCATTGAGGACATATCCAATAATAGGTATGATAATTCCATGTGCCTTTTATGTATTTATTTGTTTACATGTTATGATTTATTAATTGTGTTTCATACCATGATTTCTCTTGTTTATTGATTAATTCCTTATTATATGATGTTTCATTGTTGTTGGATTGAATTGCATGTCTTGATTAAAATGGTGAGCATGTGGTATTGATATGGGAAAGTGTTAGAATATAATTATAAATGAATTATCATATGATATATGCTTTTCTTGATATGGATCATCTGATAAAAACTAGGAGAGAACATGGATCTCGGGTTAAGGATTTTCTGGAGGGACATACTGTGCTCAAGAAATTATGAATCGACATGCTAGGAGTGACACTTTGTCTTTCCAGGTTTTGGATCTCCTAGCAGTTTATGATAACTCATCAATGAGTCCAGTTCCCTAGGGGATCAACCGAGGATAGGCCTATTGGAAAAATAGTTATATCATGCCTCAGGTGAGACCTAGTCCCCTGTGTGAGATATTTGGAATGGACTCAGAGTCACCATCCTTGAGTGATAAAAGGGAATCTATATGGGTTTCCTTGGATGGAATCAAGGTATTGGGTTAAATGGGATGTTTTCGTTATGACCCTTGGGATTATGATATGATCTCCAAGGATAAGAGTGGGACTCCACCTTGATTTTTATGTATTTAATGTTCTTATTCTCATGTGTGAAGATTTTATTACTGATTGTTTTGATCTTTCTTATGAACATGTGATGCATCTTCCTTTCTTGTAAGCACACTTGAGTGATGACATGTGTATGAGATCCCAAGACAAAGAACAAGATTGGGGGTATACTTTCTTGGTTATTTTCTGTTTAATTTTGTGCCTAGTATACATTATGTTCTTTGCACGGGTACTCAATCAAACTTCCATCATACGATTAAACAGGTGTTATGGGACATGTGTATGTTAGGAATTCACACTAAGTTATTATTGTTTATTTATTTTCTTCTCTATTTTTGCGATATATGGCACATTATTATCAATCTTTAATGTGAAATGGAAAGTTCTAGACACCATGGGTGTCTTCCTACTAAGATGTATATCTCACACCCTACTAAGACATCGTTTGGTACCCGAGTATACTTTTTTATCATTGGTGTGGATAAAGGGAAGAATGTATCTCTTGATGCTTGATTGATTCTCTACTTAGGATGGATCCTTAGGGGCAGAGGACCGAGCCTATACTTGATATGTTGTGTAGAAGATTTTGGACTTTATTTATTTTTTATATAATATTTTATAGTCTTGTACCCTTATTCCTTGTACTCTCATTTTTGTATTGGTGCATGACATGCCTGCTTAATTATTGTACCTATTAATGATATTATTTTTCCTCCACCTGTTTATTCATATTGCATGGTTTAATCGTTTACTTCTGCTAATATCTTCTTGTAATTATGCTTATGCTATTTATTTATATATTTTTTACTACTAGTCATACTATATATATGAGGTAATTGTATCCCCGTGGACATATCTTAGTCCCTCACTACTAGTCGGCAGCCTCTCGCATTCAGGAAGATGTTCTTGAGGTCATGTGACCAATCAGGCTCGGGGCACTATTCAGTAGAACCCAAGTCCAGGATGTTACAAAGTGGTATCAAAGGCCTATTATCCTTTTGTATTACTGTTTGGTATTAGATAGGAGACTAGAATATAAGGATTTGGACTTTACCCTGTGCATAGACGTAGCTCACCCATGTACAGGTGAAACCCAAATTACATGGGATGGGAATTATGTTATTGGTCATGCTTTTAATGTTGATACAACTTCACCATTGGGTGACACACTTGTTTTGTGATGCTACTGATATTGGTATTATTGAAATGATGGATTCTATTACTTTAGGTCTGATGAAATGAGGTTTTTTTATTGTATGCATCATACTACGCATTGTAGGAAATGAATTTTCATGCTTAATACCATGTCATGTCTACTTTCAGTGTGCATCTACCTGATTTTATGTGACTGTTGTCATTCCTAGTTGATATATCTTGCAGTACCTATTTTCTTATAAATATTGAAATGTTCCTAATTGAATTGCAGGAACATGTTACAAAATTGGATTAATTGGATATCCCATTTCAATTTAAAAGGTGTATAGGCCCTTATAAATTGGAATGATAAACCACTTAGTTCAATCTATTTAATAAGTATTCAATTACATGAATGAATCAAATTAATTACCACCTATTAAAATGAAATGTGTTATTATAACATGAAAGAAAATATTATGGTTTAGGTTAAGTGGACCTCAATTTAAATTTATAAGGTGTATGGGCCCTTATGAATTGGAATAGTGAAACACCTAATTCGTCTAAATTGAAAGGTAATTAAATGAATAAAGGGATCAAGTGTAATTACCCTTATAAATAGGAATGTGAGACCTTGACTTGACATTATCATGGGAAATGGGTTGTATGTTGAGTCTCTTATGATCCTTCTGGGGTCCTTCCTTTCTTTCTAGACCTAGCTCAAGGAGTGGGTTGTTAGTGTGTTATGATCATAGGTAGTCCATATACATGTCCTCTTTTATTTCTTTCATATCAGTTGTGCTAAGTATCATGGAGGCTCTGTACCTTCCCTTCCTTACTTCATCCTTATTTTAATTCCTTATCTGTTATAAATCTCTTATATGAGGTGCATTCTTGCAAATTATAGAGTTATGTCACCACGATGTCCTCATGTTGTATGCCAAGAGAGTTGCGATGAGCACACCTTAGATGTGGTGGGACCTGATCTACCTATGTAAAGACCCATAAATTCGGTGGAAAATTTTTTCTTAAATACATGGTAATTTTACGAGTCTGCAGTTTCTGACAGTGCTTGATTTCGAGGCCCGGTGTGCCCGGAATCAATTTCTAAAGTTTTGTTCGGGTACGTTCAGTAAACGTACGTGCGGGTTTTTATATCTTTTGAACGAATGCTCAAAATTGAAATCTGAGGGCACTGATGAACTCGCATCGCCGGTATTCTATTAGGGGGTCCTTCACCGCAGTTGCGTTTTATCGAGGATGGAAGTTAATTTTTGGGGTTTCAAAATAAATTAAATAAAAATATGTCTAGCATATTTTTATTTGAGTGGCGGTTTAATCCTCTAAGGGGAGGTTGGAGGTGGGGCCCACCCACGCATAACCTCCCATGGGAGGATATTATGTGGTGGGGCCTACATGAGCTCAAACCTCCCTTAAACCCCCTTTTACCCCTTGAGTTTCCCATTAATGGGAAAAACTCTTGGTCTACCCTCATAATGGTTCCAAACCCCTCTTCATTAATTGAAACTCTCCACCTCCCTTGTTTTGAATTTTGAATCCATTCCTCCACATTAAATTAATTGAGTTGTCACATTTAATTAACAATAACTCTTGTGTCATTGTTCCATAAAAATAATAGAGAACTTCCTCTATTATTTTGTATTAGTTTTCTTTGGTGGAAACTTGGGAGAATCCTCAGAGAATGATCCTCTCCAACGAAAAACCATCACCCCCGAAGAATGCCTCTTCTTTCCAATGAAGAACGTGAAGAACGCTGGTGAAATCATTCGTTCTTCGACTTCTTCCTTGGACGTCTTCTTCCTTCTCCTACCGGAATAAAGGAGGGAAGACGCCGCTCGCAAAGAACATTGCCAATGACGACGTCATCTCCTCCTGACGTCAACGGAACGATGCCGCCTTCCTGTGACTCTCCCAAGCGAACACCAATTACAAGGTAGGGGGATTTTATTATTTTTAATATATGAATTATACCCTCGTTCCTCATCATTTATTTTGGTTCGATGATGGCCACTTGTTATCACCTAATGCAGAGGGAGCAGGCCGAACAAACACAGCCTGACACCCCTCCGATTGGTTCTTGATTGGTTGACGACAGAGGCGGAGCCGGAAGGGTGCAGTGCCAACGCACCGCACTGGAGAAGAACTGCGACCATGCAGACCGAGGCGGACGGAAGAGGCGCGGTGCCATCGCGCTGCGCCGGAGGAAGTGGGTCGCGGCCATGCGGGTCGCTGTGAATGAATATGGCACAGTGCCATCACGCCGCGCCGAGGAAGCCCCACGGTCGGGCTGCCCCTCAGCCGGGCTGCCCCATGGCCGGGCGGCCCCTCAGCAGGGCCGCCCCTCGGTCGGGCTGCCATGACCAGGCCGCCCCTCGGTCGGGCCCCCCCCTCATCCAGGCCGCCACTATCGGGCCGCCCCTCGACAGGACCGCCACGGTCGGGCCACCCTCAGGCCGGACCGCGCCTTCGGGTTGGGTCGCACCTTCAGGTCGGGTTGACCAATCGGGTCGGGCCGCACCCGCGGACCGGGTCAGACCCCGGTATGGACCGGGTCAGGCAGGGTCCGCCCGACTGGGTCAGGACGGGTCTGTCCGACTGGGTCGGGCCGGGTCCGTCTGACTGGGTCGGACCGGACCTAGACCCGCTACGGTCATTTACACCTTTTAGCTCGCATCTTGGGCTACGGGTGTCCGAATGATGAACCATCTACGGTGATGGAATTATTGGAATGAGAAGACTATTTTGGCATACTCCACATTTAGTTAGGATGCAGTTGGGGTATGGTCGGGTTGGTTTGAGCCTAAAAACCAACCGGGCCCCTGGGACGGAAATGCCAATAACTCACAAACCGAGTGTCCGATTGACGCACCGTCTATCGCGTTGGGTTCCTTATGATGAGACGAAACTACAGGATACATCAACTCAGGACTTCATGATAGTTGATGTATCGACACTTTTCTCAAGGATCGGACCCTCCTGGAATCGATCATGTTGTGTGCGGGAACCCTAGGGCTCGCTGCGACTGAGATGACAGGACCCTCCGTGGGTTCGACAGCGACGATACTATGCCAGGATCCTTTGTGGGTTCGACAGTGATGACTTCTGTATAGGAATACTCCATGGGTTCTAAAGCGATGAAAACTATACTAGGATCCTCTGTGGGCTCGATAGTTCTGACTTCTATTCCTGGATCCGGTGTGGTTCTGAAAGAATAATTGATCCTAGATCCTGTATGGGTTCGACAGCTTAGCTGGTTCTAAATCCTGTGTGGGTCCGATAGATTAGATAAATCAGTGATTACATCTGATCATCTCTATCAGTCTACAAAATTTTTATACTTGTGTGAGCTGAGTCTTGACTTTCAGTCGATATCATCGCCGTGATTGACTTTACTTCCTTTATGGACTGAGTTGTGCTTGGGCTCGAGAGTTGGAGCCGGACTGTGATTGGTAACTTAGGTATATGTGTGGGCATATATTTAAGTAAGGTTGGTTGATACTTTGTGATTTTATCTTACTTATTTGGTTTATCCTTAGTGGATTATGGGAGACCTTTGGGGGTCTCGGGGTCCCCTACTGAGTATTGTTATACTCACCCCTACATGGGCTTCGCCCGCACCTTGTTGTGTTTTGTGCAGACGATAGTCAGCAGTGATCGAGGCTGAGGGTGATGGATGGGAGGCTACTCGGAGCTGGAGTAGACGGGACGTACCTCAGGGATGAGTGTTCGAGTTTTGTACCTACCCTTCATGTAAGATTCCCCGGTGGACGATCCAGGAGCTATTTTCCTTTTTACTTGTACTTGTTGTTCAGTCGGGTTTGTATACTAGCCCACTTAAAAATTTGGGTACAACCGCAAAAGCGGCACACACACAAAGAAAGAATAAAATTACATGTAAATTGCAAGCTCGGGGACTTGACCTCACGACCTTCCCCTCACCCCCCCCCCAATCCCTTACCACCCCACCACCAATGGTGGGGACTAGCCCACTTACTTTCAACACACTTTTCTTTTCTATTTTAGTACTTGTTGCTTCTACTGCTTGTGTTCAGACTTCGTGAGTTACAAGTTTAAAGGCAATGCCTTCCTTTTTATCAGGGATTCACCTTTGGTGCTAGTCGCCAGCCCCTGGCCTATGGAAGGCGGGCATGGGGTAGTCATGGCACGGGCCCCGAGGACGGGTCGTGACAACCTATAGTGCCTCCTATAGTGCCTCTAGAGGCACCTTATTCGGATGCTCTTCTGGGCACTAATGCTCGTTTTTTGGAGAGATTCCTTTATCTCATCCAGACTCTTCAGGGTGTTCTCAGGCTTGTCCTAACTATAGTAGAGCTAAGATAAGGCTTTCAACAGCAGCAGCATCCCACCCTCTTGGGAGATGGTGGTCCTCATGCTATATGGTCATGTTTAGAATCCATGGAATCTATCTTTGACTATTTGGAAATGCCTCTATAGTGGAGGTTCATTCTTGATACCTACATGCTATGTGACTCTACCAAGCATTGGTGGGATGTCATTTCTTAGTCAGAGCGTTATCGAGACATGGTTTGTTCAGACTTCCAAATGGATTTCTATGATCATTTCTTTCTGTTAACTCTAAGATAAGATCAATCCAGGTATTTCTTTCATATTCAATAGGCCTCCATGACTATTCTTGAGTATGCATCTTGTTTTACTGAACTCTAGTGTTTTTCTCCATCACTTACCGGTGACGAATTGTTTACTGCAAGGTGTATTGAGGATGGGATTCAAACTTCTGTCAACTCATAGGTGGACATATTTTGGTTTATTATTGTTACATATGTAGTAAAATAGGAATTAATTAAGGAACATAATCACATAGAGGATAGCTGTAGGAGTTAGGCCAGTTTTGATCCACATTAGGGTGATGGTTCTTCTACCAGTAAGAAGCATCATCTTGAGGGTTCACATGGGTGTGCCATCCTGATGACACACTAATTTTATAATGTGTCACTAATGTGGAAATAAAAGGCATAATAAACCCCAGTTCATAAAGAACCTAATCTAATTCCAAGCTTATAGTAGGATGGTTCATATTCAGTGCTTTTGTCATTCTTTTCCTCTAACATCTAGTGACATGAGTTTTGCATCGACACCAATGTCAGGAATGGGATGTTTGAATCCATTTCATGCTAGGAGTTAGGATTATACTATCCACTCAGGCTAAAGAAATAGTGTTTGTGGAAGATGCAGTCAGGCCTCAGAGCTTCCACATCAGCAGAGTGGATCTGCTCAGGCTATTTAGGCTACACCTCAGGGCTGTAGTTCAGGCCAAATATATGCAATGCAACCAGCACCATATGAGTAGAGTTCAGATCTATCTATGATTATAGGTAATAACATATAACCTATATTTATGTTTCTACTATTCTTAAGTTATTTTTTTATTATGACCCTTTTGTGTGGTTATTTTAAATTCTTTTGTTTTGTTTTTTTTATTTTTTCCTTTAAATAGAATGTGAGTGTTTCTACAGGCCTCTTCTTTCTTTTGTCTGAATTTGATGATAATCCTTTAATATTGTGTCTCTATGTGGGTGTGACCTCTTTTTTAGTTAATTTTGAGTGGGTACCATAGGATACTTGAATGAATGTGGTTGATGAACATATATATAGTATCAAGGATTTATATTTTTACATGCAACGTCAGGGTAGTAAGCATTGATATATGTGGTAACCATTATTCTGTTAAATGATTTATTGAACTTTTGAGTTAAATATTAACCATATAATATGATGATAAGGACACTCATAAGGTGGGGAGTGTCACATCTATTCTGATTAAGGGTTTCCTCCTAGTAGAAGGCACAAAACCAAGAAACATCTTTTGAAATGGTCATATCTATTTGAATTTTCCCTATGGATGGTACTATTTGTTTTAGTCAGTGTCTTCTTGTAAAGTTCATGAGTATTATCAAATTTTTCATATTTAATGAGTAATGTTCCTTGAATTTTTTTTGGTGTTCGTTAAATCCTCCTACTCATATTGTACTCTTGGTTAAGGCAACTGTGTCCCCTATCTTGCTATCGTATGGGTACAGTGAAAGAGTGTCGGCCTTACGTCACTCTAATGTTTTAAATTCCATTGGTCTTATTATGGTGGTTATTATCAGAGTCATTCTCTATAAAAATGGTTTTTTTAGAGTTCTGGTTAACCCTAAGTGATACCTGGGTTTTAAAATTAGCAATTCCATGCACAGACTCCTGGACACTAGCTGTAACGACCCAAACTTTTGTTAATTAAAATCCTTCTTGATCTAATTAAATATGTGAAATGGTTATACAACATATGAACTTATTTTGTTTTATTTTTATGGATTTTAAAATACCATTAAGAATTGTGACCATTTCTAATATAGCCACTAAATAGTGATCACATGATTAGTGTAAATATAGGGATTTAACAAATTCTTTTATAATCAAACAAATGAAGCGATGGCCTCATCCAGTAGACTTGCCCCGTATTAAGCCCATTTAACAGAGATCGGAAATTAGGTTGCATCTTTGTGCTTCACTCTTAACCAAGCCCAATCCGATCTTGAATACGTTATTCTAGAGTGGAACCGCCTATGGGAGAAGTAGAAATTGATAGAGATTACCACTCGAGCGATGTTATCTAAGCCACCCCAAGAGTTTGTCACCATCGCGCACCTTACCCTAAGGCCTTATGCGGTTGTTTTATGGGGTTATAAAACAAGACCCTACTACTATGATTATGTACATTATTTTTTTTATATAATAATTAATGTACATTCATTTTATTATTGTTACTTTGTAAATAGGTTTTTAAAGCGCAAATAGTATTTTTAGTTAAATATTCAACTAAGAAATCTATTTTGATGAATTAATGGATTTTTGAATTAAATGATATTTTAATAAAATATTATTATTATTAAATTAAGGTTTATTAAATATATATGATTGTATAATTTTATGAATCCAATTTTAATTTTTATTAAGGTTTGAAAGCCATTTTTGTCAAAACCCATGAATTTTTTATAAATGATGGGTTTTATTTTAAAGGTGAAAATTAACATATTTAGAAAATTATTTAGATAAAATGAATATTATTTCTAGAATTGGGATGTCAAAATTAACCAACTGTGAATTTTTCATAATTTTCTTAGAGAGTTAAATTTTTGGGTAAAAATTAAATACTATATAAATATATAATGTGTTTTATGACATCATAATGACCCAATATTGATGTAATAAAATACTATAAACTATATGTTCGGAAAATATCTGTTTTATAATTAAAATAATGTTATTTTGGGTTTGTTTGATTTATTTTAAAAAGCATTAGTGGACCCTCCAAGACTTATATAACATTTTTTCTTTTTAAATTTTTTTCCTTGAGAGTGTGACTCACCTCTACATAAGAAACACTATTATTTTAAGAATTTCGGCCATTGACCTTATAAAATACTATTTTGCAATCTCCTTTGGTAGAAACTATGGGAAAAAACCATGGGCGGGTTTGTGGTTTCTTTTAGTTTAATGTGAGGTGTCTCAAACCTAAATATTAAACAATTCCCTCTCCTTTCTATATAAACCCACCCAAGCTCCCACTTCCTCTTTACTAAAAGCCTTTTAAGTTCATCCAAACTATGAAATCCTCTCTATAGAATCCTCCCAAGGTTCCCTCAAGCCTCCCAAGGTCCTTACCTTCAAGATTTCAATGTTACTGTTCAAGGTAAGGGATCTATTCACCCACCTATTTTAAGTCATGACTTCTTTTATGTTATGTCTTCTAGTTTCTATTTTATTAAATGGGGGTATGTTCTCCTATATCATTATTACTTTCTATTTCATGTCCAAATTATTATATACTCTTTCTTATCTCATCAATTTATTTTCTGAATTGTTAAGTGATGTCGTTAGTCTACTGAATTTTTGTAAAAGAAATCGCATATTCTCTCTTCCTTCGAGTTTCATTTTCATATGGTATTTCATTCAAATAACCATATAATGATCTTATTTATTTTATTCTATACCCATACTTTATAATTATTTATTCATGAGTGGGTGACCCTTGTCCCCTCTCTTTTTATTATTCTCTAAAACCAAGTTATATAGTCGTTATGATGTAGAAATTTCGTCTCAAATTTCTCTCTCTTTCTCTCATGAAATTCTCTTGTTTTATTAATGTGAATACCCAAACCTATTTCGTTTTTATGGGTGATCATAAATACACAAAAATTATATATTTTATTATGGAATTGACATACATATAACTCTCACTCCATTTCCATGGGTTATAAATGACATAACAAGCTTATTTTTAAATCACATTTAAAACATCACAATTTTGAAATGAAACCCATTTCTTTTATTATATATGGGTTATTTATGAAATGTTTGATTATGATCTATGTGGATAGTATGAAAATAAATATATATTAACGGTGCACCTTTATAGCACTCCAATTCATTGGGTAAAGAATTTATCTCTACAGTTGACAAGGTTCACGATACCTTGGTGAATAACCTTGGTAATATTTATGACACCTCGGGGTTGTATCTTGGTGATATGTTCATGAATATCTAAATGAAATGTTGTAGGCACATATTCAAGTTATGTTTCAATATATTTTCGTTATGATATTCATATACTTCCATTGCTCATGTCTTTATGTTTTTATCTTGTTCTTATTGATATCACAAGTAGACCGATTGCCTTGCTTTCTTTACTGGGCCTTTTGCTCACCCTTTCCTTTGATGTATGTATCTAGGTTATATGATTCAGTAATTGTACTTAGGATGAACCTATGATAAATCCTTACAAGTGGATTATAATAATATTTTATGTTGTTTTCATTTATTATGTTCCTGATTTCCAAGACCCTAGTCTTTAGAGATCCTCTATTTGTAAAATATAATGAAAAGTTTTGTTATAAAAAGGCGGGATGTCATAGTTGGTATCAAAGGATAGTTTAGTTATTTATGGAAATTAGGCTATGAAAACTTTAGGAAGAACCCTATAAGAAATTTTAAATATAAGAAAACTTCCTGGTATTTTAGTGAGTAATGAGTAAGTGGTTTATCAAAAAAATACATCCATGTCTGGATACGAGCAGGTAGAGGCGGCTATGGCACAAATGTACATATAGGTAAAACTCGAAAAAACCACTTTGAGCTAGACTCAAACGGGAACTGGTACACGACAACGGTCTTTGATGCACTCTTGGTTATGACACTCTTGGGGGATATGTTTGGTTAATTACAAGATTTTTATGAATCATTATGAATAAATTATAGTAAAATGTAATTGTTTAAGCATGATGTTTTAAGACATAAAATACTTGATAGTTAAAAGATTTTTAAATGAAATAAGTTTCTCAGTAAGGTATTATTCTTTTAGAAAATTGCGGGAAATAGGATTAACCGTGCAAATGGTGACCACAATAGACCATGCGCTGACGGCCCTCTGATGGAAGCCGGAATGGAAATATTCATGTGAATAATGAACCAACTGACTCAAGTTATGGGAAATAACTTGAATCAAGTTGAGAGACGAATATTGCCATGAAGGGAACAACTTTATGTTGAATCCTTTATCCATCAACGACCACCAACCATTAGTGGATCGAACGTCCCATTGATTGTCGAATAGTGGATCAACTCTATTGAGAAGATCTTTTTTGTGGTCCGCAATTCTGAACAAGAGAAGGTTACCCTGGTTGTCTATCTCTTAGAAGTAGAAGCTGATCAGTGGTGGGAACTGATTAAAAACACGAGGCCAAGAGTGTAAGTTGAAGCTATGGAGTGGGAAGAGTTCAGAAGGATATTCTTCAACAAGTATTTCCCTCGATCGATAAGAACAAGAATGGAGAAGGAGTTTGTCTAGCTGAAGCATAAGGAGAATGAATCTGTGGGAAGCTATGAGATGAAATTCACAAGGATTTCACATTACACCTCTAGATTTTTCATGGATCCCAATGGAAAGGTTGATAGATTCTTCGGTGGACTGAGACCTCATCTATGGAATAATCTAGCCAACTGAGATTATAATAGCCATGACGAGATCGTGCGGAGTACGATGAAAGTCGAGCTATAGTTTGGTGAGATGCAGTGGTCTCATAAATCAAACAAAAAGAAGAGATCAATGAAGCCCATATTAGGTAGGACCTTTGATCAAGGAAGAGGAGTAAAGCAAGTTCAACTTACCATGTGTAATAAATGTGGGAAGAAGCGTTCGAGAACTACCTGCTCAGGAGTGGGAAATGCTAAAGGTGTAGAAGAGATGGCCATATTGCAAGGAATTGTCATAGTGAGGTGAAACCTCAACTTCCAAACACTAATGACAAGGGGAATATGGTGCAGGACCTACCTAATGCCCAGTACTTTAAGTGTGGACAACATGGTCACTTTTCCAATCACTATCCAAATCTGAGGGCAGTGGAGGGGAACCACCCTCATCCTCATAAAAGGCCAAGGGAGAAAGGTCTTGATTTTTCTATCATAAAATCTAAATTTTAATCTCTGAATGATGTGGTAGCAGGTACTCTTGTTTTTCTCTCAAAGTTATCAAGTACTTTGTTTGATTCTAGTTCTACTCATTCCTTTATTTCCTCTAAGTTTGCAAAGAATTTAGAATCAACCCCTGATTTTCTAAAAGTAGAGTTATCAGTCAATACTCCTTGTGGGATTATCCAAGCATCATCAATGTTTAGAAAATCTAGTATTTAATTTGGTGAGAAAAATCTTACCACAAATCTAGTAGTCATTCCCATGATGGAATTCAACATTATACTAGGGGTGCACTGGCTCTCAATGTATAATGCTAAGATCAAATGCAGAAGTAAGGATATCTCAGTAGTCTTGAATGGAAAACATATAGTTTTTTTCCAAGGAGATATATCTCAATCAGATCCATGTCTAGAAGAACCCCCTATATCCTTCTTTATAGAGTTTATCAGTGAATAAGAAGAAGGAGATGAGATTTTAAGGATAGAAAATGTCCCCATCATCCAGGAATACGTTGATGTATTTCCTGAGGAGTTACCTGGACCTCCCCTAGAAATAGAGGTATAGTTCTCCATTAATCTCATATCTGGATCTCAACTGATATCAAAGACCCCATATAGAATGGAAAATGTGGAGTTGGAGGAATTAAAGAAAAATGACTCCAAGATCTTTTGGAGAAGGGGTTTATCCGACCGAGTGTGTCTCCCTGGGGAGCACCAGTTCTCTTTGTGAAGAAGAAGGATGGATCGATGCGTCTATGAATTGATTATAGAGAACTGAATGGGATTACAGTAAAGAACAAATACCCTCTTCCAAGAATTGATGACTTATTTGACCAACTTTGTGGGGATCAATTCTTCTATAAAATTGATCTTTATTCTGGTTATCATCAATTGTTGGTGAAGAAAGAATATCTTCCAAAAACTACCTTCTGGTCAAGATATGGGCATTATGAGTTTGTTTTTATGCCCTAAGGACTGACTAATGCACCTGAAATTTTTATGGATTTTATGAATAGAGTCTTTAAGTACTACCTTGATAACTTTGTGGTACTTTTTATTGATGATATTCTGATATATTACAAATGTCTCAAGGATCATGAAGATCATATAAGGGTTATTTTTCAAACTCTACGGAAGGAATGGATTTTTGGAAAGTTCAGAAAATGAAATTTCTGGTTACAACAAGTTACTTTCTTGGGGTACATTGTTACCAATGAAGGAATCACAGTTGACCTTGAAAAGACAAAAGTTATAGAGGAGTGGCCTCAGCCTACAATAATAACCTAGATTCGTAGATTCCTTAGTTTAGTGGGATATTATAGGAGGTTTTCGAAAAACTTTTCATGAATTTCTAATCCATTAACCAAGTTAACTCGAAAAGGGGTCAAGTTCATCTGGACAAAAGAGTGTGAGGAAAGTTTCCAAGAGCTGAAGGAGAGATTGGTTATTGCACCCATGTTAACTCTACCATCAAGTGGAGAAGGATTTTTTATTTTTAACGATGCATCTCTGAAAGGTCTTGGGTGCGTCCTCATGAAAAATGACAAATTCATTGCTTATGAATCTGGACGGTTTAAGACTCATGAGTAGAACTATCCTACGCATGATCTGGAGCTAGCTGCAGTCGTTTTTTCTCTGAAGATATAGAGGCACTATCTTTATGGGGATAAATTTGATATATAGATAGACCATTAAAGTTTGAAGTATATTTTCACACAAAAGGAATTTAAAATGAGACAAAGGAGATGGTTGTAACTTCTTAAAGACTATGATTTTTCAATTCATTATGATCCTAGAAGAGTAAACAAAGTTGTTGATGCATTAAGCAGGAAATACACAGTTGTTCTTTCCATGATGAGGATTCAAAAATAATTTTTGATCAATGACCTAGTAAAGTTGGACATGGGAATTATAAGGGAAGGTAAATAATAAACCCTAACCCAAATGATTTCTCAACCGTCATTACTATAGAAGATCAAGAAAGCTCAGAAAGAAGATCCTTTGTTATAGAATATGTTTGAGGCTGTGAATGATGGGAAGTTTCCTGAGTTCAATATTGATCAAGAAGGTGTACTGAAATTTTGTACAAGAATATGTGTTATATCTATTTTGGAAATAAAGAGGGGGCTGATGGATGAAGCTCATAGCTCTACTTTCTCTATACATCCTGGGAGCAAAAAAATGTATAGGGAACTTTGTGATCATTATTGGTGGTATAATATGAAAAGGGTGATTGCTGACTACACTTCAAGGTGCTTGGTATGTCAGCAAGTGAAGGAAAAGTGAAAACTTCTTAAATGGGTATTGCAACCACTACCCATACCAGCATGGAAGTGGGACAATATCATTATGGACTTCATCACTGGTCTCCCAAAAACTTCCAAAGGAAACAATGTGATATGAGTTATTGTGGACCGTCTCACCAAGACTTCCCATTTTATCTCCATTCGGGAAGATTTCTCTCTTGATAAACTTGACAGGATTTACGTGAAGAAAGTAGTAAGGCTACATGGAGTTCCACTTTCTATAATATTTGATCATGATCCAAGGTTCACATCAAAATTCTAGAGAAGTCCTCAGCAAGATCTGAGCACTAAATTGAATTTCAATACAGCCTATCACCCCCAAACTTATGGCCAATCTGAAAGAACTATTCAAAGACTCGAGGACATACTGAGGACATGCTCAATGGAATTTAAAGTTGGATGGGATCAACATCTCCTTTTAGTTTAGTTCTCTTATAACAACAGCTTCCACTCGAGCATTCAAATGGAACCCTATGAAGCTCTATATGGTAATTGATGTAGAACTCCTACTTTTTGGGATGAATCTAGTGAGAGAAAGCTTCTTGGGCCTGATCTTGTACAAGAGATGACAAAAAAAGTCCATGTCATCCAATAACACATTAAGACTGCTCAGAGTCGAAAAAAGAGATATGTCAAAAATAATTGAAGGGACTTTTAGTTTGATGTTGGTGACAAAGTATTTATTCAGATTTCACCTTGGAATAGAGTCATGAGATTTTGGAAGAAAGGAAAGCTCATCCCTAGGTACATTGGCCCCTATGAAATCTTTGATCGCATGGGATCTGTGGCCTATCGGCTTGCACTTACTCCAAAGCTTTCACAAGTTCATGATGTTTTCCACATATCCCTCTTGAGGAAGTACATACCTAACCCTTCACATGTACTAAACCCAGAGGTGGTACAATTGGAACATGATCTCTCTTATGAGGATCATCTGGTGGAGATCTTGTATTGTAGAGACAAGGTTCTACACAACAAGACTACCAAAATTGTTAAGGTGTTGTGGAGGAACCACAAATGAAAATAAGTCATGTGGGAACCAGATGATTCTATGAGGCAGAAGTACCCACACCTTTTATCTTTTTAGGGTATGAGTTAAAATTTCAGGGACAAAATTTCTTAAGGGTAAAAGATTGTAACGGCCCAAAATTTTGTGAAGGAAAATCCCTCTTGATCTAAGTAAATATGTGAAATGGTTATACAACATATGCACTTATTTTGTTTTATGTTTTTGGATTTTAAAATATTATTAAGAATTTTGACCATTTCTAATATAGTTGTTGAATAGAGATCACATGATTAGTATAAATATAGGGCTTTAACAAATTCTTTTTTACTCAGAAAAAGGAAGCGATGGACTCATCCGGTAGACTTGCCCCTTATGAAGCCCATTTAACATAGCTCGTAAAGGAGTTTGCCTCTTTGGGGTTTGCTCTTGACCAATCCCAATCTATGCTTGAATACGTTAAGCTTGAGTGGAACCGCTTATGGGAGAAGTGAAAATTGATAGAGATTACCACTCGAGCGATGTTATTTGAGCCACCCCAAGAGTTTATCACCATCGTGCACCTTACCCTAAGGTTTTATGTGGGTGTTTTAAGGGGTTATGTAAAAAGACCCTAGTACTATGATT
Organism: Viscum album; assembly: GCA_963277665.1. Taxonomy (NCBI): domain Eukaryota; kingdom Viridiplantae; phylum Streptophyta; class Magnoliopsida; order Santalales; family Viscaceae; genus Viscum; species Viscum album. Next base: position 1,325,486,148 of record OY728147.1, read on the forward strand.
ATGTACATTATTTTTGTATATAATAATGAATGTACTTTTACTTTATTATTGTCACTTTGTAAATATTTTTTTAAAGCACAAATAGTATTTTTAGTTAAATATTCAACTAAGAAATATATTTTGAGGAATTAATGGATTTTTGAATTAAATAATATTTTAATAAATTATTATTATTATTATTAAATTAATTTTTCTTAAATATAAATTATTTTATAATTTTATGAATGCAATTGTAATTTTTATTAAGGTTTGAAAGCCATTTTTGTCAAAACCCATGAATTTTTTATAAATGTCGATTTTTATTTTAAAAGTGAAAATTAACATATTTAGAAAATTATTTAGATAAAATGGATATTATTTCTAGAATCATGGCATCTAAATTATCCAACAATGAATTTTTCATAATTTTCTGATATAGTAAAATTTTTAGGTAAAAACTAAATACCATTTAAATATATAATGTGTTTTATGACATCATAAAGACCCAATATTGATGTAATAAAATACTATAAACTGTATGTTCGGCCAATATATATTTTATGATTAAAATAATGTGATTTTGGGTTTGTTTAATTTATTTTACAAAGCTTTAGTGGACCCTCCAAGACTTATATAGCATTTTGTCTTTTTAAATTGTTTTCCTTGAGAGTGTGACTCACCTCCACATAAGAAACCATATTATTTTAAGAAGTTAATCCATTGACCTTATAAAATATATTTTTTCACCATCCTTTGTAAGATACCATGGGAAAAACCATGGGCTGGTTTATGGTTTTGTTTAGTTTAATGTGAGGTGTCCCAAACCTAAATATTAAACAATTCACTCTCCTTTCCTATATAAACCCACCCAAGATCTCACTTCCTCTTCTCTAAAATCCTTTTATGTTCGTCCAAACTCTGTCCTCCTCTCTCTAGAATCCTCCCAAGGTTCCCTCAATCCTCCCAAGGTCCCGACCATCATGCTTTCAAAGTTACTCTTCAAGGTAAGCGATTCTTTCACCCACCTCTTTTAAGCCATGACTTCCTTTATGTTATGTCTTCTTGTTTCTATTTTATTATATGGGGTTATGTTCTCATATGTCATTATTACTTTCCATTTCATGTCCAAATGATGAGAGACCCTTTCTTGTCTCATCAATTTATTTTCTAAATTGTTAAGTGACGTCTTTAGGCTGCCGAATTTTTGAAAAAGAAATCACATAGTCTCTCTTCCTTTGAGTTTCGTTTTCATATGGTATCTCCTTAAAATAACCATAAAATGATCTTATTTATTTTATTATATACCCCTACTATATAATGAGTTATTCATGAGTGGTTTACCCTTGTCCCCCCTTTTGTTATTGTTTTCTAAAACAAATTTATATAGTCGTTTTGATGCAGAAATTTCGTCTCAAATTTCTCTCTCTTTCTCTCATGAAATTCTCTTGTTTTATTTATGTGAATACCCAAACCTATTTAGTTTTTATGGTTGATCATAAATAAAAAAAATTATATATTTGATTTTGGAATTAACATACATATAACCCTCACTCCCTTTCCATGGGTTATAAATGACATAACGATCTTATTTTTAAAGCACATTTAAAACATCACGATTTTGAAATGAAACCCATTTCTTTTATTATATATGGGTTATTTATGAAATTTTTTATTATGATCTATGTGGCTCACATGAAAATAAATACATATTAATGGTGTGATCTAATATCACTCTAATTCATTGGTTAAAGAATTTATCTCTAGATATGACATGTTTCACGATACCTTGGTGAATAACCTTGGTAATTTTTATGACACCTCAGGGTTGTACCTTGGTGATAAGTTCATGAATGTCTAAATGAAATGTTGTAGCCACATATTCAAGTTATGTTTCAAGTTATTTTCATTATGATATGTCTATACTTCCATTTCTCATGTCTTTATTTTTTTATCAAGTTCTTATTGATATCAAAATTAGACTGATTCCCTTGCTTTCCTTACTAGGCCTTCTGCTCACCCTTTCCTTTGATGTATGTCTCCATGTTATAAGATACAATAATTGTACTTAGGATGAACCTATGATGAATCCTTACAAGTTTATTAGAAGAATTTTTAATTTTTTTTTTCATGTATTATGTTCCTGATTTCCAAGACACTAGGATTTAAAGATCCTCTGTTTGTAAAATGTAATGAAAAGTTATGTAATAAAAAGGCAAGATGCCATACTAGCTGTTTTCCTTTTGAATTGATCACAGGATGTATGCCATTTGGGTTTCAATAAATTTTATTAAGGTAATACATTTGTCTTATATAGGTATCTTGTTTATAATATTCAATGTGGTTTCCTTGGATTAGTTCTTTGTATTCTATTGGTTGACTTCGAGGTTACCCCAGACTTCTGTCAAGCTCAGAAGGGGTGTTTAAACCTTCTCGATCCAAATGTGTCAGATCAAGGGTTGTTCAATGTTCGTGTTGGGGAATGAAATTTTATGGAAATTTTGTCTTTATATTCCACTTTAAGAAGGTTCAGTCTTTGTTGGGAATGCTCGGAGAAGTATTAAGTGGCTTCATCTAAGGTCATCTATTTTAGAATTTGAAATGCATCAACCTCATAATCTGGGTGCCTTGAGGATAGTTGACCAAGGAATGAGAAACTTAAATTCCTATCTATATTGTCATGGGATGTTAGTAGAGAAACACAAGTTGGATTGTTACTCAAAATGAAGGTGATTTGGGTGTTTTGAAATTAAATGTGGTCATTTAAGAAGGAATTCATGACCCTTTTAGGTTGATTGGCATTTTCGTTGTTCTAGAAGACTTCTTGAGGATGAGAAATTTCAAGGTGTGGAGATTTAAATGTTCTGGGTATTATCCAAAGGTACATACCATAAAATTTTTTGGTTTGACTTCTTAAAACATCCCTTAATTTAAATCCTAGGAGGTTAATGCATGTTCTTGGGGGTGATTGGGGCTTGTTTGACACTCGGAGCAGCAAAAAGAAAGAAAATAGGTTAGGTCACATAGTTTGTCTGCAACCCTATAACCCAGCTCACACACCCGTGCGGGATACTACAGAATTTGGGCATTGAGCTACTACAAGATCTATGCATGGTTAGTCAAACCATGTAGTAGATCATGTAATATTCCCCAGGGAAGTAGAACCTTCCGCATGGTTGTTGCATCGTTTCTATAACCGTGCAGAACCTGTTGTGTGGGTAAAATATTCAATTTTTATTTTAAGGTTTTATTTGTAACCCAGCTATCTTCCTCCCCTCTTTCTCCCACTATAGTTTCACCCCTCCTCTAGGAATAAAAATCCCCTATCCCTCTATTCATGGGTTTTTGATGTTTCTCCCTCATTAATCCTATGATATCTTTATCGTCAGAAGCAACAGAACCATCTCAGTATGTTCTATATTTCTTACCCCTTGATTTCTTGATTCCTCCCTTTCTCATCATGCTATTTCCATGCTACATAACTTTTCCCTATTTTGGGGTTTTTTCTAAATCTCTCTATTTCTCCCTTTCTATGTTGAATCACGCCATTTTTTTAGATGTGTGTAGCACCATGACCATGAGGTAGGGAATTTACTCCTTTTTCTATCTTTTTCTTTGATTTATGGAATTTAGTCATTGTGCCTCTAGCTAGAGCCTTCTAGAGAAAGCTTAATCTTGCATATTAATTTGACCAAGATGGTTTCCCATGCCCATAGTGATCCATTCTTATGGTAAAACACAACCATGGGTGTTCATTTTACTTTTGGACACCCCTTTGGGTGAGAAACTTAAATGGCCTACAATGCCTTATGCCTTAGAATGAGTTTCACAATGGTTTAATTCCAAAAATGGATATTGGACAATTTTTTGGGATCTTTAGTACATGCATAAGCTTGATTATACTTGATTGGACCTTGTGTAATGCCTTATTCCCTTTTCATGCTTGTTTTTTCAATTTAAATATCATTTTCCTTGAATCAAATTGCCCATCCAAGTGTTGATTTCTTTGTTTCATATGTTAATGGCCTATTTAAGTTGAATTAAATGATTTCATTTCATTATTTATGCCATTTCTTACTTCCTGATATGACTTGTGCTTCATACCCTATGCCTCTTGTAATGTTTATTGCTTTGTTCCATAAGTAAATGGATTGAATTGGAATGGTAAGTTTGGTTGAGCTTGATATCTTGGGATGTAGAAATGTCATTGATGACATGTCCGGTAAGAGGCATGGTAATTCCATGTGTCGTGGATATATTTATTTCTTTACATGCTATGATTTATTTCTTGTGCCTCATACCATGATTTCCCTTATTTACTTATTAATGCCTTGTTATATGATGTTATATTATTGTTGACTTGAATTACATGTCTTGATTAAAATGGTGAGCATGTGGTAGTGAGATGAAAAAGTGATTGAATGAAATTATAAATACATTTCAATGTATTATATGCCTTGCTTGATATGGATCATTCGATATGGGCTAATAGATACCATGGATCCTGGGTTAAGGATTTAATACATGGACTTGTCATGATCAGATCGTTATTGCTTGACATGCTAGGAGTGACACTTTGTCTTTTTAGGTATGGGATCATATGGTGGTTTATGATAACTAGTGGATGAGTCTAGTTCCCTAAGGGAGCAACTGAGGAAAAACCTGTTGAAAATATGGTTATACCATGCCTCATGAGAGACCTGATCTCTTATGTGAGATATTTGGCATGGATTCAAAGTCACCATCCTTGAGTGATACAAGGCATTCTGCATGGGTTTGTTTGGACGGACTCAAGGTATTGAGTTATATGTGATGTTTCTGTTGTGAACCATTGGATTTTGATATGATTTATAAGGAAGATCATGGGAATCCACCTTACTTTTGATGGATTTAATGTTTTTATGCTTATGTGTGATTATTTTATTACAAATTGTTTTGAGATTTCTTGTGAACATTGTTGAGACTTCCATGTTTATGAGAACACTTGAGTGGTGAAGTGTGTATGGGACTTCAATCCAAATCAAAAGCTTTGGGGTATACTTTCTTAGTTCTTTCTGTTTACTTTTGGGCCTAGTATACATTATGTACTTTGTACAGGTACTCAATCAAACTTCTGGAATAGGCCAAAACAAGTGGTATGGTACGAGTGACTATTAGAAACCCAGACCAAGTTATTATTGTTTATTTATTTTCTGTTATTATTTTGCGATATATGGAACAGTATTATCTATATGTTGAATGAAATGGAAAGGTCTAGACACCATGGATTCCAACCTACTAAGATTTATATCTCACACCTTACTCAGGTGTCGTTTGGTACCTGAGTAGACTTTATGCTTGTAAGTATTGATAAAGGGAAGAATTCTGATCCTCATGCTTGATTGCTTTCCTACATAGGACGAAGACTTGGGGGTAGAGGACCGAGCCTATGCTCAAGATATTTTGTGGTAGTTTTTTGTATTTTTTTTAGGTTTTATAGCATGAGGTATATTCTTATACCCCTATTCCCTTTACTCTCATTTTTGTATAGGTTCATGACATTCCATCTTCATTATTGTATCTAGTAAGGATATTCTGCTTTTTCCAGCTATTTATTCCTATTACATGGTTTAATATTTTACTTTTTTTATCTAATTTTGGTTATGAATACACTATTTATTTATATATTGTTTACCATTGTTCATATTGTATGTATGAGGGAATAGTCTCCCCACAAACATACCTTAGGTCTTCACTTCTAGTCGGCAGCCTTTGGAGCTTGAGAATATGTTCTTGAGTTCATGTGACCAACTGGGCTTAGGGAACTATTCAGTTGTACCTAGGTCTGGGACATTCCAAATGGGAAAAAAATTTATGTGTGGAAAAGAAGGGCATGATATTCTGAATTACCAAGGAAAAATGAAGAGTGTGATGGATGGAAATAAATTTCATCTTGGTGATCCATTTATAGTTCTTTATCTTAAATGTGGGGAACCAGATCATTATCTGAGACAATTACCTCTTTTAAAGTTTAAACCCTAGAATAATTAATGACCTATATTAAATAAAAATGGATGAATTATTTATGTATTATGATTCAATAATTAAATTTTAGAAGTATTTTACCAATGGTATTTTGGTTATAATAATCATGAAACATTTGAGGATTATGTGGAATTTTAGAAGCATATATGTCTTCATTAACTTAATAGTTATGGATACCACTATGGGTATATGAGTTTAAGGTTGACCAGAAGTTTAGAGTCTTCAAATCTATTTTTTTATTTTTTGTGGTAGGAATATAACATGATTAAGGATATTTTTGGAAAAAAATAATGGTAATAAAAACCATTGGTTTAGAATATGAACATTTATTTAAGGAATAATTTATTTATATTTTTTGGACACAACACTAAGGGTATTATTAACCTTTAGGGTTTATCTTATCTTTGATATTGAGTTAATTATCGGTTATTTTACTTTTGGGAATGTTGTAGGAATTATATTAATATGGTTTTAGAAAAATGAAAACCTGTATATCAGGTGAAAACCCATCGCATCTGGAAAGGTTGTGGGTCTTGAACCCATTATCGAAGGATGATAAGGGTTTAGAACCTTCCACTGGCCTGCATGATATCCTCGTTAATATGTCATTGTTTTTATTTAAACAATTTTATGATTAAATTTTAATGATGAACTGGTGGGGTAATTGTTATGGTTTATAGATTAATGTATTATATTGCATAACTTATGCTAACTATATTGGATTTTAAAAATATTTATAGACATAAAAAAATACTTGTCACTCTTTTATGGATCTTATGTTCTATTAAAATGGAATTTTAGTGCTTCAGACATAAAAAATTCATTTTTTTTCTTTTCCTAGAGTAATAGATAAATTGGAAATTGACCAAAGCACGTGAAATGGAAACATATCAAGTAATTATATTTCCTTATATTCTTAGATAGTAAAATAATTCCTCAAATTTAGGAAAAGGATATTAATACCAAAAATTTATCCTATTATATTCATATCTGATGAATCATATGGTCTTTTAAATGATCAAATATTTATGGTTTTTAGTTCTTTAACTTTCCATTGATCATTCACTTTATTATGATTAATGACCTATATCACTATCTATAATTATTTTCACTTTTCATTCTTGACAATATCTTAACTTTCCACCAATTTTCTTCTATGTAGAAACCATGTTATATGTTAATTCATATAAACTTTTTACTTCCCTTTCTCTCTTATTAATAGGATGTTTTATTAACTATTTTTATGATGTGGGTTTTTTATAAAAAAAATCAAATATTAAACCCTTGATTACCAAGATATAGTTTAAATTGCGAGAAAGCAATTTATTTAAGGTGTGGAGAATTTAACACCCTAAAATTTTAAAATAAGAACATTGTATTTGATATTATATGTGACATGCAACACTGATCTTTAAAAACCCATGAAATATATTTCTTTAAATTTAATCTCTTTGATACCTTGCGGAACACACAACCTTGAGCTTAAATAAACCATAATATAGTATAACATTATAACCTAGTCATTAAATTATTGGATATGGATAGTAATTACTAAATTATTAATATTATGGTTATCTATTGATTATAAATAAAATAATAATCATTTAAAAGGAAAGTAAAAGTTTTCTGAAAAACTATATTTTTTTCTAAAAGATGGTTTAGTCGCACATTGCACGCATAATATAAAATTAATTTTTACCACATTTAGAAAAAATATTTTATAAAATCAAATTTATTTTTGGAATAATAATATTAAAATTATCTTATGTAACGTCCCAGACCCGGATGCCACCCGAAATGGTTCCCCAAGCCTGGTTGGCCACATGGTCTCAAGCGCATCTCCCCAAACACCATAGGTTGCCGACTAGAAGTGAGGGCCTAGGTGTGTCAGTGGGGAGACTATTCCCTCATTACCAGAGTATCACAGTAGAAGTCAAGCATATAATAAATAGCAGAATAGAAATAATCTACAGACCACTGAAGATAAGGAAAAATAAGCATACATATCAATAACAAGAAGTGACTCATGTAAAAAATGATGCAGATGATACAAGTATCTAGAAAGCAGCCAAATAGGTACATGGAAATACAATACATTACAAGTATCCCGAAAAGAAAAAAAGACCAAAAATGTATCCCAACATCACAAGCCTCATCTTGGTCCTATTCTCCCATGCATCAAAGCCACAATCAACAACCCGTATTATGGTACTTTCCCCTATCATCACTTGCAACCATATAATCTATTTGGGTCCCCAAGGAGGCCTAAATAGGGTGTGAGATAAACATACTATAAAGAAACCACCAAGGTCTATATAGTTATAAAAGTAATTATACAAAGGTTATATCAAGTTTAAACAACTAGTAAGAAAGTGGATATTCCTATGCCATAAGTCTACTGTAACAAGTAAAAACAAATGACCCTCAAGGCTTCTTGAAAAAGAGAGTCAGCTCCTACCAAGGTAGCTATAACAAGTAAACAAGTCAGTCACACAGCCACTCCATACATCCATTAGTATCATGAAGCCACATCCACATTGTATATAGAAGTCAAGTGTCCCACATTCACACTGTATAGTGAAATTAGCATCCCATGGCCACACTATATAGTGAAAGTAGAAACACATAGCCATGTGTATAGTTAATTGTAGACCGCAAGGGCCGGATCCAAGGTATCATGTACTATGGAATCCATATAAAATTTCTAGACCATGGAGGGATGAATCCAAGGAGCTTGTCTAAGGCATACCACCGAGTCTCATGGGAATCCCTGGTCGAAACTCGGTTAGGCACTGGTTGGAAATAAAAAGTCCTACGTGAGCCCAAGAAAGCTGGATGAATGGGGTAGTAAGGCCCGAGGCATCCCATGGAATCAAGACCCAAGGGGAAGAGTCAACTAAAGGTTCCCACTACCATGTTCCAAAACCATGTATTCAATTCATACAATTTAAACAATTCAAAACCATGTGAGTATAACCACTCATATAAACAAGTACAAACATGAGTATACCGACTCATGAATTCTATTTACCATTTACATTTACATGGGGATACCCTCTCATATTATCCATTTAACATTCCATTAACCATTTTATATAGTTATACCCATCTATATCAACACATTTCATTTAATCCAAGCTATAAAAATAGGTATGGTGTCATAAGATATCAATATATAAGTAGGCAGTACATCTCCTATGCAAGATATTTAGTTATCAAGGCATTAACAGACTTCCTCTAACTAGGAAATCACAAGGACACATCTCGTCGGTGGTTTAAATAGGCATAAATAGGTTAAATTCAAAAGGCACACCCCATGGTTGACCTTGAACGAACAATAGGTGACAACACACCTAAACAGAACCTACGGGCATCCTTACTAGGTCCAACTAAAGTTACTAAAAGAAAATTGCAAAAAAAATGTTTCCTCTTTGAAAATTCCAATGGATGGCGTAATGGCCGAATGCCTGAAAAAACTAAGAAAAACCCCAAAAGAATGTATAGACCACCTAACTTGCCTCGATAGTATACATCTCATCCAGTATCAAGTCTTGATTCATTCTGGTTTTGGAGAATTCTGAAGAACATATGAAGAAAGGGATATTAGGGTATATGATCATAAATCCAAATAACACAGTCGTTGTTCCGAAGAATCAAGAATGGCTAGAATGGAATTGAGGACTTACTGTTTTAGATCTGATAAGACAATCAGAAATCAAAACAGATATCAAATAGAGAGTAGGGATCAAATCCTATGTTAGGTGCCTCAAGGGAGCTCCACGGAGGAGGTTTTATGTATAGAGGAGAAAACCCAAATTGGGTTTAAAAATAAAATTATGTTTTAATTTAAAATTTTAAAAAAACACACAGTAGGGTCGCACGGTTTACCCACACGGTTTACCAAACTGTGCAGAAACCATGTGCACCTCACTGTCTAGTAAGGGGCACTTTGTACGGTTACCCCGCACAGTTTGACTAACTGTGTGGTAACCATGTGAGCGCATTCTTCCAAAAACCTACACTTTTCATATGTCTCGCATGGTTTGTACTAACCGGGCATAGGCCATGTGAAAAACGTGCGCCATGTTATTTTCAACCCAAAACTTAGTTCCGACCTCCGAACAAGCCTTGGATACCTCCAGAACACCAGTGATCAAGTTATGAATTCACATAATCACATAACAAGTCAATTATACCAAAAATTAAAGGAACAGTACCTCATACAAAAAACTTGAGTTCTTACAATATTCCTCCCTTATAGAAATTTGTCCCCGAATTGCTCTCTGAAGGGTGGTCAAGATTCATATAAGAACAACTCCATCCACTGAGCATTTATGTCGGCCTCCCTATCCTAAGTCTCATCCTATAAATATTCATACTATCATAGCACCCGTACTAGAGGACTTGAACATCATTAATGAACCTCCATGCTTCTGTCAATAATACGAATCAGATACTCCTCAAAGGATGAATCCAACTGAAGCTTACCCTCCTCGGAATGAAAAATGTTATATGGTTCGGAGTGATAGCAGTGCATCTGAGATACATGGAAGATTTTAGACATGGCTCAGTACCTCTGAGGTAGAAGCAACCGATAAGAAACTGACCTGACTCACTCTTGAATCTCAAATGGCACGAAAAATCTCGGTGAAATTTTACCCTATATCTAGATCCTCATGTGTACCAACCTCCATGAAACACATAAGAAAACTTGATCCCTAACCTTGAACTATAGAGGTCGTATGCAATGATCCGCATATAATTTCTGATGAGACTATGCAGTAACCATCTGCTTCGGAATCAACTAGACTTTCTCAAAATTCTCCTACACAAGATACGGTCACAGTAAAACTACCTATCCTACCTCTAACCAGCACAGGGGAGAATGGCATGGCCTACTATATAGATACTCATAAGGTACCATATTTATTGCCTCTTGATAACTATTATTTTAGGAGAACTAAACCAGGGGAATGTGCCTCTCCCAAGAGCCCCAAAAATATAGGACACATGCTCAAAGCATGTCCTCTAGCACCAGTATCATACACTTTTATTGGCCATCAGTTAGAGGGTGGTATGATATTCTCTTAAGCACATGTATACCCAACTCCCTATGAAAACTCTTCTAGAAACGAGACGTAAATAAAGCATCCCTGTCATAAATGATAGTGCATGGAACCCCATGAAGTCGTACCACCTCTCGGATGTACGACTTCCCAAGATCATCAACATTGAAGGTATCCATGATCTACAATAAATGAGTAACCTTCATAATCCTATCAAAAAAAACCCACACAACATCATTATCTCAACGAGACCTTGGAAACCCATCACAAAATCCATCACAAAATCATCTCATTTCCACTCTGGGGTAGGCAACTACTGTAAAATAATAGATGTTTGTTGAGTCAATAAGGTTTCCTTATGATTTTTCCATTCCTCTATGTTTTATAAATCACAAACACTTTATCTTAAGCAAAATTATCTTTCCCTATGGATTATTTTCTTAAGGAAAATTTCCCTTCTCTAAGGAAATTGTTATCCTTACCTTTTTTTCATTACCTCATTTTATAACCTCTTAAAAATAAACTCATTTTATCACTAAGTCAATACTTCATATTATTATCTAAAAACTCATAAACTTATAGTTCCTTGGATATAGAGTCTTTAGTTTTTTCAGACTTCAAATTCTATAAAATTCATACTCTGAATTCTCTGAAATTCAGACACCGAATTCCTCAGAATTTAAACTCTGAATTCTCTAAAATTTAGACTATGAATTACTCTGAATTATTTGAAATTCAAACTCCTAATTCTATGAAATTTGGTCTCAAAATTCAATGAAATTTTGACTCTGAATTCCTCATAATTTATACTTTAAATTCTATGAAATTTAGAATCTGAATTCTCTAAAATTCAAAGTCCAAATTCTAGGAAATTTAGACTCTGAATTCTCTGAAATTCAGACTCTAAATTCCTCATAATTCAAACTTAGAATTCCTCATAATCCAGACTCATAATTCCTCGAAATTTAGACTCTGAATTCCTCGAAATTCAGACTTCGAATTCATTGGAATTCCAACTCCAGAATCTATAGAATTCAGATTCTAAATTCTTTGTAAAATAGAATACGAATATCCATGTTTTCTAGAATCTGATTGTTTATATATTTAGACTCTGAATTATATTTTATCCTTAGACTCTGGATATTCATATTTGGTTAAGTAAATTCATTTTCCTTACACATTTTTTTATTATAAAACGATGTCGTACAATTAGTTTCTAACTAACCGTCAATTGAGTGACATGTGTACAGGTCCCTCTAAAATTCAAGGAAAATATGACTATTGGAGGAGGAAGATAAGCATTGATGTTTTCCTATAAATATAAGATAATTTGAATGATCTCATTATCATTGAAAGATCTTAGAGATTGCATGTTGTGATGTTGTGAAGTGATTTCTAGAGAGATAAATACTCTCATGATTTTTTCATTTCATGAACATCTTGTTCAGTCGTAAACATCTTGTTCAGCTTGATTCATGCAACTCTAATTGTTGTTGAGTACAATAGAGGGCTTTCGGGGATAGAAAGACAGAGGTTCCGACTACCTTAAAGATTGAGGGCTTGTGGTGATAGCTAGACAGATTCTGATATTCCTATCAAGGGCTTACCCTCATGTGGGTAAGATAGACTTTCTTGAAAGTATAAATCAAGGTTCCTTTATCCAAGGTTGTTGGATACCCTACTCTTTGGGTTAAAAGATTTCCTACTTGTTACTTGTATTTTTTTGAAGTTTTATTTCCATTTTATTTTTATAAAGTAAGAAAGTATGACTTTCTTATACTTTTTTGTACTTTACTTACTCTGATAAATAAGATTCTATATGCTTTAAGGTAGAATCTTTGTTTAAGAAAATTATTCTTAAGTTTCATTTCTGAATTCACATTTCCGGAACCTATGAAAGTTCGTTTCATAAAACTAAAATAGGCTTTGTGAATTTACCTTGTTTGAATTTGTTAAAAATAGTTTTCCTTAAGGTTAAAAATGAAAGTTTTTAAACATACAATTCACCCCCCCCCCCCCTTGTAATTGAGCATCTACATACACTATTTTGATCCTACAATTGGTATCAGAGCAGGTATCTGAAATACTTATACTCACATATATGTTTTCTTAGTCAAAATTTATTTCCATGCTTAACTTTTCTTATTCTAGTTTTGCTTAAAGATTTTTATCCTTGTTTATAAAAATTTTCTACTAACAAGATTTTTTGTAAAATATATTTTCTTATAGAATGGAAGGTATAAATGTTGGTAACATTGAAAACCTTAATCCAACCAGACCACCAATTGTTTATGGTGATGATTATGATTACTGGAGAGATAGAATAGAGACCTTTTCCATTAACATTGGAGTAGATAATTTTGTATTTCTTACTAAAGATTACAAAATTCTAGACAAGGAAGTCAGAACCTTCAGCAATCAAGAGAAATAAAAATATCAACTAAATTGCAAGGTACGCAATACTTTTTTGTGTTCTATGACCAGGAATATATATATTCAAATATTTTCTTGTGAAGCTGCTAACTATATTTGGAAGAAACTAGAAGTTACACATTTTGGAACTTCTAAAGTGATAGATAATAGAAGATAAATGTTAACAGAAGAATATCATGGATTCTTATTTCCTTATGGAAAACCAATTTTCAATGTACAACAAAGATTTATGACCATTGTAAATAGTCTTAAATATATGGGAGATAAAGGTATTTATAATGAAGTTCTTATAGATAAGATAGTTAACATCATGTCCAATGAGTGGGAATCCAAAAGAATAGTCATTGATGAGAACATAAAAGTTTCCAATATTCCTCTTGATGAAATTTTTGGAACCATTCTTTAATATGAGAAAAGAAATAAAAAGATGTTGATATGAATAAGAAGAATAATGGAAATAGAAGTGTATATTTTACTACTACTAAAGTCAAGACTACTAAAAAGGTTAAAATATCTAAGTCTAAGAAAGTAATTATTCTATCAAAGTCTAGTGAAAGTGAACATTCTGAAAATGAGTTAGCTAATATTTCTCAAAGTATGAACAAGATAATGGGAAAGAAATATTTTTTGTATATATATAAGAAGAAAGAAAGAAAATACAATAAATACTCTGAAGTCACTTTCTATGAATGCAAAAAATCCAGACACATCAGGCCAGATTATCCAATGCTTAAAAGAAAATATAGAAAAGAAAATCATTCTGAGAGGAATATAAATAAGTATTAAATTTATAAAGAAAAGAAAGTATTGAAGGCTAATAATACATTGAGTTCCAGTGGTGGTGACTCGTCTGATGAATCTTCATATTGTGAATCTTCTGGTCAGAAGAATATTGGTTTACTATCCAAACTACCCATTGAAAATAATTGTTTAATGTCTAAGGTATACAATTCTAAATCTATCACTAATTTATCATTGAATAAAAATTATACTGATGATAAATATTATAAGTTGTCATATAAGGAATCGTCTTCTGATGAAGGTAAATATTTACCTTCTTATGAATAAGTGTCAAGGTTTTCCAAACTTCTTGAAAATTAGAATTCTAAACTCAAGAAAAACTTGAGAAGAAAAATTCTCGAATTTATGTTTTAACTAAAGAAGTATCAGATCTTTCTAAGGAACTTGATAAAAAAAATAATTTTAATGTGTTTCAAAAAAACCTTAAAGAAGTTAATTCTTATAAGGATAAACTTTATAAGGATCTTGAAAGTGTAATTTATAAGAAAAATATTTTAGAGGCTAAATCATGTTCGAAAACTAATAACTTTAAGGAAAAGAACTCCATTATTAAACTAAATTCACAAATATTTTCTTTAAGGAAATGCCTATCAAACATTACCTATGGTAAGGAAAACTTTGAAAAGATGTATTCTAAAATTCACCCTCTAAGAATAGTTTTGGATTTGGTTAATATCATTTTAAACCTGTTTTTAGTAACAATTATTTTGTTCCCCAAAGTGATCCATTTTGAATTAAATTTCAATGTGGTGGTCATTAGGAGGAAAACTATTATTTAAATAAAACCCAATACTTAGTTTTTCATAAAGCTTATTTTTCTAAGAAAATGTGGATTCCAAAAATTTTACTTTCTAAAATATCCTGAT
Organism: Viscum album; assembly: GCA_963277665.1. Lineage (NCBI taxonomy): Eukaryota > Viridiplantae > Streptophyta > Magnoliopsida > Santalales > Viscaceae > Viscum > Viscum album. The sequence continues at coordinate 1,325,501,314 of OY728147.1, forward strand.
CCAAGAAATTTTGGATTCTGAAAAACTGACACTTTTATTTTCAAGAAAATAAAGAAAGTAACAATATAAATACGTGGTACATAGATAGTGGATGTTCCCAATATATGAGTGGTAACAAAAACTTATTTGAAAATATTATCAAGACGAATAGAGGAAAATTAGCATTTGGTGATAATGCTCAAAGAGAAATTGTTTATATAGGTTACATTGTTCTTATTGGAAAAACTTTAATTTCAAATGTTTCATTTTTTAAGGGTATTAAGCACAACCTCATTAGCATAATTCAATTATGTGATGAAGTATACCCTATGAATATTAGGAATGATAAATTTTTATTACACAATTCCTAGGAAGAGTTTATTCTTTCTACCCATAGGCATGAAAATTTATACACACTAAACGTAGAAGACCTTAGTAGCCAAGATATACTTTTCCATAGTGCAACGGAAGATCAATATTGGTTATGGAATAGAAGGTTAGGACATTCTAAACTTAGAAACCTATGAAAACTATCAAATAAAATACTTTTTAAGGATCTACTAGATATATAATTTATTCTTCAAAAGGTTGTGATTCTTGTCAATATAGAAAGAAACATAAATCATGTTTTAAATCAATTGTTGAAGTCTCAACATCTGATTCATTACAGTTAGTGCATATGGATATTTTTAGTCCAACACAAACTAGAAGTATTGGAGGAAAATATTATGTATTATTATTAGTTGATGATTACACTAGATTTACGTGGGTCTATTTTCTAGCAAAGAAATCTGAATATTTTTCTTATTTAAAAACCTTTAGAGATCAAGTTAAAAATGAGAAAAACCATTCATTAATAACTATTCATATTGATCATGGATTAGAATTAAAAATTCATATTATGAAACTTTTTTAGTAATAAAGGAATTAGTCATAACATTTCATCTCTAAGAACTCCTCAAAAGAATGGAGTTGTTGAAAAAAGAAATCGAATTATTCAAGAGATAACTAGAACCATGTTGAGTGAATATTATATTGAAAAAAACTTTTGGGATGAAGCTATTAGTACTACTTTTAATACTATAAATTGAGTTTTAATCAGACCTTTTCTTAATAAAACACCTAATGAATTTTGGAATGGTCTAAAACATATACTTTCTTACTTCAAAGTATTTTTTTGTAAAGTATTCATCCTGAATACTAAAGATAACATACATAAAGTTTCACCCAAATCTGGTGAAGGAATTTTCCTAGGCTATTCTACTAGTTCTAAGGCTTATAGAGTTTTTAAAAAAATACTTGTACTATTGAAGAAATAGTGGATTGGAAATTCAATGAATCTAATCCTTTTTTTTAAAACAACCCCAACCTACATCCTCAAACGTATTTTCAAAAACTGATTATCAACCTTTGATAGAAGATTATTCCAATAAGGAATATTTTCAAGAAAACATTTTTGAATCATTTATCCTATAATATTTTTTACCATATATTGATGAATAGGTTTTACAAAACCCAAATCAGTTGTTTCTTAAGAGTCATCCTAGTGATAGTATCATTGGTGATTTAAATCAACCTGTAAGAACTTGAAGTTTCTTAAGAAATGAAGTATAACATATAGCATTCCTTTCTCAATTAGAACCAAAAAGAACTGATGAATCTTTAGGTGATGATTATTGGATTAAATCCATGAAAGTTGAACTAAATGAATTCGAATTGAATAAAGTTTGGACCATGGTTGAAAGACCTAAGAAAACTTCTGTAATTGGAGTAAAATGGGTCTTCAGAAATAAGTGTGATGAAAATGGAATCATAGTAAGAAATAAAACTAGATGAGTTGCTAAAGGTTATAATCAATAAGAAGGAATAGGCTATGAAGAAACCTATGCTCCAGTATCTAGACTTGAATATATTCGCATTTTACATACCTTTGTAGAATTATTTAATTTCAAATTTTTTTAATGGATGTGAACTGTACTTTCCTTAATGGATATGTTCAAGAGGAAGTTTATGTTGAACAATATCCTGGTTTTTGAGAAACAAAACATCCTAAACTTTTTTTCAAACTTACCAAAGCCTTATATGGACTTAAACAAGCCCTTAGATCTTGGTATTATAGACTTACAAGATTTTTGTTACAAAATAATTATGTTAAGGGAACTGCTAATCCAAATATTTTTATAAATAAATATAATAAAAATGTTTTGATTGTTCAAATTTATGTTGATGGGTTCAACTCAAAAATCTTTAACTAATTCGTTTTTAAATCTAATGAAATTTGAGTTTGAAATGAGTATGATGGGTGAGTTAACATTTTTCCTAAGTTTTAAAATTTATCAAAAACTAGAAGGAACTTATATATCACAAAATATGTATATTAATGATATTATTAAAAAGTATGGATATGACCACACTAAAATTATAAGAACTCCAATCAGTACCTCAAATTCTCTTGATCTTGATGAAGCTGGGAAACTAGTAAATCAAACATCATTTAGAGGTGTGATAGAAAGTTTATTATACTTGAATTCTATTCGTCTAGACTTAATGTTTTAAGTATGATTATGTAAAAGATATAAATCTAATCTAAAGGAATCTTATTTAAAAGTAGTGAAAATAATTTTTTGTTATTTAAAGGAAACCATGAATTTAGGATTTTTTTATACTTCTAGAAATGATTTTTTTTCAAAATCTTTTCGAATGATGATTTTGGTGGACTTATAAAGGATAGAAAATTTAAATATGGAACTTGTCATTTCTTAGGAGATTCGTTAGTCTCTTGGTCATGTAAGAAGTAACACTCTCTACCACTTTCCATTGCTGAATCTGGATATCTAGCAGCTCGAAGTTGATGTGCCCAAGGGTTATGGATACAACATGCACTCACTAACTATGGCATGATTTTTACTAAAACAAAAATATTGTGTGATAATAAAAGTGCCATTTCCCTAAGAAAAATCCCAAAACATCACTCTCATGCTAAACTCATAGATATTAGGCATCACTTTCTTAGGGATGACACACTTAAAGGAGATATCATTCTTCAATTTATCATAATGAAAGATCAAATTGATGATATTTTTACAAAATATTTACCCTATGATAGATTTGAATATATTAAACAAAATTTAGGAATGATAATTGTAAGGTAAACTTCCATATTAACTTCTTGTTGAAATCTATCTCCTTACATTAAGTAACTCTTTCTCATTGGGGTCATATATTTTCTTGTCAAATTTTTTTCCTTAATCAAATTTTTTTTTAACCAAAATTTTTTTCCTTAATAAAATTTTTCCTAACAAACTTTTTTTCCCTTAATCAAATTTTTTATAACCAAATTTTTTTATTAAAAAAAACTTTTCAGAACTCAAATTTCCGGAATCTAAATTTTTTTTACTAAATAAAATTTTCCATAATCTAAAGTTCTTCAAGAAAAATATTTTTCATTACTGAAAATTTTTTTGGTCAATCTGGAAGGTATGTTTCTTTACTTACATTTTATTAATTCAATTTTTTTCTTGTTGGTATTTTAAGAAAACTCTATAATATTAACTTTCCTTAAATCCAATTTTTCCTAAAAAACTCAAAATATAAAAATCTACCTAATTTTTCTTCAGAATTCATCACAAACTTCAAATAAGATCTATATTGTTTTAATCGTTGGATTATTTTGGGAATTATAATCATCTCTTAGATGCCTATATAAAGGCCCCCCTATTTCTCTTCCCGCATCAATTTTCAACATTTTCTATGCTGAAGCACTACCTCTCTTCAAAAAGCTCGTTCCACTTTTCCAAGTTTGCTTAAACTATAAATATTTTTGGAAACCTTCCCACATAAATATATGTATTTAAACAAGGAAGTAAAGGAATGGAAAATATACAGGGAAATGTTATTTTATCCAAGATTCTTCACTAAGTATAATTCCTTGATTACAAAAAACAATAAATTGAGTGGATGGTAGATCTTTTGCATAGCAAATCCAAAAAGTCAGGATCCAGTTTACCCAGAGTTTCTTATAGAATTCTATGATATAGTAAGTTTTTATAATGAAGGTGGAAGAGAAAAATTTTCATTCAAGAGATATAGGAAAACATATTCTCTATCCTTTAACATGGCAGTAAACATTCTTGGAGTTTTGTATGAAGGAGAAGCAATTTTCTGCACTCACAAGATGTCATATTAGTTGAGAAGTTTTGAGAAGAAAAGGCAATTGAGTTCCTTGGACTCAAAGGAGTAAAATCACTGAAGATTAACCATCTTTCAACAAACTTCAAATTTTTAGAATTATGGGTACAAGGGTTTTCTCATTCCTAGAAAAGTAGACATGGACTCCTTAAAGAAAAGTGACATCTTTATCATGGAATTTTTTGTTAACCTGAGGAAGATAAATCTTGTGAAGTATATTCTTCTGAAAATCACCAATATTAAGAATAGAACTCTAAAATCTCAAATCATCATGTATTAGGAAATTTTTTCCAAGATCATAGTGATATGCTTAGAATCATTTAAAATTCCTTACATCTCTAAACCAAGAAATTTCAAGATCTTGCTACTGAGTGATGACACCTTGAAGAGAATGAAAGTTAGTTTCAATACCAAGTGTGGAGAATTTTATGATAATTAATAATGTAAAGTTGAATCTCTAGATAAGAAAGTGAGAGTAGGAGATACTTCCAAGAAATATTAGAAAAAGAGAAAGAAAAAAAGAACTGGAAACCAAAGAGAAGCTTATAGTTCTGGAAACTCATTTAGCTACACCAAAGATAAAAAAGAAAAATACTTTTCAGGATGAAATAGTAGAAAAATGGAGTTAATAAAAGAATCATAAAAAATAAGGTGATTCTAGTTTTGTTCTAGATCCTTCTGAGGCAAAGGTCTTAAAAATTCATGTTGCTGAAGAGTATAAAAGGTAAGAAAAACAAAAGAATCCAAAGAAGAAGATTTCTGAAGATGAGATCATTCAAGCACTTCTTATGGATACTGAGAAATCTTATAAAGTGATTCAGGTACCAGAATATTTTCTCCAAGAATCAATACTAGTATAGAATTTGGGAAATAGGATGTTAATTCTGGAAACGGAAGTGGAAGAAGAAATAGTTCAGGAAGAAGAAGTAGAAGAAGAATAGGAAGAAGAAGATTATAGTGATGATGTTATAAATCAAGTTGAAGAATATCATAAGAAGGAAAGTTTTTCTGAAAATCATTCAAACTGGTCTTCCCAAGTTGAATCAACTAAAATTGTTTCTCAAGGAAAATAATATGAGGTTCAGGAAGAGGTTAACATACCTTATGATGTTGAAATTAGTAATCATGACTTCATCCAACCTGATGAGCTTAAAGAAGATGTTTATAAATAAGAGGTTGATGAAGATAAAATTGTCCAACTTTCATATATTGATCATGAATCTCTGAAGGATGTGGAGATTATTTCCAAAGTAGACAAAGGAAAATAGGTGGCTGTAGATACACATTATAAGGTTGTGGTGGTTAAGAAGGATGCTATGGGATCATCCAAGAGGAAGGATATAGATATAGAAAAATATTCTTCACCTGTATGGAAATTATATTTTGAATCATCATCTATGGGTCAGTATTTCATGGTATAGTCTTTGAAGAAGTTTTCAGACACCATACCCTTGTTTTTTAGTATTGATTTTATTTTTTTGATGCTTCAACACTCCTTTAATTAGAAGTAGGGTTCTGTAATCATGCTCATGGAAAAATTAATCAAGATTGAGGCTGATTTCAAAACCTTCTATATCAGTTATGATGCCCCTAATAGATCTTGTAATAAAATTACAAAATATTCTAAGAGAACGATTGAAGATATGATAATATTTAATGACTTCCAAGACTCAGGGAAAGATTCCTTCGATAAGTCAGATAATCGGATAAAAAACCTTACAACAAGTTTAACAGAGAAGATAAACCTTGAAAAAGTATCCCAAAATCAAGAAGATAAAGATATGAATTGGAATTTGAATTCAGTTTCCTTAAATTTGAAGAGATAAAGGGATCTTAGGGAAAGTTTCAATAAAATTTCAATCAGAAAAAAGATACAGTAAATTATCAAGTAGAAACTCATAAGTCTTTGGAAGAAAAAATCAAGGCTCTGGATAAGAAAAATTAGGATTAGGAATTATTGCTCGAGCGGTTTGAGGATGATCATAAGGTGCTCAAGAAGTTTAAATCTACCTTAAGGAAGATCATGATGAAGGAAAATAAGGACTAATGAGAATAAAATTATGATCTTTTGTTGTATTTTTTTACCTTGTATCAATTTTTCCAATCATAATACAAAAATTTATGTCCTTCAATTGTTTTTTTGTATATTTCTAATCTTTCAAGTACTAGTTTTTTCATTCCCACCCTTCCTTTTTGAAAATCAAAAAGGGGGGGAAAAGAATAATCAAAAATAGTACTAAGTATAAATAAGATAATGCCCTAAGGGGGAATTTATGTAAGGGTGAGTTTACTTAATGAATATTTTCTTAAACAAGGAAAATTAAACATATCTAATGAAGTCAGGAATATGATCCTTAGGGATTTCAAAACCCAAGGGGGAGTTAGTTGTATTCATCATGGTTCATAAGTAAAAAGAGATAAGTTTTTTCTAAGTTCATAAAGGAAATTCTTATTCCTTATATTATTTTTTGAAAGTTTGTGTGTGGTTTCCAAAAAGGGGGAGATTGTTGAGTCAATAAAATTCCCTTATTAATTTTCTATTCCTCTATGTTTTGAAAATCACAAACACTTTATCTTAAGTAAAATTATCTTTCCCTAAGGATTATTTTCTTAAGGAAAATTTATCTTCTCTAAGGAAATTTGTATCCTTACCTTTGTTTTTTGTGCCTCATTTTACAACCCCGCAAAACTAACACTCCTTTATCTAAAATAAAGTCACCCAGGAATTGAATCTGATCCATCGAAAAGTGGAACTTTGTGATTTGATCATATAATTGATGCTCTCTCAGTGTATTCAAAATGATCTCCAGATGGTTGTAATGGTCGTATAGATTGTGATAATACACCAAGATATCATCCACGAAACCCACCAAAAAAGAATACAAGTAAGCATGGAACACTCTGTTCATCAAATCCATGAAAACCAATGGCAAATTCTTAAGACCAAACAACATAACCAGATACTCTTATAACCCATACCTGCTACGAAAGGTTGTACGAGGTATGTCTGTAGGTCGAACCTGCACCTAGTGATATCCTAACCTCAAGTCGATCTTCAAGAACACTCAAGATCCTAGAAGATGATCGAACATGTTATATATTCATGGAAAAGGATATCAGTTTTTAACCGTCAGCTGTTTCAGTTTCTGATAATCTAATCATATCCTAAGAGTTCTGTCCACCTTTTTCACAAAAAGGATCAGAGAACCCTCACAGAAAAATATTGGGTCTGATAAACCCCTTTTCCTCCAAATCCTCTAATTACCTCTTGATATCTCACAACTCCATCGTAGCCATCATGTAAGAAAGAATGGATACTAGTGCATCTCTTGGAACAAGCTCAATGGAGAACTCCACCTCTCTATCAGGAGTTAAACTAGAAAATTCATCGAGAAAGACATCCCTAAAGCACTCCACCTCTAGAGGAAAGTCCTCCTGACTCACTCCCTGATCATCCTGAAATAAACTAGCAATCTGTGTTGTCATCCCACCCAGCCCACGATGCTAGGTTCTATCTCTACTCACCTGGAAATCCCATTCACCCTTGTAAATAAAACACTGTACCATATAGTGATGTGAAAGTCACCCTTCGATGATAGTAGTCAACGTACACTTGATAAGCCATGAGCCAGTCCATTCCTAGAATGAAGTCAAACCCTATCATCTTGAGGATATATAAACTCTAGAGGAAGAGTGACCCACAAACCTAAAGGGGACACTCCATGCACTGGCATACATCACCCGTTTTAACTTCTAATGGTGTGTCTATCATCAAAACTCCCTTAAAAATAAAAAACTGCAAGCCCAAGTCTTTTTACCACTAGTGTAGAGATAAAACTGTGAGACGCACCTGTATCAAAATGTGAAAATGAAAAAGTAGAAGCTACTAAGATCACACCTCTCATTTCAGATGGTATAGGATTCTTCTTCTATTATGTCTATTGCACTGTATAATTTTGGCCTATACAGCAACCATGTGACCCCGCCTGGCTTCCCTGAGTTGATCCACCCTATTGCCTTTGACAACTTGGTGTCTAGATACGACAGCCATGACCACCACTACCCTAGCCTAACTGGACCTCACTGCTATAGCTCCTAGGATGATGTGGATATGAAGATCCTACTCCTGAACCTGATGTCCATGCTGACCCCCTACTACTCATAGCTGGAGGGAAGGTCCTACAAAACCACTGCATGTGCCCCATCCTGCCAGAAGCTCGGCACTCGACTAGGTCGTGGTCACACTAATTTTTCATGTATCCTTTCCTACCACACTGATAGAAATATACCAAGATGCATGCACCCACATCCTTACTAGCACTCACGTCATGGGAAGCCTTGAAATGGAGCTTCCTCCTAAATACACAGATCCACCAGGGTGAGAAATAAAACTCCTTTTTTCTATACCCCCAACTTCCCTCAGGTTACACTCTATAATCAGCACCTGATTCACAATCTAAGTGATAGAAATCAACCTAAACATGCTGACCTGAGATCTGATATCATGTCTAAGACCTTCCTCAAAGTGTCTCACCCTTGACAGCTCATCAGTAAGATACATCGGTGCAAAATGCTGCAGCTCTGAAAAGAGTGATGAGTATTCCATAATCGCCATCGTGTCCTACTCTGGATGCATGAACTCACTAGTTCTCTCTGATAGTAGATTCATAGGGTAAAAGTATTCATAGAAGTGGGTTTGGAATTCATCCCAACCCATATTCTGCAACCCATCAACCTGGCTCAAAATGTCGCACCAACACTTTATTTCTCCATTTAGCATGTAAGTTGCAAGCTTGACCCTCCACTCTGGAGGCGTCTCTAAATGCTCAAATATTTCTAATGTGGTCTCTAGACACAACTCTAAAGCCTATGGTCTTCCATCTCCTAAAAATTTAAAAGGATGATACTTATGGAACACCCGTGTCAGTTCATCCATAGTCAAGTCTAGCTGCAGTACTCCCTGTATCGTCTCTATATAGAAAATGAAACCATAATGAAACTTTTCCTCGTCACCTGTGTCTGAAATAGCCTCAGGTTCTACAACTAGAACTATAGGAGGGTCAACTGGTAGCCCATGGACCACCATCTCTAATGTATGGTCATTGCCTCCATCGTGGTGTACCACTGGAGGTCGTCATGGTGGCATGTTTCTACAATTCCAAACGCATGCCTCAGGAAAGAACAATGTTAATGCACAATTCTCAAATAATATTTTAGGTCAAAACCCTCTTATAAACCAATTCAACCCACATCCTACTCCTAAATCTAGGACAGTATGAAAAAACATCCAACAAACCACTAAAAACAATGCCTCTTTCTCAATAATAAACTAGGTCTAGGTCAAGTCTCTATTCACCATTCAAGTTTCCATTTCCATTTCACATTCAGTTATTTAGGAAGTTCCACTAATGGTTTACCAATTTCTGGATCCATGAGGGCCCATAACACCTAATGAACCCAAAACTTTTCTCCCATTCAAACCATACATGTAACAAGTTCATTCAACATTTACATTTCACTGGTGCATCATTTCACAATTCATAAGTCCCATACTTTTTATGGATTGAAATATTATGGTACACCATTATATACTACACCCAACTAATGCAACAGCAGGTATAGATATCACCTCAAATATCACAATATCATGAAATATCTAATGCATCCTAGATGGAATGGCATAATGCATGGAATGTGATTCTACAAGTGTCTATATGATGCATGAGATGGCACACCCTCATCTCATCGAGTTGAAACTGAAATACAACCCACAATTGCATTAATAGTAATAGCGGAAATCAAGTGTGTCACCCAATTGTGAAATCAAATCTGCTATAATAGTCAAAATCTAAAAAATCATAACTCAATTTGAGGCAATTTAGCTTTTCCCTATATGTGGGGTAGCTACTCCCAAGCACAGTTTATTACCAAACTCCATTTCCTTTCTATCCTTGTATAATGTCTCCAAACAGTAAGTCAACCAGAAAAAAGAACCCTCTGATACCACTTTTTAATGTACCAAACCTAGATTTCACCCAAAATGGTTCCACAAGCCTGGTTGGACACATGGTCTCAAGCACATCTCCCCAAACGCCAAAGGATTCCAATTAGTAGTGAGGGCCTAGTTGTTTCAATGGGGAGACTATGCTCTCATTACCAGAGTATCACAGTGGAAGTCAAACATATAATATATAGCGAAAGAGAAATAATCAGCAGACCACTGGAGATAAGGAAAAACAAGAATACATATCAATAACAAGAAGTGATGCATATACAAAATGATGCAGATGATACAAGTATCTAGAATTTATCCAAATAGGTACATGGAAATACAATACAATACAAGTATCCCAAAAATAACAAAAGACCAGAAAGGTATCCTAGCATCGCAAGCCTTAGCTTAGCCCTATGTTCTCCTTTTCCAAAGTCACAATCAAAAACCTATACTAGGGTGCTTTCCCCTATCATCACCTACAACCATATAATTTTTTTGGGTCCCCAAGAAGTCCCAAACAAGATATGAGATAAACATCTCGGTAGGAAACCACCAAGGTCTATACAGTTCTAACAGTAATTCTACAAAGGTGAGAGAAAGTGTAAACAATTAGTAAGTAAGTGGATATGCTTATGGCATAAGTCTACTGTAATAAGTAAAACCAAACATCCCTCAAGGATTCCTATTAAATAGAGTCATTTCCAACCAAGGTAGTTATAAAAAGTAAACAAGATAGTCACACATCCACACTGTACATCCATCAGTATCATGCAACCACACCCATGTTTTATAGAGAAGTCAAGTGTCCCACGGCCATGCCGTATAGTGAAAGTGCCATCCCATGGTCACGTTATATAGTGAAAGTATCATCCCACAGCCACACCGTATAGTGAAGTGTATACTGAAAGTTCTAGATCCGAGGTATCATGTACGAAGGCATCCATATAAAATATCTAGACCACAGAGGACCATATCTAAGGATTTTTTCCAAGGCATCCCATTGAATCCCATAGGCATCCCTGGTGGAACCTCGGTTAGGCACTGGTTGGGTCCTAGGAGCATAGAAATAAAAAGTACTACGTGAGCCCAAGAAAGTTAGATCCATGGGGTAGAAAGGCCTGAGGCATCCCATGGAATCAAGGCCCAAGGGGCAGAGTTAACCCAAGGTGTCCACTACCGCTTTTCGAAACAATTCATTCAATTCATACATTTTAAACATTGAAAACCCATGTGAGTATACCCACTCACATAAACAAGCACAATCATGAGTATACCCACTCATTCATTCTATTTACCATTCACATCTATATAGTCCTACCCTCCTATATTATCCATTTAACATTCCATTAACCATTTTTTATAGGTATAACCACCCATATCAACACATTTAATTTAAGCCAATCTATCAAAATATGTATGGTGTCACAAGATATCAATATACAAGTAGGCAGTACATTTCTTAAGTAATATATTCAGCTATCATGACATTAAAGTGCTTCCTATAACTAGGAAAGAACAAGCACACACGCTTTGGGTGGTTTAAACAAGCATAAACATGTTAAATCCAAAAGACACTCCCCATGGATGACCTTGAACGAGCAACGAGTGCCAAAGCACCTCAACGGAACCTATGGGCATCCTCACTATGTATGACTATAGCTACTAAAAGAAAATCACTCAAAAAAGGACCTATTCATGAATTTACAATGGATGGCGTAATGGCCAAACGCCTGAAAAACACTAAGAAAAATCCAAAAAAAATATATAGACCAACTAACTCACCTCGGTAGTATACAGCTCATCCAGTATCAAGTATTTATTCATCCTGGTTTGGGAGAAATCTAAAGAATGGACGAAGAATAGAATATTAGAGAATATGAGCATAAGTCCAAATAGCACAGTTATTATTTTGAAGAACCAATAATGGCTAAAAATGAATCGAGGACTTACCATTGCAGATCTGATAAGATGATTGGTGACCAAAATGGAGATCAGATTGAGAGTAGGGCTCAAATCCTATGTTAGGAACCTCAAGGGATCCCCATGGAGGGGATGTTGTGTGCAGAGGAGAAAATCCAAATTAGATTTAAAAGGAAAATTAAGTTTTACTTTAAAATTTTTAAAAAAAAACACAGAGAAGGGTTTCATGGTTTACCCGCATAGTTTTCCAAACCGTGCGGAAATCATGTGTGCCTCATTGTCTAGTAAGGGATACTTCGCACAGTTACCCCGCACTATTTGACTAACCATACGGTAAGTGTGGGAGATCATTTTTACAAAAAAAACTTCACTTTTTAGACCCCTCTTACGGTTTGGACTAACCATGAGCAGGCCACGCGTAAATTTTGCGCCATGTCATTTTCATCCCAAAACTTGGTTTTGACCTCTAAAAAAGCCTCAGAGACCTCCAGAACACCTGTGATCCTATTAACCATTCACATAAGTCTATAACAAGGAAATTGATCTAAAAAAATGAATAGTACCTTGTACGAAAACTGGGGTTCTTACATATTAGGATGAATTTTTGAAATTTTTCTGAAATGTTTCATTTTTCGATGAATAATGAAAAATATAGAATTTTAATTAAAAACTGCATTTTCATTTTAATTATTTATAAAGTTAAATTTTATATTGAATTTATTTTAAAGTAAAATTATTTAAATTATATATTTATTAATCCAATTTGGGTCATTTTAATCATTTTAATATTGAATTTTGATATAAAAACATTATAAGCTTTTCAACATTTTCTCTTTGAAAACTCGTTTTCTCATTGTGTTTCTGAGATTAATTTTAAATTAAAATTTTCTAATTATTTTAATGGAATTTTGAAAAATGGAATAAATATTTTGAATCAAAATAATTTATATTATCTAATAATTTTAACTTAATTTTTCACCAATATAAATAGTGAAAATAGTAAACATTATTTACCACAATTATGGTGAAAATGGGTTTACCATGGGGTTAAACTAAGAATATAAGGGTTATAAATAACCCACAAACTTGTAAAAATATTATATTATAGAAATAATTTTACCTTATCCTTCCTAATTTCCAATATAGGGCCATTCTAAATCTTTTTTCATGTGAATTAATTTTTCATTTTGTATTCTTTTGGAAAATTTTCAAGTAATTTCTAAGGAGGTCCCTTTTCCCCACTTATAAAAGGGATCTCTATACCCTCACTAATTCACACATTCCAATAACTTTGGCTAGACAAAAACCTTGAAAATTAACTCCCCAAAATCATTATTCGCATTATATAACTTATGTTTCTCCCAATATTCCATCCCTATGGTCCTTAAGAGAAGATCCAACTGAGGTTTCTCTTGAAGAAGGTAAATATCTTAACAAATATCTTTCATTTTATTTATTCTTTTTACACCTTCAATTATGTATTAATACATAAAATATATTATCATAATTATCTAATATATACTAATATGTTATTATGTTCATGGAATAAAATTTATCCATATCCACTTCCATCAAATGGGAAATGAAATCATTGATCATGTGTACGGCGGACTACAACCTCGTGAACCGATATAATTAATTTTACATTACCTCTTTTCAAGGATGGATATAATTATGGATTTACCACATGTATATGATATTTATGATCTTATTATACTTATTTATTTTTAATATCACATATACATTTTTATGTTCTATTCTGTGTTAAATACGATAACATCGCTTGTGTGTACGACGGACTATCATCTCACAAAATGATGTGACTCTTTTTTTACTTATGATTTATATGTTATGTAATAAGAAAAAAATTAATTAATATATGTGATATATATGATATGATATTTTTATGTAAAATTAATATACCACCCACTTCCTTACCCTTTTCTAGAATGGCCTAAAGGCCTTCATTTTTTATTCATTTTTGATAATCTGCCTTTTGAGGGTTGAAGGGGAACCTGTATTTGGCCCGTAGGTTTCATGACATTATTGGACCCTAAGGTCTTAAAGGAATTCATCCCAAATAATTACTACTTTAAATTTCCCCTCCCCAACATCTAAATCATGATCAATACTCCACTTTCACATGAATGTTCGGCTAACTATCCTGTGCAGGTATGCGCATTCCTGGTACAGATGACAAAGTCATAACCTCTCATTCTTCCAAGTCCTATTTTCGCTACTCCAGTGAATATGTCTGCTCTGAGTCCTTATCTAGGGCCTTATTCCTTATAAGTCAGTCTGGTATATCTACAATTCATGTGGCCTGAAGGAAATGAGGTGGCCCAAAGGCCTTGAGGTGGCCCTAAAGCCTCACTGACCTGAAGGCCTTGGGTGGACCAAAATCCTTAATGGAACCAAGGACCAAACCAGTAGCCCGAAGGTCCAAATGGGTGAATAGATTTGACTTCTACAGTATCGAACATTACCTACTACAGTACCCAGAAAAATGCCTCCTCTTAGATTTGATCTTGGGTCTCTTAGATGCACTTAATGAGTCATCACCAACCGGTCTAAGGCTCATGTGAACTTCCTTAATCTTTCACCTGTTAATAGAATGATATTGTTGCTCATGCATGCGTACGACCTACTGTCTCCACGGAGTGGTGGGACTCATTATCTATTCCCAACTTTTAATAATGATACTAATAATGTATATAATGAGTAAATATGATATTTATAAAATTATTATCATTATTTAGATTATTTAATTATATCCTATGTACAAGAATAAGAACTTTCATTACAAAACGCACCATATAAAACAAAGAAATTAACACCCAAAATAATGAAAATACGAAAATAATATTAATAAAGGGTGTTAAAATGTTATAATAGGATCATATATGATATTATAAATATAAATATGGTTTTATTATAAATTAAAAAAACCATAAAAACATTATAAATGAGGTTATAAAATATTTAACTAATGTAAAGCGTGAGTTAAGGAACTTAGTCTCAGTTTCTCTTCATCAAGGAATATTGTAATATTATGTACATAATTTATTTTATATTGTTTATGAACTATACATTTGAAATGTAATATCATGATTACTTAATAATTAATGGTATTTTTATTTTCATTTTTAATTATTTCATCCAAGTTGATTTTACATGAAATTTACCGAGTGGTAACAAATTTCATAACTCAATTTCATTTCATTGGGTTATATTACTTCTTCATTTTCCTTTTAAATTATAAGATTGTGTGTATAATAACTTTTTATTATATTATTCCTTCTTTCCACTTATTATATATAGATTTACATTTTATACACATAATATATTCATTTATTAATTCTCACATCAATGTTATGATCATTATAAAATATTTTGTCTTAATTTTCATTTCATTGAGACGTATTTGTTAATATGAACCAATTCACATTCTTGTCATGTATATACTACCCCATTGATCTATTTAACATGAATACTTTTTTATTGATGATGGTTAATGTTTCATTTCTAGTTTATCTATATTATTTGAATCATGTAAATTAATATTTCTTAAACCATATACCATTCTTATATACGATGTTTACTTTGAGAGTTATTTGATTAACTGGGGAAATATTGATAAATATTTGTTCATTAATCAATGTTTATATTTGTTAAAAATATATATTATTCATTAATTAAAAAATTTATTAGATATAAGAGGAATTTTTTATACATGCAGTGATGGGTGGGGCTTGTAATTATATAGCTCCTAGATGCATTGGGATGTATCATCAGATAAATGAGTTTGACAAATTAAAAAGGTTTCTACCTATAGTTTTAAACTATGTTAAGTAAAGTTCTTGATGGTAGAGGTATCATGATGCCTAATATTTTTACATCAAATAATTAATCATTTTATTTATTTATAATTCAGAAATTATTATTATACATGGGATTTGTTTCTATGATATTATCTATGGATGCATTTAATTATCAGATTATGGATTAAATGGAATGTGTGCTCAGTTATTTACCTTTCCATGTTGAATGTTCTATATCTTATCATGATATTAAAGATATTTAATTGTAATTTATGTTTATTTAATTACCTTTCCATATTTATTGTTCATTATCTTCTCAAGATATTCAAGTTATTTAAATAAAATGTGTGTTCAATTATTTACCTTGTCATGTTGATTATGATTTTCAATTCATAATAGATTTCATTTTAATTAACCCTTATTGAGAATTTTATATTACCCTTATTTTTTTCTTTTCCCAAAGATATGAAGAAGAATTCTTGGAATTATATTTAAATGTTGCATCTCATTTTCTTTTTTTATATTATGTTTTATTTACTATTCCCAATGTAAAATGGGTAACATGTATGTATCTGATTCCCAAAAATAGCTAAACTATTTGTTCTTCAGGATTTTATTCCTTGTATCTATTCCAATGTAATAAAGCCGAAATCAGCTCTAGGATACTGGGGTTGGGGTCTTTACATTAATGGATTATTAGTCTGTCCAAATGGCATCACTATAAACTAATAGTATCTATATCTTGTGTGAAAGGTTGTCTTTGGAATATCTAACCTTTTGAAATTTAATCAAAAATACCATGACTAAATATATACCATTGATAAGTATTAATCCGCATAAAGTTTTTCATACAAGTCATTAATCAAGGATAATGAATACTTGTTCATTATAATAATATTATTAGGCTCTTGATAGTCAATAAAATCCATATTGATCTATCATTATTCTTAAAAAAAGAGGACTAAAACACCCAATGGTGATATACCATATAATATAAAGCCTTTATTAGATTTTTTATTCTCATAATAATACTCCTACATTATAAACAAGAAACATTATAATAAAAACCATGTTGCAATCTATTAAACATAACGAAACATTGTGTGATTCCACTATCAATCCATGGTAACACCAATGAGTCCCTGAATCTCATTATCTAACATATACCTCAAGAAAAATAAATAGTAATAAGATCAAAAATGGATTATCAGTAACATTAAAATAATATTTTAAAAAATCACATAGCTCCTGTAATATGTAAACCTCTAATGTTGGGGAAAACAATACTCTTTCATGGAAATTCTAAGGCTCAAATTCCTCAGCATTCCTCTCCTGATCCAAAGAATAATCATTTACCACCTACTTACTAATCATGAAATAAGATCATTTTGAGAAGTAATCCCATTGATATAGTTTTCATTACCATGGGGATCATCCTATCAAACTCATCCTATGAAATCTATGCCACCATATTATAGTTTCACCCTAGAACATAAGTAGGATCAAGCACTAAAACTCATACACCATATCAATTACATGATATGTCTCTATTGTGTTTTAGTAATAAAAAAATTATAAAAATATAGTGATAATAACCACTAAAACCTTATCTATTAGATATTAATATAGTTCATTTGAATTTAATGTAAAATAAATAATATACACACCATTATTCTTATGAAACAATTGTGGATCTATCTTCACACTTGGTTAAAATAGATCCCTCATAAAAACCAACTATCTCTATAGGTTTTTATGGGTTGTATGAATCTTCTAATAAATATAAAATATTTCTCTCAAACTCAATGCCTTTTAATAATTTTTATTTAAATAGAAGTTTAAAATGAGGGATGGATAATAAAAAAGATTCTAATATCAAGAATAACTATCAGTTATCATGATTTTGTCCTCCATTTATAAGTATTAACGATACACATTGAAGCTCCATCATAATATTAAATATTTCATAAAATTTTGATTTCTGATATGTTTCATCATTCCAATAATTTCTCAAGTTTTCAAAATATGAAACACCTTATAAATTGTAACATTTTTTCAACCATGAATGAAACATTTATCTCTTTAAATATTTCAATAAACTCCATAATTCATCATCACATTATATAAACCATAATATGATGGTATTTAGTTAAAATTGATTAACATGTGAATTATATCCTAATTTTTTCACTGTAATTAATATAGTCATAATTTAGTAACCTTTACTATGAAATGGTTTTATTTAGCACGAAATACAATATGGTAATATTCATCACATCATGTTTTGGATTTAGTGAATAATTTATTCAATCACCCACTTATATTAAAGCCCTATAGAGTTTTTTTCTTTCATATTATGTCACATCACATGTAAGATCATGTCAAATCATATCAATGAATCCTTTTATATATCCTTCAAAAACTCTTTTTAGAGAATCTATCATTATGCTATCAAAGTTTAGACAAACACATTGTAATAAAAATTATACTAATTTATAAAACCACTATGCTTGACACCATAAACCATTATATCATTGATAATGAATAATATTTCATGAAACTCTCCCAAGGGTAACCAATCTTATGCCTACAATTAAAATAAGAGTGACCCTATAAACCTACCTCAAATATACCATGGCTTAGTGACTATCATCGAGGGTATAATAACACATAAATGGGGGGAATTTCCATCATAGACCTAGAAATATAAGATAAACCATAATTAAACTCTATTTAATATAGAAAAAACCATTATCCCAAAAATTTATATAATTTCATCAATAAAATAAACTCAAAATGTAAAAATAATAAAATATTATAGGGAAACGACTCATAAGCTCTAGCCATAAACTCCCTGAGCAAGTAATGTTCAACCCATTCATAAACACCTACCTAAAAATATAAAAATCCATTATATATATATTTATATAATTAAGTCATTAAACATGTATACTTAGTATAATCATCCTATAAACCTATAGGGAAAATGTGGAATAATTATACTAATGCCTCAATGAATAGACAACAAAACTAACTCACATATATATCAGTTCAACTACCACCAATCCTCAATAAGTCTCAATCACCCAATAAAGCATCTAATGTATTATAACATAATATCAAAGAATATATCAAGAGGGCTCCCTTAAAAAATTTATCTATTAATCTGGTCACTCTTTTTTCCTAACATTATACATATTATGCTTCAAACCCTTTCATAGACACATATATAGTCGTAACCCATATTTTGGACACAACTATATATCATTATACAATATTACCACTA
Source organism: Viscum album (assembly GCA_963277665.1). Classification (NCBI taxonomy): domain Eukaryota; kingdom Viridiplantae; phylum Streptophyta; class Magnoliopsida; order Santalales; family Viscaceae; genus Viscum; species Viscum album. Next base: position 1,325,520,503 of record OY728147.1, read on the forward strand.
AAAACACATATAAAACATAACATACTACATTAAAAATTGACATAACATTATTACCATAGTAGGATATCATGAATATTAAGGGCATAAACCCTGTTCCTTCTTCCAACCATGCATGACACCTATCGTATATTATAATCACAAACCACATCAGTCGGTATATATATACTCTAACCACTGGCCATCATAGTCCAAATGTATATATGTATACCTTGACCCATTAAACCTCATACTACATCTAAATTGAGAGTGGGGAGGAGGTATAAATCAGTAAAATATTCCTCTACATCCTAGATGTTTGGGAAAACACACAGAACCCAAAACTATATGGGAATCAGTAAGGTTATCCAATGCAGTAAATAGTGTGTAAGAAATCAAAAATATATATAATTTATATAGTAGTCCCATAAAATCCTATCCTAATTTTTCACATAAAAATTCAACTCCACAATAGCCCATAAATTCCACCTCAACATCACTATCTTCTACTGAAACCTTTTCCCATAATTACAATGAAAACTGTCCCCATCTATCCACAAAAAACATCCATGAAAACATTATTCATTTACTATTTCATCACATTATTTCATAAATTCTAGATTTATTAGAATAATTATATTTATTATGAAATTTATTCACCATATTTAATGTCAAGACCCTTATTAATTCGATTTCTTCCTCAATCCAATCATTAATGTGTATATCACATTTATCCTGACATTTACCATTTTTTCATCATAATCATTCCATCTGTTACTATTAATCATTTTACATCCCATCAATTTATAATTATAGACCACTACCCTTTCTTACTTTTATTTATTCCAACCATATTCTATGCCCCAGACAACTAAAACACATCCCCACAACAACAAAAACCATCACTACATAAAACACCACATAACACATGCTAATAACAACCAATTATATCACAAAACCACATCCATTCCGCATAAACATCCTGGCCACTGCTACCATGACCAATCAACCACCTATCTATCACCACCACAATCAAACAACACCAAATTCTCCCAACCAGCCATAACCACTCTAACCATAGGAAAAAATACCCTAAATAATGAAAAAAAGGAAAAAATAGTAAAACAATTACTAAAGAACTTATATTCAATCATTCATTCATATTAAATTATAATTTCACATACAAACACCGAATTCATAAATCTATATTTTGAAACAACTGATCCATTAAGAATTTTAAATGATTTAGCCAATTAGTAATGTGAATAGAATATAAATGATAGAAACCAAGGTTATCATAGTAAAAAATATCAATCAAACATATTTACAACATCAAACAACAAAAACACAATAGTGAACCATGTTAAATAACATTCTTTATGAATACTCCAATATCCATTCAATTATTTAATCATAAATAAGAACATAGATAATTCTTAATTTCCACCATCTTCCTTTTATTACCAAATTTAGGTGATTAAGAAATTATGGAAGGTAATTATAACATGTAATCAGTGGAAAACAATGTTTTCATGGAAATAACATAAAATAAAAAGTATTAACATGTATAAAATAAAATAGAATTTAGTAGATCACCTAAAAATTTAACCTATTGCCTTTAATTTAATTTAGTTCAATTAATTATCTTATTTAGTTTAATCTATACCATCTTCCTAAAGAAAAAAACTTGAAAATTCCATGGTTTCACATAAATAAATAAAAATAAGTCTCAAATCCCATACCTAAACAAAATATTCAACAATCGTTGCTCAAGAACAAATAGAAATAGATGCTAAAAAAGTATTAAATACACAAGGAATGCCTCAAAAACATATAATGTAGTAACCTTCATCAATAACTTGACCCAACATCAACAAAATTGATCCAATTCTATTTTTATAAGCTCTATATGTAGTAATAACTTGAGAGATAATGAAGAGAATATGAATTTGAATCACCATGGATATCAAGAATATTTTCCTCTTAAAGTTTATTAATAAGATATTCAAAGGGGGGTCAAGCATATCTAAATATACACCTATGATCACTTAGGGTTTTGGATAAGTTAGGTAAAATAGAATTACTTTTATAAACACATCATATTTATAATTAAAACTAGGAAATACAAAGTTATGAAATGGTGGGTTGTGTTCATTCCATAATGGGTTCGATTCAAACAAAACTATGAAAATCATGGCGTGTTATCCACTCATATCTCCAGAAATATTTCGGTAAAAAACACATTAAAATCATTGAATTTAATGAAGTATATGGTGAAATAAAGGTGGCCATTTCATGACACTCAGACTCTTAAGGGACAGGGAATGATCCTCTCTCTTATCATCCCAAACATGATAACCCCCAAACCAAATCATGGTGTAATGGAAGGCACTGTGTTGAAAAAAACCTCAAGTATAAAGAATAAAGGAAAATGATCACCTGGGTCTCCATGACATAAATATAATAACCATTCCATAACCCCCCCACACACACACACACATATAAGATTAATCTTATATGATATCCAACATACAAAAATTTTTCCCAAAACATGTCTTGACCAGCACATCGTAACCTAAGAAACCACAGCGAAACCAATCCCACATAGGATGAACTGATTAGACTCAAATCATATTAACCTAAATACTTTTCTATATAACTATAACAGAAAAACATTACACTACAATATAAACCAATCAAACCAAAAGAAACTTTATATATTGTAAACCTAAAATTCATGTGTTCCCTTTACACCACAATTACAATACACTATGATCCGACTAAAAGACTAGGCCATACAAACAAACACCAAAATCCCATAGTTCACACCCCATGCCATGACACAAACTTCACACCACATCTGACTTTTTAGATGACTCCTCATATAACATTCCATAACATTATGTCGTAATGCACCCATCCGGCCAAAATTTTAACTCAACTCTATTTTTCTTCCTCCAGCCTCCTATCAATACCTCCAACATCTCAAATAAGAAATGTTATGATATAAAAGTCCTATAAAATTACATTTGACACCACACAAATGATTCTCAACCTCAATAATGAAAACCAACCTAGAAAGAAAAAGTTTAAAGACTATAAACCCAATATCCTCAGGGGATATCTATTAAATATGATAATTATTATCCAAATAATGTTTATATAAATACAAGTAACGATTAAAACTCTTAGAAGAGGTACCCTTTAATTATTATAGATGATCACACATACACATTAAAAACCCTCAACTAAAGAATTTCTCTATAATAAGAGATTTCCAAAAACATAACCACTACAAGGTGTACCTCTCAAAGAAGAATTATTCTATAAAAGGGCTTTTACATGATATAAAAAATAAAGACAACATCAATTATTTTAGTCCAGTACCCCACCCACCTATGAACCATTAATAATTTATTAATGAAAAAATAATATCATTTGATTATATATGTGAAATAATATATTTTAATAAACATATATTTTTAGATACCTAAATCCTTCATACATTTACAAAACCATTTATGTTTCTAAAATAAACTGTAAAACTGCATCTGTTTTTATTTTAACACATTCAATGATAAATCATTTCTCTTTTTAAAACAAAACAAGATATAATTTTCAAACCTAAATTATGATAAATATAGAGATAATATTTAAAAAACATTTTAAATTATAATTCCCAATATTATTTAAATTTTTTTATAAAATTAATAAGTTCACTAGATTAAAAAAACCCACACTTAAATACCTAAGACCAATATCACTCTATTATAACTGACTATTAATTAAAATAAAACAACACCAAATGATATAAGAAACTCTTCACTCATACCAAGGAACACCACAAACCACATGGCACTCATATAGTTAGTGTCCCACTTCTTCACAATGAAAATATATTGTCTTACCTGATATAGGTTACATCGAACTACTTAAATCCAAATCTTGATTTCATGATCAAACATTATAAGACCTCCTAACTCTCTAATTCCACCTACCATATGACCCACAACTCAAGGCTTTATCCAATACTCTTCTAATAACCTAGATCAAAGCTCCATAAATTATATCAAAAAGATCCCTCACCTATACTAAGGACATAAAATGAAAACCTTACACCTTCCATAAAATATCTAGCCTAAAAAAACTAAAAAATCCTTATTTGTACACATTTACTGGATAATAGGTTTGGAAATTAAACAATAAAAACATAAAATAGAATATTAAGATCATGTACACTGAAATCCGTTTACCAGAACTCCAAGAACACCTTCATACATTATTCCCTCCAATATTGGCGAAAAAAATCATCCTTGAGAAATATAAAGAATTCTTCCTAATAAATATCTTTTGGTTTACTTGGTTCATCTTCTACAACACTCATCAACCCTTGAATAAAACCTACAACTAATGAAACTCGAAATTGATCAAAATTACATATTGATTCAAAGGAAATATCAACCTCTTAAAACTTGTAAGGACCCACCCTTAAACATTATTTATTCTAGTGATTTTAAACTTGAATCCATGTTATTAAATTCCCAATAATCTTTTTGGTTTAGAGTTTTAGAGAATTTTCACTAAACATTACAAAAAACCCATACATTATATATGGAAATTTATAATCATTATTCATTTCTTCTATAAAACAAAAGTCTTAAAATTAAAAAAAATTGTTTCTTTTTGTGATAAAATCTTCATAATTTTCTCCATGATCTCATCCTTGTATCTATTCTCCCTTAAACACTATGAAAATCATTATAAAACATGGGATGAGAAAAAAAATATCAATAAGGGACATAAATTAATGAAACCATTAGTCTAGTAAAAATCTATAAAAATATTTTCATAAATACATACCTTTTTATTCAGAAAAAGGAATCAACTTTTAAAATATCATTAAAATACCTTTTGAAAATCAATAGATTTTCATGAAAGATATTTAGCACACAACTAAAATATAATTAGGTAACATGAGAATTCATTTTAAATCTCACTCTTACAAATGTAGTAACCAATAAGGTTGTTCAACTCTAGACTACCCAATGTATTGGAGGTTATCAAGTAACCACCTGTCCTTGGATTATCACGGAACCACCTCTCATTGGTTTATCAAATAACCACCCGTCATTGTTTTATCACAAGACAACCCATAATTTTTTATCACATAACTTCCTATAATTATAAAAAATTCCCAATAACCCTATCATATACATAAATCATGAAATATTTCATCGTAAAAATAATCTTTGAAGAAAATGGACTTTTCATTTTCAAATCACCCATTTTGAAAAACTAGGCACATACAAAAGAAAACATTTCATTTGAAAGTAACCATATAAACTTGTAAATTAAGTTTCAAAATATTAATGTGACATGAATTTTTTAAATTCTCTTCATGTCGTATATTTAATAAAAACATTTTTGAAAAATGAACTTTAAAATAATATTTTTTTAAATAAATCCCCTTAGAAATATCATATCTTTGAAGTGTATATAAATCAAAAAAATATATTATGTATATTCACTATAAATAAACCTTAAAAAATTGGAAATATAACATAAGAAAACAAAAATTCATTTCCCACATAATCATAGAAATACATTATCAAATATGTTGAAGTCTAATCCAAATAATGTAAATTGGGTTAAGAATTCCCTTACCTCATATTTAACTTCCTTAAAACGCATTCAAACCTCATGTATAATGGTTTAAAGAATTTTATTAAATCATTATAGAACTATATTAATATTTAAAATAACTTATATGATGTTTCTATAACATCTTACAACCTATTCATTAATAATATTTTGTTATTTTCATTGTTTCAGGTGCTTTCATTTCATGGTTTCATGATCGATTCATTTGTGTAAAATTATATATGTTCTTTTAAAATGGAAATAATACTCAGGAATTGGAATGAAATGATATTAATTAAATTCCATGATTTTAAATAGTCCTATTTATAATTTTTATTTCTTACATGAGTATTATTCATTAGATAAAATGTTAATGATAAATGTTTAGTTTATTTATGTAGTTTTCCCGAACACCATGAACTTGTTTCATATTATTTAACATTATATGTGTATATTAGTTAAAAAACATGAAATATGTTATAATAAAACTATTTAAATATTATTTAATCATAATTATACTTTTATGACCATCTATGATGGCGGTAATGGAAAACGAATAATCATTATCCATGGAGACAGTTAACTGCCATAATTTGGAAATAGTGTCGCTTCTTTTAATAAGAGTAGGTAATAAAAAATATAAATGTCATATATTACATTAGAAAACTAAAAATATAGTATATAAATGATTCTAGGGTTATCATTTCCTTATGGATGAAGGATTTGAGGAGAAATTATAAGAATAAAATAAATTAAGAGAGGTGCTTTGAGAAAATTACCTCTTGGATATCACCTCTTTGAAGAACCCCTTGAGGACCTTAGATTTGGTATTTTGGTGAAAAAAGTAGAACTTGGACATTGGTAGAGGTCATAGGATATGTTTTGGAAGATATTTTATGAGCTTCAAGTATTTTTAAGAGAAATGGTGTGGTGAGGGTGGTATTTAAACTTTAGGAGGGGTGGTTTTAAGTGATTAGATAATGATTATTTTATATTTAAACCCAACCACATTTAAGTGGAATTAATTTCCATGAATTTGGATGATAATTAAGGTTGTTAAGTATTTTTATTTTATTTAAACACAAAAAATATAAATTTATAGTTTTATTTTTTAGTTATTTTAATCTTTTACCTTTTAACTTTAACCCATTTCATTATTTTACCTTTACTATGGTAAATATTTTTTTTACTACAGTAAATTTTTTATACCTAAAATTTAAAATTAAATAAATACATAATTTTTACCTTATGATTCCAAATAGAGAATCCATTTTACCGAATTCAATTCACATAATTTGAAAAATTATATTCAAAATTAATCTTACATACAAAATGAAAAAGCGAGTTTTAAAACTAAAAAGTTCCAAATTTTGAAATTTTTTATATAAAATTTCAATGTAAAATTGATTAAAATGACCTAAATTAGATTTATATATGTATAATTAAATAATTATACTTTAAAACCAATTTAATATATAATTTAACTATATAAATAAATTATACAAAAAAGCAGTTTTCAAATAAAATTTAGTATTTTTCACTATTCATCAAAAAATGAAACTTATCAGAAAAATACCAAAAAAATAACCTAAGGTAATTTTGATATTTCCATTTCAAGAAATAATTCTATTTTTTCAAATAAAATTTATAAAAGTGTCAAAATTTTGTTTTAAAACAAGTGCGTCATTAAAAGGCGCAAAATTGCCTTTAAAAAAATATAGCTTTTTATGAATAAAATAAGATTTATTATTATCTTAAGCCTATAAAACTTATTGAACGAATTTAAAAAATTATTGAATATATAAAATATAAATTTCATTAATATATTTTAATAGTATTGGTTAATTTAATTTTTAAAGATAAAATGTCATTATGGGCATAAAATAATTTTTTATAAAAACGTGTCCTTTATATTAAATTGGTTTTTATTTTTATTTATAATTAATTGGTAACCAATGAATTAATTTTATAAACATGTGTAAACTATATTTTAAAATTTTGGTTAATATCATTAAATCCCTCTATTCCAACTGTTAGGTGATAACTATCACATTTAAATAATAATATTTAGTCATTTTTTAAGCTTGATGTGGCGTATCTTGTATGATATTGAACATAGTGTTTCAATTTAAAATATAAAGATGCTGGATTCTACTTCCCTTTAATAAATTTTTTCCTCTCAATTTGAACCCAAGATAAAAAAACCTAGGGGTTTGACTTTTCAAAATACCTATATTGAAATCCCACACCAGAAAAAAGGTAAATAAAACCTCCACTTAATAAGAGATAAAAGAAAGTATGAAGGTCACCTGAGATAACACATACTAGGATTCCATGTAGGAAAACATAGTCATGGAAGAAAAAATTAACTATCAAGTTATGATAGAGATTCATAGATAACATGGTCATGAGTAAGTTAACCATCCGAAAACCATAAATTTTTTATGGATTGAAAGGCCATTGATTTCATGGTATGAAAAGTAATAAAATAATGTTTTTGTTTCGAAATGCATTCCCTAAAATTGAGGAATTATTTCACTAACTATACTAAAAACATAAAGAAACATACTTACTTGACAAGCACAATTTCATCCTTTAATCAATTTCCACCACAATCTCATCTTTTCTCTAAATAAAGAGTATTTATAATGAATTTTCATACCTAAAGAATCAGAATTAACTTCTAAAAATTGAAAAATAAATTAAATTATAACAATATATTCCTCATGTATTTAGTAATTAACCAAAAATAAAATGGTTAGTACAAGATAAATTAATTTTCCAAAAATAATAAATATTTATATAATGAAAAAATACTTTAATATCCAGAATTCTACAATAATACCCAAATTTCAACATAGATTATTCAACAAATAACTATTCTTGAAATTTCTCAGAATAATATAGACTAAAATTGTAACCCAAAAATCATAATGATTTGACCACAAAATATTCCAAGATAAATTTAATATTAATATTCAAATAATATTGATCACTCTTAGAGACTCATACTAAAATTTTATTTCCTTAGTCATATAATCATTTCCATAAATAACCTGAATCACTATAAATCATATATGATTCCAAAAGATCATTCATCCTTTATTTCTCAAATAGAATCCCATAGTATTCTATTTATATTTATCAAATAAGGTTCCCAAAATATTGAACGTCTTCCGAAATAACATTGATCACTTAGTCCCCAAATCAGTTTTCAATCCAATGGTTATAATTTGGAAAAAAACATATGATCCCAAAATAAACTTATTTTTCTTTGATCAAATTGTTTACCTAAAAATAAAAATATTATACTAACTAGGAAATCACATAGTCAAAGGTTAGGGATGCACCATTATCGCCCTTTGGTTGTGGGTTTGATCCCCATGACCTTTCTGGATGCAATGAGTTATCACCCATCCTATGGGTTTTCCTTTTTCTAAAACAAAATTAATATAATCCATATAAAATTATAGAAATTTTGGAAACATCCTCAAAAAATAACCAAAAAAAAATTAACCTCAGTGTTTTTATCATACCTTTCATTTTTCTTATAAAGGTAATAACCCAAAATTACATCAATTCCAGAGATCATATAAATCAAAAATACTACTAATGACATTAAACGTATGTCCACCAAAACTAAATTCAATGTTCTTTAAATAAAATTTTTCATTCCATAAAATAAATGGTTGCATGTGCCTTAAAAATTATCAAATTTTTACCACTTTTCAAAGGTATCTATTCCATTCTAAATTTATGAAAACAAAAAATAATATAGAAAAAATCCTTAGGCATTACATGATTCCTGTAATATTTATAATATTCTAATATATAATAAATTTGAAAACATAATACATAAACACATCCTTTTTTCAAATTCCTTCTTAAACCATTAACCATGATTCATCATCTTATTCCTTAATAATTTATTCCTACAATCAAATATATTATTTATATCCTTATGATTTATCACTGTTAACCCAAAAATATTTCATACTTAGAATATAAGAAAATAATTAATACCTTAAATCCAAACATTAGGATTTATTTTTTATCCCCTTTATCTTCATACATGATTCCTAAATTCTAGAAATTAAATTCTCTTGTCCTTTGTGGAATTTTACTTTTCAAGAGAGATGGTAAATTTTTTACTTTCAAATAAAATGAAAAATATATCATTACCCATAAAATCTTTTGAGAAAAGAAATGGTGTTTGATAAGTCAAATAGATTCTTATAGGTGATTTGAATACTAAAAAATCTATCTAAATCATTTGAAAAATATTTTTTAATAATAGTGATAATAAAATCATCCATAAGGGATAAGATGGTTATGAAGGATCTCTTTCCTACCATCTTGATAAACAATATTTAATCTATAGAAAATAACATCATTAAAATATGAAATGAATTATTACATGCTAAAATGAAAATTTTCGTTTTAAATATGGTACCCATCGAAACTATATGTTACTTTAACCCTCAAATACTTTATATTTATATCGATTGCCTTTCTAAATATAATCTCCAAATATATCATTAATCTCTTAGAAATCCATCACTTTAAACCACTAAATGGGTTTCTAAGAATTTGAACATATAAATATCCTTAAAATTTTATACCCATGATGATATCTATATCTCTTAATAAAAACTTAAAAAGAAAAATTCTAATCTCCCAAGTTATATAAACCCTTCTCTGATACCAAATGTAAATACTTAGCCTTAAACATTACTTATTTTAGTGATTTTAAACTAGAATCCACGTTATTACATTCCCAAGAATATTTTTGGTTTAGAGTTTTATATGATTAGGACTAAACCTTGTAAAATAAAAACATACATTACAAGTGGACACTTTCACTCAGTAATCATTTATTCTATAAAACAAAAGTCTTAAAGTAAAAAAACATGGTTTCTTTTCATGATTAAATCTTCATAATTTTCCTAGTGATATCATCCTTGTCTCTATTCTCCCTTAAATCCTATGAAAAAAAATTTAAAAATGGTATGATCAAAAAATATCAATAAGGGACTTAGAATAAATTAAACTTTTAGTCTGGTGAAAATCTTAAAAACCTTTTTAATAAAAACATAAATTTTTAATATGACCCCTTGAGGACCTTTGATTTGGTATTTTTATGATACCAATATAACTTTTACATGATTAGATTGATTAAGAGATGTTTTGGAATAAATTTTAGTATATTAAAGTCTTTTTATTAGAAATTGGGTGGTGTGGGATGGTATTTATACTTGATGAAGGGTGGTTTTAAGTGATTAAATAATTATTATTTTATATTTAAAGCCAACCACATTGAGGTGTAATTAATTTACAAGAATTTGGATGATAATTAATGTTTTGAAGGATTTTTATGGTTTATAAACACATCAAACACCCATTTAAAGTGTTATTTTTTAGTAATTTTAATCTTTTACCTTTAAGCATTAACCTGTTTCATAAGTTTACCTTTACTACGGTAAATCCTATTTTTATCATAGTAAATTTTTTATTCCTAGAAATTAAAATAAAATTAATTCATAATTTTTACCTTATTATTCCAAATATTTAATGCATTTTACCTATTTAAATTCATATAATTTTAAAAATTAGATTTAAAATTAATCCCACAGATATAACGAAAAAGCGGGTTTTTAAAGTGAAAATTTCCAATGTTTGAAATTTTTTTATATAAAATTTCAATGTTAAATTGATTAAAATGTCCTAAATTTGTTTTATTTATGTATAATTTTACTAATAATACTTTTAAAATAATTTTAAATATAATTTAACAATATAAATAAATTAGATAAAAAATCGATTTTCAAATAAAATCCAATATTTTTCCATATTCATCAAAAAATGAAACTTATTGGAAAAATAACAAAAATTCACCCTAAAGTAATTTTGATTTTTATATTTAAAAAAATAAGTTTATTTTTTAAAATAAAATTTATAAAAAGTTTCAAATTTTAGTTTTAAATCAAGTGTACTATCAAAAGTGACAAAATTTTCTTTTAGACAAATATAACTTTTTATGCTTCAAATAGTATTTATTATTATCTTAAGCCTATAAAACTTATTATATTAAATTAAAAAAATTATTTAATATATGATATATAATTTTCATTAATATATTTTACTAATAGTGATTAATCTAATTTATTAAAATAAAATTTCATTATGGGCATAAAATAGCTTTTTTTATAAAAAAACATCCTTTATATTTAATTGGATTTTATTTACATTTATAATTATTTGGTAACAAATTAATTAGTTTTATAGACATGTGTAAACTATATTTTCAAAATTTGGTTAATCTCATACATTCCTTCCATTCAAACTATTAGTTGATAACTATCACATTTAAATAATAAAATTTACTCATTTTTATGATCGATGTGGTGTATTTTGTATGATATTTAAAATAGTATTTCATTTTAAAATCTTGGGATATTACATAATGAATCCTAAATATCAAGGTCTGACACTCCACTATAGATCATTGGTACTTCTTTTTGATAAAATTGATATCGTTCCTTATCTCATGATACATTCTGCTTCCTAAGTAGAACAACCTAACAATACTCTAACAAATTTTCTTCAAGCCAAACATCAAAATAAATAGGGTTAATTCAAACAACTAAATCACACACCAATAAAAAAGAAAAAAATAAACACACCACAATAAAAATATTCACTCCAATACAACCTAAATTAAAAAACATACTCTTTTCCCCTGACATAATCTCATCATTTTTTCAATCAACACAACTACCTCATCACTCCCACACCACTATCCATAAAACAATAAAAAAATCAAGAAAAATCTCTTTATACCTACCAATCATGTATACCACAAAATTATCAGAATAACCCTAGTTAAATAGAGGACCTCAACAATACACTCTAAGGACATAATAATTTGATTTTATTGAGTTTCATCTCTTTAAAGAATGCTTAGAAGAATATTAACACATTAAATTAATTAAATGTGTGAATAATTACCTTTGAAACCACAAATTTAAATAATTTTCAATCAAGCACATGTATTCTCTTAAAAAAATCATTTTTACAAAACCCATTAAAATGAAAAAATCTTAAATCATTATTTAAAATAAGGTACCAATAATAACATTTTATAAAAACTCTCAAAACATTTTACAATACCAAATTTAAAATAAACACACCATTTATAAAAAATAATTCTATAATTAATTTAATAAAAAATATTAACAAGAAATAATATCAATATTTAAGAAAATAAAGTGAACATTTTAAAACAATGCTACACATATCGAGGTGATAAATTTTACCATGATACTATTTATAATGTCTAAAAATAAAGAGAACTATTTACCAAATTTAAACCTCATGATACCAAATATGGAATAGATTTTACTATATTAAAATTATTTAATTGGAAAAAATAATTTTAAAATAAGTGCGCAAAACGTGATGAAACCTGCTTTTTAAAAAATGCCTTTTTAAGCATAAAACTGGATTATTTTTATAGCATTTATAGGGGAAAATTAGATGAATTGTAAAAAAATATTTGAATATATGATATATAAATTTCATTAAAATCATTCCCAAATTTTTAATAATTTAATTATTTCATATAAAAACACATTGTGTGCATAAAAATAGTATTTCAGGAAAACATCTCCTTTATTTTCAAATTATTTTTATTTTAATTTCTAATTAATTGATAACCCATCATTTAATTTTATTCATATGTAAACCATATTTTTTCCTAATTTAGTTAATCCTGTTCATACCCACTAATCCAATGGATAGGTGATAACCATCACATTAAATAATAATATTTCAATATTATATCATAGTTCATTTAAACTCGGTGTTCTGTGTAACACAGTTATCAAAGAAATAAAATTTATTTATAGAGAAATATTTCATAAAACCTAAGGGTGTTAAATTGACCATATAATAAAATAAGAGAAAAAACTTCATAAGTAGTATGGTGAAAAGGTGAATAAATAATGTGAATACAAATTAAAATCAGTTGAAGATGCGAAAATAATTATCAATATGAAATTATTTGATCTTGAAATTAAATCATCAAATTTGCAAAAAACACAATATGGAACTTCCCAACAAGTTCAAAGGAAATATACTACCACACAAACTAGTATGGAGTACTCTTATACTGAAATACCTTCATATAGGGGGAACATTCTAAGATACTCTAATGATTACTCTAAATAAATCTTAGAAGAAAAGGTTTCATCTTTATCATAAAGCATAAAATGTACTAAATATACTTCTATAATCTATCTAGGTGAAAACATAAAATTTATGGAAATATGGATAAGGAAAATTGTTGAGGGTCCTATTGCAACATCTAATGTGATTGTAAGGAGTTTTTTTTACCCAAAAGAATACCATTTTTTATTAAAAGGATATAAAAATATCCAGTAAACGGATCTAGATAGAATGTAGATCAAAATAAGAACACATAATTTTTGAGTTATTGTTAGTGTTCTAACATATTTGGATATATGGTTGTAGGATTTTGGAATAATGTGTCAAGATATAGAAGAAAAGAAGATCCTAAATAAATGGGTAATTTGGATCATGTTAAACATGGAGTGGAAGGGAAAATATCTATATACCTAAAATATATTTGAAACAATCAGAGATATTTATGAAGTTTGAAATGGGAGTGTTCACAATGAAGAGGCATGAAAGTATAGATCATTTAAGAATGAAACTAAAACAAATGAGAATAGAATACCAAATAAGTGAAATAATAGAGATAAGCCTACCTTAAGAAATTATCTAGAGAAAAATACTGAAAATAACATTCCTAATATGATTATAAAGAAGGTTGGTGATTTATCATTGGGTTATAAGTAGAATAAAAAATAAAATCAATCTCGCCCAAGAAGATCAATAAAGATGTTTTACCAAAAGAAAAGAACTATTTATTTTGTTGAAGAAGAGGTCATATCATGGAAACCTGTAAATAATCCATGAGTATATGAGATGAAGGAAAGAATCTAGAATAGAATAGAAGAATAGTCCAAAGAAGAAATTAAATGACCAACTTATTGAATAACTCTATTGTAAAACCATGTGGAATAGCTATGAAATATAATCACACACCTAAGGAATGTCTTATCATTTATCTATCTTGTTTAGACAAAGTAATAAAGCTTTAAGAAGCATATGATAAGTCAAGTATAACGGGATAGAGATGATTTTAAAAGAAAGGGAATATGAATTTCATGAGAATTGTTAAAAGTGGATATCATAGGTTCCCCTAAAGTGATATGTGGGAGGTCCAAGAAGATATGAAATAATTAAAATGATTATATCACAATTATATCACACCATAAATAAAACTCAAAGAACCTAAAAGCTAAACCATGTAACACATTTTCCTTGATGTATCTTATTAAAATAAAAATCACATGTAAGGTAAAAATAAAATAACCCACCCTTCTTGAAGAAAAATAAGATTTTAAAAACTAGTTGTGCAAGCATGAAGAGTCCATCCAGATTTGGACTTAAATTAGAGAGGAAAAAAATGAGAAGAGATTATTAATCTAAATACTTACATTGATGAACAAGGAGGTTCCACCATATTCCCTTATCATGTGTGTTATATTTCTATGCTAACTATATAGGTAATTGATGGTGACAGTTGTTCCCAAATTAAGAAATAATGAAGTCAAGTAAGCTGGAAAAACTATTCTATATCTAAAGAAGCCACTATATTGGTATGATTTATAAAATATAATTATAAAGTACATTTGGAGAAAATATATACTTTGATGAAGTGAAGGAGGAGATGATCCCTTGAGGTGAGTTTCTGGGGAAGCTACCATATTCATGCAATTCATTTAAATCTGGAATTTTTCAAAGGTTCTTAATATTTGGTCATTTAAAATGAATTAATTTTCTTTCTCAAAACATTAAATATTAAGAATTTATCTCAGAATTATGGGGGAGAAAATTTTTTAATCATAGTCAATAAAATAATAAATTTGTAAGAGGATTCATGTCTTATTTTTTAGATTAAATAATTCTAGTTATATGTAAATGATTTTACCTGTGTATTTATGCGAAGAAGGAATTATTGTTGGAATTCAAATAAAAATAGGGTTAATAGTTGATATCTAATTTGTCTTTGTATGAATATTTTTTAACAACATTTGAGTGTTTATGGTAAACAATTTGAGTTGTCAGTATATTATATTGATAAATGGACATTTTTGTTATCTAAATCAAATTGTCTTTTTTCTACATCGAGCATTACTCACATAGACTTAGAGTGGAATGATTGGTAAAACATTAATTAAGAATGAAGTGTTACCATTCTCTCTATAATTCATTATATTTACTATCAAGAAAGGGGATATAAGAAAATTATAGCAATTAATGATGGGAAAATGGGATAGAATAAGGAAATGAGTTTACATAGTGACATATAATTTTCTAGATTTGGTATTGAAAAAAATAAAATGGGGAGTATTGTTAAAAACACTTTATTTTTAAGATATATTCATTTTTAATGAAGGAGGAAACATGCATGATGTCAATATAAGAGGAATTTGGATGTTCCCAAGATTTTTATGAAGGTTCATGGAGTTTTTAAGAAATGGATCATGATTACAAAGATCTCTTGAGGATTAATGATTAGAACATGTGACATAGAAGCTATTTTTAAATATTTTTATAGAAATTGGTATGATATAATGGAAAAAGGTATAGATAATTCTTTATGTATATATATAGAATCTATTAGAGTATCTAATATGAGTTAAAGTAAATGATTCCATTGGAGTTTATTGGAGATTAATTCACTTATAAAAGATAATTTGGATTATAAATATGTTGTTTCTTTATATTACAAATATAGATTTTATTCAAGAGGATTTTTTGAAGATTATTCCTTGTGGCTATCATAAGTATAAGATTATATGCAAATATAATTTGATGAATTTAGAAATAGTTGTGATGGTTTTTAAACTATTATTCATATTAAAGACATATATTAATGAAGTGAAATTATGTCAATATGAATTTATATATAATATATGCTACTAACATAAGTGGATGGTGACACTAGATGTCAATATTGATAAGAAATCCATCAAATTAAAGTGAAGATACCATCCATTGAATGGAGAACCCTTGGATGAATATTGAAGTTAATTTGAATGGTTGAGAATCCCCAGAGATGATTTAAAGAGGATATGTCTTTTATTGAGTGATGTCCATACTGGTACTGAAATATTTACACATGAATACCTATATAAGTGAAATTTGTCATCAATGTATGTATCATTGAAAACTATGTATGTTCCATTGAATGTATTCATATATTTGTTTGAGAATTAGTGTAGGTGACATTTTTTTCCAGTGTTCGTGTAAACCTCAATATATTTAAAGAATCTAGAAAATTAATGCTAGTGTATGTGTTTTTTATATTGAATGTAGGTGTGTTTCAGCTGAGTGTAGGCATCATCAAGTTATTTATATGTGTAAATTCAATGGGACATATAAGGATATCTCTAAAAATTATATCTTGTTTAAATGTTATCGGGGTCTATGTAAGGGTACCACCAACATTCTATGAGATGCATAAGGGTCAGCAAGGACCTGCGTAAAGGTATTCTTAATGAAGATTTATTTTGTTTAGAGAATAATATATATTATTAAGTATAAATTAAATCATACAATTATTATTAAATCAATATTAAAATAATTCAAATAGTATGATCAAAATAATTATTATAGTCTGAGTAAATATTTGAGAAAATATCATCCAAGGAGTATGGGGGTGCTTATTTGAGTTCCACACCGCAAGTTTCACTACCATAGTACAATGATAAGAAGATATGTATATGTGGAAAAAATGAATGAAAGGTTGTGAATTTTGTAGAGTATTTGAATTCAGAAGAATACCATAATATTTGGAAATGTCCAGAGGAAGGAAATAGTCAAGACTTCAACAAAAAATTTAAGAAGAATTTGAATGGAGATTTGGCTCAAAGATTATGAGTTTGAAAGAGTCAAACCTAGTGGAAATCAAAATATATTTACATAAATATTATTAAATAAATATTTATTAAATATGTTTGAATATATAACTCTAGTTAATTCAGGGAAGATAAGGAAGTGAATTTATCTGACATTGTGGATGCTGAAATTCTCTAATTTGAAGAAAAGGATAGATGTACCAGTGTTGATTCTCATGCACTGAAGAGGAAGAGAGAGAGACCCAACTATACTATAACTTTCCCAATATGTGAATATTAAGAGTGAAGTGTTTTATTAGTCCTTTCACATTGAAGAATAAAAATAAAATGACATCAATCTTTCCGAACTGATTATATTCATGATAAGGAATTGAGAGAGATGACTTATAGGTATCCTTTATTGTAGAAGCATGACGATGAGTGGGTTTGGATATGCTACAACAGATTGTATTGAAACATGAAAAGTTGATAGATGTAATCTAAATTCATATTCTATGGAATTATAAAAGAGTTTTAGGTATCCCATTTAATTTATAAAAGTGAGGAAGAAGATAAATACATATAGTACAAGTGATAGTTGATCCATCATAGTTAATATTTCCTTAAGGAAGTGTAAGTTAATTCTCTTGTATGAAGCGACAACAGTCCCACACTTTCCCTATACTTGGTCAGTGTCAAGGTAAAAATTTCAAGGTAATAACCTTTTTCATAATTTCATTAAGGATAAGAATAAATTTGTGTGTGCTTGGGATAAAAAACATCATGCACTAAGGAAATTGTCAAGAAAAACTCTTTAATAATTCAGTTGTTCACTTATGTTGCATTATTATATCGATATCTATTCTAAATAAATTATATCTAAATATAGAAATATATACACTCACTAAAAAATTTAATTTTTCTTAAAGTGATAATCTTTTAATTGGTTAAAAGTACATCAACACTGATTCACCCCCCCCCCCTCATTATTGGACACATCACTATGTAATCCTAACACAATAATTATATTAGAAATATCAAGAAAATTCTTTTCATTCTTCAAGTAAGAATCTAGATCTGATTATTGAAAAACATCACGAGTTGGATGATTTGGAAGGGGTTACTCCAATACATAAAATTGTACTTATTACTTAATAACTACTATTATGTTTTTTATATTAGTCTAAGAAGTTACTTGTATTAAACTATTCCTTCTTTAAGATTGATCTCAAATATAACTGCAATAATGATGATATTATTTTTTTCTACAATAGAGGTTTTTGACTGATGAATGTCATGTTTTATATAAATTTAGTAATTTATTTTATTAAATATAATCCTATTATAATATCGGAACCTTTTAAATTTTTTCATATCTATTAATGGGACAAGATCCAAATATTACTAATATTTGAGATTCTTTGTAATTTAACTCATTACTTAGTTATTTCAGAAGACCATTATCTCATTCATATCAAATCATATATAAATCATTGATGGTTTAGTGTAAAAATCATTCCCAAATCCATCATATAAATTATCTTAACAATATTCCATTCGGAACATGATGATATTAGTGTCTCTTAGTAATGTGTAACCTAGAGTGCATGTTAGATATAGGTACTTAATCCTATTAGGGTCACCCATATTCTATTTTACTTACACAAGGCAATCCATAGTCACCCATATTTAGCATTATCTTCCCATTTGGATGATAATGGTATTGAAAAGTGTACAGTTTGTAAGGAACATAACACTTCTAATTTTAAGATGGATTTAACATCTCGTTATATTATCTTATGCATTCAATTAATGTATTAAAGATTATAATGATTAGGTTTGGTATCTTATACCTTCAATAAAAATAATATGTTTCAAACATATTAATATATAACACTTTATATAACAAATGATTTACCTTAATTTCCAAAAAAAATAATTATATTCACACATATCCAAATTCATCTTATAAAAAAGGTATATGAAACCATTTTATGTAAATTTTAATAATAAAATGAAACTAAAATCCACTCAAGAGAAAGTATAGAGCATCCCAACCCATGATTTTATAGAACAAATCTTAATCACTCGGGCTATGAAAATTTTTGACTCAATGTCTCATTATACATATATCATTTCTTATGCGGGGGCTTAATTATAATAAAATCATAAGACCTAGTATTTATAAATTATAATAAAACTTTATCATCGAATTCATAACCTAAAAATAAATGGAAGACTTTGTTGAATTTCATTAATTATTATCTCATACCTACCATGTAACTCTTTATATTTATTATATGAATTTTATAATAAGTAGTTTAAAAAATTTAAACAATGTAATGCTTCCATTAAAAATATAAACACTTTATATTCATGGATAATTGAAAAGTTAGTAATAAATAAATAAATGATCGATTAAAAATTTTAGACAAGAGATATGTATTTATGAATATTTCAAAAATTAACAATTATTAACATTTTATAATTTGGATGTGCGTCTATGGACATTCCATAACATACAAATATAAACACTTTATATTTAAATCTTAAATAAAAACTCATAATATTTCATCATTTACAAGGAAATTATAAAAAATTAATTATATTAAATTTAATGATTCTCTAATAAATATAAACAATTTATATTTCATAATATATTGAAACTTTATATTAGTAATGTAAAAAAATTAATATTATTTTAATATCATATTGTTTATATTTATTTTAACTTTTGATCAAGTCCACAAAATACATTTTTTATTGGTTTAAATAAATTTAAAAAAAAATAATGAAATAAATTTGAAAAATGCATATTATCATTTAAGAAAACATCATAAAAATATAAACTCTTTTATATTTAACCTTATTTTAAAATATATAAAAAAATTATTAATTAATTTATAATTTTAGAATAAACTGTTTTTTTTAAATAATAAACATATACCATGAAAATTCAATTCTTTAAACATAGATATCATCTACCAAACACATTTTGGTATAATCTAATTCCCCCTTTGGGGGACTATATTAGTAAAGGTTTTTGAAAATATTTAGAAAAATTATCGTTATAAATAAATCATAACTTTATGTCATTTTTATTTATTAACCACCACATGGTTCATCATATATGTCAACCATTTCATAATAAACCATGAAAATTTTCCTTTATAAAAGTTTTTTCAAGAATAAACTTTAATAGTTAAAATCATACACCATGACATGGTTTATTTTAATCCTTTCATGGTTTTCCTTATATAAATCAAATTCCTATACAAAACATGACCATTTCAGTTAAAACTGTGAAATAAAAACAAGATTTTATGTTGGTTTATTTTTGAAAAATATTTCCACAGCTTATTTTTTTAAACCATGATGTGATTTTATAAATTTTTATAAATAAAAAAATTTCATATTAAAAACATAATGGATTTTAATATCACTAAAAACATAAGCTTATTTTTTAATAAATATATCTTATTTCTAGAAAAACTCATTTTCCCATACAAGTCATCTATTAAAAATTCAATCCAAATGAAATGTATATGTGTAATGTCTCGGTTTTTCCATTTATTATTTTTAAATTTTATAAGGAATTATTTCGAGACTAGGTGCAGAGATGGCACATCATTCTGAGGCCTGGTGATCCCAGAATGGTGGTTCGAACTTTTTTTAAGCTAAGTGAGTTGATACTTGTGCGCGGTTGTGGCAGTTTCCAAACAGATTCCCAGATTAAAAAATGAGGCCACCATTGCGTCCGAGACGAAGACTTTACCTAAGAACTGGTCTAACCATGACTTGTGCGGGTTGAGGGAAAAATATAATTTTCAGACGTTTTCAGTAAAATAAAATAAAATAAATGGAAAAGTTTTTTTTGGAAACATTCTCTGTGGTGAAACAACAGGGTAGCTGTTTCAATAATAAATTCCACATCATAATGACTCTAAAACAGCAATGCTGACTCATTAATATCGTAGTGTGATGGAATCCCAAACACATTACCTCTTTTTAATGGGTTAATCAAACATTACTCGTTGGAAGAAGCTAGAGAGAAATTCTGGAGAATCCTTGGTGCTTTGGAGAGAACTCTCGGCGACGAACGACGACGAATCAAAACTATGAATTGTTGTGCCAATGAAGTTGAAGGATCTCGGAAACGATGACGGTATAACCCCCCTTCATCAGCAATCGAACCCTTTGTGAGGTAGGGGTTGTTTTTTCAATTCTAATTTCCCTGTTTTTGATTTTGAATGACAAACGCGGATCAACCATGAACATGTTGATCTATGAATTCGTACGTTTTTACGGGAGGGTTTTTTATGGGATGATTTCGGGGAGTTGATCCATGTTTAATTTTTGTTTGATTCTGCTCCATTTAAGCTTACTAATGGGAGCGGATCAACGTTGTGACGAACGACGGTGGAGGTTCGTTCCTCGATTTTCTGATTGGATTTTTCCCCCTTTCTTTTCCTCGTGCGTTCTTCGTGTTCTTTGTAGGGCGATGAACAACGAATCATTTCACACCCATCTTGTAATGCAACGATCCCAAACTGGAGATCTGACATCACAACGACCCTATGGAGGTACGCCGATCATAGAAAATGACGAATCAGCTTGGATCGGAAAAGACTATTCTTCGAGCATTCTTCACACGGGAGGATCGAAACGCATTTTTGGAGCCGATCAGAGGCCTGAAAACAATGGAAACGAACTTAGGATGTCAGGGAGACCTAAATTCTGGAGTTTCTTGGTGATCCAATGGTCGGATCGATGAACGGGTAGCATGGAAGGCGCGGAGAAGGAAGTCCGCGATTCTGGAAAATTCCATAATACATGGCATGCACTTCTGAAGAACACACCATGTATTACTAGAAGTGGGGATAGGGTTTTGGGGGTCAGAGAAAAATCATACGGAATGTGACCCTGGTCACACGGCATGTTGGACTTTACTCTAAGATCATCATGTATTTTGGAAATTACACGGACACGGGAGAGACTACACGGCTTCGGAACACAGCGTGTACTCTCTACGCGGCATGGCAGAGGCGGCTATATGGGACTTGGTGTGTATCCAGGGGATACAAAAACACGGGATGGAGTACATGACCATGTACTCCATAACACAGCTAGGCGAGGCCAGTAAGGCGGGTCACCCCGTGTACCGACTACACGGGTTGGAGTACATGGGTTGAGGACCGTGTACGGGCACATAGCCAGCGTACACAGAGCCGACCCCAGTCACTCGGACACGGTGTGTACACCATAATACATGTCATGTACTCACTTTTCTACACGACTAGCCTTACGACATGGGCCATTGTACACGGGCAGTACCCGGGGTCAAACGACGCGGCGTGTAACTTTTCTACACACCGTGTACTTTTTGGAAAATTTCATGGTCCTCTTTTCCACCATATTTTGGACATGTTTTGTTTGGGTTAGTGTCCCTTCTTCTCATTCCTTTAAATGTCAGGTGTCGTTTCCTTCCATATAAGTATGATCCCTTCAGCAGGACTTTCTGTGATAGGGTCGGCATCCCTCCAAGAGGCCCGGAGCGATCTCCTCTATCCATTCATGACCCTAGGTAGAGTCAGGCATCGACGTGACCAACTCTATCAGGAATTGATACTCTACCTAGCTGGTGAATCCGGATGAGTCGCGGTATCCACTATGGCCCTGGAAGTGATCCTAATCTGTGTATCGTGATATTTCCCACTCAGAAGTGTGCCTCTAGTAATGAGTGCATCTATCGATCATAATCTTCCCACTCAGGATTGTGTCTCCCATAATGAGTGTAACTACCTCTCATGACATTTCCCAATGAACAGTACTTCTCGGGCAGATGTCATCAGAGCTACCAGGACTCTATAACCTGCTTTTCGACTTGGTACACGAAAACAATGGTTGTGGAGAAATAAAATAAAGGTAAATGCATCATATAGGAATGGGTTGTGTTTTCCATGTCCTTTGAGTCATCTATCCAGATATACTCATGCTACATCCTGTTTCATTATAGGATGCCTCCGCGACACGTACCCACTAGGATTTAGCAGCACGATCATGAGGATAACCCCCTCAGTGATTAGGGTTTGATATAGAGACCATTTCCCTAGGAATTTCCACCAGTTGGTGCACCTGTTATGCCACCACCAGTGGAGTAGCCCGTGGTACATGCAGTACCAACTGACGAGGAGTGTCGGCTTAGCGCGCTACATGAGTTCCAAAGACAGAGACCCCTCGGGTTCCATGGTGAGCCCAACCCTCAGGAGGCTGAGGACTGTCTTGAGGCATTGACTAGAGTTTTCTGTCTAGTGAGGAAACAAGCAGACCAGATGGTGATCCTAGGAGCGAGCCTTCTTTAGGGTTCGGTGGGACGATGGTGGAGTCTAGCCACACAGACTCACGACGAGGAGACTCTTTCATGGACAGAGTTTGAGTGACTCTTCATGGAGGATTTCTCTCCAGTTATGCTGAGAGTTGTGCGCATCTAGGAGCTTCTTCATCTTCAGCAGGGTAATTTTATGGTAGGTGACTATTCATTAAGGTTCACCAACCTTGCCTGGTACTCGATGGATATGGTTAGGTATTAGTATTATAGTGCCCTGACCTTCGAGCGAGGTCTATGATAGGACATCCAAGCTAGTGTCATGCCTCTATGAATTTCGACTTATGCTGGAGTGCTAGAGTAGGTCTTGGTGATCGAGAGCTCCTTGGCAGAGTAGAGACAGCCGATGACAGTCAGCAGCAGGTAGACAGGTCCGGAGACCTCGGCAGCGTGGAGCCGACGTCGGACTCAGGGATCAGGACATGAGAGATGTCAGAGGAGGACCCAAGACAGGGGATCAATAGTCCAGAGCTCCCAAGATAGATCCAGTCATACTTGGGAGAAGCGGTGTTATGTTTGCGACGGTAGGGGACATC
The DNA here is from genome assembly GCA_963277665.1 of Viscum album. Taxonomy (NCBI): domain Eukaryota; kingdom Viridiplantae; phylum Streptophyta; class Magnoliopsida; order Santalales; family Viscaceae; genus Viscum; species Viscum album. The sequence continues at coordinate 1,325,545,030 of OY728147.1, forward strand.
TCGCTAGAGATTGTCCAACCCATCGATCTGCTGACAGGGAAGCGGTGGATGGACCACTGAGGTAGAGGTAGAGAGTGGAGCAGACAGACTCGCCAGGTGGCGGACGTGGCAGAGGAGTAGGGACAGCTGCATGCGGTCGAGGCGTATGACCTAGGGGATCCAGGGATGATACGAGGTACGATATATGTCTTCACTACCTTAGATGTTGTGCTTATAGACAAAGGTTCCAGTCATTCCTTCATTTCCACATGTCTTGTGCGAAACCTTGAGATACCGGTAGAACAGTTGACTTGATCCTTACACTTGGAGACACCTGCGGGAGGAGACTCGACGATCACACACCTTTATAGATAGTGTGATCTTACCCTTGGAGGTGATAGTTTCGGTTGGAACCTCTTGGTGGTAGCGTTGAGGCCTTATGACGTCATTCTCAGTATGGATTGGTTATCTTCGGTCCATGCCCAGATTTATAGTTTTAGGAAAAGAGTGTGGTGTGTCCGCCGTGACGAGACGAGGTTTTTCTTTGTCAGAGAAAAGGAGACCCAGGCAGCATAGGATGGGATCATGCATAGGGGGGTTCAGACAATCACTCATGAGATGGTTAGCCTTACCCTCGGGGGATTATATGATGTGAGCTCTCAGTTCCCAGTAGTAGTGGTGGAGTATGAGGACGTCTTTCCTGAAGATGTTCCAGGATTACCTCCTCACTAGGAAATCGACTTCTCCATTGACTTACACCGTGGGACAACACTGATTTCCTCACAAGAATATCGGATGGCTCCCACAGATCTTCGTGAGATGAGGGTGTAGTTGGAGTATTTGCAGAGCAAGGGTTTTGTGAGACCCAGTGTTTCACCCTGGGTGGCCCCAGTCTTGTTTTCCAAGAAGGAAGACAAAAGTTTGAGGTTGTGCGTAGATTATCGGCACCTGAACCAGGTAATGGTGAAGAAAAAGTATCCACTATCAAGGATTGATGACCTCTTCGATTAGCTGAGAGGGGCACAATGGTTCTTGAAGGTTGACCTTCGATCATTTTATCACCAGTTACGAGTACGGGATGAGGATATATTGAAGATGGCTTTCAGATGCCGCTACAGTCACTATGAGTACTTGGTGATGCCTTTCGGCATGACAAACGCCCCCACAGTGTTCATGGGACTGATTAACCGGATCTTCCAGCCGTACTTGGACCGGTTTGTAGTGGTCTTCATCGATGAAATCCTTGTGTACTCGGCGTCAGAGGAGGAGCACGCGGGGCACCTGCGGATAGTTCTAGACGTACTCCGGGAGAACCAGCTTTATGCGAAGCTCTCAAAGTTCTAGTTCTGAATTCCGGAGGTCCACTTTCTAGGACATGTCATATCAGTAGATGGAGTAGCTATGGACCCATCCAAGGTAGAGGCGGTGTTAGCATGGGAACCACCTCGAAGCGTGACGTAGGTGCAGAGCTTCCTTGGGTTGGCAAAATATTACCAAAGATTCATTCCTGATTTCTCTTGAATATTAGCACTGATGATAGCCTTGACAAGGAAGTGGAAACCCTTTATGTGGACGAAGAAGATCGAGTAGGCATTCAAGCAGTTGAGATTGAGTTTGATGAGCACCCCAATCTTGAGATTGTCAGAGGAGGGTGTCGAGTACTTAGTTTTTTATGATGCATCAGGGACTGGGATTGGATGTGTCCTGATGAAAAGTCAGGTAGTGATTGCTTATGGTTCGCACCAGCTTAGGCCACATGAGTAGAACTATGTGACCCATGATCTCAATTTGGCTACGGTAGTCTTCGCATTGAAGATGTGGTGACACTACCTTATGGGCGAGCAGTTCATCATCTACTCTGACCACAAGAGCCCCAAGTAAATCTTCTCATAGAAGGATCTGAATCTGATGCAGAGGTGTTGGCAAGAATTCCTCCAGGATTATGATTTTGAGATCATATATACTCCTGGGAAGGGGAACAAGGTGGCAGATGCTCTTAGCAGAAGGTCGAGCTCGTAGTTGTTGAGTGAGGCGATAGATCAGTTGGCCACATTGTAGTTATCCTTTTTGGATGGAGAGGATGTAGCTTACCTGCAGTCGATGGCTGTCACCCCTACACTCTTATAACGAGTTAGGGAAGAACAGCTTGGGGATGTCGACTGTGAGGATTTACGTGCTCAGCTATCTACAGGACATGCTCCAGATGGATATTCTCAAGGTGGGGAGCACGTACTTATTTTCAGAGGATGCACTATTGTACCATTAGAATTGAAAGAGGAGGTCCTGAGGGAGTTTCATACATCCCCTTTTGCAGTACATCCTGGAGTGGAAAAGATGTACCAAGGTCTTCGACGATGGTTTTGGTGGTCAGGCATGAAGAAGGTAGTAGCAGAGTTCATTTCCCGATGCCTCACATGCCAACAGGTGAACGCTGAGCACCAGGATCCAGTAGGATTATCCCACCCCCTGAAATTTCCAGAGTGGAAGTGGGATGGAATATCAATGGACTTCATGACAGGCTTACCACAGATGTCCAAGGGGCATGATTCTATCTGGGTGATCATTGACCGACTCACCAAGTTAGCCCACTTCCTAGCTATTAGGGAGCAGAGTTTCGTAGAGAGCTTGGGACGCCTCTACGTGCAGGAGATAGTTCGTCTTCATGGAGTCCCTTCGATGATAGTCTCGGACCGAGACGCCCGCTTTACATCCTGATTGTGGAAGGGATTGTAGGAGGCCTTTGGGACTTAGCTATGCTTGAGCATAGCATTCCATCCCTAGAATGATTATCAGACGGAGAGAAACATACAGAATCTAGAGGATATGTTGTGGGATTCTATCTTGGACTTTGGTCATAGTTGGGAGGACCACCTACCACTAGTGGAGTTTTCATAAAATAACAGCTACCACTCCACCATTAGTATGGCACCTTTCAAGGCTTTATATGGGAGACCATTCTGGTCACTGCTTTGTTGGACTAGCCCCGGAGAGTCAGCACTCATGGGTCCAGAGTTGGTGCGAGCTACCACCGAGAAGGTGCAGATCATCTGGGAGCAAATGAAGACTGCACAGTGCTGGTAGAAGTTTTATGCTGATAGGCGACGGAGACCCCTGGAGTTTGAGGAGGGAGACCACGTATTTCTTTGAGTCTCACCACGAAGAGGGTTACGAAGATTTGGATGAGGTGGCAAGCTATCTCTGAGGTTCATCGGACCTTTCCAGATACTATATAGAGTTGGCAAGGTGGCGTACCACCTGGCTCTACTGCCACAGTTGCATCGGGTACATGATGTCTTCCACGTGTTGCAACTACGGAGGTACGTGCATGACCCATCGCACGTCATTGACTAGGGAGAGCTGGACATCGAGGATGGAATGACCTTTGCTGAGTACCCAGTGGAGATCGAGGATCGGCAGTAAAGGATCCTTCGTGGGCAAACAAATACCTTAGTGCACGTTTGTTGGCATTACGGGAATCTTCAGGAGAGCACGTGGGAGCGGGAGGCTCAAATCTATGCCCAGTACCCACATCTTTTTGAAAAGTCTTGATTTGGATTTTTGGGGACGCAAAGCCCCAAGGTGGGGAGAATGTAATGTCTCAGTTTTTCATTGTATTATTTTTAAATTTTATATGGAATTATTTTGAGACCAGGCGCAGAGACGGCACATCATTCTGAGTCCCGGTGATCCCGGAATGGTGGTTCGAACTTTTTTTAAGCTAAATGAGTTGGCACTTGTGTGTGGTTGTGGTAGTTTCCAAACGGATACCCGGATTAAAAATATGAGGGCACCGTTGCGTCTGGGACGATGAATTTACCTAAGAATGGTTCTAACCTCGACGGGCACGGGTCTAGGGAAAAAGTTAATTTTTGGATGTTTTATGTAAAATAATATAAAATAAATGGCAAAGTTTATTTTTTTTTTGGAAACATTCGTTGTAGCGCAACGAGAGGGCATTTGTTTCAATAATAAATTCCATGTCATAATGACTCTGAAACAACAATTTTGACTCATTAATTTTTCAGTGTGATGGAATCCCAAACACATTCCCTCTTTTTAATGTGTTAATCGAACGTTGCTCGTTGGAAGAAGATGGAGATAAACTCTGGAGAATCCTTGGCACTTTGGAGAGAACTCTCAGCTACAAACAAAGATGAATAAAAACTGTGAATCATTGTGCCAATGAAGTTTAAGGATCTCAGCAATGATGGCAGCATGACCCCCCCTTCGTCAGCAATAGAACCCTTCGTGATGTAGGGGTTGTTATTTTAATTCTCCTTTCCCCATTTTTGATTATGAACAACGAACACGGATCAACCACGAACATGTTGATCTGTGGATTCATAGGTTTTTGCGGGAGGGTTTTTGATGGGATGATTTTAGGGAATTAATCCATGTTTAATTGTTGTTTAATTCTGCTCTGTTTAAGCCTAATAACAGGAGAGGATCAACACCGTGACGAACGATGGCGGAGGTTCGTTCCTCAATTTTCTGATGGGATTTCTTCCCTCTTTCTTTTCCTCGTGCATTCTTCGTTTTCTTCGTGGGGCAACAAACAATGGATCGTTGCGCAGCTGTCTTGTAATCAAATGATACCAAACTAGAGATAAGACATCGCAACAACCCTACGGAGGTGCGACGGTCATAGCGAATGATGAATCGGCTCAGATCGAAAAAGACCATTCTTCGAGCGTTCCTCACACGGGAGGATCGAAACACATTTTCAGAGCTGATCAGAGGCCCGAAAACAATAGAGACGACCTCGGGACGTCGGGGTGACCTGGATTCCGAAGTTTTGTGGCTATTAGACAGCCGGATCGACGAATGGGCAGCACAGAAGGCGCAGTGGTGGAAGTCTGTGATTCTGGAAAATTCCAGAATACACTACATGTACTTCCGAAGAACACGTCATGTAGTACTGGTTGCGGCAGCTAAGGTTTCAAGGGTCAGAGATAAATCACATGGAGTGTGACCCTGGTCACACGGTGTGTTGGACTTTCCTCGAAGCTCAGTGTGTATTTTGGAAAGTACACGGACATGGGATGAACTACACTGCTTCGGAACACGGCGTGTACTCTCTACGCGGCATGGCAGAGGCAGCTATGCGGGACTCGGTGTGTATCTAGGGGATACACAGACACGGGATGGAGTACATGACCATGTACTCCATCACACTGCTAGGTGAGGCCATAAACGTGTGTCACCCCGTGTACCGACTACACGGGTTAGAGTACACAGGTTGAGGACCATGTATGGGCACATGGCCAGCGTACATGGAGCCGACCCCAGTCACTCGAACATGGCGTGTACACCGTACTACACGCCGTGTACTCACTTTTCTATACAAACAAACTTTCAAAACGAACCATTGTACATGGGTAGTACCTGGGGTTAGACGACAAGGCGTGTAACTTTTCTACACGCCGTGTACTTTTTGGAAAATAGCATGGTCCTCCTGTCCATCATATTTTGGACATGTTTAGTTTGGGTTAGTACCCCTTATTCTCATTCCCCTAAAGGTCAGGCATCATTTCCTTCCACAGAAGTATGATACCTTCAACAGAACTTTCTGTGATAGAGTTTACATCCTTCCAAGAGGCCCGGAGCGAGATCCTCTATCCATTACTGACTCTAGGTAGAGTCAGGCGTTGACATGACCAACTCTACCGGGCGTTGAACCTCTACCTAGCTATTGAATCGAGATGAATCGTGGTATCTGCCATGGCTCTGGTAGTGATCCTTATCTATGTATCGTGATCTTTCCCACTCAAGAGTGTATCTCCTGTAAAGAGTACATATATCTATCGTAATCTTCCCACTCAAGAGTGTATCTCCTGTGATGAGTGTAACTACCTCTCGTGATGTTTCCCGAAGAATATTACTTCTCGGACAGACATCATCTGAGCTACTAGACTCTTGGAGTGTGTTCTCCCAGAATGAGTGCTTTGTGTAAACTTCGAACTGAATCTCTAGCAGGGGTATGCAGTTGTGTGACTTGTTTTTAGACCACGGGTCTGAGTTTTGGGTATATCTGGATTGTGTTCTCCTATTATATGTTCAGTAGACATATACTGTGTAGAGCTGATTGTGCCTTTCCTTTGTGTATTGATTTGTGCTTTTTGGGGTCCTCTACTGAGTATTGTTATACTCTCCCCTGCACAGGCTCTGCCTGTACATGTCGTGTCTTGTGCAGACGATCAGCCTTTTGACAGAGTCCAGGGCGGACCGGGACATGACTGAGCTTTCTGATTTCCATATAGGCGGAGGCTTTCCTTTGGCTATGAGCAGCAGTCCTAGTACCTCTTTGGGTTTAAAGTTTGGACTTTGTAGTTTTCATACTCTTGTTTTTTGGTGGGATTTTTTTCGGCCCAGTTTACTTTCAGTACTTTAATTTTCTTCGTACTCTGTTGGTTGGGTTTAGTTGTATGCATGAATTTTGTTCCTTAGTGGTTTTTACATTTCAGCATTTTTGGACTTGGATATGTGTACGTGTGTACAGGTTCTTAGGTAATGCCTCCCATATAGTAATATGCCTACTCAGTGCTAGTCACTATCCCCTGGCCTATTGGAGGCGGGCATGGGGAGTCATAGGGTGGGCCCCACTGGGACAGGTCATGACAATATGTCCCTGATACCACTGTTTTTGGCATGATCATATCCATCATATTCAAATTTATAACATGAAATATATATAAACCTATTAGATAACTTCATTGCTCCAATACCATGATCTATACAATTATTTTCATCAATAATAGAGATTTCCGGAAAATATCCACACCCCATTCCATGTTAATGCGTGAGAGTTCCAAGAAATCATCTAACCATTAACATTTAATCTGATACATCCATTGGATTTTAGTGGGAATAAAAATTGTCTAGTTTTAGTGAAAATAACCACCAAATTTTTTTACATTATATCCAACCATAGTTTATTTTAATTAAATTTAAAATGAATAATATTTTTACCTTTATTCTTGTGAAGAAATTGAGCCTTTTTATTAATATGTGGTTGAAGGAGATCCCTTAAAAATAGTAAATAGAATCTTTTCTCCATAGACATCCTTTTTTTAATATCATCATTCTTAGGAGGGATTTCAATTACACTCATAGTATTCTATAACCTTTTAGTTAAAGAGATGAGAGAAATAAAAGATAGGACTTCAATGAGTTTCCTGGATTGGTTATAACTATCATTCATCATGGTTTTGGAAATATTTTATAAGAATCAAGGATTTCCCTTGAATCTCCATCATATGATCTAATGTTTCATAAAAATGGTTTATAATATACAACATCATTATAAAAATTTATCAACCATTCAAACTAACATGCATTAAAACATGAATGAAACATTTAACTATTTAAACATTTTACTAAACTCCCTAAATAATTTTAAAATAATGTAGAATAGAATATGATGGTTTTTAGTGAACATATATTAAGAAATTAATTGTATCATTACATGTGAACTTCCATGAATATAGCTACAATGTAGTGACCTTCACTATGAAATGGGTTTCTTTAGTATAGAACACAATGTAGTGACACTAATAATGTCATGGTTTTTCTTTAGTTCATAAATCATTTAGTCATAACCTCTATAATGACACTATCCATGGAATATAATGTTTTGTAGGTCCCCATACTTGGTTCATGATCAAAGATCTCATGATCATCAATATTTTTTATGGGTGATACTCTAATCGATGAAGACCGCTTCATTTTCATATCATAGCCTTTTAATGAATATCCACATGATGATGTATCATATTTAAATATATTTTCACAGTTCATGATTGAATAAAAATTTATTGAAGTAATAATTTCAGAAGATAAGACTATAATTTACTAACTATATATCTAGAATAATACCCTTATCTCAAGAAATTATATACTTACATCATGTCTTAAAAACAATATGATGCATACACTATCCTAAGTGTATCCTACAAACAGTTCTTTAAGCACTCTATTTAGTCATCAAATGATTGAAATCAATGAATATGAATGTGTTGGCACACTATACCCTATGGTTAGGATGATTTTCCTAAAAAACTAAACTCAAATTCATCTAGCACATTTTCTATGGTTTCCCAAACCAAATCCTCACATGTGACTAACTACAAACTCTTATCCAAAGACAAACCAACATTGATATCAATATTATATAAATCAACCCTAGATAGACCTCTCCCAAGTCAGTGACAAGGAAAAGTGTTCCTTCCCAAACCAGTTTTTAATAGGCCATAAGATGGTGAAAATATAGAATAAAAGAAAATATAATAAGAGTAATTCACCCATAATATTTTTAATTATGCATCATCAAACCACCATAAATAATAATATATATGGTGGATATAAGTATGTCACAAAAAAATCAACATGTGTCATAACATATATCAAAAATATAACACCTAACATATTAAAAGTTAAAAAATATAAGGACTAAAATGTAATAACTCGAATTAATTACATTTATATAAATGAAGAACCCAATGGAAGAACCTAGAACAAATAAAAATCCTTATAGTGAGTGTAAACTTTTATTAGAAGAAATTATTTAAATATGAAAAATTCAGATGGAAATACCATGGATAATTTAATATTTCTTGTTATTGGCCTAAATTTCAAATATAGTTATTAATCCATAAATAGTGAAATATTTCTCTCTAATTTTGTGAATGGATTTTGGAATTCACAAATCCCTTTGAAAAAATTTATTTTCTTGTGGAAACTTGTTAATTATTTTCTTTCTTTCCTAGTGACTCACTAAAAATTATTTTTTATTTTAGAGATATCCACTTGAAGGATAAGTGTTAACCACATACACCACATGATAATCCAAAGTTACATGATGATTAAATGAAATTTAAAATTCAAAACCAACACCAAACCCAATGAGGCCTCGATCCAAGCATCAGTGCATCAGCCAGAGTCTTGTCACTGCTATCTGCAATCATCACCAAGGTATGTCACCATCATCATCGACATAGACACCTCCCAAACCACCAGAACTGATGACTAGATAACACAAAACAAACCACAAATTCCATCCTTCATTATTTCCACCTATCGTCATCATCTTCCTAACACCACCAAAGTCAATTGGCAGAGAAGGTTTTTTGAGAAGCAGGACCAGGATAGAACTTACACCCACCATTATCAAGTACATCATCACCATCAACATCGTTATCTGAAAACATCTAAATCAGATGACTAGATCTCCAGTAGAGGAATCACTACACCCAATACAAAGATCATCCTGGTGGAATAGATGGAGAAGAATCCACCATAAGAGACACCCCCTAGATCATCATTAACCGCTCGAACTCACATCCAAAAACACCTTGGAAACCACCACACATATCCAACTTGGAGAATAGTGGTGGAATACTAGAGTAAGTAAAAATTATGGAGTGAACGACAACCTTGATAGGGGCATGTCTCCATGGTCACCCAACGTCGACTGCCGACGCCACATCCAGAAACAAACATCACAAAAACTGGAATCACAAAATGGCATCATGATAAAAACTGATAAACTAGATATGACTTTGGAAGTGACAAGAAAACCCTAATATATCAAAACATAACCCAAAACCTCTATATTTTAACCACTCCAACTCCGAATTAGAGATTCATGGTGGAATAAGGGGTCAGATCAGGCCATGAGTGGCCTAGGGCTTCAACAGCGCAACCTTCATCAGAACCCCCAAAAATGCCAAGGATAAATGTCTCCATGAGAAGAATGCCATCTTGAAAGAGTCAATGTCATCAAGGCTGAATCACATAGTATCATCAATAAATTGAAACTGGTGAGAGAAAAAAGGGGGAAGGAGAGGTAGAGATGTGAGGAAAAGAGGGAGGGGGAGGTACTGGAGAAGGCACAGCAAAACCTCCCCCTCCAAATCACTACTGGGGAAAACCCTACTGAATATTAGTTTTAAATTTCCATCAAGATGTTATTTTTTCATAATTTAAATGAAAACATTAACCATATTTCTCTTGTAGTGATTTTCCTCATAAGTTTTGGAGCCATTTTGAAAAGAGAAGTTTAACATTTTAATAGTGGATTTAAAATCTATTAAATGTAGATGCATGTGATGGTGGATCAATGAAAAACTTTCATTATTGACGTTTTTTTGTTATTCCATCAATTATATGTTGGTTTATTTGGTTAATTAAGTCTTAACGCATTTATGATAATGGGGGAGTTTTTCTATAGTCGGGTCTATTGGTATAATTGAACACATTCTTTTTGAGATTTCACTATCAAATCCACTTATTTGAAAGAAAATTTAAGACAAAAAAATCAGGAATATTTTCAATCCAACTCATGATAATTAAAAGTAGAAAATATAATTAATTTATTATATTGATCCAAAAAATGGGGTATGAACATTAATATTGATGCAACATTTATAATGTGGAAAAAATAAAGTACTATAATTTTAAATAACCATGATATAAAATTCATTTTTACTAGAACTTTTTATTTAGAGTCCTAATTTACTATATATTATAAAATACATGTTTTGATTAATATCATGAAAATGATTCCATGTTTTATAAGAATATACTATTTTTGAAACTACAAATGTGAGTATTATTGATTTTATCATCTATATTTACGTGCCTTCAATATAAGTCCTCTTGGTAGTGAATAATATCATTGAAATTTTGAATGTTGATCCCTTTTCAATAAAATAAATTTTTTGAGAAGATAACACTATAACAAATTATTTAGGGGGTTTGGGATGTTTGGTCTTGATTGTGTGTGGGTTCTCACTAGGTTACAATTTCTTTTTTACTTTTTATTTAGTTTCTTGGATTAAATATTATATGACCATTAATATGTTATGTGGGTATTATAAAATATTTTGGTGGCATAAAATTTATTGAATGAAATGTTTTGTGGGTCTCAAATTTTTCTAGTTGGAGTTTTAACTAACTTTATATTTTTTTAGGTATGTTTTATATATCCTAATAGAATATCATTTAATTTATTAGGTGGTGAAAAATTCACCGACCTCAATAAATATTCTATAACATGTGATATGTTTTTATTAGTGGTTATTTTTTATTAATATTATTTTCTTATCAATGATCTATTATGTGGAATTTTATAAGTAATTCGATGAATGTTTCATCCAATGTTTTATAGATATTCATATATTTTTTCTAGATATTAATTCTCTATTTTTTTTATATAGCCTCGTTATTTTATATGACCCTTCTACTAATGTTATTTAGCATTATTTATTTCTAGTAGATATTTTTATTGTTTTATTACTCCATTGATATGTTTTATTGAGCATATTGCTTTCTCATTTTATGTTTCTTGATTCAGACTATTTATTTGAGATAAAAACCTCCAACCATGATGGTTTGTACGACAAGTTTTAGTAATCTTAACCTTCATTACTTTTGTTTCTATTTTATATTTCTATCATGGATACTTGGTTATTTTTTGTAATGAAAAAAGTGAGGAATGAAATAAGTTATTGATATTTTTAAACCTGTTTTATTGAACAAAAATTTAGGATCCTACTTTATTATAATTATATAAACTAGTATTTTACATAAATATCATGTGTGTATAATTGATCTTACTCTAATTAAATTGAAATTTAAAAGATGAAATTATTTTAATGGTAATTTTTTCTTGGATAAGATCAGAATCAGATGTATTTCTTTACCTAATATCTTATTTAAAAAAATAATTATATACTCAAATATGATATTAAGAAAATCAAATCTAAAGACTAATACATGAAATTTATTTCAATGGAATACTCCACCATTATTTCCTAGGATATATTTATAACTAGTTAAGTACTTCACCATAATATGATTAAGTATTGGTCATTTTTTGTTTTTTTTCATAGTAATTATTTCAACTCAATCAATTAGTTATATCATCATATTAAAAAATATTTTTATAATAATCATTAAATGTTGAATAATTTTCTTCTTTAAAAAAATTGAGTTAAATGAGATATTATATTATAAAATTTTTAACTTATCCTCACTAATATTATAGTACTGTTGTGAAATGGATAAAACACCACTTAAAAGCATGATAAATTTTGAAATTTGTATGAAACATTGAATGGTGGTGAATCAATGGAAAAGGGAAATTAGTTTGATTAAATGTGAGTATGATAGAATAAATTAGGACAAGAAAGATGATAGAACACAATGTAGATGGCTATAAGATCAAACATTCCATATATAGTGTACATATGATTTGGTCTAATGATTGATATTAATCCCAATAATATCTAATATAATTATTGGATTTTTTTAGGATGTATAATATGAAAGGTAGTCCATGTAAAGGGTTGTTTTGGGAAGCAAAGAGTTTCCATTATTATTATTATTATGAAATCCATATGTTAAATGATAATTTATAACAATACCACTTGAATATCATAATTTCATGTAATACCATATAATCTTGATTTAAAACCCTATTATAAATACATTTGAAGATGAAATAATTGGATTTTATGCCATGCTTTCTCGTTACGATCCTTATCATGAAAACCCGGTGAGAAAACTTGGTGAAGGGAAAAGGAGTACAACATTTTTCAACTCCACTCATAAAGTCGTGATAGAAATTTTAGCCTTTTAATCCAAATTTTATTAATAATTATCTCAAATGTTGTAGTTATAAATTCCTTTTTGAATAAATCTTTATAATTATTATAATACCTTATTTTATGGATATCAATCTCACCATTATTTTGAAGGTTTTGAGTGAAAAAAAGAATTTTGGTATGATTTGTTTTGTTCTATCTCCTTTGATATACCCACCCTTTAATTGTGCTATAAAATTATCAATATATTCATATAATATTGTGGGAATATCATTGTTCATATATAATCCATAATTACTTCTATTATGATGAATAATTGATCTCAGTAAAATATATTCTCAACTTTTCTCATGAATTTCCATAAATTCAACATTATTAAAAGAATTCATAGAATTGTTTTGTTTTTGGATCACTAAGAAATGTAAGTTTTTCCTTATGTAAATGAGTATCTTATATAAGATCTCATTTATGAATATCAGAAAAGTATCTAGTGTAATGACCTAGAACACTATCAATGAAATTCCATTTCTTATATTTATTTCATATATTATAGATCACATAAAATTACTTAGAGAACATAATAAAAACATCATAAATGAAGAATGAATGAAATAAGAGGTATTTATAGAAGTTAAGGAACCTATACTGATGAAATAGTAACTTGACATTAGGAATAGTAATATGACCCTTATGAATAGTAAATCTATAGAATGAATAGTAACCTCATCCATGTTTTTATAAATAAAATTTAGGCAACAGGTAAATGAAAGTATGATATAACTATATCATAGTATAGTTAAATAAATATTTTAAAAATTATTAATTAAGTGTTGGTATTTTTTTGAGTCGTAAATATTTAATTACAATTTTATAATTAATAAAATGATTTAAAATAAAATTAATTTTTATAAAATGTATTCATAAATCAATATTTTGTTTTCATATTATTTTAGGATAATTTTATGAGACCTTAGTTAATTTTTGAAACTACTTTAAAATCAGTTATAGATTTAAAATCTATATTTTTCTATTAAATGATGGTTTTCATTAAAAATTGAATTTATCATATTTCAAAAATTATTTTTATAAAATGGAGTTAATTTTTTAATTCTACATGTTGAAAATGGTTAGGGTAAATTTTGGGGATTTTTCTAAAATACTTGAATTTTTTTTCAAATAGTAAAATATGATAATTTATGATAAATGATAAATACATGATTTATTGATTCATAAGTGATTTTTAGATAATATAAGACCCTTGGTTATAAAACAAATGAAATTATTACTGTATTTAGTCTGAATAATCAATACTATTTCTTGTCTTGAGCAAAATATTTAAATAATGAATAAAATAATGAGAAATCATCCCTCTCTTCCACTATAAATATCACCCCTTCTCCTCACACATTCCAAGATTTGAGCCTTGTCAAAATTATTTCCAATATTCTCCCTAATAATCTCCCCCACATCGAAGATCTCTTTTTCTCATCAAAAGATCAAAAATAATCCCCTTAAGGAGGTTCTCAAGGAGGAGTAATCAAGAGGTAAGATCCTCTTCTGTTTCCTTTTTATTTCTTTTCAAGTTCTTTTATTTTATTATTATCTCCTAACATCCTCTAAAAAAATGATCATGATAACTCTATTATCATATATATATTGTAATTATATCATTTTAATGGAATATCTTTCATTAAACTTGTTTCTCTCTCTTTTATTTTAAAAATGAAATCATCGCCTCTGATGTGCTGATTTACAACCTTCATGGATGGCGGATTTTCATTATTCAATTTCTCCTTGAGGGATATTATTGAAACATTTTTTATGGTTACACCAAACTATAATATATGTATTAAACCTTTATTATTTTTTTAAGTAACATATTTACATAATACTAAATGATAAACCAAAATGTGTTTTTTATAATCAATAACTGCTATAATAATGTAAATTATTGTCACTAAATGCATTATCAAATGACTCGTCATCGGACCATATAAAAAATGATATATATGACCATTTAAACTTATTTATGTTCATTAATATCATATAAATTCAATTATTTATAATTATACCCATTCCTCATGAACTTTAATACTCGTATATAAGTATACTGATCGTGAAAACCAAGGAAACGAGCACTCCTGGGCAATAAAATTGTATATTATAACTCATCAAAAAGGCCATAAAAAACTTAATAAAATTATAATAAATAAAATAAATGAATAAAATATTATTAATTAATTAATTAATTAATTAATTTGAATATCCAGAACATTAAGATCAAGTGCAGAACACATTCGGACATAAGGTAAGGGTTTCTCCCTGAACCTCCATTCTTCATTTGGGGTTACGATTTCTCTCTACTTACCCTAATAAAATTATTAATTATTATTATTTACTCATCATAAATTATGTTTTAATTTTCTATATATGTGTATTAATCAGAATCCTTCTTTCTTTGATGGGGAATTACATGTTTTATAAAGATATTTCTCAATTCTTCCTGATATGCAAGCCTGATTAAAGGGGACATATCGATTTCTTACCCAATTTAAAGTATCATAAATAATCTATTTTAAGAAAATATTATTTTTATAAAATTACTACTTTTTCATGAAAAACTATCTTGGTTTATTTCTGGTTTTATACAAATATTTTTCCAAAATAACTCTTCTTTGCAAAGTAAAAAGAGTATTTCTCTCAAGAATTCATCAATGATTTTATCGGTGTATTTTCATCTATTTCAACACCCTAATTGATTATTCTGCTTAGATGGGATTAATATTTTATGATATCATCTACCATATTTTATTAAATTTTTTATGATTATTTTGACTGTGGATGTTCTATCTTGATATATTCACTATATTACTCTAAATGGTTAGTTATTATGTTTACTGATTGGGGAAAGATATTTACATTTAATATGTTAGTTTCAATATGAATGTTTATATGATTATGTTTCACCCCTTTCATATTATAAATTCATTGGGATTATTAAGTGTCAGGTGGGGCCTACTATAGCCCCTCGGTGCACCAGTAGGTCTCATGAGACAAACTAGTTGGGTATGGGATAACGACTTCCCTGGTTATGTATGGTGTATTGGAAAAAGACTTGATGGTATGTTTATGGTGTCCTGAATTATGAATTTCTTAATTATGAGATTATTATTTAGTATTCCATGTGATTATTCAACTATTAGAATATCCATGGTTATGTTTCATTCTCCTATGATCACTTATATGAATTTATTTTATCAGTTTTTTTCTTGTCATATTATAATGAGGTTTTTGTTTTAATAAAAAGTGTTTTTATTTATTCACCTTTCATTATGGTTTTTTTTATTCTTTCACTTTATTAATTACCCTTACTGAGCATCTGAGCTCACCCATTTCTTATGTTTATTTTTTTCCAGGATGCGAATATATATATTATGAATGACTTGAAAGGATAATCTATAAGTTTATGGGTGTTTCTAATGTAGTTATTATATTGTAATTCATTTCAAGTTGTAATGTTTAACTTATGTATGTATCTTTTTTCCAAAGATACTAAACTATTTGTTCCTTCAGGATATTAATTCCTTTTTTATTATGCCAATGTAATGAAGTAAGGCACTAGCTCCAGGAAATTGGGGTCGAAGTCTTTATAGTTGGTATCAAAGAAAGATTATTAGAAACTACTAGAAAATGAGGCTAATGCCATAGACCTATAGCCACAGTTTTAAAATGGTGGCTATAGGCTAGTTTTCCATGGCCTATTTCCATGGTTTTGAAAATTGTGGCTATAGGTCATGGCTATAGCCACAGTTTTGTGGCCTATAGCCACAGTTTTCCAAAACCGTGGAAATAGGGTTCTTGTGCTTCTACGGGAAAAAAATTCTCGCCAAAAATTTATCGGGAAGACCTATTTCCATGGTTTTGATGATATTCCCACAATTTATATTAATATATATATATATCATAATATATATATATACCGAAGTGTTGTGCGGTGTAGTGGTAAGTACGCTGGTTTGTAAAGGGTAGGTACATGGATCAAAACTCGCTGGTGACATTTTGTATTTAGTATATTTCCATGGTTTACCAAGGCTAAAGACATGGTTAAAACCATGGCACTATCTTCATATAGCCACGGTTTAAATCCTGGCTATAGGTCAACTGCCATGGTGGTGATTTTTGTGGCCTATTACCATGGTTTTTAAAACCATTGAAATAGGAAGTTATTGCCATGGTTAAAATTGTGGTAGTAGGTTGGGACCTACTGCCACGGTGATAGTGGCCATGGTTGGCCAAAATTGTGGTCGTAGGATATGGCCACGTTTTTTGGACCTATTTCCATGGTTTTGAACCATGGAAATAGGATTTTTTTTCTTCTTGTAAAACCTTAGAAACTAAATTTAGAAAACATAGATTAAATAATGTAACCCTAAGATAGACTTTGAGGATATTAATAGAATAAAATCCTAAAATTTTGGTTAGTTAGATATTATGTGGCACTTAATAGAAATGCATCCTTGTCTAAATACTATAAGCGAACATGGTTCTAGAATAGATGTACCTAGGGGTAAAAACTCTAACAATGTGTTTTGGGCCTAACTCGAGGTAACCTGGTACATGACAATGGGCCTTATTGCGCACCTGGTTCGACACTCCCAGCAGATATACTTAGGATAAGCCTTATTTTCTTTACAAACCATTATTAAATATTTAAATGTAAATATGTCCCCAAATAAACCATTTTTATGATTATGAGAATAATTATGCATATAATTTCAATTTATGTTATGTGTTTTTCTAGTTTGAGATTATACATTATGATTCATAACCTAATCTAGTGTATGCCATTATTTAGAAATGGTGCTTATTAGAAGTAATGGAAACCATATCAATGCACATATCCCATGTAGGTATTTCCCTCCTATGCAAGATAATGATATTGGTATTGGAGCTTCAACTTGTGCTGAGAAAATTATAACTATACTGGGATAGCTAAATCATGTTATGAACAATAACCTTACACATATGGAGCATCCTAAACCATAACATGGAGAAGTAATGTTAGACCACTTTATGTGATAATATCCTCTATCATTTAATGGGACTAAAAACCCATTTGTAGCGGAGTAGTGGATAAGTTTCTTAGAGAATATATTTTTATCTTTGGGAAGTAATGAAATAGATAACTTTGTCATGGTAGTTTATTGTCTATCAGGATATGCTGATAAATGGTGGTCACTAATTCAAAAAAATAGGAGGAAGAAGAAATCAAAAATATGGAATGGAGAGATTTTAAGAAAAATTTCCTATAAAAATATTTTCCTTGCAAATAGTGAGTGGATATGGAGAAGAAATTATTGAGTCTAAGATAGAAAGAGGATGAAAATGTTGTTAAGTATGAATCCAACTTTACAAAGTTAGGAAGGTATGTTGTGGACTACATATATAATCTAAGGAGAAAGATTGATCGATTATTTGATGTATTAAAACAATTCCTCTAAAGGGAACTAGTCTCCAAAAATTTTCCATCATATAAAGATATAGTTTCATGTTTTATCAATATAGAAAAATAATTTTCTATGTCATATGAATTCAAAGTAAAGTAATAGAATAATAGGGCTACTGAACACTTTGGAAAAGGAAATAAGTAAATAAGGAAAACGGTAAGAGTTAAATTTCCACCTTGCAGTATTTGTTGGAAGAAATACCCTAGTACTTGTCTAAATGGAATGGGAGTCTATTACAAGTGTTGAGAAAAAGGCTACCAATCCCATGATTACAAGGGAAATAAAGAATTTTCCAATTTTCAATGTTATAATTGTAAAGATATGGGACATTATGAACATGAATGTCCTATACATTAAGGAAAATTTCCCCCAAAAAAAGACAAGGGTGCAAGGCCAAGCTTATGCAATCACAATTACTGAGGTTAAAGTTCCAAATGATGTGGTGGAAGTTACTTTAATCATTACCTAAAACTTAGCTAATTCTTTATTTGATTTTTGATCATTAAATTATTTTATATATTTATAGTTTTCTAAGAAAATTGGATATTTCCAATTTGATTTAATAAAGGATTTTCCTGTAAAAAATTTTATGGGAAGTATAATTGCAATAAAGATATGTTAATCAGTCCCCTTTATGACAAATAAATGTTCTTTAGTTTCTGAGCTTATCATCATTCCTATGATTTACTTTGATATAATTCTTGTTATGGATTTTATTTAGAATTATGATGTGAAAATATATTTTAAGAAGATGGAAGTTACAATTTTTGAGAATGATGTTGATCCCCTTATCTTTAGATAAGAAACTTTTCCATCTGATTCTTATATAGATCCACCCCTAGTAGCTCTTATAAATGAAATTCTTAGGGTGGAATAGAAAAAAATATATATGGGTGATGAAATAAATCATTAAATTGAGGATGTACCTATAGTGCAAGAATATGTTAATGTAATTCTAGAGGATTTACATAGACATCCTCTGGAGTGGGAAATTGAGTTTTCAATTGATTTATTTCTAGGTGAAAGGCCTATATCAAAGACTCTTTATATAATGTCCACAGAGTAATTAGTGGATCTAAATAAAAGACTAGATGAATTGAGTGATAAAGGATTTATTCACCCTAGTGTTTCTTCATGGGGAGCCCATTTTCTCTTTGTTGAGAAGAAAGATGGATCAATGAGGTTGTGTATTGACTATAGAGAAATAAATGCTATTATTATAAAGAACAAGTATCCTCTTACTCACATTGATGATTTATTTGATAAACTTCAAAGAGCCCAATAATTTTCGAAGATTGACCTTAGATGTGGATATCATCAGTTACATGTGGGGAAGGAAGATATTCTAAAGAAGATATTTTGAACCAAGTATGGGCATTACAAGTTTATAGTAATGCCTTTTGGACTAACTAATGCAATCTCTATTTTCATGGATCTAATGAATAGATTTTTCAAGGAATATATTTATATATTTTTTATGTTATTTAATGATGATATATTGGTATGATCTAAAATCTATGAAGATAATGATAAACAATTGCGTATTATTCTAAAGACTCTTAGAAGAAATGAGTTAAATGGGAAGTTTAGCTAGTGTGAATTTTGTCTTCAAATAGTTTTTTTCTTGACCATATTGTCTTTAAGGGTGGAATATTAGTTTATCCTAAAAAGGAAAAAGTATTTTTAGTAATTTCCTACTCCAACGAATATAACTTAGGTACGTAGTTTAATTATTTTAATAGGTTATTATCAATGTTTTGTTTAGAACATCGCCTGTTATCTAGCCTGTTAACCAAGCTTACTTATAAATTTGTTAAGTTTTTATGGACAAAATAATGTGAACAATGTTTTGAAGAATAAAAAATGATATTGGTGAATGCTTTGATCTAGACTCTACCATCAGGAAATGGTGGGTTTGTGAATTATAGTGATGCATCAAAGAAAGCACTTGGTTGTGTCCTTATGTGGAATAAAAGAGTTATTTTCTATACATCAAGGTAATTAAAAACTCATGAAAAGAACTATCCAACTCATAATCTTTCATTAGCAGCTGTAATCTTTACTCTAAAGATATGGAGAAACTATCTCTATGATAAAAGATTTGAGATATATACAAATCATAAGAGTTTGAAATATATCTTGTCACAGAAAGAACTTAACATGAGGAAAAGGAAATGGCTCGAGCTACTCAAGGATTATGATTGTTCAATACACTACCACCCAGGGAATGAAAATAAGGTAGCATATTATTTGAGTAGGAACGATCATGGAGTAATGAACAAAATGAGGATTGAAAAATATCCTATGTACATAAATTAAGCAAATATGGATATGGTAATTATCAAGGAATGTGAAACATAATTAATTTTTCAACAAATTTCCCAACCATATTTATTAGAAAGAATTAAAAGTTCTCAGTGTAATGATGAGAATATTCAAAAGAAAATTAAAGTTTTGAATGATGGGAATTTATATGGACTTTTTGTGTGAGAATGGAATTATAAAATTTTGGAGGAGGCTATGTGTTCCCTCTATACACAAGATAAAAAGGGAGTTATTGGATGATGACCATAGATTTAATTTTCTTATACACCTCGGTAGCACTAAGATGTATAGAGATATGAAGGAACATTTCTAGTGGGATAATATGAAGCAGGAAATTACTGATTATATATTAAGATGTTTAGTCTATCAACAAGTTAATGCTGAAAGACAACATCTTATAGGTGTCATGTAACCCCTACCTATTCAAACATGGAAATGGGATGACATCACTATTCATTTTTTCACTGGATTACCAAAATTCCCAAGAAAGAATAATGTAATATAAGTGACTATTGATCGACTTACCACATATACACATTTCCTTGCTATAAGGAGGGATTTTCCACTTGATCGCATTGCACGACTCTAAATTAATGAAGTTGTAAGATCTCACGGAACACCTATCTCAATTGTGTCATATTGTGATATAGAATTTACATTGAAATTGTGGAAAAGTATTCACAAATATTTTGATACTGAGCTTCATTTGAGTACTACTTATCACCCTCAAACGGATGGGCAGTCATAATGAACAATCCAAACTTTAAAAAACATGTTCAGATCATGCTCACTTGACTTTCAAGGTATGTGGGATCAGTATTTACCTTTGGTGGAGTTTTCATACAAAAATATTTTCCATTATATTATTTAAATGGAACCATATAAAGAATTGTATGGAAAGAGATTTCGTACACCAACTTATTGGGATGAAGTTGGTGAAAAGAAGTTTGTGGGCCCAGATCTTATAGAGGAAACAATAAAAAAGGTAAAGACTATTCAAACCAATATCAAAGCAACACAAAGTTAGAAAAAGAACTATGCTGATAATTAAAGGAAGGTTTTGTAATTTCAAGAGGGAGATCACGTTTTCTTGAAAGTTTATCCATGGAATGGTGTTATAATATTTGGGAAGAAAGGGAAAGTGAGCCCCAGCTACATTAGTCCTTTTGAAAGTTTGGAGAGAATTGGAGTTGTGGATTATCATTTAGAAATGCCGCATAGCCTTTCTAAGGTAAAAAATGTGTTCCACATATCCTTGTTAAATAATTTCATGTCAGACCCAACACATGTACTCACTTATGAAGGAATACAATTAGAACCTTACTTATCTTACTATGAAGAGCATGTCTAGATTCTTAACACTAAAGAATAGGTGTTGAGGAATTGGATGACTCAACTAGTAAAGTTACTTTGGAAAAATCATAAAATTGAAGAGGTTGTGTGGGAGAATAAGTAGAATATGATGAAGAACTACCCAATTCCTTTTGTGGGGTGACAATCTAGAAATTTCTAGAATAACATTTTTTTAGGAGGGGAGAATGTAATGGCCCAGAACTTTATCAATGAAATTTAACTTCTTATTTTTATTTCATATAGTATAGATCACATAAAATAACTTATAGAACATAATAAAAACAACATAAATGAAGAATGAATGAAATAAGAGGTATTTCTAAAATTTAAGTAAATTATACTGATGAAATAATAACT
Organism: Viscum album; assembly: GCA_963277665.1. Lineage (NCBI taxonomy): Eukaryota > Viridiplantae > Streptophyta > Magnoliopsida > Santalales > Viscaceae > Viscum > Viscum album. Next base: position 1,325,567,156 of record OY728147.1, read on the forward strand.
TGACCTTAGGAATAGTAATATGACCCTTATGAAAAGTAAATTGGATGAATGAATAGTAACATCACCCATGTTTGTACAAATAAAATTTATGCATCATGTAAATTAAAGTATGATTTAACTATATCATATTATAGGTAAATGGATATTTAAAAATTATTAATTAAGTTTTTGTATTTTTGTGAGTCATAAATATTTAATTACAATTTTACAATTAATAAAATAATTTAAAATAATATTTATTTTGATAAAATGTATTTAAAAATAAATATTTTATTGTCTTGTGATTTTAGGATAATTTTATGAGAACTTAATAAATTTTTGAAAGTGTTATGAAATCAGTTATAGATTTAAAATCTGTATTTTTCGAGTAAATGATGGTTTTAATTAAAAATTAAATTTCTCATATTTATAGAATTATTTTAATAAAATGGTTCTTATTTATTAATTCTACATGTATAAAAATGGTTAAGATGATTTTTTAGGATTTTTCTAAAAAACTTGAATTTTTGGTGAATAATAAAATACGATAATTTATTAAAAATGATAAATGCATGATTTTTTGAGTTATAGGTGATGTTTGGATGAGAAATCACCCCTCTCCTCCACTATAAATACCAACCCTTCTCTTCACACCTTACAAGATTTGATACTTGTCTAATATTCTACCCAATATTATCCCCAACACTCTCCCCCATGTCCAAGAGCTCTTTTTTGCATCAAAATACCAAAACCAATCCCCTTAAGGAGGTTTTCAAGGAGGAGTATTCAAGAGGTAAAATCCTCTTCCGTTTCCATTAAATTTATTTTAAAGTTATTTTATTTTATTATTCTCTCCTCACCTACTCTATCAAAATGATCATGATAACTCAAATATCATCTATATACTATAATGATATACTTTTAATGGAATTTCCTTCTTCAAAATACTTTCTCTCTCTCTTTTATTTTAAAAACGAAATCATCATCCGTGAGGTGCTAATTTACAACCGTCGTGGACGACGGATTTTCATTCTTCAATTTCTCCGTCAAGGATGGTAATGAAGCCATTTTTATGGTTAAAAACTATAATATATGTATTAAAACCTGTATTATGTTCTATAAGTAACATATTTACATAATACTAATCGATAAAACAAAATTAGTTCATTATGATCAATAATCGTTGTAATAATGTAAACGATTATCACTAAATGTCTTATCTAATTATTCATCCTCATACCATATAAACAAATGATATATATAACCATTTACAGTTATTTTTTTTTATTAATATCATATAAATTTAATTCTAGATAACTATACTCATTCTGCGTGAACTTTGATACTCAAATACAAGTATACCGATCGTGAAAACCAAGGAAACGAGTGCTTCCAAGCAAAAAAAATGTATCTTATAACTCATAAAAAAGGCCATAAAAGAAATTAATAAATTATAATAAATAAAATAAATGTATAAAAGGTTCTTAATTAATTAATTAATGTATTTAATTTGATTATTTTGGATATTAAGGTCAAGTGCAAAACACATTCGGACATAAGGTAAGGGTTTCTCCCTGAACCTCCATTTTTCATTTGGGATTACAATTTCTCTCTCTTTACCCAAATAAAATTATTAATTATTCTCATGTACTCCTCATAAATTATTTTCGAATGTCCTATATATGTGTACCAATCATAATCCTTCTTTATTTGATGCTGATTTACATGTTTCATAAGGATCTTTATCAATTCATCCCAATAAGAATGCCCGATTAAAGGGAACGTCTCGGTTTCTTACCCAATTTCAAGTATCATACATAATATACTTTAAGACACTATTATTTTTATAAAATAAATTCTTTTTTCATGAAAAACCATCTTAGTTCATTTCTTATTTTATAAAAATATTTTCCTAATATAATTATTTTTTGCAAAGTAAAAAGAGTATTTCTCTCAAGAATTCCTCAATGATATTATAAGAGTATTTTCATCTATTTCAACTCACTCATTGATTCTTATGTTTAATTGAAATTAATATTTTATGATATCATATACCATATTTTATTGAATTTTTTATGATTATTTTGACGATGGATGCACAATCTTGATACCATTCACCATATTACTCTAAATGTTTAGTGATTATGTTTACTGATTGGGGAAAGTTATTTACATTTCATATGTTAGTTTAGATATAAATGTATATGTTGATCATGTGAAACTCCTTTAATATGAGGAATGAATTGGACTTATTAAGTTTTTTTTGGGGCCTGATATAGCCTCCCGGTTCATCGGTAGGTCTCATGAGACAAACTAGTTTGGGTATGGGCTAACTTCTTACCCGATTATGTATGGTGTCTTGGATGAAGCTTTGACAATATGTTTATGATGTCCCAAATTATGAATTCCATCATTATGAGATTATTATTTTATATTCCATGTGATTATTCAACTATTATAATATCTATGGTTGAGTTTCATTCTCCTATGATCAATTATATAGGTTTATTTAATCAGTTTTTATTCCTTCCATATTATACTTATGTCTTTGTTTTAATAATAAGTGTTTTTAGTTATTAACCTTGACTTATGGTTTATTTTTATACATACTATGTATTACTTATCCTTATTGAGCATCTGATCTCACTCCTTTCTTATTTTTTATTTTTTCCCAGGATGCGATCATGTATATTATGAATGATTGCAAGGATAATCTGGAAGTTTATGGGTGTTTCCAATATTGTAATTATGTTTTACTTTATTTAATGTTGTAATGTTGAACTTATGTTTTTATCTTATTTTTCCAAAGCTACTGAAATATTATTTCCTTCAGGATATGACTTCCTTGTTTATTATATCAATTTAATGAAGTAAGGCATCGGATCTGGGTAACTGGGTTTGGGGTCTTTACATCCATCATTCTCATAACCAAATATTTTTTGATGAAAACTTTTAAAATAAAATAACACCCAATATAAAAATCCTTGAAGATATATTATTATATGTCTAATACCATTCCAATTTAAATGAGAAAGATAATAAATTTACATTCCCAATAAATTCATAAAAAATTATATATCAAGGAATGTATTATTTTCATGGTACATTATTACTCATATAGTACTTAGATATGGTACTTCAGGACTAAAAAGTTCTTCATTATCCTCTTGTGGTTTAAAATTATATTTATCTCAATAAATAGATCATAAAATCATTGGTGTACTTAATGGATACAATTTTTCAATGTTGAAACTTTGTAGGACTTTTTTATTATATCGTGATTGATGAAAACAATTCCATCTTTAAGATGTTCAATTTTTAATCTAAGGTGGAACTTTTTACTTTCAAAGTCTTTCATTTTAAATTAATTTATTAAATATTATAATTCCATTAACATTTCATCAAGATTTCCAATACTATTTAAATCATCAACTTATACTATAAAGATAACAAATTTAGATTCATTCCTCTTAATGAAGACATGTGGGAAAATTAGATCATTTTTATAACCATCTTTCATCAAATATTCACTCAGACGGTTATACCACTTAAACCTTAACTAATTTAATCCATATAATAATTTATTAAATTTAATTGAATAATGATATCAAGATATATAATATTTTATGGTATTTTGAAACCTTCTGGGAATTTAATATAGATATCATTGTCAATATTATAATAAAATCATGCAGTCACAATATCCATCAAGAATAATTCAATTTACTCATGTATAATGAACATTATATGATGATAAAATATTATCACACCCATTAGAGGATATTATGTTTAGTTATAATCAATCCCATGTCTTTTTGAGAATCCTTGATAAAAAAAAGTCACACTTTATATCTCACAACTTCATTATCTTGATTTCTCATTCTCACAAATACTCATTTATAACCAAGAGGTTTAATCCCTTCATGGGTTTTCACAATTGACCCAAAACCCTTAATTTAGAATGTGATTCTAATTCATATTGGATTACAACTTTCTATTGATCCCATTTTAGTCTACTATGATACTCATCAACCATTTTAGGTTCTTGATCCTCATAAATAATTGCCACATTAAATGAAAACGTGTCATCTCCAGTGGTCTTTAATAGGTTGAAATATCTTTTAATATTGGTTAAATTTATAGAAAATTATTCTTGGTCATGATCGTGCACTTCTGGTTCATTTTTTTCTTTAGTAATGTTAGATCAAGTGAATTCACATTATCTTTGGGTTCATTTATTTCTTGAACCAATAGGGGGTGTTTCTCTTTATTTTGGTAAGTAATTTTATCTTTTGAGTTATTTTGTATCCCATAATTAAGGAATGGGTTGGAATAATTGTTGATAACACAATTAGATTTTCCTTCAGAGACATCAAGTCTTACTAGGTCATTCACAATGGGTATATATGATTTATTAACCCATTTTGAATCATTGAATGCATGATGAAACTGATTTACTAAATTTTTCAAATTAATAATTTTTTGAACTTCATATTCAATCATATTTTTATAAGGATCAAGATATAACAATGAATTAATTTTTCTAGATATTTCTTTAAATGTCAATTTATTTTCCCTTTTTAATGTCAGAAACATTTTTCATCAAAATGAAAATTAGAAAATCTAACTATGATTACATCATCGGTTATTGTCTCTAGAAACTTAATGATCTAGGGAGATTCAAATACAATTTAAATATATACTCTGATTTTGGGTCCCATAATTCTTCATTATGGGGGTACTATAGGCACATATACTACACAAATAAATATTATTAAATGTTAAATATTTAGTTTATAGACACAAGATATTTATATAGAGGTATATTTTTGATGGCTTGATGGTCGAATTTGAATTTGGTCTACTTCATTCAAAAATGCATGTACCTATGCCAAACTGGGAAATTCATATTTCATGAGAAGTGGTCTAGAAATAGTTTTTAATTAATTTATAAATGATTTAGTTAGACCATTTTGAGTATGGACATGATCTATAGGAACATCATCATTTATTCCAATGGATATGAAATAGTTATTAAATACATGTGATGAATAATACCCATTATTATCAAGTAGAATATTCATGATTAAATAATCTAGGAATTTTTTCCTTAACCGTATTATTTGGGAAATAAATTTTGTAAATTCTAAGTTGTGAGTTGATAATAAAGGTACATGGGACCTTCTAGTTGGAACATCAATCATGATCATATAATATATAAATGGTCCACATGGTGGATAGATTATACCAAATATGTCACCATAAATCCTTTCCAAAAACATAGGGGGTTTCATCCTTTTTTTATTGTGATGGTATTATAATTAATTTTCTTCAAGAACAAGTATTGCATGATAAATCATTAGGTGCAATAAAATTTTTAGTAACCAATGGAATAATGAGTGTATATTTAATTATTTTCTTCATAATTACTGATCCTTTATATCCCAAATGGGTATTCCATAAAATAAATGTATCATGATCGATGAACATATAGTTTACCATATTTGATTTGATTATACACATATTAACATAGTACAATATATAGGGAAGTCTTGAAAGTTTCTATCAAATAACCTTGTTCTCATTATTAATGTTCGTTATATAGGGGTATTTCTCACCTCATTCATTTATAGTCTCAATGTGATATCTATTTTCATAGATATATTTACATCTTAATAGATTTCATCGAGACTTAGGAAAAAAATGCATTATTTATTAAAAGATGTTTCATACTAAGTAGGAATATTTTTACTCTTCAGAGGCCTTAAATTAATATTTCACTATCAGTTAATGTACTTCCATGAGCACTTCCTACTTTAAAGTTGATAAAATATTTTTCATGTTTAACGTTTTTTTTTAGGGTTCTTCCAATGAGAAACATTTCTTCATTATGATGATTAATCCTAACAAAGCATCTCATAAAATTCATTTTAAATTTTTACTAACATTTGTGAACGAATAATGCTGATACTGATAATATTTTGTTAAATATATCAAACTGCACATTAAAACATAATGAATTTTTAAATTGGTATAAAATTTTTGTTTCAAAGTGTGTTGGTTGCATTTGTTGTTAATAGGTAAATATGTGAATGTAGAATAATTTACTCAGAGAAACATAGAGAAGTTTGGGATAAGAGTTGTTTCAAAGTTTAGAGAAATGTTATAATGTCATATGATGCTATGGTGAACTTCAAATTACTAAACATCACAATTACTAAAAGTTCTTATGGTTAAATATTGAGTCCAAAGGGGGAGATTACGATATGGATGAACATAATTAATGATATGAAGAATTGTGAAGTATACTGGACTAAGGTTAATGGAATGAGTATACTGTTACAAAGTTCGTGTTATGAAGTTCACATTATAATATTAGATTTGAAACTAAACGAATTCTAAATTATAAATACATGGAGATAGAGACTTTGTAATTACTATCATAGGAAGATTCTATCAAACGACCACACAAAAATCTTTGAAGTTTACTAGATGGAAAATTATGAAGTCACGTTAAAAAGATATATATGAAATATGCTGGATAGACATATGACCGAATAGATAGACCTAGTGACCATTTAAGTTCCAATGGATAGACAGTTTTAAATTTCATCAGATAAAATTTTATAATGTGGTATGGGTGAATAAATCCATGAAGTTTCATCAGATGGACATATATGAAATTCCATTGGATGAAGAATTATTATGAAATAGAATATAAAAATATGAATGTTTTCTAAGAAAATATCGAGTTCACTATTTTTGAGATGAATTTTAGTTGTACCAGATGAAGAGAAGAGTACAAAGTCCATCGGATAGAGGAAAGATATGAAGCTCATCAGACATACTCTTATAAATTTCAACAGATATAATTTCAAAAAATTCATCAGACAGACTTTGTGATACTATTAGATGGAGTAGTTCTCATTAAGTACACTAGATGTAAGTTTTAATAGATTTAAAAAATGATTGTAATTCATTTAATGTGGTGTACTGATCTATTATTTCTAAGACTAAAATCTAGATGATATTTAAGGAAGTTTGAAGAGATATTTGCACAATTTTTTAAGGAAAATTTGTTTAAAAGTATCTATAAGATTTAATGGTGGTAAAATTAAGTCAAATTGAGTTAGAAAATTTAAATTTAAATTTTTATAATCCCACACTTTCTCCTTGAATTTTAGTGGAAGTGTGGTTATATAAAGGGGTGAATGCACTATATGAATTGTCACTATTGTTGTGAAAGGAGAATAGGTACTGAATTTTTTGTAAGAGGATAATGTAATTTTCAACCTGAGTTTCTACTTGGTTGAATAATAATAACAACCTAGGACGCACACTCCCAAATCCTATCTTGAAATCATGAACGTTACATTTATAGCTTTGAAGATGATAATTGTGACCCATTTTTTCATAAAAACCATACAAAATCAAAAGAAAAAATTAGATCACTTAAATTCTTAATGACTTTTTAGGTTTAGAGTTTTATAGATTTAGGAAAAACTTTTATATAATCCATACCAATATCATTAAAAAGTAATTTCTACTACTTAACCAAGATTTTCTTATTTCACATTAAGTCATCATCATCATCATTCATATGAAAACAATTCTTAAAATAATCCATTCAAACTCATTCATTATAATCGGGGGGAAGAAACATAATAATAGTGAGCTCAAATTATTTGTAAGGGTAAACATAAGCATTAACAATTGAATTTCATCAATGAGCATAAGAAGTGCATAAGGATATGATGAGATAATCATAGTGCATGAGTGAATCATCAAAGAACTCATACCCATAAATACCTAAATCATAAAATATGAAAACATGTAAAAGAAAAAAGTCATCAGAATCAATAATAATAATCCAAGTGATATCAATCTCGATCATGAGAAACATTATAAACCCATATCAAGCATAGATAAAACATATTGATATCTTGGAACATAATCTCATACAACCCTTACAGAACCCTTAAAAATTTAAATAACCATATGTTCAACTTCCAATATAATTATTTGAAGAACATAATCATTACCCAATACATTGTAGAGTTATCTAGGTTCTCCCATCGTATAAGCTATAATGGGATCACCCAATTCTTTTTGGGCGTACCCATCATTTATAATGTCCAAGAACCACAACATTAATAAAGAACATAAAGAATTAATTTCATCATAACTCATTAAAAAACATTATTATTTTCATAACAGTATTAGCCTATGAAAAAGAAATGGGTTTCATAACAATATCTTTGAAACATTATTAACCCATATAAAATAAACGGGTTTCATAATAATCTCTTAGAAACATGATTAACTTATGGAAAAGAAAAGGGTTACATAACAATCTCTTTTAAACAATCATAATACATATAGAGAGAGAAAGAGGATGACATCAATACAAAATATCCATAGTGGAGGATAATTAACAACAAGCATTTTTGAAATTAATGAATTTAAATTCCGTTAAAATATCATTTAAAAAATTATTGTGAAAAATATCATTTTCATTTTTAAAATCACTTCTTAAACCATAAAACATTTTGAAAATACTTTTCATTGAAAAAAAACAATGGAAATATAACAAGGATGTTTTAAAAATAATTTAAAACATTTATTAAGGAAAATAAACTTTCCTATTTTAAAAAAACTTTTTAAAACATTTTAAAAAAATAGAAAACAAGATTTTGTGAGAAAATGAGTTTTTGATTGAAAAGACAATTTTCCATAAAAACATTCTTTTGTACTATTGAGTATATAAATAGAGGAAAAATAAGGGAAAATGTATTCTAATTACATAAATATAGGAGAATAAAATTCATGAGAATTATTTATAGGTAGATCATAAGATATCAATATTGGAGACTTAATCACAAGAAATCTTGATAAACGATGAGATTGGAACATGAAACTCTTACCACTTTGGTAACATTGAATCATAAGCCCCATAAAAGAATAAAATTAAACAAAACTTATAATATAATGAAAATATTAAGATTCATGATATAATATATCCAACTGTAAGTATATAGAGGTTATAAAATAAGATAATTGTATAACATAACAAACGTCTCAAACAAGACCAATTGTGACAAAAACACCTTACCACTTTGGTAAAATTGAAACCACAGACACCATGAAAGAGAAATACTAAAATAGATATTTAAATAAATAAAAATTTAAGTATAATAATCATATAATACATTCATGGGTAGTATATTTAACATCCCAAGTTTTTAAAAGGAAGCACTATGTTTGATAGCATACATGATATGCCACATCGAGCTTAAAGGAACAACTAAATATTATTATTTAAATGTTATTGTTATAGCCAAGTCATTAGAATGAAGGGTATGAAAAGTATTAGATGAATTATGAAAAAATATTTTACATGTATATATATATAATTAAATAATTAGTGACCAATTAATTATAAATGAAAATAAAACCCATTTTAAAATAAAAGAAAATTGTTTTCTAAAAAACTATTTAAATGTGCACAAGTATGTTTTATAAAAATAAATAAATAAACATTATTGATGTATTATATTAATAAAAATTTTATATAATATATTCAATATAATTTCTATCATTCTTTCTATTTGTTTTCTAAAAATGATGTAACAACAAAATAAATTTTATGCATAAAAGATATATTTTTCAAAAAAAACATTTTTTCCACATTTTAATAGAGCACTTGTTTTAAATCTAAAATTTGAAAATTTTATAAATTAAATTTTAAAAAATAAAATTATTCTTTAAAAATATAATATCTAAATTTTCTTTTTTATATTTTTTGGTATTTTTCTAATAAGTTTCATGTTTTGATCAATAGTGAAAAATACTGCATTTTAATTAAAAGATGACTTTTCATCTAAATAATTTATAATGTAAAATTATATTTTAAATTGGTTTTAATGTAAAATTAGATTAATAATAAATATATCAATCCAAATATGTTTATTTGAATCTTTTTTATATTGAATTTGAATATAAAATCATTTCAATCTTTTGAAGATTTTCACTTTAAAAACTCATTTTCTCATTCCGTCAACGATATTAATTTTAAATTAATTTTAGACAATTGTGTATTTTTAATTTTGAAAAATGGATTCCTTATTTGAAATAATAAGGTCCATATTTATTAAATTGGTCCCTTTTATTTTTAGACAATATGAATAGTAACTTGAGTAATTTTTATTACCATAATTAAGGGTAAATCGGGTAATTAAGTGGAAAAAAATATTATAAATATTATAAAATTATACTAACCCTTGTCCTAATTTTATTAAATGGGTTATTATCGACCAAAATCATACTTGGGTCAATTTTATGAGATTTTATATCCACTTGGATGATGTTAATCTATTTATTGTTTTTTTCCTGAATCCATTTTTTATTATTTTAAAAAGCCACTTTTTGGTTATGTGGGCACCTAAAAAACTGTACACTGACATGTATCCAACCCCCAAAACCAAATTCAAATTTCAAATTTCATATTTCAAAATTCAAAATTTAAACTGCAACAGTCATCACCACCTCAGGCCATATCCTCAACCTATCATCACACCAGATCGCCGATGAGAAGACTGTTGGAATCCAACTTCATCATTATAAAATTACCATCATGATCATCAAAAAACACACAAACTAGACACCAAAGATAATCATAAACCTCAAATTTATGAACATTGTCAAGGTTGAAGCACCACCACCATCAAAAAAGTCCAAAATCAGATCATCGCGTCCATCAAAACCGTAAATAGTAGCCTCTCCAAACTCCATCATAAAGATCAAGCCCTCTGGGAGCCTAGGGATAGAGACGAAGACACCAAAGAGAGGCACCACCTGAAACACCATCAAATGCTCAAACTCACATCCATAAACTCTTTGAGAACCACCGTGCAAATATGACTAGGAGATGATTGATGGAAACGAGGATCCATACTAGAATATGGAGTAGAAAAATGCCTCAATAGTGAGATTCAACTACCACCATGACCACCTAACTCTGATTTTGGAGCCACCATAAGAGGAATAAAACTAGGATAACAACATTTATTACATGGAATAACAACAAATAGAACCATTCAAAACCAAGAAGAAACAAGGAAAAGTCGTCATCATCGACAACACCACCAACGAGCAGAACCATTCACCAGACCGCAACCCTTGCGCCACAAAAACAAAATTGTCCTCGCCAGAAAAACAATAAAACAAATAGGACATCAAAACAAAATGAGTAAATATATAACCAAAAAATTTAACACTACGAATGAGGGGAAAGAACCCTAGATTCAGAAGGGATTGTCAGGGAACGGGAAGAAACCCATCGAACAACCAAATCCCTAGACCAATGCTCCACCTTCATCATCCCAACATGCCATCAAAACCATTGCACTAGACCAATATGGGGTCAATAATGATGGGGAAGGAGAAAATTGAATAGGATGAGGGAGTCTGAAACTTTAACTATAGAAAACCATGCACAGAATTGACACTACCGCGCAAACCCTCGAGAGAGAAGACGAACACAAAAGCAAGAACCTAAGAGATCAGAAAAGGAGAAGGAAGTGTGGCTAAAAGAGGTTTCAGAGGAAACTCTAAAGGTCGCTGAGAGAGAGATGGAAGGGTTTTCTTCTCCTAGATAAGTGAAGTTCCATGACATTTATATTATTTTATTAAAAGAAAAGTCAATGTTGTCATACTTTTCTTTTTAACAAGTGAAATATTTTTAATATGGTGTTCTCTAGGGGATATATTCGACTATAAATATTCTTTTGAAACATAAAATATATATATTCATCGTGATAATTTATATTTAATTTTTAGGGAATAAATAATTAAATAAAAGGATTGTATAATGATGATGCAATAATTGTTTAATTAATGGAAATATTAAATAAATGTTATTAAAAATATTAAAATAAATATAATTTGATATAATTAATGATGTACATCAATTTTCTATATGATTTTAACATGTTAGTTATGAGTTAAAAGATTTGTTCTAATATATCATATTGTTATGATATTTTTTAAAAAATTCAAGTAATGAATAGTGTTATAATTGATATTTATGACATTTTAAAATATAAAATATTTTATTAAATGATATAAAATTTATAAAAATATAATATTCAGCTAACTGATTGAGATAAGTATTAAAATTTCACCAATGACTCATTTATTGTACATTTTTCATTTTTTATTAATTATATTAACCCTCAATGTGTAAATTATATGATATCACAGTAAGCGTTAAAGGTGTTAAATAAAGGTTAAAATGAAAATATAAGGATTAAAAAATAATCAAAAAATGTCTAATTTTTATTATATGAATTTATTTAAACCTATAATAATCCTATATTATAAATAATTTTTTTGAGCCATTTTGAATATAAAATTAATTTATATAATTTAATATTTTGAAAAATTCTAATAGTTTATCCCCTCTCTTATAAAAGGACACCACTTCTTATCATTTATTTATATATAAAAACATATTTGGATAGGCCAAGATCTGACCAAATAACTTCCTATAATCCATATCCATAATATATATCTCTTATTTTAGGTATAACACCACCCTTAGTGGTCTCAATGTTCTAAGAAAAGGATATTGTCTAAAGAAAAGGTATTGTTTTAATCAAGTATTTATGTTTTATTTATTCTTCCACTTACATAAAATCTTCTTAGACCATGATGAAATAATAAATCCAGTATCCTAAATATATTTATATTTTATTATGTAAATATCATCACCTAAATCCATCTCTATTTCTATCAAATTGGAAAATAAGTTATCATTCGTATGTACGGTGGACTACCGCCTCGTGAACTGATGATTTTCATTTTCCATCACCATGTCTCAAGACTGGTTATAATGATGTAATTAATATTTATATATTATATTCATGAAATATTTATAATAATTAAAATATAATATATCATTTATTTTCTTAGATTTTCATGCACATAAAAATAATAATGTCGTTCGTGCATACATGTGAACTATCACCTCCACAAAGCGATGTGATTAGTTTTTCATCACCACGTCACATAGATGATATATATAATTATATTTAAATTATTAATATGATATTTATTATATTATTATAATTATTTAAATAGAAAATAATTTTTATCTTCTTTCCATAATAATCATTGAAAAATGGAAACGTTACTCATGCATACGTACGGATTACCATCTCCATTAATGTAACATAGTTCATTTTTCATATCTATATATAATGGATGGATTTAAAAGTATAATTGACGTATAAAAGTTATTATTATGTTATGAATATTATTTTGTATGATATGGAATAATTACCACTTTGAATATTAATATGATACCAAAATCATTTTGGACTCAAGTACCAAATATCATCAAAACGTCCCACATGAACTTAAATAATTCATTAATTATTATAACATGATAATACATGATATAAAAGAAATAATAAATGTCAGAAAAATTATAAATAAATTAAATAATTAACCTAATTTTATTATTCATGAGGATAAAGATTGTACATGATGAGTCAGACTCAAGGTAAGGGGATTTCTTTTAAGGTTACTCTTTCTACTGTTTTTACAAAATCCAAAAGGAATGTTTTTTAACATATATGGTATGAATTTAATTTCATAATTTCACGTCACATTAATGTTTTAAATCTTTATTTAGATGTTTACAATTTTATTTTCAAAAATTGTTTTTTTATTTATGAGTGTGCGAATTTGTAAAAATGAAAAGTGATTTCAAAGTGTAAAAGTTATTTTTATTTTATGCATGATTTATGTGTTATGATTATGTTATGGTTTTTGGGAATTATTTATAAGCTTGGTTGGTTCTGTGATAAACTAAGGGTGGGTGATCACATTATAGATCTCCAATGCATTATATAATGAGATGGAGTTAACTTTTAGGGTTTCTCCTAAGAGATTAAGGGAATGTACTGTGAAGGTTATTATAAATGTAACCATCAAGGATACTCCTAATGAATCAATGAGAACTACAGTAAATGAAAGATTGATGTGGAAATGGTTCCAAAATTTTCCTTTATGATTTATTTTTTCTATGAAGTTTTATAAGAAACTTATGATTTCATGAGGTAAGATAACAAGCTTATGTTTTATTGGGGAAAAGTATAACTTCATGAAATTGTTTTCATGGGTTTATAAGTATTCCTATACTAAGGGTTTATTTAATTCTTTTTATGTAACTTATTTAGCTTTTGTTCTTATCTCAAGTTTTTAATTGTTCTCCCAGGGTATAGAGATGGGTAAGATAAAGGAGGAAGTCAAGTTGAAAGTTTTGAATATTTTTCATAAAAAATATATTATTTTTTATTTTAAAATGTTTTATTTTGTGAAAAAAATTGATATTGAGTAGAAGTGACTAATTTTTAATATTTGATTTGTTATGAAATATTTATGGCATAATTTTTAAAACTCTAAACCTGAAAAGTTCCTCAAAGTAAAATAAAGTAATTTTCTTGACTAAAACTCAAGATTATGTAATGTTTAAGTCCAGGTCCTTATAGTTGGTATTAGATGATGTTTTAGATAACTTTAGAGGTTAGTATGTAATTTAATCATAAGTTAAAATACATATATAATCATAATGGTTATCATGGTAGGAAGGGTCGTAGTTATTTTGGATAAATTGAATGAGTTTGAGATAACATGAATAAAGATATGTTAGTGTTTATCATCCTTATAAGATGGTTTATTATGATTTTATTTCTCACACTAACATTTTTGGTTTTAGTAAATGGCTGGATCTAGTAGGCACAAAAGTAAAAATGGATGTTAAGAAAAATGCGGTGATTCTTTGAATAAGAAATTGAATGAAATGGGAGATACAATTAGAACTCTTTTGGTTATTCTTAACCAACTATTTGGAGTAATTATTAACCACTTGAACCTTGGTAAGTTTTTTAATGCATCATATATGAGAGAAATAAATCCCTATGGAAGTTCAGGTTACAATGATCATAAAGGTAAATATATTCAATGACATATGTGTCAATTATGTGGAAAGAAACACCTAATAAAATGTATTAAAGGGATGGGAATATGGTTTAAATGTGGAAAAAGAGGTCATAAAGTAATAGTTTGACAAGGAAAATTTAATCATTCAGTTAACTCCATGAAAGGTAAAGAATTTCTTCTTGAGTTATCAATTTAATGTTTTAAATGTGGGGAGTATGGTAATTATGTAAATTTATTTCTTAATAAGAAGGATCATGAGTGGTATTAGCAGAACCATACACATATCTATTTAGAAATACCTAATTCCATTATAATTTTAGATGAGGAAAATTAAAATGTCATATGAAAGGTGTGGATTATTTCTTTGTTCATGTTTTAACACTATTAAATATTAGGATATGATTCATATTTTTGTTTTTAGAAAATAATTATTAATAAATATGGTGGAAAATCATGGTTAAGATATTACAAAGAATGATGAATGATTAATATGTCTATATATAAGGAATTCAAGATTTATGTTAGATCTAAGGATGATTAAATGTTTAAGAGTATTAATACTCTTTTGATGATGGGAGTACTTTGGAAGAATTTTTTACTTTTTTCTATATATACACCTTAAGTTTTTTATGTGAAAATTTTATTTGGGGAAGAATAGTCTTTTCTTTTATGGACATAATTATAAAGGTATGGATAACCTTTAGGTTTTATATGATCTTTTATTTTGAGGTAATTATGGGATATTAACATTTTTTATACAAATTAAAAGGTATAAAATAACCTTTGAGGTTAAAACATATTAAGGTTATTTTTTAGGATGTTTATCACATTAATGGATTTTTTTTAAGGATTATATTAATATAGTTTTATAAAAAGGATATCCCATAGACCAAGTGAAAACCCATCACATTCGGTAAGGTTGTGTAAATTGAACTCACAGCCGAAGGGAGACAAGGTTGCATCACCTACCACTGGTCTACATGATGTCCTAATAAGTATAAAATTATTTTCCTTTATTTAAACTATTTTGTGGATAAAGGTTAAGTTAATTTTGGAAAATATGTTTTATGGATAACCTTGGGATTAGAAAATTATTTGGTGATTAAGTGATTAATTTTTTTTAGAATACGTTCACTATTTTGGGAATCCTATAAGATTAAGGTAAACATGATATTATGAGGAATAAAGGTTGAATTTTTATTTGGAGTAAAATATTATTTTATTGGGAATTATGGTGATTTATGTTATTTATGGAAATGGTTAGCATATCTTGGATATTATGTAATTTAGGCAATTAAATTTTTGGTATGAGATATTAAGAGTGATTGATGTTTTTTGGAAGACTATGTGATCAAATACTTATAAGTTTTAGGTTTTAATCTTATTCTAGAATATTTTTTAGGAAAGATAGTTATTTTTTGAATGATATATGTTTAACATAGGGTATTAGTGTTGAATTTTGGATATTTAAGTAGTATTTCATTATATAATGGTTTATTATTTTGGAAAATTATCTTATATTATCCTAACCATTTTGGTTTGGGTTAATAAATAAATACAATTGAAATATATAGTTATAATTTTATGGTTTTTTTTATCTTTATAAGTTGATTCTAGTGCTTTAGGAATGAAAAAATCATCTTAAATACTCATCATTTGGGGAAAAAGATGATTTTGGGGTTGAATTTGATTAATGGATGAAACTATACTTATAAAGTAAGTATATTTCATATGTTCCTAGTCCAAGTAGTAAAAAAATTCATTAAATCTATAAAAATGATCTTAAAATAAAAACATTATCTATTTAATTTTCTTAATAATAAATCAATAACCTTTTAACCCACTACATATGTATGGTTTTTTGATTGTTAAATATAAATACCCCCACCCTAGTTGCCTGGATCCATTTCCTTACTTTATTACATTGTCATAATAAATAATGAAGTCAAATCCTGAATTAATGAATAGTTTAGTATCTTTGGAAAACAAGATACATAGCTAAGTTAAGCATTACAACTTGAAATGAAGTACAACATAGTAACTATATTGGAAACAACCAAAAACTTATAGATTATCCTTACAATTCATTCATAATATACATCTTCACATCCTGGAGGAAAATAAACATAAGAAAGGTGTGAGATCAGATTCTTAGTAAGGGAAAGTAATACAATATATGAATAAAAATAAACCATAAGGCAAGGTGGATAACTAAAAACACTTATTATTAAAACAAAAACTTGAGTATAATATGGTCAGAATAAAAACTAATTAAATAAATCCATATAAGTGATAATAGGAGAATAAAACTTAACCATGGATATTATACTAGTTCAATAATCACAAATAATATCAAATAATAATCTCATAATGAAGGAATTCATAATTTTGGACATCATAATCATATCATTAAGGCTTTGTCCAAGACACCATACATAATCATGTAAGACATTATCCCATACCCAAACTAGTTTTTCTCATGAGACCTACCGATGCACCGAGGGGATATAGTGGGCCCCACACAACTCTTAATAAGTCCAATGAATTCCTCATATGAAATGGGTGAAATGTAATCAACATATAAATTCATATTGAAACTAACATATGAAATGTAAATAACTTTCCCTAATTAGAAAACATAATTATTAACTATTCCGAGTAATATGGTGAATGGTATCAAGATAGAAAATCCATATTCATACTAATCATAAAAAATTCAATAAAATATGGTAGATTATATCAAAAAATATTAATCACAATTAAATATATTAATCAATAATTTTTTTAAATAGATGAAAATACTCTTATAAAATCATCAAGGAATTCTTGAGAGAAAGACTCTTTTTACTTTGTAAAGAAGATTTCTTTTGGAAAAATCTTTATATAAAATCAAAAATTAAATAAGATATGTTTTCATGACATAAGTAGTGATTTTATAAAAATAATAGTGTCTTAAAATAGATTATATATTATACTTTAAATTAGGTAATAAATCGAGATGTTCCCTTTAATCAAGCTTCCGTATCGGGAAGAATTGAGAAAGATACTTATAAAACATGTAACTCCCCATCAAATAAAGAAGGATTCTGATTGGTCACTACTAGAAAACAGGGTTATAGCCATAGACCTATATCCACGGTTTTATAAGTCTATGGCTATATCTTAGTTTATACCCACAATTATATTAAAATCGTGGCTATATCATAATTTATAGCCACGGATTAAAAAAATACATAGCAATGTTTTTATTTTTTTTTACTATCAATCGGGCTCGTCCTCCCCATTCTGTGACTCCTCTCCTCCCCCGATACATGTGCTCCTCCTACCCAGCCGGCGATGCTCTCGGTGATTCTCTCGGCGATGATATCTTCCCCTCCTCCCCCGATCCGCGAGCTCCTCCTCCCCACTGTCCATGACTCCTCGAACCCTCGACCTGGACCTGCCCTCCGCGCACTCCTCCCTAACGTCGCTGCTACACTTCTCGGCCATTGGTGTTTCACGACGGCCTCCCCACCCTCATGCTTGACTTTCTCCTCCCACCCTTGACCCTCTCCCCCAGCGAATACTAAGGAATATGCGATTCTTCAGGTCGTTTAATTTGCTGATATGAAGCTTTCATCGCCTCCAAATTTTTAGTAGCAGTTGTGTCTAAAATAAAATATTTATTCCTTTTGTATTAGCCAGGGTGATTTCTACAAATATAGTCAATCGTCAGCATTTTACTAATCTGTTCTCCGTGCAGATTAGAGGATGGCTCTGTGGTTATAAAATGGGATTAGGTGCATGGACTATTGAGAAGAGAGATATTTTTAGAACTGAGAGGGAATTAGAGTCTAAACCTGAAATCGGGTCTCTCTTCATAATCGTTCTTGGTGTCTTAGGTGACCTCGCGAATAAGAAGACTTTTCCAGCACTGTTTAACCTTTATCAATAGGTTTTATAAAGATCGCTTACTAGCTGAGGCAGTCTTATTCATGTTTTTTTTTTAATTGCGATTTATTTTATGTTGTTGTACTGTATAATTCATTATTACTATCGATCCAGTCTTCAATTTTTTTTGTTTCTAATTGAAAAGTACAAGCTAATATGAATTCCAAAATCTCCAGTAACCATTTGCATATAACTTGTTCTGTATATGCTGCTCTGTTCATGGATTCATTTTTAAAAAGGATACAAAATGAGATATTCATATGAGAAACTAGAAATTTTATTGTCTCCTGCTTCATTTCAAAATAAAATAGCATCTCCCTTGTTACATTCTCAATACTATTCATCTAGTTTTTCATTTTTTCATGTTCTATTTCATTTTCTAGTTTCGGGTTGCTTTGATCTAACATCACCGTTCCAGTATACTAATTGTGGGGATGGTGTGCAAGCAGGAATTTCTCAACCCAGATGAAGTTCACATTTTTGGCTATGCCAGGACGAATATTTCTGATGATGAGTTGAGAAACCGTATACGGGGGTGAGTTTTTTTTTTTTTTTTCAAACCACTTTATAGTTGAAATTAATATGACAAAGATCTCAAAATTTTGACATGAAATTTATTTTAATTTTTGTTGTCGTTGAAGAGGTTCTTTTTAGGCTTCCACTTCTTCCATTTATTTTTTTCCTTTATGTAATGAGTTTATTTACTTGATTTCATTTTTTCTAATAACTGTAGGTATCTTGACCATGTTGGGGCTTCACCAGAGCACTCAGAAGTTGTGTCTAGGTTTTTTCAACTGGTTAGTATCGTTATTATTAATTGAAATTTTGTTTATTCTATTTGTTGTGTTGGAAAGTTACATTTTTGAGTAATCTGTAGATCAAATACATAAGGGGTTCTTATGATTCTGAAGAGGGATTCCAAGCATTGGATAGTAACATATTTGAGCATGAAGATACCAAAAATAGTGTTGAAGTCTCCTCTCGAAGACTGTTTTATCTCGCGCTTCCCCCATCTATATATCCATATGTGTGCAGGATGATCCAGAAATATTGCATGAACAAATGTAAGTTTTAGGTTTTCTCCTTTTCCATTTTATTCCTAGCCTTGATTGAGCTTTTATAATAACAAAATAAGCTGCCCTTATCCCAAAATGTTGTCAGTTATCATTCTAGCCCGCAATTGATGTTTTATAACATTACACAAAATAAATAATGGTAGTTGTGTATTTTATTTTAATTTTTATCAATTCTCCTTATCCATTTCAGCTGATCTTGGTGGATGGACTAGAATTGTTGTTGAAAAGCCTTTTGGAAGGGATTTGAATACTGCAGAGCAACTTAGTTCCCAAATTGGAGAATTATTTGATGAATCACAGGTTTATCGGATTGATCACTATTTGGGGAAGGAATTGGTTCAAACTTTTGTGAGATTAATGTCAATGATTTCCAAACCTTGAATTATATAATTTTTTATTTCTTGGATCTCAAGATTTTATTCTAATGGCATCTGAATTTGCAGCTGGTTCTTTGGTTTTCTAATCGCTTCTTTTTTCCTCTTTGGAATCGTGATAACATTGATAATGTACAGGTGTGGATTCTTTACTATGGAATTCTTTACTAATCTTGATATTAGATCTTTTGTGCTTATTTGTGTAGTAATCGTGGTTCACTATACCATTATATTTTCTCCTTTGTTTCTTGGGTAGATTGTGTTCAGGGAGGACTTTGGAATTGATGGTTGTGGTGGGTATTTTGATGAATACGGGTAAGCTTTGGTGGAAGCTTAATTGGTTATATTCTTTGGGACTGTTTGAAAATATTTATAGAAAACTACTTACAGCACTTATCACTTATGATAAGTGCTTCTATATAAGTGTTTCCTGCTTGATTATTGAAAAAGTGTTTTCCTGCCACCTATTTAAGTGATTTTCTTTTGTAATTTAAGTACTAAGTGTTTTTTTTGGAAACAGAATAAATGCCACTTATTTTTTTGAACTTCTTGTCATAAGTGATAAGTTTTGTAAGCCGTGTTCAACAAGTGTTTTCAAACAGACCCTTATTGCATGGTATACATATGGGTATCCTTTATTAAATTTGAATAATTTTAATGTTAGTATTAATTTAATTTTGTTAATTTTTCTTTTCACTAATTTATCAATGTTTTTAATGTAGTTTGTTTTCATAGAATATCATGGAGAACTCTTGTTTTCAATGCACCCTATGTTTGGCATTCTGATTACTTGGCTAGAATGTTTTGCTAATTCTTTTGCAATTATTTCTGCAGAATTATCCGTGATATTATCCAAAATCATTTGCTTCAGCATGATATCAAGATGGGTTTCATGGTCATGTTTCAAGTCTGAATTCTATAAGATTTCATCAATAAATACTACCATGAATGAATCTATATATGAGTGTAAAAATCAGTTCATAAGATCTATGAAGACTGTAGGTGCATTTGTCAGTCCAAATGGAAAGAAAAGACACTTGTGGAGACCAAACACGATCTTGAAAACTGTGTGAGGTATCTATGAAGTCCTGAAACAAACATGATGATATCCTGACCTTAAATATATCTTTGAAAACACTCTAGATCTTTATAGTTGATCAAATATGTCATCTATTCTATGTAGTGGAAACCAATTATTTAATGTGAGCTGGTTCAATTGGTAGTGATCCATGAAAAGTCTGAGGGTGCCATCTGTATTCTTGTAAAAAAAGAACTAGTGAAACCCCATGGTATGTACTAGGTCATATGAAGACTTTAGCCTCTAGGTCCTAGAATATCTTCTTGAGATCTAGAAGCTCCATAGGTGCCATCCTATAAGGAGTAATGGTTATTGGTACTTCTCTTGGAACAATTTCAATATTGTATTCTACCTCCCATACTAGTGGTAGAACATATATGTTGTTAGGATAGTATTCACTGAATTTTCCCACTACCAGTGGAAAAAAAAGGTTTGTAACCCCTGGTACTCAAGGAAAATGCTAGTGATCTGATCTATCACACTACTCATCCTTTACCGCTCATACCTATCTTGAGTCACACAGACATCCCATTAAAACTTATTCACATACCTACTTCCCTATGGGGATTTAATCATCACCCTCCAATGACAGCAGTTAATATGGGATCAATAGGGAACTAGTCAAATAAATCCTATTGATTACATTAAAACCCATCATTTCGAGGATTAAATGATTCCAAATAGAAAGGTATCCACCTATCACAAGAGAAAAATCCATAAAATAGAAAACACCCTCTAAGATAGGTATGAGTTGTCCAGGGTGTGGGGGGCAGGGTGTGGGGGGGAAAGACTAGTAGGGGGAGGGGAATCTGTCTAGGGTCTGGGGGGTGTACAGGGTCTAGGGGGTGTCCAGGTTCTTGGGGGGGATCTGTCCAGGGTCTGCGGGGGGCGGGGGGGCAGGACTGGCAGGGGGAGGGGAATCTGTCCAGGGTCTGGGGGGAATCTATCCAGGGAGAGGGGAATCTGT
Organism: Viscum album; assembly: GCA_963277665.1. Classification (NCBI taxonomy): domain Eukaryota; kingdom Viridiplantae; phylum Streptophyta; class Magnoliopsida; order Santalales; family Viscaceae; genus Viscum; species Viscum album. Next base: position 1,325,589,566 of record OY728147.1, read on the forward strand.
CCAAACAAAGCCTAGAGTGAAAGACCTCTAGACAATCATGCCAACTAATGGCCACTACATCAAAACCTACTTGCACAAGAACCCTAAACCAAACCAGATCCAACCACAATAAGCACCTATAGTAGAAACAATTACCAAAATATTATCTAGAAACCAAATCATCCCCAGACCACCATCTGGCCCCATCCATCACCATCTGAACACCTTGCATCAAAAAGGACCACCCCACCATAATAAAGTCTAAAAAACCAACATTAAACTAGTACCATTCATCCAAAGTGCCCCGCATCACCCACGCCTAACCCATCATACAACCTAAAGAATCCCCAAGCAGTCCCTGATCCAAATGTGAGCTAATACCCACCCTGAATCCAACACCTCTAGACCCACCAAGTAGTCAACATGCACCCACCCTAGAAAGAGAAACACCCATCTACCAGAAACATGCCTCCCAACCTGCAACATCCAGCATCTCAAGGGAATTTTAGAACATCCACCATAGAAATCCCTACACCATCAACAACCAGAATACACAAGATGGGGAAACCGAGCACAAGCCAAATGAACTTACTCCAAACCACCACCTAAAGACCCACCCCAAACTATATCCACTACACTAGACAATCGAGAGAACCAAAATCCTACAATAGTAATCCAAAACAAAGAATAAACACTAGAAATCCAACCCCTATGCACCCATAACATGTTACCAACCATAGTAGAAATCACAAACCAACCAGCACCATGCACCATGTAAGTGTATCCTGGACTACACCATGTAGAAAAAACCAAACAGCAACACCCCCAACTGAAACCCATCTTCATTGGTCCTATAATTCCAAACAGCAACTCGAAACTCAAAACCTCGCCTCCAAAATACTCCACAAGAAACCTATAACCCCACTATGAGAATATTTGTAAGTCTCTATTGGATAAACCCAGCATCTCCCAGCTTCAACCTTAAGAAGAATCCAAAGTAAGGGGGGCTGCTGTCCAGGGGGTCCAGCTGGGGGGGCAGATGTTCAGGGGGGTCCAGTAGGGGGGGCAGCTGTTTAGGGGGGTCCAGCAGGGGGGGCAGCTGTTCAGGGGGGGTCCAACAGGGGGGTTCTGTCCAGGGGGCTTCTTTCCAGGGAGGGACTGTTGTTCATTAGGGGGGTTGTTGTCCAGCAGGGGGGTTCTGTCCAGTGGGGGGGCTATGGGTTTCTGTCTGGGGGGTTCTGTCCGGGGGGGCGGCTGTCTAGGGGGGGCTTCTGTCCAGCAGGGGGGCTGCTGTCCAGGGGGGCTGTTGTCCAGTAGGGGGGTTATGTCCTTTGGGGGGGGGGGTTGCAGGTTTCTGTCCGGGGGGGCTGCGGGTTTCTGTCCAGGGGGTTCCAGCAGGGGGGGTTCTGTACGGGGGGGGGGGGGGGTTGTGGGTTTCTGTGCAGGGGGGTCCAGTAGGTGGGTTCTATCCGGGGGCTGCTATCCGGTAGGATTTTTAGAACTCACTGATAGTGGTCCTGGATGCCAAGAACTCCCATCATGAAATCTTATTCTCCCCCATATATTTGAAGTGTAAAACTTATCCACTTGTGAGAGAAGGATAGAATCACATGATATTCTTGGAAAACAAACTTGAGATATTCAACTGTAAGTCTATGAGGAAAAAACCTTTATAGAAACAAGAGTTTATAAATAAGTAATCAATGCAGTACATAAATCATTGAGTATGTGATGTCAATATAAAAATTAATATTGGGGTTATTCAACATAACCTCAATGACTAATTAGAATTAGGTTGTCCAGATTTTGAGATTCCATAAAAATTTTCATTATTGAAAACGTTAATTTATGCCTTTCACCCCTTGAGGGATGGTCTCACTTTCTTCATCATAGAAAATATAACTTCAATGGTATTCTAGGAAGGATACTTCATTCTTGTTATACCCAAATAATACAACTGTCATCCATCTTTCCATTTGTTTTCTTTAATTCCCTCTAGGAAAGTATACATAAAATGAATGGGAATAAAGAGGTGATACCTTTCCAGTAGTTTTTTCAGGCTGGGAATTTTTTTTACTAAGAGTATTCCTACTTATATTACAACTACTTCTATTCTTATCAGGTATGATCCCCCTTTTTTCATCCCAGTTCTAGTGAAATGACATGTTGTACCAGTACTCAAAATATTTATACTGAAAACTTCTACAACAATATTAATATCCCTTGAAACTTGATCTTCCTTTATATTGAAGATTTTGTTTATAAAATTATGCTTGTTTTCCAGGAATCCTCCAGCCTTTATTTTCCCATTTCCTTGGGGTTTTCCCATTCTCAGTTCATCCATAAGAGGAAAATTTTTACACCATTCATCATCCTAAAAATATTCAAATTATGTTTCATAATCTTTATAATTAAAGGAAACATATTTATTATCACATGAGAATTTAGAAAAATGTTGTACTTTTTTCATGGGGCTGGTTTTCTCATCATCCTTGGATGGTTCAGCTTGAATATCCACTGCATTTTCATATACTTATATCATATTCATTAAGGTGTTTCCAGATTTAAGATACCTAGATTGTGCCTCATGAAGTTCCTTTTATTTAGGAACCATTTTTGTATTAAGATATTCTGGTATCCTGTCTCATTATACACTTTTCATGGACATTTTTTAAGGCATCTATCAAGGAAAAGTCTCTTTTTCAGCGTGTTATTTCTCTTGAATCTACAATCAAAAGGTTGTGCTCTTTAACAGGGTCTCTTCTTGATAATAAAGCCTTAGATTATTCTTTAGCTGATAAGGTTGGAATTCCTTAACTAATATGCTTTAAACCTTCTATTCTGATTTATCTTGTCCATTTTATTCTAATTAATAATTGATTAGTTCTTCTATAGGCCTCAATTTGACAGAAGGGGTGTCTCCACCCAAATTTATGTTACTGGAGTGATATATTATTCCAGTGTTTTAATCTCTAAATACATTATGCTTTTACTCTATCGCAGCTTGATGAAAAACTGCACAAAGAAAAATGTATCATGGCCGATGGTGTGGGAGCTTCCTTTCTCCCTGTAAATTCTCAAGGTACTAATACATTGTGATTAATATATAATGATTTTTTATGTTAACAAATTATAATGTATAATTGATGAAATCATAAAAATACATTTTGATTAATATACAATGATGTATTTTAAACTATTTTTATAACATCAATTATACATAGAATTTAATAATCAGATGTATTTATAATAACCAAGGAAGTGTTCTTTCTTCAATTAGAGGAGTTGATTAGAGTTTCTTTAGAAAAAACCAACTTAAAATAAAGTTTGTTAACACAACAATTGTAAACTACAATTGAAATTTTAATCATAAGAGATCCAACTCAATTATGTTGGTATATTTATTATTATGTATTGTTGTTTTTTTATGAACAGTACATCACAATTATAAATTTATTTAATAACATAATTGATCCAAATCATTTATGTTCACATCCAATAATTGATGTTATCATAATAAATACATTTGATTGTTATACATTGCTGTTTTTTATATTGTTAGTATAATAAACTTTAGCAATACATTATTAAACCCCGTTTTGCATATGATGAATCATTATTTTTCTGGTCTGACTATAAATTTAATTATATTACAGGTTGTGCCTTTTGATGCAACCTCTCGACAATCTGTTTCAAGTACTACAACAATGCCATCTTCATACTCAATAGTATGAACTATTTAATTTTCTTTCTGTTTCAAGTTTATATTGAGAACACAATTTTTTTATGTAAACCTTCACATTTTATTGGTGAAACTCCTTTTTCATTCTATGAAATCTATTTTTGAAAAATAATTAAGCTACTATTTTTCTACAACTTCTAAAAAATTATATTTTCAATATGTTATGTATTCTCCTCTTCTTTTCCATAGCTGCTGCTATATCAGTTTTATATATTACAGCAACATGAACCTTTCATTAAAGGTTTGATAATTAATCTCCTATTATAATTTTTCCACACTCATTCTAGGTGTGGCATAGTGTATTATTTTGTTCAATACATTTCCTGTTAATTCATATAAATTCTCAGGATATTGTTCCATGATCTGCTCCTTTTCATATTAGTGTTGTGATGTCCATTATTGTGTGGTCTTATAAAATGGTTCATCTTACTCCCAAACTCCATTCCCTTTGTTCTTTATTTTGATCATTACCCATATCTGGAATTATGGAATGTTTCTTCCTCTTCATGGCATGGATCTTTGTTAATAACTAGTTCCCTTAATATCCAACCATTTCCATATCAAAAATTTCTTAGCCTCATTCACCATGGAATAGGGCAGGCTGTTGTGAAATTTTCATTCACCATATCACTTTTATCTTGCTCCCGATAATTCATTGTAAGCTCCAAATCCTTCTAACTACTGATTATTCTTTAATAAACATAATAAACAACATCAAACACCATTTGACTTTCCACCTCCACATGCGCATCCATATACTACCATGTGAACAAATTCTCTATATATCCTTAAGAATTCTCTTTTTATAATGTCATTAATATATTCCTATGCTTTAAACATTTTACATCATTTTTTATTTTTTTTAAAACCAACACACAAGCTCTTTGGTTACAAAATTCTCCCCATTTGGTGTTCATTCTCAGCTCTACTCCCCCTTTCTCAAGAAACTTCTTTCACAAGATATATGATGGAAAAAACATCTTTTCATGCCTCCAAATATGAATTTCATACCTTAGTCCCCTTGTTGGATAGAATAATTCAAAATTTTGTTATTTTTAATCTTAGAACTACTTTCTTTAAACCCACCTAAACTTTCCACAGTAAATTACAATTAGTGAATTCTGCACTTTGAATTGAGTTGTAGAAAAATCCTCTAGGCCTTGTGAGTTGTATATTTATGTATGAAACAATATTTTAAGCCAACAAACTTGTTTGTTATGTGTCACTCACATCTTTGACCTACCACATGATTAAATGGCCTATTATGTAAGTGTTTATGCCTCTTTTTTTCTGTCCCTTTCTTCAATCATTCATGTATTATTCTAATATTTAGTTATTAATTGTCTAGTTATTAAGTAGTTTATGGTATTGAAGAAGTGAAGGGATACACTCTTCATCGGTTTTAGGAACATTCCTGATTAATGATGGTCCCTATTATTTTTTCATGCTGCAAATCCTGCTTGGGAAGCTCTCTTAAAGTCTATATAGTCAGGTATGTCCTGTAATTGCAGGATGTTCAATGCAGTAGCTTCAAGAATCCATTTTTCTTCATTTTTTATGATGCTTTTGATGTGGTAATAGGCAAGGGGCAGGGGTCATGTCCGGGTTTGGGGGGATCTGTCCGTGGGGGGGGAACTGGCAAGGGGGAGGGTGAGGGAGGGAAGTGGGGAGGAGGGCAGTGGGGGGAGGGTGTAAGGGGGTCTGCAGGGCATAAGAGAGGGGTGCAGGAGGGTAGGGGGTCTGCAGGGGAGAGGTGTAGGAGGGCAGGGGGGAACTGGCAGGGGTAGATAGTGCAGAAGGGCAGGGGGGTGGTGTCTGCAGGGCAGTGGGGAGGGCAGGGGGGAGTGGGGGGTCTGCAGGGGAGAGGTGTAGGAGGGAAGGGGGAACTGGCAGGTGGAGAGGGTGTAGGGGGTAGGGGGTGTCTGCAGGGCAGTGGGGATGACGGCAGGGGGGTCTGTAGGGCAGTGGGGAGGGGTGCAAGTGGGAGGGTCTGCAGGGCATAGGGGAGGGGTGTAGGAGGGAAGGGGGGTCTGCAGGGGAGAGGTGAAGGAGGGAAGGGGGGAGTGGGGGTGTCCAGGGTCTGGAGAGGGGAATTTGCAGGGGTAGGGGGACTGGAAGGGGGGATGGTAGGGGGAATGGGCAGGGGCAGGGTGCATGGGGCAGGCAGGGGGCAGGGTGGGGAGGGAAAACTGGCAGAGGGGGAGGGTGAAGGAGGGCACGGGGGATGTCTGCAGGGCATTGGGGAGGAGGGCAGGGGGGAATGGCAGGGGGTGACCTATTTAATGTTCTTTAACTATCTTATGTACATATTACTAAATGATTAATCAAAACAATTTCGTTGTGGTCGAAAAACCGCCCAAATTAACCCAAACAATCATCATTTAATTCTTATCTAATGATTCATTCACATGGAATATCATATAATTTATTATAAGATCATTTAAACTTCTAGAATATCATTAATAACTTTAAATATCATTTCTGGATGTTTATCCATGTTCTAAATGAAAATTCATTTAAGAATACAAGTGAACCACTCAAGAAAACCATAAAAATGAATATTCCTGAACAATGTTATTAAACCCTATAACTCATCAAAAGGCCCATAAAATAACATAATGTAACTGGATCGAACCAACACGTCACGGTCACGCCGCGGTCACGCCGCGGTCACGCCGCGGTCACGCCGCGGTCACGCCACGGTGACGCAGTGGTCACGTCGCGGGCATGCCGCAGTGATGTCGCGGTCACGCCATGGTAATGCTATTATTTGGCCCTACTCCAGCCACATCCATCCCACACCACCCCCCCCCCCCCCATTACACCTTCATTTCAGCCCGCTGCCACCAGCATTCCAGCCCGCAAAAGCCCCCCCTGCCACCTTCGAATCAGCCCGCACCATCCCCCCAGCACCTGTAACCAGCCCCCTTCCACCAGCATTTCAGCCTCCTCCCACTCCCTTCGCTCCTGGCTGGAAGATGCTGCCCCGCGGATGTCGCTGGATCGGGCTGTGGTGACGTCGCGGTCACGCCGCGGTCATGCCGCTATCACGCCGTCGTCACGTCGTGGTAATGTCGTGCTTTGGCCCTGCTCCAGCCCACACCACCCCCCTTCCACCTTCATTTCAGCCCACTGCCACCAACATTCCAGCCCGCAATAGCCCCCCCTGTCACCTTCGAATCATCCTGCACCATCCCCCCAGCACCTACAACCAGCCCCCTTCCACCAGCATTCCATCCTCCTCCTGCTCCCTTCGCTCCTATCTGGAAGATGATGCCCCACGGATGTCGCTGGACCGGGCCGCGGTCACACCGCGGCGACGCCACGGTTACTCCGCGGTCATGCCGCGGTCACGCCACTATAATGCTATGATTTGGCCCTGCTCCAGCCACATCCAGCCCACACCAGCCCCCTTCCACCTACATTTTTATTCTCCTTGGACAAATCTTCCATTGTGTTATTTCTTGCCTCTATTTTCACATACAAGCAAGGCTTGTTGGCATGAATCTAAGTTTTTCTCCTTCTTCCATGATAGAAGAACTGATCCTTTTATATTTAGCACTTGGCTTAAGACTTCTTAGGTTTATTACCCAAGGATGTATGATCTGCCTTCTTTAAAAACTTCTTGGGAATAGTGTTTCTAACTTAATTTTTTTTAAATTTTCCAAAGGAAGTTTTCTTCCATTTTTCATCATTAGTGGTCTTCATTATCCATTTGTTTTTAACACATTCTTATATGAGCATTTTCCATTCTAGTGACCACACTCAATTAAAATACAATAGCGATCTTAAATCAATAAGTCACCCAAGTTGAATCATTACATGTTTTTAGGAAAATAAGAGTAGCTACCACACAAACTAATGATGATAATATTACTAACAAAAAGACTCATAATTGTGTCAAAATAACTTTAATTGATCCACTATTTTTTTCATTGTAAGCTCATAGAGGAATGTGATAGAATATCCTGATAAATACGTTGTTACACATGCATATTTATCTATTACCCATGGTTTAAAAACAAATTCTGTACAAATATGGGTGTGATTAAATAATGAGAATCCATCCATGGGGGTTCAGGGGGACTGGTGCTGGCTGGGGGGAAGAACTTTGATCCATTTACTATCCAAAACAAACATACTCGTTTATGGATCTTCATATTTAAACTCAAGTGGCTATATTGGCATCCTATAATTTTATGGGTATTTCATCCTCACTTGAAAATTCCATCATAATTGATAACAAAACAAAAAATCCAAGGTATGGTCACTTTACAAGAGTCTTGTTGAAGTTGATATGGAAGGTATATTGGTAGATTAAGTTTTTATTACCATAATAGATGATAGATTTAACTAAGACATTGTTTATGAATGGAAGCCTATGTTTTGTGATGGTTTTAGTCTATTTGGACATCTCTTATCTGAGTTCAATCGCTCAATGGTCTATGAAAAATGCGATTTGAAGGGTCATGTTGAGGAAACATGTAAAGGAGGCCTGGAAAATGTCAAGGGGATGGATCATGATACTGCTTTCTCAAACTCTAGTGCAGGCTCCAACTTTCATGGTGAGGAACATAATCTGGACTCACAGAATACGGATGGACTGGATCCTGATTTAGTTTCACTTATTGACATTGTTGAGTTATAGGGGGATAACAAAGAGGTTCTCCTCCAACGTGCAGTTAATCCATTTATTGTTGTTGACATGCAGGATATCTGCATTGGTTTACAACATGAGGACTCAATAAATCAAATGCAGTATCATGATGATTTCAATCCGGAGAGTGTGCCTGAAGATATCCCAGTGTCCTATGTGACTGACCAGGTGCATCAACAGATTGTGGTCTCTAAATAGGCTTATAAGGCCCCATCTAATGATTGTTTGGGATAGAATGAGTAGACCCACAAATCAGGCCAGGAAATACACGACTAAGACCAGGATCTTGATGGAAAGTAGGAGAACTTCAGAACTACTAAATGTGGCTCTGATGAAGTTGTCCCAGACTCAGAAATTCCTACTACGACCATGCCTAGACATAAGGTGAAAATAAACAATTCAGGGTAGGACCTACATGGTTCAGGCAAGTCACTTGGTGGATAGTAGGAGAACCTCAATGCTACTATATATGGCTATGATGAAATAGTCTTAAACACACAATTGGGTAGTGCTGGTTCTGGTCATGCATCTGCCTTGCCTACTTCATATTTGGTTGGATAGGATTCTCATAAAGGGGACTCTTTTACTCAGGTAGAGCTTGCGAAATCAGGAAAAAGGCGAGTTTCAAGAGCCACAGACGTAGGGTTTTCTCACTCTCTAAATAAATTCTTGCCTCTAAGTGGGAAATCATGGGTGGAAGATGTAGATGACAGTGCTCCATCCAAAGATATAACAATTTAAATAAATGGGAAGGATGAATCTCCCCCTTCCTCTAGAGAAACTGATGAATGTCCTGAGGATAAGGCCTCTAAAGACAAGGCTAAAGAGAACACTAAATCTAATAAATTGAACAACATGAAGAAAGGGGGCCTTAGACCAGAGGAAAGTTAGCTCTTAATAAATGAATATTTTTTCTGGAATTTCCATGGGCATGGGAACCCTCCCACAGTCAAATCCCTTAGGCACATTATTATGACCAACAAACCTTTAATTATTAGCATTACCGAACTGAAAATGAAGTTCTCAAGTTGGAAATCTATAAAATGGTCTTCAATTGGATACTCACCAATCTCATAGAATGTGAATGAAAATGAAGATGAGGATTTTGTTGGATTGGTGTTGCCCGATCCGGTTGGGCCGAATGCTTGTGGCCCGCAACTGTCGCGGGTCAAGCTCCACGGTGAGCTCGTTGGGGGTTGCAGGGGCAACGCACCCCTGCTCTGGGGGCCAAAGGCCCCCGAACCAATTTTTTGGGCAATGTAGCAATGCTGACCGACCGACACTGATAGACATTGTAGCGGTGCGGACTTCGGGGTCAACTTCACTGTAGTGCTTTTGACTTCCATCCGGCAGACACTGTAGCGCTTTTGACAAAGTTGGTCACCGATCACTGTTGCAATGTGGACTTCTATTTCAGAACAGTGGACCGTCTTCTTCATATGTAACCCATTTCGGGATAGGGTTTACTACAAAAATCCTCTGTAATTTTGTGCTCCCGATATAGTGAATTATGCATCTCCCATGGACGTAGGGATTTTTCCTGAACCACGTAAATCTTTGTGTCCCTTGCTTTCTTTCCTTAGTTTTTTCTTGTTTCTGTTGTTGTGTCTCCTGGCGATTCCGCAACAGATTTATGGGTCCTCAAGCATGAAAGCGTTCATGTTCTTTCCTGCACTAATGATCATCAGAGTGTCCTAGTTGATATGGTGTTCCATGATATTGGGATATCTATAGTCTTTGTTTATGCCTCTAACTCCTATCTCAATAGAAGGGAGCATTGGCAGGATATCACTTATATTTCTAAGAAAATGTCACACAGTTGGATTTCATTGGGTGATTTTAATATTGTGCTCCGACTAGAGGAGAAAACAGGTGATAACTTCAACAGGATGGCTGCTTCTAACTTCCTTTCTTGCATTGACAATTATAGGCTAGTTGAAGTGACCACCATGGGGGTGATTACACCTAGAGCAGGTACACCATTAATGGGAGGAAATCTAGTAGTATTGATAGATGTTTGTCCTGCATCGATGAAGGGAATGAGCCCTTGATTATTTCTGGACTTATCTTACCAAAGCATCACTCTGATCATAATCCCATCCTGATTGATGTATGGGCTAGAAATGTGAGGTCTTATCCTTTTCCTTTCAGACATAACAACTCGTGGATTGTGTGCGGGGGAAGGGTGAGGGGGCAGGGGTGGTTTGCTGGGGGAAGGGGGGTTTGTAGTGGGTTGGTGGGGAAGTGTAGTGGGCAGGGGGGAAGTGTAGGGGGCATGGGGTGTGCTGGGGGCAGGGTGTGTGTGCAGGGGGGATGCAGTGGTCTAGGGGGGAGGTGCGGTGGGCAGGGGGCAGGGGTGTGTGCAGTGGGTTGTGGGGAGTGCAGGGGGCAGTGCTGGGGAAGGGGGCAGGTGAGGGCTGTTTTTTTATGGAATGGGGGGACATATAGCCACAGTTTAAAAATGTGGAAAAAGGCCTATAGCCACGGTTTGAAACCGTGGAAACAGGCCTATAGCCACGGTTTTAAACCATGGCTATATATATTGCCAGACTTAAGATTCTGCCACGGTTTGAAAACCGTGGCTATAGGTTGTTGCCACGGTTCAAACCGTGGATATAGGGATATAGCCACATTTTGAACCATGGCTATAGGATTTACCCTATATCCATGCCAATACCAGCCACGGTTTATGAAACTGTGGCTATAACCTATAGCCACGGTTTTTAGGCCTATAGCCACGGTTCCAAACCGTGGCTATAGATTTATTTTGTAGTAGTGGGTACACCTATATAGAACATTCACACAGAATTTATGAGGAGTACATAATAATAATTAAGAATTAAATTGGGTAAATAGAGATAAATCATAATCCCAAATGAAAAATTGAGGTTCATAGAGAAACTCTTACCTTATGTCTGAATGTGTTCTGCACTTTACCTTAATGTCCTAGATAATAAAATTAAATACATTAATTAATTAATTAATAACCTTTTATACATTTATTTTATTTATATAATTTTATTAAGTTCTTTTATGGCCTTTTTTATGAGTTATAAGATACAATTTTATTGCTCAGGGGTGCTCATTTCCTTGGTTTTCACGATCGATATACTTGTATATGAGTATGAAAGTTCATGTGTAATGGGTATAATTCTCCAAAATTGAATTTATATTATATAAATGAACATAAACAAGTGTAAATGGTTTTATATATATATATATATATATATATCATTTTTTATATGATATGATGATGAATCATTAAATAATACATTTAGTGACAATCATGCACATTATTACAGCGGTCATTGATCATAACGAACTCATCTTATTTTATTGTATAGTATTATGTAAATATGTTACTTACATAACATAATAAAGGTTTTAATACATATGTTATAGTCTTTTTTAACCATAAAAATTGTTTAATTACTAGCCTTGAAGTAAAAATTGAAGAATGAAAATATGTCATCCATGATTGTTGTAAATCAGCACCTCAAGGACGATAATTTCATTTTTTAAAATAAAAGAGATAAAGAAAGAATTTTGATGAAGGATATTGCATTAACATGATATCATCACGGTATATATATGATACTATATTTATCATGATAATTTGGATAGAGTAGGTGAGGAGAGAATAATAAAAGAAAAGAACTTGAAAATAAATTAAAAGGAAGAGGAAGAGGATTTTACCTCTTGAATACTCCTCCTTGAGAACCTCCTTAAGGGGATTGGTTTTGGTCTTTTGATGAGACCAAGAGATCCTGGACGTGGGGGAGATGCTTGGGGATAATATTGGGCAAAATTTTGACAATGATCAATGCTTGTAAGATGTGAGGATAAGGGGGGTGAGGGGTGGTATTTATAGTGGAGGGGGTGATTTCTCGTTATTTTATTCATTATTTTATTATTTTTCTCAATACAAGAAATATTGTCCATTTTTCTGACTATTTACAGTAATAAGTGAATGTGATTTTGAACCAAGGGTGCTTACATCAGCCAAGTATCACCAATGACTCAATAAATCATATATTTATCATTTATCGTTAATTGTCGTATTTTACTATTCATCAAAAATCAAGTATTTTAGAAAAATCCCAAAAATTAACCCTGATCATTTTTTCGACATTTATAATCTAGAAATAAACTACATTTTATGAAAATAATTTTCTAAATATGAGAAATTTAATTTTTAATTAAATCCATCATTTACTTGAAAAATACATATTTTAAATCTATAACTGATTTTATAACACTTTCAAAAAATAACTAAGGTCTCATAAAATTATCCTAAAATCAAAAGAAAAAAAGTATTGATTTATGAATACATTTTATAAAAATGAATTTTCTCTTAAATTATTATATTAATTATAAAATTGTAATTAAATATTTGTGACTCACAAAAATACTAACACTTAATTTATAATTTTAAAAATATTCATTTACCTATACTATGATATAATGATATCATACTTTCATTTATAAGATTCCAAAATTTTATTTATAAAAACATGGGTGATGTTACTATTCATTTGTCTGATTTACTATTCATAAGGGTCATATTACTATTCTTATGGTCAAGTTACTATTTCACCAGTATAAGTTCTTTAACTTCTAGAATTACCTCTTATTTAATTCATTCTTAATTTGTGATGTTTTTATTATGTTATCTAAGTGATTTTATGTGATCTATACTATATGAAATAAATATAAGAAGGTAAATTTCATTGATAGAGTTCTGGGTCATTACGTTAAATTTATTATGACCATGTTATCTATTAATCTCTATTAGAACATGATAGTTAGTTTTATCTTCAATGTCCATGTTTTCCTATATAAAACCCTAGTATGTGTTATCTCAGGTGTCCTTCGTACTTCTCTTTAATTATTTTAAAGTGGAAGTTTCATTTATCCTTTTCTAGATATGGGATTTCAACAAAGGTATTTTGAAAAGCTAAACCACTAATTTTTTATCCCAAGTTCAAATTACAGGGATGAAATTTATTAAAGGGGGATAAGGTAACATCCTAGGTTTTTAAAAGGAAACACTATGTTTGATATCATACATGATATGCCACATCGAGCTTAAATGAACAACTAAATATTATTATTTAAATTTTACCATTATAAATTAGCCGCTAGAATGGAGGGAATTAATAGTATTAATTTAATTATGAAAATATGGTTTACACATGTATATATAATTAATTATTTAGGGACCAATTAATTATAAATTAAAATAAAACCCTTTTTAAAACAAAAGTAAATGTTTTTCTGAAAAACTATTTAAATACACACAAGTGTGTTTTATAATAGTAAATAAACAAATCACCCTTTATGTATTATATAAATTAAATTTATATATAATATATTCAATCTAATTTTAATCATTCTTCTTATGTGTTTTCTAGAAATGATATATGATCAAATCCTATTTTACCCATAAAAGATGTATTTTTCTAAGAAAACAGTTTTGTCGCCTTTTGATAACACACACATTTTAAATCTAGTATTTTACAATTTCATAAATTATATTTGAAAAAAAAACTTTTTCTATGAAATCCTAATATCAAAATTTACTTTGGTTGAATTTTTGGTATTTTTCTGATAATTTTCACGTTTTGATAAATATTAAAAAAAATACTGCATTTTAATTGAAAACATACTTTTCATCTAAAGAATTTATATTGTTAAATTATATTTAAAATTGGTTTTAATGTAAAATTAGATCAATAATATATCTATTAATTCAATTAAGGTTATTATAATCTTTTTTATATTGAATTTTGATATAAAAAAATTTCAATATGTTGAACGTTTTCTCTTTCCATCAACGAGATTATTTTTAAAATAATTTTTGATTATTATGCGTTTTGATTTTTGAAAAATGGATTCCTTATTTGGAATAAGAAGGTCCAAATTTATTAAATCAATCCCTTTTATTTTTGGAAAATATGAATATTAACTTTAATAATTTTTATTACCACGATTAGGGTAAAACGGGTAATTAAGTGTAAAAATAATATTATAAATATTATAAAATTACCCTAACACTTGTCATAATTTTATTTGATGAGTGATTTTTGACCAAAATCATCCTTGGTCCGATTTAATGAGCTCTTGGATCCACTTTTATGTCTTTAATTCATTTATAGTATTTTATTCATAGAGAATTCAATCTTGTCATACTTTTGTTTTAAATGAGTGAAATATTTTTAATATAGGGTTATCTAGGGGAATATGTTTGTTTGTAAATATTATTTTGAAATATAAAATATTTATCTTAATAATGATAATTTATTTTTAATTTTTAGGGAATAAATAATTAAATAAAAGTCCATCACAATAATGATGTGGTAATTTAATTAATAGAAATATCAAATAAATGTTATTAAAAATATTAAAATAAATATAATTTGATATAATTAATGTCATAAAATGATTTTATATATTACATTGAAATGTTATTGGTGTTTTAAAATATATTTTTTTGAATATATCATGTTTTTTTGATATTTTTAAAAAATTCAAGTAATGAATAATGTTAAAACTAAAATTTAAGATATTTTAAAATATAAAATATTTTATTAAATGATATACATTTATAAAAGTATAAAATTAATCCAAATTATTTGGATAAGTCTAAAAAATTTATTAATGACTCATTTATTGGTGTTTATTCATTTTATAGTAATTATATTAACCCTAAAAATGTAAATTACATGATATCACGATAAGAGTTAAAGGGGTAAAATAAGGGTTAAAAAAAAGGTAAGGATTAAAAAATAATAAAAACATGTATAATTTTACTTATATGAATTTATTTAGACCCATAATAATTTTATATTATAAATAAATAATTTTTGATCCATTTTTAATAAATAATTAATTTATATTAATTTAATATTTTGAAAAATTACAAGAGTTCTCCTCCCCTGTCTTATAAAAGGACACCACTTCTTATCAATTTTTCATATATAAAATCCATTTTTTTAAAATATCTACTCATTTACCTTACTATGATCCCTATATATATTATAGATCACTTATTTTATACATAACACCACTCTTAGTGGTCTTAATGTGTTAAGAAAATGAGATTGTCCGAATAAGAGGTATTGTTTTAATCAAGTATTTCTGTTTTATTTCTTCTTCCACTTCCTTAAAATATTATTCAAAAATTATTAAATAATAAATAAAGTATCATAAATATATTTTATTTTATTTTTTTAATATCATCACCTAAATATATCTCCATTTCCATCAAATGGGAAAAGAAGTTATCGTTCGTATGTACGGTGGACTACCACCTCGTGAACCGATGAAATTCATTTTCCATCACCGTCTCTCAAGACTGGTTATAATGATGGAATTAATATTTATATATGATATTAATTACATATTTATAATTATTAAAATATAATATATCATTTATGTTCTTAATTTTACTTTCACATAAAAATGATAGCTTCGTTCATGCGTACATGTGAACTATCACCTCCACAAAGCGATGTGATTCATTTTTCATCACCACATCACATAAATGATATATATATAAGTATATTCAAATTATTAATATTATATTTATTATATTAATATAATTAATGAAATATAAAATAATACTTACCTTATTTCCATAATGATCATTGAAAAATGGAAATGTTACTCTTGCGTGCATATGGCTTACTATCTCCATGATTCTAACGTAGTTAATTTTTCATATCCACGTGTAATGGATGGATTTAAAATTATAATTGATGAATAAAACTGATTATTTTTAAATAAATATTATTATTGAGATGATTTGATAATTACCACTTTGGCTATTGACATCGTACAAAATTTATTTTAGAATCAAGTACCGAATATCATCAAAATGTTTGATATGAACATAAATAATTAAGTAATTTCTATAACATGATAATTCATGATATAAAAGGAATAATAAAATTTAAAAAGGTTTTAAATCAAGTAAATAGTTAACCTAATTTTATTATTTAGGAATATTAAGATTGAACATGACAAGTTGGATTCATAGTAAGGTACTTTCTTTTAAAACCCTCTTTTAAAATTGCTCTTTAAACTATTTTTAAAAAATCCAAAAGGAATGTTTTATAACATATATGATATAAATTGAATTTCCCAATTTCATGTAACTTTAATTTTATAAATCTTCCTTTAAAATTTTGAAATTTTATTTTCAAGTAAACTATTTTAATTTATGAGTGTGTGACTTTGTAAAAATGAAAAGTGATTTCAAAGTGAAAATTTTATTTTTCTATTATACATGATTTATGTGTTATGTTATGGTTATTGTGAATTTTTTATGATTACATGTGGTTTCTTGATAAAATAATGGTGGTTGATCTCATTATATCTCTCCAATGTATTAGGTAATGAGATGGAGTTAACCGATATGGTTTATCCTAAGTGATTAATGGAATATATTGTAGTGGTTATTAAAATTGTAACCATCAAGGTTACTCCCTATATAGCCATGAGATCTAAAATTAATATAATATTAATGTGTAAATGATGACACATGTTACTTTTGTGATTTATTTTTTCTATGTATTTTTACAGTAAACTTATGATTTTATGAGGTAAGTTAAAGATCTTATGTTTTATGGGTGAAAAGTATAAATTTGTGAAAAAAAAATAATGCATTTATAATTATTCATGGACTAATGGTTTCTTTCATTCTTTTTTATGTCCCTTACTAAGATTTTTTTGCTCTTTCCATGTTTTTAAATGTTTTTCACAATGTATAATGATTGGTAAGATAAATAAGGAATTAAATTTGAAAGTTATGAATATTTTTCATGAAAAGGAATTAATTTTTTATTTTTAAAAGTTTTTTTTTGTGAAAAAATGGATATTTAGTAGAAGTTTCTAATTTTTAATATTTGAGTTGTTCTATAATAGTTATGTCTTAATTCTCTATAACTCTAAACCTTAAAAGATCCTCAAAGTAAAAGAAAATAATTTTCTTGACTAAAAATCTAGATTATTTAATTTTTAAGGTCATTTAATTATATTATATACACCACAAAACAAAAATAAGTGGTTAAAATGGCATGTATCTCATAGAAATAAAAGTGTGATGAGAAAAACCCTTACCTTGAGTATGATTCATTATGCTTGTTCTTTATCTTCCTAAATAATAAACATATGTTAATTATTTATTTTCTTGAGAAAATTTTCCATGTTTATTATTACTTTTATTTCACTTATAAACAAGTTATATATAATTACTTTATAAATTAAGTTTAAGTCAGATGTTTTGAACATATTTGGATTACGTGGCAAAAATGACTTTGGTAGGTGGACTATGGTCAAAAAGATCATTATTTAAAAATATCTAGAATAATAATCATGAAATAATTATAATATGTATATTATAATTATACTTTTAAAACTAATCATGAAATATTTTTATTAATAATTAAGTAACATTATAATCATGGAGACGGTAGGTCGTATGTACACATGAGTAACATTCTCATTTTTCAATAATCATCCTGGAAAGAAGGTAAGTAATAGTTATATTTACATAATGATAATTATATCATAAATACCATATTAGTTAATTATATATACACATATATTTATTTATTTTTATGTGGTGATGAAAAAGAATAATCACATTTCTTTGACAAGGCGGTAGTCCACACGCCCACAAATGGCACTATCACTTTCTTAGTGTGTGAAATGGTAAGAAGAAAATGATATATTATATTTCTAGAAATATAGTTATGCCATTAATATCAAAAGTATGTCATGTATATAATATATATTCATTATATTCACCCTTATTACCTTACATTTAACACGTTAGTGAAAAACACTTTGCATCGCTTCGTGAGGCGATAGTCCGTCGTACATACAAGCAACATTATTGTATCCCCTACGGTATGAAATGTAAAAAGGTTTATATGATATAATAAATAAAGAAACATAATTATGTTATAAATATTTCAAATATAATATATAAACAGTATTTACATCATTATTCTCAACCTTGAAAGATGTTAATAGAAAAACGAACGACATCAGTTCGCGAGGCAGTAGTCCTCAATACACACGAACGATGATTCTATAACCCATTTAATAGAAGTGTGTGTGGTTTTAGGTTATAACATTAACATAAAAACATATAATTATATTTTTTATAATTATTTAATTATATAATCATGGTATAATAATAATTTAAGTGGTGGATAATGAAATAAAACAAAAATGCACGTTGATAGACGTTACCTCTTCATTGGGTAACTCCTCTTGATTTTCAAAAAAGGACATACTTGGTTGTCTTTAGGCCCAATGTAAGGCTTCTAATATGAGGTTAGGGATGTTTATATGTGATTTTGATATTTATTTTATGATCCAAATGATTTTTATGTGTGAATAGAGGAGGATAGATAGAGGCATTTTATAGGGGAGGTGAGTGTCACTCTTATGAGTTTTTTAAAGAAAGAATCACACCCTTGTTTTCTACATGTCAAGTGGATATAATAATGAAAAAAGATAAATAATAGAAGGTATAAGGTATAAATATGGCCATAAAATGGGTGATTGACATTTTTCTAGGTCATTTTTCCCCTTAAGATTAATTTTTAGCAACTAAGTAAACTCATTTTTACCTTAATCGTCGTAATTAATTTTAATTGTTTTCACTAATCACTTTGGTAAAAAATTAAGTTTATATTATTATAAATTATAAATTATGATTATTAAAAATATTTAATCTATTTTTTCAAATTAAAATAATATAAGTGGCTAAATTTAATTTAATATTAATTTCACGGTCATGGTGAGACAACAGGTTTTTAAGGATAGTATTTTTTTAGAAAAAGATGATTCTATATTAACTCTATGAATAATAATAATCATTGTATAAAACTAAATTAATATTTAATTATATATATTCTATAAATTTAATTTAAAACATTCCCATTATATATTACTTTAATTAATTTAAAAGGAGGAACACCATTCATTTTAAAAGAGTTTTTAGAAAAATCTGTCTTTAAACACAAAAAAAACAAACCTATATTAAAAACCATTATAAAGTTGATTAAAGAGAAATTAAGTGTATTAAATATAACTAAATAATACTTATTTTACTTAAAAATATATTCAAAAAATATTGATGCTTTAAAATTACTTAATTTGTTAAAAGAAATGACTTTTTTATAGAAATTGGTATTTTTCACTATTCACTAAAAAATCAATATTTTCCAAAAAAATCCCGATATTTCACCCAAAGTAAATTTTGATATTAAAATTCAAAAAATAAATTTTATTTTTTAAAATAAATTTTATAAAATTGTTACAAATTATTTTTAAAATAATTGTGTCATAAAAAGGCAATGAAACTACTTTTTTAAAAAATATACAATTTTAAGTGAAAAAATGGATTTATTTTTATATCATGTCTAGAAAACACATAAAATGAACATTAAAATTTAAATTTAATATATTATATATAAAAATAATCCAAAAATAGTGATTTTTTTAATTTATCGGTATAAAACAGACTTATATTCACTAAAATAGCTCTTTATAAAAAGATTTCCTTTTATTTTCAAAAGGGTTTTATTTCTATTTCTAATTAATTTTTCACCAATGAATTAATTATATAACCATTTGAAAACCATATTTTCATAATTTAGTTAATCTTTTTTATACCCATCATTCCAATAGTTAGGTTATAATGATAATATATATCATTGATCATTTAAGTTTGGTGTTTTGTGTTGAACATGCTATCAAACACAAAAAATTTAGGGTTTCATGTAATGCAAGCTAAACTGAGTTTTCATTTAATTAAAGATAATATCAGTGTTTCATGTCCTTTATGATATCAAATATAATTTTCTTTTTTTAAAATCTCAGGGTTTTACATCCTCCCCCTTTAATAAATTTCATCCTTATAATTTGAAATTTATCTCGGTAATCAAAGGATAGACATTTTAAAATAATTTTATTGTAAACCCACATCATAAAAAGGGTTAATAAAACATAATGTTAATAATAGAGAAAGGAAGTACAATGGTCATATGGAATAACACATAACTAGGTTTCCAAATTGGAGAACATAGGTGTGAATGGAGGAAAATCGTATAAAATTATAGAGATTGATTGAAGAAATTGATCACAAATAAGTGAATGGTCGATGGAAAAACCCATAAATCTATAATGATCAAAATGAACATTAGTTCATCAGAAATGAAGGTACTAGCTAGGATAAATTTTTTGTTTCAATATCATTTTCCTATATTTAAGGAATTATCTTACCATGTAGACTAAGAGAATATATAAATATACTTACTTGATTGGTATAATTTCATCCTTTAACCAATTTTCACCTGAATCTAATATTTTATCTGAATGATGAGTATTAAAGATGAATTTTTAATGCCTGGAGCACTAAAATAAAATTTTAAAGACCATATAACCAGAAAAGGAATAAAAACTTATTTCTATATTATTTAAACATTAACTAAAACCAAAATGGTTAGAAAATGCTATGGTAATTCCCAAAATGAATAAAACATCAAATGTTAATCTCAAAATTTCAATAGTAAAACCCAAAGTTCAAACCAAATCATTCTATAAATTACCATCCTTAAAATTCTTCAATCATTTCCTGAATATGTTTAAAACCCAGAGATTATAAAGATTTGATCATATATTATTCCAAGATAAATAAACAATTATTCATCAAATAAAATATCATATGTTTTCTAAATAAACATAATATTTACCTGTAAAAATTTTGTACTAACTAGGATATCACATAGTCTAGTGGTAGCACTACACCCTTTTTCCCTTTGGTTATGGATTCAAGCCCTATGTCCTTATAGGATGTATCACATACATGACTTATTTTAAAGGTAAATTTCATTTAATTTCTATTAATGCTTTGTTTTTGGGGTTTCCCAAGCTTTTATGGAGGAATGGGTGAATTTTCATGAATTGGTCCAAACTATGAGCCCAATTCCAGATTTAAAAATAAATTTTGATTCCTTTATAACTCCATAATTTTTTAAAAAAATTCATCTATTCAAATTCAAACTTTTTATCCTCTGATCTATAAACACCACCATATTAATTTGGACCATTTAGAAATTTATAATCATGATGGATTTGAGTTTTTATTTAAGGGATTGGACCTGCCCAAAAACCCATTTCCTGCATTAAAAATAGTTTTTAATTTTTTTATAACGAATTCAATTTTTAAGTTTTTTCAGTGATTCTAACTCTCCCCCGAGCCCAATTACCTAAGGCGCACCCTCATTCTCTCCTCCCCCAATTTGGAGCTCAATAGAATCTCGAAATTGGGTGAAACGTCTCTAGATTTCACAAATCACCCAGATTTGAAGAGGTAAATTGATCCTTTCATAACTCCCTCTATTTTTACTCTTTTTCCCCCATTCCAGTTCCTAAATGATCTTCTCATCCTTTTTAGAACCTCCCTTAAATTTTTAGATGTTTTAAAATTCATATACTAGTGGATTTTGCGTCGTTTTCTTCAAGATTGTTTTGGGTAAGTGTTTCTCTCTTCAATTCCCTCCTTCTCCTTAGGGTTTCCTCCCTCTTTCATGATTTTATAGAATTTCCAGAAGTTAGGGTTAGAACCTAGGGTTTCATTTGGTGTCTTTTTTATCAAATATTATGGTCTAGGGATGGATTTATCTTCCTTGTGGTGCGGCGGTGGTGCGGTTGATGTTTCGCACCAAGTTTTGAGGGATTCGACACTTTTGGTAGGTGGTTCTATGTGTAAATAATTATTTATGAGTTATATTTCTGTATTTATTCATTTTTTTATTCCTCATATGTTTGGTGTTGTGTGAAAACTGTTTATGATTGATTTGGTTAAGTGTTTAATTTTATAGTTACTTTTTAACTTGAAATTGGGTGTTTTCACATGTAACTCATGGGGTATTATTTGGGTGTATTTTTTAAGTTGTTGAATTGGTTTAATAAATCATTGTGGGCATGAAAATTATGGTTTGGTAATGTATTAGTGTCATGTGGGCCTAAAAAGAGGGTTTTTGAATAGGTTTGATGTGTAAAACATTGTTATACATTATGAGAGCATTTTATGAAAATGTGTGTTTTCATTTGTATCTTTTGTGGTATTATTCAAGGTGATTTTACAAAACTTGAAAGTGGTTTTATAAATTTACCTAGGGATTCCAATTTTTTTATAGGAATTGGTATGGTTTTGGTCTTAAATGAGGGTTTTGAAATGGGTTTTGTGTGCAAGACATAGTTACACCACTTGGGTTCTTTTTATGAAAATTGTAAATGTTTTAGTTGGTTAAAAAAAGTTGTAAAAGGGTACATATGTACTCTTTGGTGTGTTTGTTCACCTAATATGTGTTTTTAAAGGTTAAGTGATGTTTTAATATGTCATGTATTTTTAGAATGTTTTGTAAATTTCTGAAATTTTTTATTAAATTGTAATGTTGGGGAAAAATTTGTTTGTGGGCTGTTTCATGTATGTTTGGTGATAAAATGGTTTTGAAGGTAAAAGGTAATTATGTGGAATGTGTGTGTGGGATGTTATGTGATGTGTATGACCTTGTAAATGTTTTATAAATTTTTTTAATAGATTTGTGTAAGTGTTAAAGAAATGTGTATGTGTTGTGGGCTATTTTGGTGTGAGTTGGATTTCAAAATCAATTTGAATGAAAAGTGGACTTTTGTGACTTGTGTGGTATACATGTGGGCTTTTGGTGAATTTGTGATGTGTAAATTATATTTTCATGTGAAAAGTATATTTATTGACTTGTTGAACTTGTTTGAACACAAAGGGAAAACTTGGGTATCTAGGTGGGTGGAGGTGTACTAGTATGCTAGTGAATCCGTGGGGTTTGGTCTTAGTTTCACTTAGCAAGATTGATGATTACAACTCTAACTAAACTATGATGATGATGATTGGGGACCACTAGGTTATGGGTATGTTACCTACTAGTGTCTCATGCACGAGAACAGATATTTGTGATGGTTACTCTCACTGAGATATGAGGTACCTGGAACCCACAACAAGCTAGTGCCTAGGGGTTATTTCCTATTGCTTGTGCTCATTAGTTACTTTGTGATTGACATCATCATACGGTATGGTTGGATGGAAAATTAAGTATTGTTTACATTATTTTTAAAAGTGTTGATTCTTAATGATAGCCCACTTGAAAACGGTTTTAATTTTTAAGTTGCATCTTTTAGAAATTGTAACTTGCATTTCCTGTTTATGAAAACTTGCAAGATTTTCGTCTTTGAATGTTTATCACATGGAATATCTTTGTGGTGGTATCCTACTGGGAATTGTCTCACACCCTACTTACACCCTTGGGTGTATGTAGACTTGGTTTTTTTTTCGCAAGTTGGGTACAGTTTTTAGTGCCAATGGTTCGGGTTTCTAGCAGGTCCTTGGTGGTGAAGTCCTGCGGGGATGGCTTGAGGGAGGTACCTCTTGCCATGTGGAGGTTCTTGGGCTGTCTTTATTTGATTTTTTACCTTTTTAATTTTCTTTAAACATAGTTTTAAATTATTTAATTCAGTTCTGAAATTTTGTAAAAGACGGTTTTAGTTGAAAAATCCAGGTTTGTTTTATTGAGTTTGTTTGTTGTTTAATGTTTATAAAATCAGGTAAATCATTCCCAATTCTCATTATATGATAACTGGGCACTTGTTACAGCCCATGGGGATCGGGAACGCCCTTTTTCCCTTGTCATGGGCCGGGTTTGGGTCCGAGTTCGGTTTTGGTGGCGACTAGATTCGGTTCGTGACAAAATAGTATCAGAGGAGGTTCAGGTTAACTCTTTGGGTCATGTTATTTAGGGAACAGTCGGGATAGTTTGGAGTTAGGATTGTCGGGACTTGGTATTCTGGTTATGGGTAGTGTGACTGATCACCACACCTCATGATGGTATTCAAGTCACCGGGGTAATTTGGGACTTATCTAATTCCTTTGGTTTTCTTCGTTTGATGATGATTAGGGGAAATGAAAAGAGAGTTGGGTTAATGGTCTCAGTGAGCTCATTGAGCCTGGAAAGCCATGTGGATCTAGGGATATTCCCAAGAACACTCTCTGTGACAGTGAAGTGATTGGAATATGGCCTCCAACTATATGTCCATGTCACCCACTAAAACTAGTTTCCTCTCGCATTGTCTTGTGTTCTTTAGTTTTGAAATCTTGGAGCTTTGGTTTTTAAGTGACTTGGTTTTAAGAAGTTTAAATTTTTTGTGAAATGATTTTCAAATAAATATGGAATGGTTTGATTTATGAAATGGTGGAACTGAATTTTCATAATTATTTTGAAATGGAAAATGGTGTGCTTACACCTCTTTTGAAAGCAGAAACTATACTGAAGTTGGTTTTGAAAAAGTGTTTCCAGTAGAGTTTTCTAAACAATCCAAGGGTGTTTTGATGGGATGAGATGATATGAAATTGATGTGAATAACATGAAAGTAAGTTCTTGTCTAAATTTTTGTGTCTTTCTGAAAAGTTTAGTAAGATTTGAATTGGGATTTTGATCTCCTGGTTAGTGGTTTTGAGAAAAATGATGTGTTGGTTGACCATTTTGGTTTTGAAAAGTGGAAAGAATCTTTGTTTTAACCTTTGGTATTTCTATGAGCGACCACATGCATGGGGTTATATGGGATGATGGATGGTTGATTGCATGACTGGATGAGTTCCGGGACATATATGAGGAGGGTGCCCAGTGTTGCACAAAAACATGTATGTGTGAAGCCCATGGGGTACCATTAGTGGATACGCTTACCGCTGAACTGTTTGTTTTCAAAGAAATTATTTTAAAGAAAAACATGATGTCTTGATGAATAGTTTGATATGGTGTGTATTGTGCATTTTTTAAAATTTTTATGTTGTGGGATGTTTTGATTCCAAGAACCCCTCCTGTTTGAACTGTGTTTTGGGTTTGTGTTTGGTCGGTAAGCTGTGTTATAGGGACGGTTAGTGGTCTCTTATGAAAAATGTTTTGGGACACCTTTACGATGTTTCCCTTCATGTGTTTGGATCTGATTTGTGGTATATATTAACTAATGGAACATATTGGTTGGGTCCTTGGGTTCAATCGTTGGATAAAGTACGCCCCATTAAGGGTTAGTGCACACCTGAAGTGCAACCCGGATTGTTTCTCTGTTTGAAGACCCTCCAGTTGATCAATATAAGGAATATTTTTCTTGGTCTTTTTAGATTGAGTATACACCCTTTCCTTTCAAGGTTTTTTGTATCCTCTTGTAGCAGGAGAGTGATCATGGAAGGTTTAAAGAGACGTTAGCTTCTTAAGTTTCCTGATTTGACTAAGGTGGAAGTGGCCTGGGGTTGTTAGCATTGATGAGTATCTGGATTGTGTCTAGGAGGTCCTCGCGGTCCTACGTAGTCACTTCAAATAAGGAGTTCATGTTAAACTACCAGTGTGGTAAATGTGGTCATGAGAGGATATTGTGGCCACTTTCTAGAATTGTGTGTTGTTTGGAGATGTTGTATAAGGTCCCTCTCCATGCATTGTTTCTATTAGTCGCAATGTTCATGTTCAGTGACTCCTTATGATGTCATTTTCTCGATTGACTGTAAAGGTGAAATTCATGCAATACTTTGAGAGTCTCTGTTATGTTGGGAGAATTTATGCCTTGGAAAAACTTCAAAATCTTCCATTTTTTTGAGGAAGGTGTGTATAAGTGTTATTTACTTTTATTGTTTCTCACTCAAAGAAACTAGGTGTGATTTTTGTGCATCTTCTAAGCCCTTGTTTCAGTGAAATATTGGGTTAGGGTAAAATGAGTTTGGAATGTGTTATGTCTTGGAAATATTATCAGGGATTGCAGTGTAGTTTTTGATGGCACCAAAAGAATAATTCTCATTCAGGGGGTTTCCAAGGACTAATTGTGAGGCCAAAGATGCTTTTATCATTTGAGCTTCATCCATAGGTCTCAGAGAGAAGTTTGCTTGTAGTTATGGGAAATACATGAGTCGTTTAAACCCTTTTACAATGTCATATCCTCGGTGTGAAAGATAGGAAGAGTTTAAACCTATGGTGTCATCATCTTTCTTCTATTGTTATCTTTCGGTGGAAATAGGTGGAGGGCCTTGTACCCATGTCATCACCTAATGTCATCCCCCCCCTTTGGTTTTCATTGAGTCATTGGAGAATGGTTAGAAATTTGGCTAGACAGTTTGAGCACACATTTTGTGCACGATTAGTAGTGAAAGTGTTCCGGGAAGCCATGCGGAAAGAATGATCAGCTTAGTTAGTGCACGGTTTCCCAAACCATGTGTACTAACCATGCGCCCTTCCCAAATCATTAAATTTTTTTGGGTCTTTCTGTGTCGGCCCATACTGTTCAGTTAAGATGGTTGGTTCTTATGGTGGAGAGACCCACTATGATTCTAATGTATGTTCCTTCATAAATTTTGAATGTAATTCTACCCTTTTTACTAGGGAGTCCATTCAAACCTCTCCCTATTAGTGTCCTGATTCTATCTCGGAAAAATATATGTTGTCTCTTCTGGTGGGGAGCCTATTTGTGTCCCCCAGCACCAATAACTCAGATTTATCCATGGTCTTGGATTGGTGGTAGGTATTCTCATTCACAACTATATAGCTACCAAAATCTTCCTTGAGTAAATGTTGGTATTAAATAGCACCCAATGGTTTAGTTAAATTAAGGTAAATGTAACCTTGTTTGAAGTTGTTTTTCATTTAGGTGAATTGCTTGAGTCTTGTTCAGATAAGTTTTTGAAGAGTTTTCTTTTGGGATAAATTATAAATGTGATTTATCATTACAGTAAAGTGGTGTAAGTTTTTTTTAGAGTAATCCTTCCTTAATTGATCACTGGAGGTGTTTTGGCCTTTGGGGGCGAAGCTTGGCAGAGAAGTGCATCTTGGTTTATCGGTTGGGTTTGGTTTTTGTATTTGCACTTACTATGACTTTTTGGGGATGGAAAGTTTTCATGGTGGGAATAATTGTCACATAAATGACTTATTTTAAAGATAAATTTCATTTAATTCCCATTCATGCTTTTTTTTGGGGTTTCCCAAGCTTTTATGGAGGAATGGGTGAATTTTCATGCTTTGGGCCAAACTGTGATCCCAATTCCAGATTTAAAAATAAATTTTGATTCCTTTATAACTCCTTCATTTTTCAAAAAATTTCATCCATTACAATTCCTACTTTTCATCCTATGACCTATGAACACCACCAAATTAATTTTGACCATTTATAAATCTATAATTTAGGTGGATTTGAGTTTTTATTTAAGGGATTTGGCCTGCCTGAAAGTCCATTTTCTGTATTAAAAATAGTTATTAATTTCTTTATAACTCATTAAATTTTTAAGTTTTTTTGGTGATTCCAACTCTCCCCTAAGACCACTTACCTAAGGCGCGCCCCCATTTTCTCCTCCCCCAATTTAGAGCTCAATAGAATCTCTAAATTTGGAAAAACTTCTCTGGATTTCACAAATCACCCAGATTTGAAGAGGTAAATTGATCCTTTCATAACTCCATCTATTTTTACTCTTTTCCCCCATTACAGTTCCTAAATGATCTTATCATCCTTGTTAGAAGCTCCATTAAATGTTTATCTATTTTAAAATTCAGATTCTGGTGGATTGTGGGTCGTTTTCTTCAAGATTGTTTTGGGTAAGTGTTTCTATCTTCAACTCCTTCCTTTTCCTTAGGGTTTCCTCCCTCTTTCATGATTTTATAGAATTTACAGAAGTTAGGGTTAGAACCTAGGGTTTTATTTGGTGTATTTTTTATCAAATATTGTGGTATAGGTCTGGATTTATCTTCCTTGTGGTGCGGCGGTGGTGTGGTTGATGTTTTGCACCATGTTTTGAGGGATTTGACACTTTCGGTAGCTGGTTCCATGTGAAAACAATTATTGATGAGTTATATTTCTGTATTTATTCATTTTTTTTATTACTAATATGTTTTGTGTTGTGTGAAAACTGTTTATGATTGATTTGGTTAAGTGTTTAATTTTATAGTTTCTTTTTAACTTGAAATTGGGTGTTTTCATGTGTAACTCATGGGGTATTATTTGGGTGTATTTTGTAACTTATTGAATTGGTTTACTAAATCTTGTTTGGCCTGACAATTATGCTTTGGTAATGTATTAGTGTCATTTGGGCCTAAAAATAGGGTTTTTGAATAGGTTTGATGTGTAAAACATTGTTATACTTCATGAGAGCATTTTATGAAAATGTGTGTTTTCATTTGTATCTTTTGTGGTATTATTCAAGATGATTTTATAAAACTTTAAAGTGGTTTTATAAATGTTCCTAGGGATTCCAATTATGTTTTTGATAGGAATTGGTATGGTTTTGGTCCTAAACTAGGGTTTTGAAATGGGTTTTGTGTGCAAGACATAGTTACACCACTTGGGTTCTTTTTATGAAAATTGTAAATGTTTTAGTTGGTTAAACAAAGTGGGAAAAGGGCGCATATGTACCGTTTGGTGTGTGTGTTCACCTAATATGGGTTTTTAAAGGTGAATTGATATTTTAATATGTCAATTATTTTTAGAATGTTTTGTAAATTTATGAAATGTTTTATTAAATTGTAATGTTGGGGCAAAACTTGTTTGTGGGCTGTTTCGTGTATGTTTGGTGATAAAATGATTTTGAAGGTAAAAGGTTATTATGTGTAATGTGTGTGTGGGATGTTATGTGATGTGTATGACCCTATAAATTTTTTATAAAATTGTTTAATTGATTTTTGGAAGTGTTAAAGAAATGTGTATGTGTTGTGGGCTATTTTGGTGTGAGTTGGATTTCAAAATCAATTTGTGTAACGACCCAAAGTTTCATTAATGTAAATCCCTCTTGATCTAGTTAAATATATCTTTATGTAAAACGTTTATATAAAATGTCAACTTCTTTTGTTTTATGTTAAGAATTGTGACTGTTGCTTTTATAGTCGTTGAACAGTGATCACATGATTAGTATAAAAATAGGGATTTAACAAATCCAATTTACTTAGACAAAGGAAGCGATGGCCTCATCCAGTAGAATTTCTCCTTACGAAGCCCATTTATCAGAGCTCGGAAAAGAGTTGGAATACTTGGGCTTAACTCTTGAACAAGTCCAAGTTGAGCTTCATCATGTCAAGCTCGAACGTGACCGCCTACGGGAAAAGTGGAAGTTGATAGAGATTACCACCCGAGTGATGTTATTCGAGCAACCCCAAGAGTCTGTCACCATTTCACACCTTACCCTTAGGTCTTATGCGGCTGTTTTAAGGGGTTATGTAACAAATCGATATTACTATGTTCATGTACATTAATTTTGTATATAATAATGAATATACTTTCTTGTCATTATTGATACATTGTAAATAGTTTTTAAAGTACAAATAGTGTTTTTAGTTATTATTTAATTAAGAATTCTATTTTATTAAATTAAGGGATTTTTGAATTAATTAATATTTTAATAAAATATTATTATTATTATTAAATTAATTTTTATTAAATATAAATGATCTTATAATTTTATGAATGCAATTAAAAATTTATTAAGGTTTGAAAGCCGTTTCTGTCAAAACCCGTGAATTTTCGATAAATGTCAGTTTTTATTTTAAAAGTGAAAATTAACATATTTAGAAAATTATGTAGATAAAATAAATGTTATTTCTGGAATCAGGACGTCAAAATTATCCAATGGTGAATTTTTCATAATTTTCTGAGACAGTCAAATTTTTGGGTAAAAATTAAATACCGTTTACATATATAATGTGTTTTATGACATCATAATGACCCAATAGTTATGTAATAAAATAATATAATATTTATGTTAGGCCAATATATGTTTTACCATTAAAATAATGTGATTTTGGGTTTGTTTGACTTACTTTTCAAAGCATTAATGGACACCTCAAGACGTATTAAACACCTTGTCTTTTTAAATTGTTTTCCATGGGAGTGTGACTCACCTCCACATAAGCAACCCTATTATTTTAAGAAGTTCGGAATTTGGAATTATAAAATATTTTTTTCCTCTTCCCTTTTCCGAAAACCATGGGAAAAAACCATGGGAAGTTTTGTGGTTTGGATTAATTTAATTTAAGGGGTCCCAAACCTAAATAATAAAAAATTCCCTCACCTTTCCTATATAAACCCACCCAAGATCCCACTTCCTCCTCACTCAAAAACTTCGGAGTTCGTCCAACCTCTGCCCTACTCTCTCTAGAATCCTCCCAAGGTGCCCCAAGCTCCCAAGAAGCCTCTCAAAAGCCTCTCTCTATCCTTTGGAAGCACACTTCCAAGTAAGGGTTTTTTCTTCCTTTCTCATTTTTGTCCAATTTTCTATAAGTTGTTTTGACATTTTAATTTCAATTATGAATGTTGGGGTACGGTTTATCACCTCCATCATACTGACCTCTTTATGTTTGATTGATGGGATACCCCTTTCTCTCTCATTAAATTCCTCCCATGTACACCCGTTACTATGCCGAAATTCCGAAAGGAACTTCTCCCTCCTTATTTACATTCAAGAAATACTTTTGTATCATGAACCTAAATTCCATTAAAATTGTTGGTACATGTATCTATATGACATCATTATTGTCGATTACATGTAAATATGATTAAGAATCCCTTTCTCTCTCATCAACCTTTTTTATGAATTCTTACGTCATGCTGTTACGCTGCCGAAATCGCACCGATTTTCTAAGCCAATTCCATTGTGTAGTGAATACCATGCCCATTTCTCCATCAAGGGTATTCACCTTTATGCACATTTACTTATTGATTATAAAGTTTCATGTATGAATTCCACATTCCTTTATCTTGGAATAAATGATTATGTTTTATGAATCCATGTTTTATGATCCATGTGGCACACTTATGCATGAAATGAAATGTTTAAGAAGGGTGCGCCCTTATAGCACTCCAATGCATTGGGTAAAGTATAGTATCATGATACATAATGTGCAATGAGTGTTGACTCATGCTAATTCAAGTGCAACTAGGTTTTACTCGTGATTCATGTGCAATGATGATTTACTCATGCTCTATGTGAAATGAGCCTTGGCTCATGCTAATTCCATGTTAAGTGTTGTTGCCACATTTCCATGTTATGATTATCATGCTTTATCATGCCTTTATATTCATGTTTCTATTGTGCTCTATTGATATGCCTAATGTCTAACATGTATTGTACTCCTCATTTTATTCCATGTGTATTCCCTTACTGGGCTTTATAGCTCTCCCTTTTCTTATGCATGTCCTCAGGTTATCCCATGCAATGCTAAGTACGAGGGAATGTAGTGGTCATGTAAACGAAGTTTTCAATAAAGATGTTGTATTTCATGTTTTAAGTTTTTATGTAATGAACTTAATCCCCAAAGACACTAAACCTCTCGATCTTCTTTGTTGTGTCAATTGGAGTTTTATGTAATGTTTATGTTGTAATAAAAAGCAGGGTTGTCATAGTTGGTATCAGAGGATAAGTTTAGTTATTTTTGGGATTAGGATTAGAAAACCCTAGTAATGCATTAGAGACAAGACTAAGTATAATAAAAACATCCCTAAGTTTTGGTAAGTACTGAGTAAGTGGTTTATCAAGAAAATACATCCCTGTCTGGATATGAGCTGGTAGAGGCAGCTCTGGCACAGATGTATCCTAGGGGTAAAACCCGAAAACACCGCTTTGAGCTAGACTCGAAAGGGAACGGGTGCACGACAACGGTCCTTGATGCACTCTTGGTTACAACACTCCCAGGGGACATGTTTTGATAAATTGACAAGCTTAGTATGAACCCTTATTAAGGGAATAAAAAACCCTAAGAATATATGTTAGAAAGTAGATCATGAAAATCCAAGCCTATAGACTCATGAGTTAAGGAAATAAAAGTTTATTTATAAGTCATCAACTTTTGTCTTTGGATTACCCTTTATGTGTTACCCCTAACTTTCCTTTTATTCTAGCAAATGGTTGGTAATAGGAGGACTCAGGCTAACAACCGTTGTGAAGATCAGTGTGATGACTGTACTAATGAGATGCCCAATCCAATGGGAGTGGGAATCATGAACTTTGTCATGTTTCTCTCTCAGGTAACTCAAGTTTTGAATTGAAACATGGGTCAAGAGGAACGTTTAACCCCCACTAAGAAAGAACAAGTCGCTATCGAGAGATTCATGAGACAAAGGCCTCCTACTTTTAGTGGATCATCTGATCCCACGATCACTGAACAATGGATCAACTCCATTGAAAAGATCTTCTCCATCCTTCAATGTTCTGAACAAGAGAAGGTTCTCATGGTGGCTTATCGTATGGAGGGTGAAGCTGATCAATGGTGGACGTTGATAAAAAATATGAAGCCTGAGGAGGAGATCGAGGCGTTGGAATGGAAGGATTTCTGGAAGATGTTTTTTGATAAATATTTTTCACGCACCCTCCAACTTAAGATGGAAAGGTACTTCCTTTCCATCAAGAAAAGAGATGAAGAATCGGTTAGAGCGTACGAGGAAAACTTCACAAGGCTTGCACGATACGCTTCTGGATTTGTCGTTACCCCAGAATGCAAAGTTGACCGCTTCTTTGGTGGGTTGAAGCCTAGCCTATAGAAAGCATTAGCAATCCGTGACTTCGACAGCTATGAGGAAATTGTCCGATGTGCCCTCAAGGTCGAAATAGAGATTGGGGAATTATAGGGGTATCATGGGGACAAGAAGCGTAAGGTGGACTTCAATGCTGGCAGTCCGATGGATAAATCCAACGGTGCTAAGAAGATCCAGCACCCCACTTGCCAAAAGTGCGGAAAGAAGCACCCTGGAAATTGCCTTAAAGGGGCGAGGAAATGCTTCAGGTGTGGAATAGAAGGGCACCTAGCTATTAACTGTTAGCAAGAAAGACTCGCGGCTACGACAGAGGAGATGAACCCTTCGTTCAAACCTCAACACATTGTTCATTTCTACAAATACAAAGAACCAGGACATCTTGCAAATCAGTTCCCTAATCCAAGGGTTTTCAGAGGCAACCAACAACCTCCAAGGAAGCAAGGAAGAGATTTTGCCATCACTTATGCCGAAGTGAACCCCAACATTGAAGTGGTGACAGGTACGCTAGTTATTAATTCAAGAATATTGAATTTACTTTTTGATTCAGGTTCTACGCATTCTTTTATATCTCGAAAGTTTAGTAACACAATCCCAGCACCACCACAAATCATAGAAGTAAAGATGTCGGTGAGTACGGAAAATGGGTAAATCTTTGCATCCCATGAATATAAGTCCTCCCCTATTATAATCTGTGGATTTAATTTCTCGTCGAACCTCATCATGCTCCCTCTAGTGGAATTTGATGCAATTATTGGCATGGATTGGATTTCCTTATATAGAGACAACATAAATTGTCGGGAAAGGGAAATCACACTCTATATGGAGAATCGACCCCCGATTCTTTACAAGTGTAAGGAGGAAGATGAATCTCCTTTAGCTCCATCATCTCAAGCATGGATATTACATCCCTATGAGCACACGTATCTGGCTCAGATGATTGAGTCTAAGGAAGAAACCATCCTTGAAGAAATGCCTATTGTGAGAGAATTCACTGAAGTGTTTTCCGAGGAACTGCCTAGTCTTCCCCATAGAAGAGATGTTGAATTCTCAATTGAACTTATACCAAGGGATCTACCAATATCTAAGACTCCATATGTAATGGATGTTATGGAGCTTGAAGAGCTAAAGAAACAACTACAGTAGAATCTAGATAAAGGGTTTATACGCCCAAGTGCTTCACCATGGGGTGCACCAGTCCTCTTCGTCAAGAAGAAGGATGGGTCAATGCGCCTTTGCATCGATTATCGTGAGCTCAACAAAATCGCGATAAAGAACAAGTATCCTCTCCCACGAATTGATGACTTGTTCGATCAGCTGCGTGGAGCACAATACTTCTCCAAGGTATACTTGCGGTTGGGATATTGTCAAGTAAGGGTGAAGAAGGAAGATATCCCCAAGACTACTTTTCGCACAAGATACTGGCACTATGAATTCATAGTAATGCCTTTCGGACTCACTAATTCTCTAGAAATATTCATGGACTTGATGAATAGAGTCTTTAGAGATTACCTCGACAAATTTGTGATAGTCTTTATATATGATATTCTAATATACTCCAAAACCAAGGAGGATCATGAGGAGCATTTAAGAACTGTACTAGAGACTTTGTGAAAGGAGAATCTCTATGAAAAGTACAACAAGTGTGAGTTCTAGTTGAAGGAGGTCTCATTCTTGGGTCATATCATCACAAGCAATGGGATATCTGTGGATCCCTCCGAAACAGATGTAATTGAGGGATGGCTGAGGCCAACATCGGTAACGGATATTCGTAGTTTCTTGGGGTTCGCTGGATATTATCGACGATTTGTGAGGAATTTCTCACGATTGTCCAACCCTCTTACCAAGCTAACTTGGAAGGGAGTAAAGTTTGCTTGGAGTGATGAATGCGAAGAAGGCTTCAAGGAGTTGAAAAGGAGGCTTATCACTGCGCCCGTGCTCACTTTACCCACAAGTGGGGAACTTTTTGTGGTATTCAGTGATGCTTCGAAGAAGGGATTAGGTTGTGTACTGATGCAGAATGATAAAGTGATATCCTATGCCTCAAGGCAGTTGAAAATCCATGAGTGAAAATATCCAACGCATGATCTGGAGTTAGCAGCGGTGATCTTTACCTTGAAAATATGGCGTCATTATCTCTATGGGGAGAAATGTGAGATATATACTAACCACAAGAGTCTTAAATATATATTCACATAGAAAGAGCTTAATATGCACCATAGAAGATGGATAGATCTCATCAAGGATTATGACTATTCAATACATTACCACCCTGGGAAAGCGAACAAGGTGGAAGATGCCCTAAGTAGAAAGGACCCAGCGATTCTATCAATGATGAGAATTGAGAAGGATCCAATCTTATTATACTTTATGAAGATGGACATGGGAATCATAAAGAAGGGAACATCGTCAATACTTTCACAAATTATTGCTCAACTATCTCTTTTGGAAAGGTTAAAGGATGCTCAAAAGGATGATGTGGGAATTCAGGAAAAAGTGGAAGCTATCAAAAAAGGGAAATCCTCAGAGTTTAATGTAAATGAAGAAGGAATTATGCGGTTTGGGAAAAGACTATGTGTTCCATAAAGTCCGGAGCTGAAGAAGGAACTTTTGGATGATGCACATAGTTCAAATTTCTCTATTCACCCAGGGAGCACAAAGATGTATCGAGATCTCAGAGAAAACTTTCGGTGGGATAATATGAATAAAGAGATCACTGAATATACATCAAAGTGTCTGGTGTGTCAGCAAGTGAAGGCAGAGAGGCAGAAGTCTAAGGGGATGATGCAACCATTGACCATATCAGAACGGAAATGGGGGAACATCACCATGGACTTTGTCACCGAACTTCCAAGGACATCCAAAGGCAACAATGCAATCTGGGTTGTTGTGGATCGTCTTACAAAGACTGCACACTTCATTGCTATTCGGGAGGATTTCTCTTTGGATCAACTGGCACAGATATATATCAGGGAAGTGGTAAGATTGCATGGAGTACCACTATCTATTGTGTTTGACAGAGATCCAAGATTCACCTCTAAGTTTTGGAAGAGTCTTCAACATGCTCTGAATACTGAACTGAACTTCAGTATGGCCTATCATCCTCAAAATGATGTCCAATCCGAGCGGACTATCCAAACACTTGAGGACATGTTGAGAGCATGCTCAATGGACTTTAAAGGAGGATGGGATCAACATCTTCCTCTGGTTGAGTTCTATTATAATAATAGTTTCCACTCAAGCATCCAAATGGCACCATATGAAGCCCTATATGAGAAAAGGTGCAGAACACCGACATGTTGGGATGAGGTCAGTGAACGTAAGTTGTTTGGACCAGAAATGGTCTAAGAAATGGTGGAGAAGGTGAAAACCATTCAGTAGCATATCAAGGCATTCCAGAGTCGACAGAAGTATTATGCAGATAACCGTCGACGAGACCTTGAGTTTAAAGTTGGAGACATGGTTTTCTACGCATATCTCCATGGAAGAAGGTCATGAGGTTTGGAAAGAAATGGAAGTTAAGTCCAAGGTACATCGACCCCTTCGAGATTCTTGATCGTGTCGGGGCTGTGGCCTATCGACTAGCACTTCCACCTACCATGGTCAAAGTACATGATGTCTTTCATGTATCCCTCTTAAGGAAGTACATACCGGACCCTTCATATGTACTCTATTCTGAGGTGGTACAATTGGAAGATGATCTTTCTTATGAGTAGAAACTAGTGAAGATCTTAGATCGTAGAGAAAAAGTTCTACGAAATAAGACAATGCCCCTCATCAAGGTGTTGTGGAGAAACCACAAGTTTGAAGAAGCGACTTGGGAATCGGAGGAAATGATGAAGCTGAGTTACCCACATCTGTTTTAGTATGGGAAAAGGAAAATTTCGAGGGAAAAATTTCTTAAGGGGGGAATATTGTAACGACCCAAAGTTTCATTAATGGAAATCCCTATTGATCTAGTTAAATGTCTCTTTATGTAAAACGTTTATATAAAATGTCAACTTCTTTGGTTTTATGTTAAGAATTGTGACCTTTTTTTATAGTCGTTGAACAGTGATCACATGATTAGTATAAAAATAGGGATTTAACAAATCCAATTTACTCATACAAAGGAAGTGATGGCCTCATCCAGTAGAATTGCTCCTTACGAAGCCCATTTATCAGAGCTCGGAAAAGAGGTGGCATCCTTAGGCTTCACTCTTGACCAAGCCCAAGCTGAGCTTCATCATGTCAAGCTCGAACGGGACCGTCTACAGGAAAAGTGGAAGTTGATAGAGATTACCACCCGAGCGATGTTATCCGAGCCACCCCAAGAGTCTGTCACCATCGAACACCTTACCCTTAGGACTTATGCGGCTGTTTTAAGGGGTTATGTAAAAAATCGATAGTACTATGTTCATGTACTTTTTTTTATATAATAATGAATATACTTTCTTGTCATTATTGATACATTGTAAATAGTTTTTAAAGTACAAATAGTGTTTTTAGTTATTATTTAATTAAAAATTCTATTTTATTAAATTAAGGGATTTTTGAATTAAATAATATTTTAATAAAATATTATTATTATTATTAAATTAATCTTTATTAAATATAAATGATCTTATAATTTTATGAATTCAATTATAATTTTTATTAATGTTTGAAAGCCATTTCTGTCAAAACCCGTGAATTTTTGATAAATGTAGGTTTTTATTTTAAAAGTTAAAATTAACATACTTAGAAATTTATTTAGATAAAATAAATGTTATTTCTGGAATCAGGATGTCGAAATTATCCAACGGTAAATTTTTCATAATTTTCTGAGACAGTCAAATTTTTGGGTAAAAATTAAATACCGTTTAAATATATAATGTGTTTTATGACATCATAATGACCCAATAGTGATGTAATAAAATACTATAATATTTATGTTCGTCCAATATATGTTTTACCATTAAAATAATATGATTTTGGGTTTGTTTGACTTACTTTTCAAAGCATTAATGGACCCCTCAAGACTTATTAAACACCTTGTCTTTTTAAATTGTTTTCCATGGGAGTGTGACTCACCTCCACATAAGCAACCCTATTATTTTAATAAGTTAGGACTTTGGCCTTATAAAATATTTTTTTACTCTTTCATTTTTTAAAAACCATGGGAAAAAACCATGGGATGGTTTTTGGTTTGGATTAATTTAATTTAAGGGGTCCCAAACCTAAATAATAAAGAATTCCCTCACCTTTCCTATATAAACCCACCCAAGATCCCACTTCCTCCTCACTCAAAGCATTTTGAGTTCGTCCAACCTCTGACCTACTCTCTCTATAATCCTCCCAAGGTTCCCCAAGCTCCCAAGAATCCTTTCACAATCCTCTCTCTAGCCTTTGGAATCACACTTCTAAGTAAGGGTTTTTTCTTCCTTTCTCATTTTTGTCCAATTTTCTTTAAGTTGTTTTTCCCTTTAAATTTCAATTATGAATGTTGGGGTATGGTTTTTCACCTCCCTCATACTTCCCAATTTATGTTTTATTGATGTGATACCCCTTTCTCTCTCATTAAATGCCTCACATGTACACCCGTTACTATGCCGAAATTCCGAAAGGAACTTCTCCCTCCTCATTTACATTCAAGAAATACTTTTATATCATGAACCTAAATTCCATTACAATTGTTGGGACATATATCTATATGACCTAATTACTGTACATTACATGTAAATATGATGAGTAACCCCTTTCTCTCTCATCAAACTTTTTTATGAATTCTTACGTCACGTCGTTACGCTGCCGAAATCGCACTGATTTTCTAAGTCAATGCCATTGTGTAGTGAATACCATGCCCATTTCTCCATCAAGGGTATTCACCTTTATGAAAATTTACTTATTGATTATAAAGTTTCATTTATGAATTCTTCATTCCTTTATCATGGAATAAATGATTATGTTTTATGAATCCTTGTTTTATGATCCATGTAGCACACTTATGCATGAAATGAAATGTTTAAGAAGGGTGCGCCCTTATAGCGCTCCAATGCTTTGGGTAAAGTATAGTATCATGATATGACATGTGAAATGATTGTTGACTCATGATAATTCAAGTGAAAATATGGTTTACTCATTCTTCATGTGCAATGAGGATTTACTCATGCTCTATGTGCAATGAGCCTTGCCTCATGTTAATTCCATGTTAAGTGTTGTTGCCACATTTCCATGTTATTATTATCATGCTTTATCATGCCTTTATGCTCATGTTTCTCTTGTTCTCTATTTATATGCCTAATTTCTAACATTTATTGTACTCATAATGTTATTCCATGTGTATTCCCTTACTGGGCTTTATAACTCACCCTTTTCTTATGCATGTCCTCAGGTTATCTCATGCAATGCTAAGTATGAGGAAATATAGTGGTCATGTAAAGGAAGTTTTCAATAAATATGTTGTATTTCATGTTTTAAGTTTTTATTTAATTATCCTAATCCCCAAAGACACTAAACCTCTTGATCTTCTTTGTTGTATCAAGTGAATTTTTATGTAATAAATCATGTTTAAGTTGTAATAAAAAGCAGGGTTGTCATAATTTGAATGAAAAGTAGACTTTTGTGACTTTTGTGACTTTTATGGTATACATGTGGGATATTTGGAGAATTTTTTATGTGTAAATGATATTTTTATGTGAAAAGTATATTTATTGACTTGTTGAACTTGTTTGATCACAAAGGGAAAACCTGGGTATCTAGGTGGGTGGACGTGTACTAGTATGATAGTGAATTTGTGGGGTTTGGCCTCAGTTTCACTTAGCAAGATTGATTCTTACAACTCTAAATAAACTGTTATGATGATGATTGGGGACCACTAGGTTATGAGTATGTTCCCTACTAGTGGCTCGTGCATGAGAAAGGATATTTTTTATGGTTACTCTCATCGAGATACGAGGTACCTAGGACCCACAACGAGCTAGTGCCTAGGGGTTATTTCCTATTGCTTGTGCTCATTAGTTAATTTGTGCATACCATCAGCATACGGTATGTTTGGATTGAAAATTAAGTATTTTTTACATTATTTTTAAAAGTGTTGATTCTTAATGATAGCCCACTTGAAAACTGAATTAATTTCTAAGTTGCATCTTTTAGAAATTGTAACTAGCATTTCCTGTTTATGAAAACTTGCAAGATTTTCGTCTATGAATGTTTATCACATGGAATATCTTTGTGGTGGTATCCTATTGAGAATTTTATCACACCCTACTTACACCCTTGGGTGTATGTAGACTTGGTTTTTTTTTGTCGCAGGTTGGGTACAGTTTTTAGTGCCAGTGGTTCATGTTTCTAGCAGGTCCTTGGTGGTGAAGTCTTGTGGGGATGGTTTGAGGGAGGTACCTCTTTCCATGTGGAGGTTCTTGGGATGTCCTTATTTGGTTTTTTACCTTTTTAATGGTCTTTAAACATAGTTTTAACTTATGTAATTCAGTTCTTAAATTTTGTAAAAGACGATTTTAGTTGAAAAATCCAGATTTGTTTTATTGAGTTTGTTTATTGTTTAATGTTTATAAAATCGGGTAAATCGTTCCCAATTCTCATTATATGATACCCAGTAACTTTTTCCAGCCAGTGGGGATCAGGAACACCCTTCGGGACTTGTCAAGGGTCAGGTTTGGGGACGGGTTTGGTTTTGGCGGTGACTAGATTCGATTCATGACAGGATGTGATGGGTTGTCACTAGAACTTCAAGTTTTCCTTTAATTTCCATTACACATGAAAAAATAATTCCTCCATAAAAATACTTCACCTTGATCCTAGGGGTTAAAAATACCTCAACCCTACACAAATAACTCCCAAAATGTCACTAATCAAATTAATATATCATTGGTTAAAACCTCAAAAGGGGTGTCTAAGACTTTGAACGTATGATCATCTTTAAGCTTATATGCCTAAGATGGTATCCATAACTCTTAAGATAACCTCATATGATAACACCCTAATATTCAAGTTATCTAAACCTACCTCTCATACCAACTATAATAACCCAAGACCCATTCTCCTAGATCATGTATTGAAATCATCAACTTTACACTTCTGGTTTTGATACTGATAATTATGACCCATTTTTTCCATCCAAACCTTACAAAATCAAAAGGAAAAATTGGATTACTTATTTTCTCAAGTATATTTTAGTTTTAAAGTTTTATATAATTAGGAAAAACTTCTACATAATCAATAATCATTTCATTAAAAGATCATTTCTCCCACTTAACCCATAATTTCTTATTTCACATTAATTCATCATCATCATCCATATGAAATCACTTCTTGACATAATTCATTCAAACAAATTCTTTATAACCTGGGGTAAATATTGAAACATAAGAAGGGTGATCTCAAATATTCAGTATGGGTAAACATAATCATTAATAATTTAATTTCATCAATGATCATAAGAAGTGCATAATGGTATGACGACATAGTAGAGTGCATGAGAGAATCATAAAATAACTCGTAACCATTAATACCTGGATCATAAAATATGAAAACATGAAAAAGGAAAGAGTTATCGGAATCAATAATCAAGATCCATGTGATTTCAATCTCAATCATGAGAAAAATTATAAACCCATAAAAATAATAGATAAAACATATTGGTATCTTGGAACATCATCTCATATAACCCTTACAGAACCCTTAAAAATTAGAATAATCATACGGCTAAATTCCAATATAACTATCTAGAGAAAATAATTGTTACCCAATGCATTGGAGTGATATCAAGGCACACTCATCGTATAAGTTATAACAGGCTCACTCGACACTATCTAGGCACACCCATCATTTATAATGTTCAAAAACCATAACATGAATAAAGAACATAGAGAATTAATTTCATCATAACTCATTAAAACAATCATTATTATTTTTAGAACATGATTAAACTATATAAAAGAAAGGGGTTCCATAAAAATATCATTGAAACATGATTAACCCATGGAAAAAAATGGGTTCTATAAAAATCTCTTGGAAACATGATTAACTCGTGGAAAATAAAGGGGTTCCATAATAATATCTTCGAAACAATCATAATCCATTCATAGAAAAAAAGAGGATAGTATCAATACAAAATATCCTCAGTAGAGTATAAATAAAAACAAGGGTTTTTTATGTTGATGAATGTAAATACCATTAAAATCTCATTTAAACATTCTTTTGGAAAATATCCTTTTCATTTTGAAAATCACTTTTTAAAATGTAAAACATTTTCAAAATATATATTTTTTCAAATAACCTTGAAAACATATAAAAGATTTTTTAAAAATAATTTAAAACATTTATTGATTAAAATATCCTTTCATATTTGAAAAAAACTTTTAAAAACATTTTTGGAAAATATTTTTTAGAAAACATGGTTTTGGGAGAAAAATAGTTTTCGATCGAAAAGATTATTTTCCATAAAAACATTATTTTAAAATCTTGAGTGCATAAAGAGGGGTAAAAAAGGATAACATGTATTATCATGAAATATATAAAGGATAATAAAATTCATGATAATTATTTTGAGGTGGATCATAACGTATCAATATTGGGGACTTAATCACAAACAATCCTGATAAACGATGAGATTGTGACATGAAACTCTTTCCACTTTGGTAACATTGAATTGTAAAACCCATAAAATAATAAAATTAAATTATACTTATAATATCATAAAAATAATTAAATTCATCATATAAAATGTCAAATGTATAGTATATACACCTTATAAAAAAAGATAGGTTTATAACATAACAAACGTCTCAAAAAAGGAAAATTGTGAGAAAAAACTCTTATCGCTTTAGTAATATTGAAACCATAAACCCCATGAAAGAGATATACTAAAATGCATATGTAAATACCCATAAATTTAATTATAATAATCATAAAATATATTCATTGCCATTATATACACCACAAAACAAAAATAAGTGGTAAAAATGGAATGTATCTCACATAAATAAAAGTGAGACGAGAAAAACCCTTACCTTGAGTCTGATTTGCCATGCTTGTTCTTTATCTTCCTGGATAATAAACATATGTTAATTATTTAATTTCTTGAAAAACTTTTCCATGTTTATTATTACTTTTATTTCACTTATAAACAATTTATATATAATTACTTAATCAATTAAGTTTAAATCGGATGTTTTGACCATATTCGGCTTATGTAACAAAAATGACTTTAGTAGGTTGTCTATGGTCAAAAAGATCATTATTTAATCATTTAAAGAATAATAATCATGACATAATTATCATATTTATACATAAATTATAATTTAAAACAAATCATATAATATTTTTATAAAAAATGAACTAATGTTATAATCATGGATACGGTAGGTTGTACGTATGCATGAGTAATGTTCCCATTTTTCAATGATCATCATTGAAAGAAGGAAAGTAAAAATTATCTTTATAGAATGATAATTATATTTTAAATATCATATTATTTAATTATATATGATTTTTTATATCATTGTTGTGATGTGGGGTTGAAAAAGAATAATCACATCACTTTGAGGAGGCAGTAGTCCACACATCCACGAATGGCAGTATCACTTTCTCAGTGTGTGAAATGATAAGAAGAAAATGATATATTATATTTATAGAAATATAATTATGTCATTAATATCATAATTATTTCATTTATATAATATATATTCATTATATTTACCTTTATTACCATACATGTAACATGTTAGTGAAAAACGCTTTGCATCGCTTCATGGGGCGATAGTCCGCCATACACATGAGTGACATTATTGTATCCCATATGGTAGGAAATGTAAAAAGGGTGTATATGATAAAATAACTCCATAGGTATAATTATATTATAAATATAGTAAATATCATATATAAATAGTATTTCCATTATTATTCCCAACCATGAAAGGTGGTAATGAAAAAATGAATGACATCAGTTCGCAAGGTGATAGTCCGCCATAAACACAAACAATGATTTCATAACTAATTTGATGGGTGTGTGTGTGGTTGTAGGCTTTAACCTTAAAATAAAAATATCTAAATATATTTAGGATAATTATTTTATTATATAATCACGGTATAAGAATAATTGAAGGGGTGTAAAAATAAATAAAACAAAAAATTCATGTTGATGAACAAAGGGATTCCTTGGTTGGATTTATGCACAAATTAAGTATTCTAGGATGAGGGGTGGTAAGTGGATATGTTATTTGGGTAGTTATTTTATGATCCAAATGGATTTTGATGTGTAAATAAAGGAGGATATATAGAGTCCTTTTATAAGGGAGGTGAGTGGAACTCCTGTAATTTTTTTAAAGAGGGAATTACACCCAAGTTTTCTCCATGTAAATTTACTCCAATAAATAATAAAAATCGAGAATAAAATTTATAAGGTCTATATATGTCCATAAAATGTGTTATTGACAAGTTTATAGGTCATTTGAACCCTTAATATTAAATTTTAGCCACCAAGTAAACTCAGTTTACCTTAATCGGTGTAATTAATTTTAATGGTTTTCACTAATCATTTTGGTCAAAAATTAAGTTGAAATTATTATAAATTATGAATTATGATTATTAAAAATATAGGATAATTTTTTTCAAATTCAAATCATATAATTTTTTAAATTTAATTTAATATTAATCTAGTAGTTGTAGTGAGACGATAGGTTTTTAAGGAAAGTATTTTTTTAGAAAAAATGAT
This sequence comes from Viscum album, assembly GCA_963277665.1. Lineage (NCBI taxonomy): Eukaryota > Viridiplantae > Streptophyta > Magnoliopsida > Santalales > Viscaceae > Viscum > Viscum album. The sequence goes on from OY728147.1 coordinate 1,325,634,236, forward strand.
TCTATATTACCTCTTTGACTAATAATAATCATTGTATAAAACTCAATTAATATTTAATTATTTATATTCTATAAATTTAATTTAAAACATTCCCCATTATATATTATTTTAATTAATTTAAAAGGAGTATTATTGTGCATTTAAAAAAGTTTTTAGAAAAACCCGTCTTTAAACCCAAAAAAACTTATATTAAAAACTAATATAAAGTTGATTAAAAAGTAATTAATTGGATTAAATATAAATAAATAATAATTATATTACTTGAAAACATATTCAAAACATATTTATAATTTTAAATTACTTAATTTATTAAAAGAAATGACTTTTTTATTAAAATTGGTATTTTTTACTATTCACTGAAAAATCAATATTTCCTAAAAAATCCTAAAATTTACCCCAAATTAAATTTTGATATTATGCTTCAAAAAATGAATTTTATTTTTTCAAATAAATTTTTCAAAATTTTAAAAAATAGTTTTAAAATAATTGCACCAAAAAAAACGTTGAAAATGTTTTTTTTTTAATATATAGTTTTAAGTGAAAAATTGGATTTATTTTTATATCATTCCTATAAAACACATATGATGAATGTTAAATATTATATTTAATATATTATATATAGATATAATACAAAAATAGTGATTTTTTTAATTTATTGGTATAGAACACACTTATGTTCATTAAAATAGTTTTCTAGAAAAAAGATTTCCTTTTATTTTCAAAAGGGTATTATTTTCATTTATAATTAATTTTTCACCAATGAATTAATTATATATACATGTGTAAACCATATTTTCACAATTCAGTTAATCATTTTCATACCCATCATTTCAACAGCTAGGTTATAATGATAATATATATCATGGGTCGTTTAATTTTGGTGTTGCATGTTGAATATGCTATCGAACATAAAAATCATGGGGTTGCATATAACACTGGCTACATTGAGTGTTGTGTGTAATGAAAGATAAAATTAGTGTTGTGTGTCCTTTATGCTATCGAATATAATTTTCTTCTTTTAAAATATTTAGGTGTTATAATAAGTTTCATCGAAATGAGTTTCATCGGATAAAGGAGGTGCATCAGACCGAGTTTCACCGAATCAAGGTATGATGGAAAAAGTATATCAGAAGAAGTTCGAAAGAATATGATTTTACTAAGGAATAATTTCATACAATTTTATAAAAAAGTGATTTTGAGTTTATCCAGTTCATTCTTAGATTAGGGTGATTTTTTTTATCAAAAAAACTCTTCAGAGAGTTGTTGAAGATCTTGAAGAAGTTTTACACAAGAAAAGGTTGTCCAACATTGTTATGTATAAAGAACATATGAAGAAGATTTTCTTGCTACAGTTGATCAGAAAAGAAGAAGTAGGAGCTTGTATTTGGGGTGTAGAACTATTTTCTGAAAAGGATTTTAGTTTTAGTGTTTAACCAGTCATGAAGGAAGTGGATAAAAGAAGGATAGTTGGGATATATAACCAACTATGACTGAATAGTTGATTATTGGGGTGCATAACTAGGTTTATCTAGAGAAATTTGTATTGGGGTTCACAACCAGTTTTTGTATGTTCCTTTGTAATCCTAAAATAATTTAGTAAAAGAATCCATGTTGGGATGAATAACCAACAAGGCAAGGAGTAGAACTTTGTACCAAACCTTATAAATATTGTGTGTTGATCTCTATTTATATTTATTTCATATGGAGTTTGAGAGATATTTTGAGTTTATATAACTCTTAAAAGTATTATAGGTTGAGTTCTGAGAAGAATTAATAAAATTAAGTGATCATTGATTCAGCCTCACCTATCTCAATGATCTCACACTAATCTGGCATCATCAATTGGTATTAGATAAAATATTCCCTCGAAAGATCCAATTATCTACTAAGGATAGAGAATATAAATTCAGTGAATAGTATGGGTGTTCTTATATTTGTTGACAAGAAGTATCACATCATTATTAACATTAGTTACTCTACTTTCTATCTCTTGGAATAGAAGTGGGAGATTTTACTACAATGGGATTTACTCCCATTAATGAGGAGGCTATGAAAAAAAATGATAAGAGAAATTTATAAGTTGATGAAAAAGATCATAATTTCTTTCATATGGATCTCTCTAAGAGATTTTATTCAATTATTATGGGGTTTATAATTTCTAAACAAATTTGGGATAATTTTAGAATAATTTATGAAGGAAATGTGAAAATTTAGGAGGATAAGACACAAATATGGAGAATTGGATTTTAAGATATTAAGATCGTTGATGATGAAAAACATTGATGAATACTTTATAGGGGTTAATAAGATCTTTAACAATGTCATAGGTTTTAGTGAGAATCTATAAGATTCTACTATCTTTTAGAAATTGATGAGAATCATTCCAGGTAGATTTGATTCTAAGTTTTCATCTTTAGAAAATCAAGAGGATCTATCTCTGGAGAAACTTCATAAAATTATCATATCATATGAAATGAGAAAAGTAATGGTCTTTAAAAAGAAGAGTAGGAAATAAATATCTTTTGAATCTATTTTAAAATGTAAATTTATGGATAAAGAGATAGTGGAAGAAAAATCAAGCGATTCAGATGTTGATGATACCGAATAAGACTTCAACAAAATCATTAATCTTGTTTTTAAGAAATACAAAAGATAAATTTTAATGGAAAATGTAAACCATATATTAAATGATTGAATTTTAAAGATAGTGATCATTTAGCAGTAAATTTTCCTAAGAATAAGTTCGATGATTCTGATTTATAAGAATTGGATAATAAGTATGAGGAACATAATTGGAAGAAAAATAAAAAAAAGTTCTCTTCAAAGAAGAAAAAATTAATTATTATTAGAGAAAGAGGTGATTCATCATATAACAATGACTCTGATGGTGGATTAAATTCCATAGATCTTGTTATAATTTAAAGTGATTCATCAAGAAATGATGGTGATAAAGATGAGAGAACAAAACTAAAGTAGATTTTAAAATAAAATTTGAAAGCAACTCTTGAGAAAAATACACGACTCAAGAAAGAGAAAAACAATTTGAAGAAAGAAATTAAGGAAAAAAAATTTGATAATGGTAAGAGTATACAAAATAAAGTGACATTACTTAATGAGATTATATTATATATATTAAAAGTGGTTTATCTTTAAACAAATCTAAAATATCATGAAGAAAAACCATCTGAATAGGAGAAGATTAACAAGCAAGATACAATACTTTCTGAGGAAAGAAATAGGAACGAGTTGAAGTTGGATGGATTCGAGAATATAGTAAGTGGTCTTGAAGAAATATTGTATGATAAAGAATAATAGTTTTTTGAGACACAATCAATGTATCCTACAAATTGAAGTGAACTAAAATGATGCGAGAATACATCACCAAAGTAGTTAATTTTAAAGGTGAATCTTCTCAAGCTTGTGAAAAGAAGGGTCTACATAAGCAGGTTATTCTTTTTTCCAAAAAATATTAATGAAAATCTACTTCAACTAACAATGTAGGTTTAGATGATATGATTGAATCATCTAGGACCAAGAATATTAGTGAAAAATCATCTTCCACTGAGAAAGAGTGGAATACTTCAACAAAATTTCCTCTCGAGCAAATACATCCATAGTTTGTAATGAGATAACAATAACAAACATCAGAGCAGAACTACTATCAGTCTGAAAGATCTAAATATAGAGTTCATTTCTAGTGTTGTGGAGTATTAAATCAAAAATTCCACACATGTTGGTATAATATGTCTCTAGCAGGAATGTGGTATGAATCAAGGGAGCGTTATGATAAGCAGATAAGAATAAATTTTCAAGAAAGAAAGGTGAGGAAGAAAATAAAGTTCACAAGATGAATAATGATACAAGTGAGGTGTGTGAGAATCTCAATAAATTTGAGAATGGAAATAAATTTAAGAAATCTAAGTTAGAAAATAAAGAGTACTTAGTTATTTGGCTGGATCAAATGGACATAGATAAAAAGATAGAGGAAGAAAAAAATTATATTGAAGAAAAAGTGAAGAAACAAGCTTTAGAAGATGATAACAAAGATGCTAAAAAAATTTAAATATATTTTGATTTAAAGATTCGTAAAAAATTATAGAGGTGTGAGAAATATGGACATGGTACCAAAATGTGTATGACTATATTACAAGACCAAGAAGAGATTTAATATTGTTATTATTACGGGATCTTGTATCCAACGTATCTCCCTCATACGGTATCGGATTGATGATCCGTCAGTGACAGCGTAACCCTGAAATTATGAAGGTCATTTTAAGACCATTAATGAGCTACTTTTATGACTCATGCCTCGGGTCAACGAAACACCACATATTGATAGAATTATCATTATTATTAAAACGCGTGGAAACCGCATGACGTGTTGTGTGTTAACCAATCAAAACATGTAACGTATGTACGGTCACATCGTGTATTCATTAATACACACTGAATACGGATTTACCTATTCGTTGCCTATATAAGAACGAGATCATGTTTTATCTTCCATATCGATCGCTTCTTTGTCGCACGACGACGCTCTTGGACAATCGAGAAGTATTCCTCCTCTAACTTCTTTGTCCGAGCTCCGAATTACGATCCGTCAGCGGCCACAGGATCGTAGCGACGAGACGAAGCTTCTAAGCCCGGACTTGTCACCTTTCCTTATGGACTTCCTTCTCCAGCTTCCATCCTAGGAGGCGTTTGTCGGGTTTGGCGAAGGCGGAGGACACCGAAGGACGTCGTCGGAAGCGACGTGATCGGGACCTTTTGAGGTAGGGGTTTACCTTCGTCTCTCTATTTGGTGTAACATGCGGGGTGGGATATTTTTATTTTGTTCCATGGGATGCAGTTGAAATTTAAATAAAGATAGTAACCGGATAAAGACCCCCGAGTCCCGCCTCCAGTAGGCCCCGGGGTGGCGACTAGCACCAAGGGTATGAGTTTATTTTTTTTCAATCATGGGAGGCATTACCCTTTTTATAGTTAGGATCGGAAATAGGACAAGTCAACCACCAAAAAGGAAAAAGAACAAAGGTGCTGAAAAGAAACCCAAACCAGTCCCATATGCATGTATAAATAAACTGAAACAGGTACAAGTACAAATAAGCTTAAAGTACAAGTGAGTACAGTACCAAAAGAAAAACAAGAAAACAGCAACTGCACAGCTCCCACTGCCTGACTAGTAGGGTCCCGCACAGCCCTGGTAGTCCTCCTGAAAACCTGAAACAATGTAGGGTGATCATACAAGTATACTCAGTAGAGAACCTAAAGCTCTCGTGCACAAGTGGGGAGACACCCTAAGGTCCTGTGAGAAAACAGAAGAACCAGAATCTAACAAGGAAAAACTATCCACCCAGCCTCACTGGTCACACTCACCAAGTAACACAAACAAGTTTAGTATATATATAGAACAAAAGTATTGGGTACCCCGCACCATTTCCCACTTAATTAGATGTTGCTCTTCCTAACGGAAAACGTCCTGATGCTACCACACTCTTCCTGCCCGCACACACCTGGGCCAAACCACGCATCCCGCCCGCACACACCTGGGCCTCACAACCACGCATCTCGCCCGCACACACCTGGGCCACAACCACTAACCCGCCCGCAGACACCTGGGCCTCATCCCGAAGGTTCTTGGGAACGGTAAGCCTGCCCGAAGAGTCTTGGGCTAAAGGTCGCCTCAAGCCATCACAGCCTCTGAGACCTACCCGAAGAGTCTTGGGTGTAAGGTCACCTCAAGCCATCATAGCCTATGGAAGAAGGAGCAGGAAGGAGCTAATAACTAAGGGGGAACACCCTCTCCCATAAAATGGGAGTGTTCGGCACTAGGTGCTTGACATGGGTGTGGTGCGACAAAACACAAAGATACAATTATATATATACATATACCAAACACACAGCCCAACCTATGGCTTCTAAAAAAGAGGAACTGAGCATGTGCCTCGGCACTGCTACCACGAAGCATGCATCAACAACCAAACAATCATCCCCCAACCCCATTTAGGTTTTCATGTTTCATGCAATGGTTTAACAAATTATTACTACTGGGCAACTATCATCCAGACAAAACCTTTTACAAACATATCCCTGCCATCCACAACCAAGGTTAGGTAAAACGCAAGCAACCACATGCCATTTCATTTACAAAAGATTATCACAACCATACAACATTCCATCATTCATTTATTTCAAAGTTCCACACATAAAACCCTTTCCACACACAAAACATTTCCGCATTTGAAAACACATTTTACTTCCAAAACACTTTTCATAATCAAAACACTTTTCATAAATAAAGGCATTTTCCACAACCAAACACTTCCCATTTCAACCCCATCGTTTACAAAAACATTTCCCACAAAACAACCAAACCACCAACATGTTCATTATTCCAATTTTGTTCAACCGGGTTGATCACAAAAGGTTTTCATTCTCATTTAATCAGCCAGTCTTTACGTGCTTATCCATTTTCCATGTTTTAACAAAACCAACCACAAACAATTCAGATATTAATTGCGCACGCAAAGGCCACCAATGGCCTTGATTTTCAGTAGGCAAAGACCTTTCAATCCAAAATCACAATCAGAAGATAAAGAAACTGGAAGGCAATAGAAACAGCACAAAACCCCAAACCCTTCTTTATCCGGTTATTATCTTTATTTAAAGTTCAACTGCATCCCATGGAACAAAAGAAAAATATCCCACCCCGCATGTTGCACCAAATAGAGAGACGAAGGTAAACCCCTACCTCAAAAGGTCCTGATCACGTCGCTTCCGACGACGTCCTTCGGTGTCCTCCGCCTTCGCCAAACCCGACAAACGCCTCCTAGGATGGAAGCTGGAGAAGGAAGGCTGGAAGGGAAGGTGACAAGTCCGGGCTTAGAAGCTTCGTCTCGTCGCTACGATCCTGTGGCCGCTGACGGATCGTAATTCGGAGCTCGGACAAAGAAGTTAGAGGAGGAATACTTCTCGATTGTCCAAGAGCGTCATCGTGCGACAAAGAAGCGATCGATATGGAAGATAAAACATGACCTCGTTCTTATATAGGCAACGAATAGGTAAATCCGTATTCAGCGTGCATTAATGAATACACGATGTGACCGTACATACGTTACATGTTTTGATTGGTTAACACACAACACATCATGCGGTTTCCACGCGTTTTAATAATAATGATAATTCTATCAATATGTGGTGTTTCGTTGACCCGAGGCATGAGTCATAAAAGTAGCTCATTAATGGTCTTAATATGACCTTCATAATTTCAGGGTTACGCTATCGCTGACGGATCGTCAATCCGATACCGTATGAGGGAGATACGTTGGATACAAGATCCCGTAATAATAACAATATTAAATCTATTAATTCATGAGCGTTTCAGGTACCCAATCCGAAAACCCGAAAAAGACATCCAATATTGGACTCATAATTTTCGTCTTGTAGTCAGGGTCGCACTGCCACTGACAGTTCGTGAAATCGAGGTCGCACGAAGAAGTTATTGTGAAAAAAGTGTTTTATTATCAAAAAAAAATGATAACAATATTTTATTAATTATTTATTTATTTATTTCTCTAACTCCAATCAATCACCATTTGTCATTTTTCACGCTGGAAATTCATCACCAATTATCTCCTTTACTATTTATTTCACACTTAATTTTATTCCCATTAATATCTTATAACTCATCCCTCTCTCCAATGTTTATTAATTCTTTCTCCCAAGATTCTCTCCCACAAAAAGTGGCGCCTCTCTCTTATATTTATTTTTCAATAAATTTTATTTTCTCTCTCCAATCTTTATTTTGTTGGTGCGCCTCCCCTTTTATTTCATATTATTATATTTTTTCATCTTCTCTCTCCTTGTGGTACGCCCCAAATTTATTTTAAACCTTTATTTATTTATTTTTACACAATTATCATAACATCTTTAATTTATTCTCATATCTCAAATCTCATTGCATTTAATTCAAAACATAATTCTCATTAAATCATTATTACCAGATCTATCAAAAAAAACCAAAATTATTATTATAATTATTTAGTATAACACTTATAAAAAAACCCCAAATAAAATTTATTAACACGTCACCATTTATTATTAATAATAATTATTATTTTTGATGTTCGCCGCATTGACCACATCAAAAAAAAACGTTTTTACAAAGTAATCGACCGGAGAGGTCTGGGCCATTACATTAGATACCTCTCAAAACATTCTCGTCCTCGAGAATTAAAAACTGACCCAGAAGAAGGAAAGGATCTGAAGAACCACTCCACAAGATACCTCTCAGGGCTCTCGTCATGACAAGGAACCAACCAACAACTCTATGAGTTAGGAATTCCCTCTACTATGTCAAGATACTATCCGCTTTAGGCGGCACTGACTCACCTGCACGGGTTTAATCGCATCCTCATTAATGCGTCTTGATTAAGGATCAGGTTTTTCCTTTCCCATATATCCGGACAAGCCACACACTTCCCAAGAACAAGGAACAAAGATCTCACATCCAACAAGCCAACATTTTATATATCAAAGGTACAGGGTAACACCAACAAACAAAGGACGGTACAAGTCAAAACAACCCCGGGTACTGAGCGCGCATCTGGGTCTCCCGCTCCCAAGTGCTCTCCTCAAGGCCGCCATGCCTCCACAACACACGAACCAAGCCGATGGTTCGTCCACGGAGCACTTTCTCCTTGCGATCCTCGATCCTGACTGGCCGTTCCTCGAAGGTCGCATCTTCTCCCACATCTAGCTCTCCCCGGTTGATGACATGAGAGTCATCATGTAAGTACTGACGAAGCTGGGAGACATGGAAGACGTCATGGACCCTCTCCAACTGAGGTGGTAGGGCCAGCTGATATGCCACCTCGCCAACTCGCCTCAGTACCTCAAAAGGTCCGATGAACCTAGGGGAGAGCTTACTCCCCTTTCCGAACCTCCGCTGCCCCCGTCGAGGGGAAACCTTCAAGAACACATGATCTCCCACCTCGAACTCCAAGGGCCTCCTCCGACGATCAGCATAAGACTTCTGCCGATCCTGAGCTGCTTTCATCCTCTCCCGCACTAGCTGGACTTTCTCCGTGGTGCTCTGCACTACTTCTGGTCCAAGAGTACCAGTCTCACCAACCTCTGCCCAGCAAAAGGGTGAACGACATGGTCTTCCATACAAAGCCTCAAAAGGAGCCATGCCGATAGTAGAGTGGAAGCTGTTGTTGTAGGCAAACTCTACTAAAGGCAAGTGTCGTACCCATGATCCTCCGAAATCCAGAACACATGCTCGCAGCATGTCCTCCAATGTCTGGATAGTCCGCTCTGTCTGTCCATCAGTCTGAGGGTGAAAAGCAGTGCTAAGGCGTAGCTGGGTGCCAAAAGCATGTTGTAACCCCTTCCAGACTCGAGAGGTGAACCGAGTGTCCCGATCTGAGATGATAGTCTTCGGAACTCCATGAAAACGCACCACCTCATCCACGTACCTCTGTGATAAGGTACTCACAGGTCCTGACTCCTTGATGGCCAAGATGTGAGCAGATTTTGTCAGTCGATCCACCACTACCCAGATAGCATCATGCCCGCCCTGAGCTCTGGGTAGTCCTGTGACGAAGTCCATCGAGACGTCGTCCCACTTCCACTCGGGAACATCTAAAGTATGCAACAAACCACCAGGAACGTGGTGTTCAGCCTTCACCTGTTGACACACCAGGCATTTAGCCACAAACTCTGCCACTGCCCGTTTCACCCCGAGCCACCAAAACTGTCTTCTCAGGCCTTGGTACATTTTCGAAACACCTGGATGTACTGCCAAGGCTGAGCTATGGAACTCACGAAGGACTTCATCACGCATCACCTCTGGAACAAACAACCTTCCATGAAAGAGCATCCGATGTCGGCTGTCCTCCGACCATCCTTCCGGAGTGTTCCCCTGATCGACACGATCCCGCAACACTTCCACCTCAGGGTCTCCCCACTGAGACTCTTCCACTTGCTGCAACAAAGAGGACTGTACCGTCATCTGAAACAAGCAGCCTATAGCACCTTCCACCCTCGCATCCAAGTGCAAGGCAGCCAACTCCCCCATCGCCTTCCAAGCATCAGCAGATTCCCGAACCACTTCCTGATGCGGCTTCCTGCTCAGGGCATCAGCCACAACGTTTCCCTTACCTTCAGTGTACGAGATCTCAAAGTCGTAGTCTTGGAGAAACTCGACCCATCTCCGCTGTCGCAAGTTCAAGTCACGCTGGGAGAAGATATAGCGCAAGCTCTTGTGATCGGTGAAGACCACAAAGCGCTCCCCAAAGAGGTAATGTCGCCACAGCTTCAATGCGAACACTACTGCTGCAAGCTCCAAGTCATGGGTGGCATAGTTCCGCTCGTGAGGACGCAACTGCCTAGACCCATAGCAGATCACACCCTTCTTCTGCATCAGCACACATCCCAAGCCAAGGCTAGAGGCATCACAAAACACCTCATACAAGGATCCTTCCTCTGGCAACCTAAGGATGGGAGCACTAACCAACTTCTCCTTCAGGTAGTCGAAAGCTTCCTGGCACTGCTCATTCCACAGGAAGACCTGATTCTTCCTAGTCAAAGCTGTCAACGAAGCAGCAACTAGAGAGAAGTCCGAGACGAACCTCCGATAGTATCCAGCCAACCCCAAGAAACTACGAACTTCTGCCACGCTCTTGGGTGCTGTCCAAGAAACAACTGCTTCTACCTTCGACGGGTCCACTGACACTCCATGCTGAGACACCACGTGCCCAAGGAAGTGTACTTCTTGCGTCAAGAACTTACATTTTTACAACTTTCCATAAAGCTGATGGTGCCGAAGGACTTCCAAGACAGCCCTGAGATGCTCAACGTGCTCCTCCTTTGATCTTGAGTAGATCAAGATGCCATCGATGAACACAACGACGAACTGGTCCAGGAACTCTCGGAAGACAAAGTTCATAAGACCATGAACACAGCTGGTGCATTCGTAACCCCAAACGGCATCACTACAAACTCGAAGTGCCCATACCTGCACCTGAAAGCTGTCTTTGGGATGTCACTGTCTTTTACCCTCAGCTGATGATATCCCGACCGCAGATCAATCTTAGAAAACCAACATGCTCCCCTCAGCTGGTCGAAGAGATCATCTATTCTCGGAAGGGGGTAACGGTTCTTGACCGTTACCTGATTCAGCCTCCGGTAGTCTATGCATAGCCTGAGACCACCATCCGCATTTTTCACGAACAGAACCGGAGCACCCCATGGCGACACACTGGGTCGAACGAAACCCTTCTCCATCAGATCGTCAATCTGAATCCGCAACTCCCGCAACTCCGAAGGTGCCATCCGATAAGGAGCCATCGAGATCGGACGGGCACCTGGCTGTAAGTCTATCCCAAACTCAACATCACGTCGAGGGGGTAGAGTCACAACCTCCTCGGGAAAGACATCGAGGAATTCCCCAACAACTTCTGGAACATTCATCATCTCCGTATCAGCTGGAACCGCTAATATCCCACCCAACAAAGAAAAGAGAGGCTTCACATGCCGGCTTCCCACCTGATAGCTCCTCTCGCCAACAAAAGTCACACGCTGTCCATCCATATCGGAGAACACGACTCTTCTCTGGAAGCATTCGATAACAGCACTAACAGAGAACAGCCAGTCGATGCCTAAGATGACGTCGTATGGCTGCATCTGTAGCAAAAGAAGATCTCCAATAGACCGATGTGGTCCCAACGTCAGCTCGCATCCCCGACAAACACAAGACAACCGGGTCTGACCTCCAACAGGCGTACTCAGTACCAGGGGTATAGAAAGTCTCTCTATGATTAGACCCAAAGCATGGGCTAGACTGGGTGCAACAAAAGAGTGCTAAGCTCTTGAATCGAACAAGGTAGAAACAAGAGTGCTGAACAAACAGATCGTACCTCGTACCACCTCTGGTCCTGCTGGAGCTGCCAACTCTGCTGCGTGCAACTGTCCACGCCCAGCTCCTCTGCCTCTCTGATGTCGACCGCCTCCCCGACCACGCCCTGGTCGAGGTCCCTGAGGAGCACCCTGAGATCGGCCTCCTCCTACAGGGTCTACCCTCGGAGGGCCCTGCTGCTGCTGAAAGGGCCTCGACGGCAACTGCTGCTGAGGCGGGTACTGATCCTGACCACCTCCACCGTGCTGAGCTCTGGTCGGGCACTGACTTCGGACGTGCCCGAAACCTCCACAAGAAAAACACTTCAGTCCAGGACTCGAGAAGGAAGGACGAGGGCCTGAAGACCTGAACTGGAACCGCTGGGGCCTACTCCCCACCGGCCTGAACCTGGAAGGTCCGGTCGCAGGAGGTCTGCTACTGACTTCCTTCCCCTTCGACGGACCCTCCTGGATCCCTTCTCGGGGTGCACCTTCCTGCAAGTGCATCCTCTCTACAACTTCCGCCTTCTTCTGTACGGCTAAGTATGTCGGAAGGGTGAAGGGGGTCACAACATACTGGAGCGAAGGACGAAGCGCCTCTTCCAAACGTCTCGCCCGAGACTCTTCATCCGGAAAGAGTTCTAGAGCAAAGAGTAGGAGATTCTTGAACTTAATTCCCAACTCTCGAACAGTCATACTCCCCTGCTGAAGGGAGAGCAACTCCTGACGCTTTTCCGCCTTGATCAAAGAAGAAAGGAATTCCTCTCGGAACTCCTTTTCGAAGTCAGCCCATGGAATCTCTGCCTCCTTCCTCTCCCCGAGGTAGAGCATCCACCATTGGCGCGCCGCGCCTCTCAGCTGACTGACCGCTAGGGGGACCCAGTACTCCTTCGGAGCACAGATCAAGGTAAAAGCGATCCCTAGCTCTTCAAGCCACCCCTTCGTCTCCAGGTCCGAAGTACTTCCCTCGTACTTCTTGAGAGTCTGACGCTGGAAAGAACGGAGGGTCTTCTGCGACTGGCTGTCTTCCTCCTCTCGATCGATCCTCAGTTGATCGATCGCCTGAACCTGCTGGGCCTCAGCCACCTGAGCCACCTGGGAACACCGTCCAGGTTCCATAGCTGTACGGTAAACAAGGAAAACCTAAGCCCGAGTAGTAAGGAGATTTCTTAAGGGTTCATTTTATCATTTTACTTTATTCCCAGAACGCCCCAAATCAAGTAAAACACAAACATGATGATGCATGTACCTTTCCTAGGGTTTCTACCCTAAAATCAATGTAGCCTCACTTGGTTGTTCGGTAGGCTCAGAGTCCTTGCATTGGATCACGGGGGGCCCTAAAATCCCATGTCCTAGCCGGTCTTCCCTGGCCTATGTCACACACCAAGATCAGCTAACACTGTTTCCCTACCATCCCATGCAATCCTCACTGTGTCTAACTCCAGACTCCATCCTATCTCTCAACCATTCCTCTGATACCATTCTGTCACGACCCCCTTCCATCAAAGATGCCCCTCCTGAGCTGGCAATGGTGAAAGGGAGATAATGACCCCCGAGTCCCGCCTCCAGTAGGCCCCGGGGTGGCGACTAGCACCAAGGGTATGAGTTTATTTTTTTTTCAATCATGGGAGGCATTACCCTTTTTATAGTTAGGATCGGAAATAGGACAAGTCAACCACCAAAAAGGAAAAAGAACAAAGGTGCTGAAAAGAAACCCAAAACAGTCCCATATGCATGTATAAATAAACTGAAACAGGTACAAGTACAAATAAGCTTAAAGTACAAGTGAGTACAGTACCAAAAGAAAAACAAGAAAACAACAACTGCACAGCTCCCACTGCCTGACTAGTAGGGTCCCGCACAGCCCTGGTAGTCCTCCTGAAAACCTGAAACAACGTAGGGTGAGCATACAAGTATACTCAGTAGAGAACCTAAAGCTCTCGTGCACAAGTGGGGAGACACCCTAAGGTCCTGTGAGAAAACAGAAGAACCAGAAACTAACAAGGAAAAACTATCCACCCAGCCTCACTGGTCACACTCACCAAGTAACACAAACAAGTTTAGTATATATATAGAACAAAAGTATTGGGTACCCCGCACCATTTCCCACTTAATTAGATGCTGCTCTTCCTAACGGCAAACGTCCTGACGCTACCACACTCTTCCTGCCCACACACACCTGGGCCAAACCACGCATCCCGCCCGCACACACCTGGGACTCACAACCACGCATCTCGCCCGCACACACCTGGGCCACAACCACTAACCCGCCCGCAGACACCTGGGCCTCATCCCGAAGGTTCTTGGGAATGGTAAGCCTGCCCGAAGAGTCTTGGGCTAAAGGTCGCCTCAAGCCATCACAGCCTCTGAGACCTACCCGAAGAGTCTTGGGTGTAAGGTCACCTCAAGCCATCATAGCCTATGGAAGAAGGAGCAGGAAGGAGCTAGTAACTAAGGGGGAACACCATCTCCCATAAAATGGGAGTGTTCGGCACTAGGTGCTTGACATGGGTGTGGTGCGACAAAACACAAAGATACAATTATATATATACATATACCAAACACACAGCCCAACCTATGGCTTCTTAAAAAGAGGAACTGAGCATGTGCCTCGGCACTGCTACCACGAAGCATGCATCAATAACCAAACAATCATCCCCCAACCCCATTTAGGTTTTCATGTTTCATGCAATGGTTTAACAAATTATTACTACTGGGCAACTATCATCCAGACAAAACCTTTCACAAACATATCCCTGCCATCCACAACCAAGGTTAGGTAAAACGCAAGCAACCACATGCCATTTCATTTACAAAAGATTATCACAACCATACAACATTCCATCATTCATTTATTTCAAAGTTCCACACATAAAACCCTTTCCACACACAAAACATTTCCGCATTTGAAAACACCTTTTACTTTCAAAACACTTTTCATAATCAAAAAACTTTTCATAAATAAAGGCATTTTCCACAACCAACCACTTCCCATTTCAACCCCATCGTTTACAAAAACATTTCCCACAAAACAACCAAACCACCAACATGTTCATTATTCCAATTTTGTTCAACCGGGGTGATCACAAAAGGTTTTCATTCTCATTTAATCAGCCAGTCTTTACGTGCTTATCCATTTTCCATGTTTTAACAAAACCAACCACAAACAATTCAGATATCAATTGTGCACGCAAAGGCCACCAATGGCCTTGATTTTCAGTAGGCAAAGACCTTTTAATCCAAAATCACAATCAGAAGATAAAGAAACTGGAAGGCAATAGAAATAGCACAAAACCCCAAACCCTTCTTTATCCGGTTATTATCTTTATTTAAAGTTCAACTGCATCCCATGGAACAAAAGAAAAATATCCCACCCCGCATGTTGCACCAAATAGAGAGACGAAGGTAAACCCCTACCTCAAAAGGTCCTGATCACGTCGCTTCCGACGACGTCCTTCGGTGTCCTCCGCCTTCGCCAAACCCGACAAACGCCTCCTAGGATGGAAGCTGGAGAAGGAAGGCCGGAAGGAAAGGTGACAAGTCCGGGCTTAGAAGCTTCGTCTCGTCGCTACGATCCTGTGTCCGCTGACGGATCGTAATTCGGAGCTCGGACAAAGAAGTTAGAGGAGGAATACTTCTCGATTGTCCAAGAGCGTCGTCGTGCGACAAAGAAGCGATCGATATGGAAGATAAAACATGACCTCGTTCTTATATAGGCAACGAATAGGTAAATCCGTATTCAGCGTGCATTAATGAATACACGATGTGACCGTACATACGTTACATGTTTTGATTGGTTAACACACAACACGTCACGCGGTTTCCACGCATTTTAATAATAATGATAATTCTATCAATATGTGGTGTTTTGTTGACCCGAGGCATGAGTCATAAAAGTAGCTCATTAATGGTCTTAAAATGACCGTCATAATTTCAGGGTTACGCTGTCACTGACGGATCGTCAATCCGATACCGTATGAGGGAGATACGTTGGATACAAGATCCCGTAATAATAACAATATTAAATCTATTAATTCATGAGCGTTTCGGGTACCCAATCCGAAAACTCGAAAAAGACATCCAATATCGGACTCATAATTTTCGTCTCGTAGTCAGGGTCGCACTGCCACTGACGGTTCGTGAAACCGAGGTCGCACGAAGAAGTTATTGTGAAAAAAGTGTTTTATTATCAAAAAAAAATGATAACAATATTTTATTAATTAATTAATTATTTATTTCTCTAACTCCAATCAATCACCATTTGTCATTTTTCACGCTGGAAATTCATCACCAATTATCTCCTTTACTATTTATTTCACACTTAATTTTATTCCCATTAATATCTTATAACTCCTCCCTCTCTCCAATCTTTATTAATTCTTTCTCCCAAGATTCTCTCCCACAAAAAGTGGCGCCTCTCTCTTATATTTATTTTTCAATAAATTTTATTTTCTCTCTCCAATCTTTATTTTGTTGGTGCACCTCCCCTTTTATTTCATATTATTATATTTTTTCATCTTCTCTCTCCTTGTGGCACGCCCCAAATTTATTTTAAACCTTTATTTATTTATTTTTACACAATTATCATAACATCTTTAATTTATTCTCATATCTCAAATCTCATTGCATTTAATTCAAAACATAATTCTCATTAAATCATTATTACCAGATCTATCAAAAAAAACCAACATTATTATTATAATTATTTAGTATAACACTTATAACAAAACCCCAAATAAAATTTATTAACACGTCACCATTTATTATTATTAATAATTATTATTTTTGATGTTCGCCGCATTGACCACATCAAAAAAAAACGTTTTTACAAAGTAATCGACCGGAGAGGTCCGGGCCATTACACTAAAATTTGGCCATAATTTAGTGAAGTTTGAATAGATCGTTGGCATCGAGTTTTAAGGAAACTTTATTAAGAAAGTTTTAGAAGATTTGAAGGTGGTCGAATGAAGATGAATTGAGCGGGAAAATTCAAATATTAATTTTTGGATGCCCGTGTTTTCTCCTTGAATTTTAGAGGAAGTGTGCCTATATAAAGGGGTGAAGACACGATTCAAATCGTCACTATTAGTGTGCATGAAGGAGTAGAAGTGTTGGAGTTTTTGTGAGAGCATAGTGTGAGTTTTCAATTGAGTTTCTACATGGATGAAGAAGTTACATTGGACCGAGTTTTTTCAGATAAAGAAGGAGGCACATCAAACCGAGTTTCACCAGATCGAGGTGTGACGAACAGAGCATACTAAACAAAGTTCTAGCGGATGAACTTTTGCTAAGGAAATTTTCCTAACAAAGTTTTTGAAAGGTGAGTTTGGGTTGATCTAGGACATTCTTGTATTAGGAGGAAGTTTTGAGACCTACAAACTTTTCAGAGAGTTGTTGAAGAAGTTGAAGAAGTTGTATGCAGGAGAAGGTGATCCAACTTGCTTGTGGAGGAAAAACATCTAAAGTAGAATATCTTTCTACAGTGTATCAGAAAAGAAGAAGGAAGAGCTTGTAGTTGAGGTGTAGAACGAGATGCAGAAAAGACTTGTGGCCAGGGCGTATAACCAGTTATGAAGGAAGCAGATACAAGGACTGTTGGGGGTATAACCAACTGTGACAGAAAAGTTGATTGTTGGGGTGTAGAAACTAGGGTTAGCTAGAGGAATGATTTCTGGGGTGCAAAACCAGTTGTTATCTATGCCTTTGTAATCCTAAAAGGGTGCTAGTAAATGAATCCATATTGCGTGGATAACCAACATGATAAGAAGTAGGACTTTGTACTGAATATTGTAAATATTACGTGCTAATCTCTCTTTATATTTACTGCATACGAAGTATGGTTGAGATATATCTTTGAGTGAATCGAAACTATAACAGGTTTCAGAGGTTGAGATTTGAGAAGAATTCATAAAAGAAAACTAATGTTAATTCACCCCCTCCCTCTCTCAATGATCTCACATTGATCCAGAATCTTCAGAAATGTCAAACAAAGGTAAAGCGGTGACAAACAAAAAGTAAGTTGATGACAAATGAGTATAATAATAGAAACAACGACAATAAAAAAGGGAGAACATAATATAAAAGGTCATAAAATCAAACATTTCATTAACATATGGGAAATAAAAAGTCATCATAATTATTATTATAGCATCCATAAAATAAATGATAATTCATAATGATTAATTAATTATTCAATTTGTAGTTCATTTTCACAATAAAAAAAACTTAAGAAACGGTATTTGACTATAGTGTTTGTAGAGAGGATTCCGGTCCTGTATAATCACTGGTTTCGCCTGTAGCCGAAGTGAAAATGCACAAAGCCAGTTTCCAAGACCCCTTCCCTCCCACACAACTCCCAGAATCTTGCTTGATTTCCCCGTTTTTTTATCCACATTGATGGCTTTCCCTTGGATGAATAAAATATATTTTCCCGCTTCCATTTCATCTTCTTGTCGTTTTCAGCTCGCCTGTGTGATTGTAACCCTGATTCATTTGTGTTTGTTGTCGAATCTCACATTTGCAGATGTTTTTGAGTCTCCAATGCAGCTTCGACCCTCTGGGTCGATGAAATACCGATCAAGATCCAAAAGGATCCTCTACGTCGAGGATTACGGTGCTAAAGGTGATGGTCTTCATGACGATACCAAGGTACGGATCCAAAACTAGTCACCATTCATACCCTCCCTCTCCCTCTCCCTCTCCCTCTCTGCGCATTCGCATCTAAGCTGCCAAATTATCTCATTATAGACGCGATCGATGCCTGAGGAACTCATATTATTACCTAAAACAATAGTTGTCCTGGAATTTCCAATTGGGTATTCAAAATTGAATTGTTCTCCAATATCTTAACACTATGTTTGGTCAAGAAATGATTTTGATTTCTCTTCATTTTATTTGCAATTTAAGTTGTCTCCTAACACCAGCTCATACACTGTTTGGTTTTTCTGCTTTTCTGCTAGGAAACGAGCTATAGCATGTGTTTGCTTGAAAGCCGTTGTAAAGCTTACAACCTGCTTTTACTATATGCATTTTATATGTTATTAGGCTTTCAGAGATACTTGGAATGTTGCCTGTTCTCTCACCAAAGGCGCTACCATTGTAATTCGAGGTGGGAGCACTCATCTTGTCCATCGAACCAACTTCATTGGGCCTTGTAGGTCAAGAATGACTCTAAGGGTATGAGCCTAGTGCTGCGATGCAAACCCCTTCAACTATGCCTTTATTCCCTCTAAATGATTTTAGTTAGACCCCCACTATCTTGTAAAAATTCTTTCCTACAATTCAGTGACTGCTTCAATGACTATCATATTTACATTTTCCCAATAGATTTATGGCATCATCATTGCTCCCAAAAGTCCTGATGCCTGGAAGGGTTTGAATCCACGAAAATGGATCTATTTTATGGGAGTGAACCACTTAGCTTTAGATGGAGGAGGAACCATCAATGGAATGGGACAGGAATGGTGGCACCGATCTTGTAAGCTAAACAAGACAAATGTATTCCTCTCCTTTTTACACGAACCAGTGTTTTTGTTAGAGAATTTTCTTTTGTTTTCCTCGGAATTCTAATGCAGATGTTAATTTCTGCATGCTTTTGCCTTCCCAGCCATGTAAACATGCTCCGACGGTTGGTGTCTATTTCTCTTTTTTTTGCCCACCCATTTTTTGGCCCGACTTGCCTATTATGGGTTGCAGGCGATCATGTTCCATAGGTGCAACAATTTAAAGATCAAGAACCTTATGGTGAAGAATAGTCAGCAAATGCATGTGGAATTTACTGATTGTGCCGGCGTTACTGCTTCCCATCTCAAAGTCATTGCCCCAGCTTTCAGCCCTAACACTGACGGTATCCACATTAGTGCTTCCACTCACGTCCAAGTCATGGACAGTATTATTAGAACAGGTGGATCATTCCACAAAATATTTTTTTGTTTATATTGTTTTCATTGCACTTGACAATTATGCTTGAAATTTCATCACAATACTGAATCTGTTTGGATTTGGATTCTAAAGCAGGCGATGACTGCATCTCCATTGTCAGCAATTCCTCTAGGATTAAAATCACTAATATTGCATGTGGGCCAGGCCATGGCATAAGGTACAAACAATTATAAAGTCTTTCGTTTGTGCTTGAACACACCTTTTTACTCAGTAAATCTAAACTATTTATCTGCTCGCTGTCCATCAGCATCGGAAGCTTAGGAAAATCACACTCATGGGCACAGGTGCATGATGTCGTTGTAGATGGAGCTTACCTTTCTAACACTGAGAATGGTGTGAGAATCAAGACATGGCAGGTAAAGCCCTTTACTTTGACTCCTCTCCTTTCCCCAAAAGGGAATCAATGTCTTTATTATTTCTTTTCCTTCTTTGTCTTGGGTCCCTGAAAATTTTCAGGGTGGTCATGGCTTTGTCTCCAACATCATTTTCCAGAATGTGTTCATGGAGAATGTGTCAAATCCAATAATAATAGACCAGTACTATTGTGATTCTGTCTTTCCCTGCACGAATCAGGTATCTGTTTTAAAGTTCCCTACTTTATGCCTGGTGCCCTTCAATTCTTTTTTTCCCGCGATCACAAGTTCAGGAGAAACATTTCCAGGAGAAATTGCTCATTGTTTTCATGACTCAACTAAAGGTTCTGTTTGACAACACTTGTTATCTCTTATGACAAGTTCTTTTTAACAACACTTCTATAAGCAGTTTTCAATAAGCACTGTCATACGGAGCCTTTGAGCCATGATTGATGTGCTGGAAGGATGTATTGTAAACAAGGCATAGAAAGTTTAAATCCGATTGCACAATCTCATTAAAAGATTGATAATCCATATATGTTTCAAGTGCATTGATTGTGATTGCAGACTTCAGCTGTGAAAGTAGAGGGCATAACCTTCAAGCGCGTTGAAGGAACTTCGGCCACGGATGAAGCTGTAAGATTTGCCTGCAGCGACACTTACCCATGCGAGCGAATACTTTTAGAAGATGTTGTATTGGTGTCATCTTCCCCAGGAGGAATCTGTACATGTTTTTGTTGGGAAGCTCATGGATCCAGCCATGGTGTCATAGACCCCCCTCCTTGTTTCTCCAGCCCTCAAAGCATCATCCATCAGAAAACTCAAAATTTTAGATCTGTTTCTCAGTCCATCACTGGATGGTCAGCCAATGCCTATAAATTAATAGACTAGTTCCTTATGGTTTTCTTTTCCTTGAACTTTGTGACCACTGACATAAGCCCTATTGAATGACAAAGTCTTCGTTGCTAACACAATTACTAACACACTTTGAGCAATCTGTTCATATTTTCAGAACTTGTTATCTAACCCTCTTTTTATATTAGTAGTATTACTTATGAATCACATTCATAATTATAATGTCTAAAGAAGGCTTTGTGTGATTAAATTACCCACTTGTTTGCATTGAAACGTTCCTTATGTTCAAGACTAAGTATGAGCATGAGACATGGATGATATCAATTTGACATAACTCATATGTTAGATCATTTGAGTAGACTGAATAATGGATTAATACATCTCATGTATTTATGTATGTATTATCCTGAAATTTCTCAGTATCACTCTATCTAGTGTTATGATGTCATTGCTTATCACACAAATAGACAAATTTCATTTTTTCTTAGCCATGATTTCTCTCATGGCCGGTAACTTACCTAATGCGACTTCGTTTGATTTTAAAATGATGTAGGAGCAAAGTCAAAACATGGAAGTTCTCATATACTAACCTTTCTAGTCTCATGTCATGTGAAAATTGTAAATTGTCATTATCCACTTGAGAAACATCAATGATATGTATGATAATTAATTTGAACTCCAAGCGAGTCAATTTGGTAGACAAGTTCTCTAACATGCATCAAATGAGTGTGTCATATCTCTATAAGTCTTGATTCATACTCGACAATTTATCACAAACCATTATTTCCAAGATAATCATTGACCATGACTAATGACGTAGTATATATCCAGTAATACCAGGGGGTTATTATTTATAAATATTTCTTGTCAAATTACCATACAAATATAAATAAATGACAAATGGACACCCTTTAATAATAATAAATACATCATACATGTTGGGTCTCAATTCATCATCTCGATATTAGCTTTGGGGTAACTTCTCC
This sequence comes from Viscum album, assembly GCA_963277665.1. Classification (NCBI taxonomy): domain Eukaryota; kingdom Viridiplantae; phylum Streptophyta; class Magnoliopsida; order Santalales; family Viscaceae; genus Viscum; species Viscum album. The sequence continues at coordinate 1,325,656,269 of OY728147.1, forward strand.
CATTTGTATTAAGACCAATCTTCCACATATCTAATACCAAGGGATTTAACATCGTCATCATGCTTTTGTTGTGGTATTGGGTTTTTTAGTGAATCTGCTAGGTTTTCATTCATAGTTACTTTTGATATATTGGCATAACATCTTTCAATAATTTATCTATTGAGTTGATATTGTTGGGGATTGAATTTTGGTGACATAGGGATTCTTTGGCTTGTGCAATCACTCTATTTTTGTCAAAAAAATATTTCAATACAACCCACAATGCCAAGAACTATATTATTTTGTTGCATCAAATGCCACAATGCATTCAAATCCAACTATGGAACCAAAGATTGTTTGCTTGAAACTCTTCCAACTTACAACACCTCCATCCACACTAAACACATATCCAAACTATGACATAAAATCATTTATGTTTGTCTGGAAACTAACATCGTTGTAATCCCTTACAAGGGGATCAACTTCTTCTCCATAGATTAATTGTCACGACCCGCCCTCGGGGCCCGTGCCGTGACTACCCCAAGCCCGCCTTCCATAGGCCAGGGGCTGGCGACTAGCACCAAGGCGTAAATCCCAACAAGAAGGGAAGACATTGCATTTGAAAAGTAAACAAGCACCACAGAGTAAGCAAACGAAAAGTAAACACTAAGTAAAAACTGTACAAGTTGTGCTGAAAGTAAAAGGGGCTGAAAATACAAGCCCAACAGTAAAGTACAACTGAAAGGAAAAACAACAACTAAAAGGGAAAACTGTAGCGTCGAGCCGTCCTCTGGAAATCCCACCTGAAGGGTGGGTACAGATAGCCTCCACTGCTCCTCGGGTCCACCTGACCGCTCCGAGTACGTCCCGCCCAGTGGTCCACCTCCAGGTACCGTCCTGCTCCGCACGCCTCCACCACGATCAACGTTGTCCGTCGTCTGCAACCAACACAACGTAGTGCGGGCAAAACCCGTGCAGAGTTGAGTATAAGCTACTCAGTAGGGACCCCGAGACCCCTGAAGGTCTCCCGAAATCCACAAAGGATAATCCACAAAGGAAGGATACAATCACGAAGTAACATCTGACACGGCTTAGGAATATGCCCATACATATACCTAAGTCATCAATTCCCGTTCGGCTCCAATGTCCGAGCTCAAGCACAACCCAGTCCACACAGGAAAGCAAAACGTACACCCACACAGGATAGCTCAACACAATCCACAAAGGAGAGTAAACAGTAAATCCACACAGGATAGCTCAACACAATCCACAAAGGAGAGTAAACTGTAAATCCGCACAGGATAACTCAACACAATCCACAAAGGAGAGTAACGCAAAATTCAGCTCACACAGGTATACTTCTTCGGATGACGATAAAGATGATCACTGATCCATCTAAGTCGTCGGACCCACGAAGGATCGATAGGTAACTAACCCCCGCAATGACCCACACAGGATCGGGCCCACACAGGACCTGTAGGCGCTGGCTCACACAGAACCGCTGAGCGCAGACCCACACAGGATCGGACCCACACAGGATCGGGCCCACACAGGTCCGGGCCCACACAGGACCTGTAGCACTGATCCACGGAGGATCGCTGAGTGCAGTAGTCGTCGCAGTCCACTGAGGATCTCTGCACAGTCGTCGCCGCAGTCCACTGAGGATCTCTGCACGATCGTCGTCAGAGTCCACGAAGGATCTCTGCACAGTCGTCGCTGTCGAAGTAGCAGTCGCAGCCAACCTAGGGTTCCCGCACACAGCAAGCTCGTTCGGGAGGGTCCGCTCCACGAGCCGAGAGGCTGATACATCAACTGACACAAAGTCCGAAGTTGGCGTATCCAAAAGTTCCGTATCGTCAACAGGAACTCAACGTCGCAGACGACGCGTCAATCGGACGCCCGGTCTGAGAGTTATTGGCATTTTCGTCCCAAGGGCCCGGTTGGTTTTTTAAGGCAAAACTAACCCGACCGCACTCCACCTGCGTCCAAACCTCGAGCGGAGTATGCCAAAAGATCCGTCTCACTTAGTGGAAAACAACAAAGCTGACGGCACGTCAATCGGACGTCCGTAGCTCAAGATATGAGCGTTTCCGCTCCGAGGGCCCGGTTGGTTTCGTGTACGAACCAACCCGGCCGAACTCAAAGTACTCCAAAACCTTGAGTGCGATATACCGAAACGACCGTCTCGATCCAAGGATCGCGTTGCCGCTGACGGCGAGTCGTTTGGAGGCCCGTAACTCATTTTACGGGCGTTTGAACGAAGACCGTCCGAAGACGGGGGGTACGGGCCCGGGCCGACCCGGCCCGACCCACCCCCGGGAGTCGGCCGAACCGGGTCGACCCGACCCGGTCCGACCCGGTCCGGTCCAGCCAGGGCACGGCCGGCCGGTCGGACCGGCCTGGCCCGGTTCGGCCGAGCGGCCGAACGGCCGAGGCACGCGGGGCGCCGCCCCCGCGGCCTGGTGGTGCCGCGACCCCCCGCGTGGGGCCGCGCTGAGTCGGGACGCGGCTTCAGCCGCGTCCGAGGGCACCGGACCCGCGCGGCTGCGGGTCCGCGGGTGCCGCCGCCGCCGCGCTGAGTCGCGGCGGCCTGTCCGACGGCGCGCCGGGGCGCCGCCGCTCCCGGCTGTCGGCACCGCCGCGCCGGCGACCCGCGCCGCCGACGAGTTCCGCGGGCCACCGGGATCGTTCCGGTGGTCCGATTCTCTTCCCATCTGCGCCGTTGCTCCTCCCGGGACTCGTTCTTCACTGCGGGATCGTCAAACATCCGTTGCGACACGTTCCATCGTCGCCCGTCAAATCCGCACAAAGCGAAGAACGGCGGAGGGTCGTCGGGCCGTGTTCGTTTGGCCCGCACCCTCCGTGTTAGAGATAAACAAACGGGGGAATTTTATTCCACACAGGAAGCAACAATTTTAATAAGATTAAAATTGTTCACAATTCGGTTCTTTAATTTCTTTAAAGAAACATTGACGGGAATAATAAAAAAAGGGGTAATTCCCAAAATAAATCCCTACCTCGTCGATCGTCACGCACGGGCGTTCTTCGCGGAAAAGCTCATCGCGGAAGAGAGGGATCGTCGCGTCGTCGCGGAATCCGGCGTTGAGTCGGCGAACTCAACGCACCATGAAACAACAGATTTAATTTAATTAATTAAATCCGTGTTTTTGGTTAAGAACCACGAAGGAGATAAAAAGGAAGGTCCGAGACTCTTACCTCAAGCAGCCGATCGAAGATCCGTCGCGGAGGAAGAGACGTCGCAGAAGAACGTTGTCGACGTTGCGGATCACGGCGTCGCGTCGTCGATTTCCGGGTTCGGCGTTCTTCGCGTTCTTCGCGAAGGAGGAAGAAGAAACAAGGATTATGTCTCAACGAGTAATCCCCCAAAAGATTTTGGTTGGTCTTATTTTATTAATATGCCAACACACGAAAACAGGTTAAGAAACGATTGAATTAATTTGTTGAATTAATTCAATGAAAGAAACATCCCATTTAATTCACGAAATAAACCGCCCAATTAAATGGTCTGTTAAGATTTTAAGAAACGCGTCAGTTGACTCCCATTAAGACGGGTTTTCGCGGGTGCGTTTCTTAGCGGAAAGAAACGGCGGGGCTCGTGCGGGCCCCACCTCACAAATATCCTACCAAGGGGGTAGGATATTTCTGGATAGCATCCTATCCGGTTCAACTCAGTTCAAGCCGCCTTTAAGTGGCTTCAAGTGGCTTCCAAGTGGCTTAAGTGAAATAAAATAAAGTTGTCGCAAAATTATTTTATTTCTTAACTTTAATCCCGAAAATTAAAAACCACACCCGAGCAAACGCAACTCCGGAAGAGGCGTTTCTAAGCGAATACCGGCGCTGCGATTTCATCGGTGCCCTCAGAATTCGATTCCGGGCACCGGTTCAAAAGTTAGAAAAACCCGCTCGTCCGTTCACTGAACGTACCCGAGCCAAACTTCGGAAAATGATTCCGGGCACACCGAGCCTCGGAATTAGGTGTCGTCAGAAACTGCGCTCTTACAAAATTCCAAAGAAAATTAAGAAAAAAAATTTCCTTGAAATTTACGGGTCTTTACATTACTCCCACCTCAGGACTTTACGTCCCCGTAAAGATACATCATAAACTAGGGAAACAAATGTGGGTACTGAGCACGCATCTGAGCCTCTCGCTCCCAAGTGCTCTCCTGGAGGTTCCCGTGCTGCCATCTGATGCGCACAAGAGGAATCGATCGCCCACGTAGGACCCGCTCCTGTCGATCATCTATCTCCACTGGAACCTCCGCAAAAGTCGCCCCATCATCCACGTCTAGCTCCCCATAGTCAATGATGTGCGTCGGGTCGTGCACGTATCTCCTCAGCTGGGATACGTGGAAGACGTCGTGCACCCGATGCAACTGAGGTGGCAGAGCCAGGCGATAAGCCACCTCGCCAATCCTGCTGAGGACCTGAAAAGGCCCGATGAAGCGTGAAGACAACTTGCCGCCCCGGCCAAATCTCTGCAACCCACGTCGAGGTGAGACACGCAAGAAGACGTGGTCGCCATCCTCGAACTCTAGTGGCCTCCGCCTCCTGTCAGCATATGACTTCTGCCGGCTCTATGCTGTCCTTATCCGCTCCTGGATGACCTGGACCTTCTCTGTCGTGGCCCGGACCATCTCTGGTCCCACAAGTGCTGACTCCCCAGGGTCTGTCCAGCACAAAGGAGATCTGCAAGGCCTGCCGTACAACACCTTGTAGTGTGCCATCCCGATGGTGGAGTGGTAGCTGTTGTTGTATGCGAACTCCACCAAGGGTAGGTGGTCCTCCCAGCTGCGACCAAAGTCAAGGACACATGCACGGAGCATGTCCTCGAGAGTCTGAATGGTCCTCTCCGTCTGACCATCCGTCTGAGGGTGAAAGGCGGTGCTCAGGCGTAGCCGCGTCCCGAACGCCTCCTGCAACCCCTTCCAAAGCCGGGAAGTAAAGCGAGCGTCCCGATCAGAGATGATAGTCGAAGGCACACCGTGAAGCCGTACAATCTCCTGAACGTAGAGACATCACAAGCTCTCCACTGAGCCCTGCTCTCGGATGGGTAAGAAGTGTGCCGACTTGGTGAGTCGGTCAACAATCACCCAAATGGAGTCGTGACCTCTGGAAGTGCGTGGAAGTCCAGTCACGAAGTCCATAGATATGCCATCCCACTTCCACTCCGGGACCTCTAAGGGTTGTACCAAGCCTGCTGGTACCTGGTGCTCTGCCTTCACCTGCTGGCAGGTGAGGCACCGCGAAACGAACTCTGCCACAGCCTTCTTCTTGCCCGGCCACCAGTGCTGACGTCTGAGATCCTGGTACATCTTCGCCACTCCAGGATGTACCGCCAAAGGAGAAGTGTGGAACTCTCTCATCACCTCCTCTCGTAAAGCAACTGGTACCAAGGTACGTCCTCTGAAAAGGACATCGTGCTCTGCTCCAAGGGAGAAACCATCAGGTGCCTGTCCCGAGGATATCTGTGCACGCCGTGTCTCACAGTCAGCGTCCCCACGCTGTGCCTCTCTGACCCGCTGTAGAAGTGGAGGAGAGACTGTGAGAGACTGAAGGAAGGCTGCTCCGTCTCTATCCACGAAGGATATCTACAAGGCGGCTAGCTGCTCTGTCGCCTCCTCAAGCAGCTGGATGCCCGTCCTCCTGCTGAGGGCATCGACTACCACGTTCCCCTTTCCAGAAGTATAGACTATCTCAAAGTCATAGTCCTGGAGGAACTCGAGCCATCGCCGCTGTCTCAGATTCAGGTCCTTCTGAGAGAAGATGTACCTGAGACTCTGGTGGTCAGAAAAGACTGTGAAGCGCTCGCCCATCAGATAGTGCCTCCATGTCTTCAGGGCGAAGACCACTGCTGCCAACTCCAAGTCATGGGTAGCGTAGTTCTGCTCATGCGGCCTCAACTGACGTGATCCGTAGGCAATCACGGCCCGCTCCTGCATCAGGACACACCCGAGTCCGGTCCCTGATGCATCGCAGTAGACTGCGTATCCAACTCCCTCCTCAGGCAACCTCAAGATAGGTGCGCTGGTCAACCTCTGCCTCAGCTCCTGGAAGCTCTGCTGACATCTGTCTGACCACACGAAGGGTTTCCCCTTCTTCGTCAAAGCTGAGAGTGGGGCCGCAACTCTGGAGAAGTCCGGCACAAATCTCCGATAGTAACCGGCTAGGCCCAAGAAACTCCGCACCTCTGTCACGCTCTTGGGTGGCTCCCAAGCTAGCACTGTCTCGATCTTCATGGGATCCACTGCAACTCCCGCCTCAGAGATAACGTGTCCCAAGAAATGGACCCCCCGTATCCAGAACTGGCACTTCGAGAGCTTACCATAAAGCTGGTGCTCTCGGAGTGTGTCTAGTACAACTCGCAAGTGGTAGGCGTGCTCCTCCTCCGTGGTCGAGTACACCAAGATGTCGTCGATGAAGACTACGACAAATCGATCGAGGTATGGCTGGAAGATCCTGTTCATGAGGCTCATGAACACTGCTGGAGCGTTGGTCACGCCGACAGGCATAACCAAGAACTCATAGTGGCCATACCGACATCTGAAGGCCGTCTTCTGCACATCCTCGTCTCGAACTCTGAGCTGATGATAGCCTGACCTGAGGTCTATCTTCGAGAACCACCGTGCTCCCTTGAGCTGATCGAAGAGGTCATCAATCCTGGGTAGCGGATACTTGTTCCTCACTATCACCTGGTTCAGGCGACGATAATCGACACACAGTCGCAAGCTCCCGTCCGCCTTCTTGGCGAACAATATCGGGGAAGCCCAGGGTGAAACACTGGGTCGGATGAACCCCTTGCCCTGCAAGTCCTCCAACTGTACCCGCAGCTCTCGAAGCTCAGCGGGGGCCATCTGATATGCTGGAGTGGATATCGGGGCCGTCCCGGGGTACAGGTCAATATAAAAGTCTACCTCTCTGCGAGGAGGTAGTCCTGAAACGTCGTCGGGAAAGACGTCCGCGTACTGATCCACCACTGCAGGAAAACTGGGACTCCGCACGTCAACTGCTCCCAGGATGAGGCTAGCCAACTGATGAGTGATGGGCTGACCTCTCCTCTGCGTGAGTCCATCCTGTGCTGCTAAGACTCTCTTCTCGCCGGTGAAGGTGAACCTGCTCCCGTCGGTGCGCACACATCGCACCTTGCGCCTAATGCAGTCAATCTGAGAATGGACCGTAGATAACCAATCCATACCCAAGATGACGTCGTAAGGCCTCGACGCCGCTACAAGAAGATCCCAGCCGAAGATCTCGCCTCCTAGAGTAAGCTCACACTGCCGGCACCAGTGCGTAATCGTCGAGTCTGCTCCCGTAATAGTCTCTAGCCGTAAGGATCGAGCCAACGGTTCCGTCGGAATCTCCGAGCTCCGAACAAGGGCAGTGGCTATGAAAGAGTGACTCGCTCCTGTGTCTATCAGAACTGCAGCAAGGGTGGAATAGACACAGATCGTACCTCGAATCATCTCTGGCGCGCCGTGGTCGTAGGCCTCAGCTGCCTGGAGCTGCGCCTGTCTCTGCCCGCCAGCTCCCTGTGGTCGGGGCGGGCCTCCTGGTGGTGGTGGTGGCAGAGCCTCAAAGCGTCGCCCACCACCTGCTGCTCGGCCAGCTCCTCTGCCTCGTCCGCCTCCTCCCGGCGGACCACCACGGTCGACCCTCTGCCTCTGCCTGGGTGGTCCCTCCACCGTCTGCTGCTCCTCGGTACGACGGGTCGGGCAGTCACGAGCCATGTGGCCCTGCCCGCCGCACTCGTAGCACTGTCTGCCTCTCGGAAGGCTGGCTCCGCGCTGTGTGCCCTGCACCGCTGAGCCAGTGTCCCGGGGTCGTCTGCCGGAAGGCCTGGTCTGCCTGGAACCCTGAGTCATCCGTCGGCTACCTGCTGCCGAAGACTCTGCTATCTGCCGCCCTGCGGCAGGTCTCGCTGTGGACTCAGCCAGGAATCTCTCGATCAGAAGGGCTCGCTCTAGCACTCCTGCCTGGGTCGGGATGCTGAGGGAGATCAGCGATGCCCTGATCTCGTGTCTCAATCCCTGCTCGAAGGTCCGGGCCCGGAAGAAGGGGTCCCGTACCATGTCTGTCGAGTAGCGAGATAGGTCGGTGAACCTCGCCGCGTACTGGGCGACCGTCAAGGTGCCCTGCCGCAGCTGAAGAAGTTCCTGGATGCGCACCGCACGGAGGGTGGCCGGGACGAACTCTGAGCGGAAGAGGTTCTCGAAGTCCGTCCAGATGAGGGAGGCCTCATCGTGTACCTGGAGCATCAGGCTCCACCATCGCCCTGCTGCTGCGTGCAGTAGGCTCGCCGTGAGGATCACCATGAGGTCTGCTGGTCTCCTCACTAGCCTGAAAACTCGGACGACCGCCTCCAGCCAGTCCTCGGCTGCCTGGGGGTCCGACTCCCCACAGAACCTGGGTGGTCGCTGGCGCTGGAACTCGTGCAGAGCTCCGAGGCGTCGTGCGTCGTCAGCTGCCAGTGCTGGAAGCATCGAGGGCTCGACGGGTAAAGGTACCGCCGGTGCCTCTGCTGTCAACGTGCCCTGTACCGAGGCCTCGTCGCTCGGCGGGCTGTCGTCGCGCTCTACTCTAGGAACCCTAGCTGGCTGCTGTCGTCGTGCCATCCTGAAAAGGAAACAAGTACGCCACGGTCAGAACAGTATACCTGGTGAGCTGACACAAGTAATCACGAAGAAAGCTTGAAACACACATGCAATCAATGTTTTCGTGCATTAAGTCGGAAATCAGAAGTCAGGGTCCTGGTGTATGGATACGTCGGCCGCCGCACCAACACTGGACTCCCTGGACTGATAACCACACTCAATACGCTAAACACTATTGCTTCACATAGAAGGAAGATCAGAGTCTGCGGTAGAACCGACCACCTCTGATACCAATTTGTCACGACCCGCCCTCGGGGCCCGTGCCGTGACTACCCCAAGTCCGCCTTCCATAGGCCAGGGGCTGGCGACTAGCACCAAGGCGTAAATCCCAACAAGAAGGGAAGACATTGCCTTTGAAAAGTAAACAAGCACCACAGAGTAAGCAAGCAGAAAAGTAAACACTAAGTAAAAACTGTACAAGCTGTGCTGAAAGTAAAAGGGGCCGGAAATACAAGCCCAACAGTAAAGTACAACTGAAAGGAAAAACAACAACTAAAAGGGAAAACTGTAGCGTCGATCCGTCCTCTGGAAATCCCACCTGAAGGGTGGGTACAGATAGCCTCCACTGCTCCTCGGGTCCACCTGACCGCTCCGAGTACGTCTCGCCCAGTGGTCCACCTCCAGGTACCGTCCTGCTCCGCACGCCTCCACCACGATCAGCGCTGTCCGTCATCTGCAACCAACACAACGTAGTGCGGGCAAAGCCCGTGCAGGGGTGAGTATAAGCTACTCAGTAGGGACCCCGAGACCCCTGAAGGTCTCCCGAAATCCACAAAGGATAATCCACAAAGGAAGGATACAATCACGAAGTAACATCTGACACGACTTAGGAATATGCCCATACATATACCTAAGTCATCAATTCTCGTTCGGCTCCAACGTCCGAGCCCAAGCACAACCCAGTCCACACAGGAAAGCAAAACGTACACCCACACAGGATAGCTCAACACAATCCACAAAGGTGAGTAAACAGTAAATCCACACAGGATAGCTCAACACAATCCACAAAGGAGAGTAAACAGTAAATCCACACAGGATAGCTCAACACAATCCACAAAGGAGAGTAACGCAAGATTCAGCTCACACAGGTATACTTCTTCGGATGACGATAAAGATGATCATTGATCCATCTAAGTCGTCGGACCCACGAAAGATTGATAGGTAACTAACACCCGCAATGAACCACATAGGATCGGGCCCACACAGGACCTGTAGGCGCTGGCTCACACAGAACCGCTTAGCGCGGACCCACACAGGATCGGACCCACACAGGATCGGGCCCACACAGGTCCGAGCCCACACAGGACCTGTAGCACTGATCCACGGAGGATCGCTGAGTGCAGTAGTCGTCGCAGTCCACTGAGGATCTCTGCACAGTCGTCGCCGCAGTCCACTGAGGATCTCTGCACGGTCGTCGTCGGAGTCCACGAAGGATCTTTGCACAGTCGTCGCTGTCGAAGTAGCAGTCGCAGCCAGCCTAGGGTTCCCGCACACAACAAGCTCGTTCGGGAGGGTCCGCTCCATGAGCCGAGAGGCTGATACATCAACTGACACAAAGTCCGAAGTTGATGTATCCAAAAGTTCCGTATCGTCAACAGGAACTCAACGTCGCAGACGGCGCGTCAATCGGACGCCCGGTCTGAGAGTTATTGGCATTTTCGTCCCAGGGGCCCGGTTGGTTTTTTAAGGCAAAACTAACCCGACCGCACTCCACCTGCGTCCAAACCTCGGGCGGAGTATGTCAAAAGATCCGTCTCACTTAGAGGAAAACAACAAAGCTGACGGCACGTCAATCGGACGTCCGTAGCTCAAGATATGAGCGTTTCCGCTCCGAGGGCCCGGTTGGTTTCGTGTACGAACCAACCCGGCCGAACTCAAAGTACTCCGAAACCTTGAGTGCGATATACCGAAACGACCGTCTCGATTCAAGGATCGCGTTTCCGCTGACGGTGAGTCGTTTGGAGGCCCGTAACTCATGTTACATGCGTTTGAAAGAAGACCGTCGCGGGGCGCCGCCCCCGCGGCCTGGTGGTGCCGCGGCCCCCCGCGTGGGGCCGCGCTGAGTCGGGACGCGGCTTCAGCCGCGTCCGAGGGCACCGGACCCGCGCGACCGCGGGTGCCGCCGCCGCCGCGCTGAGTTGAGGCGGCCTGTCCGGCGGCGCGCCGGGGCGCCGCCGCTCCTGGCTGCCGGCGCCGCCGCGCCGGCGACCCGCGCCGCTGGCGAGTTCCGCAGGCCACCGGGATCGTTCCGGTGGTCCGATTCTCTTCCCGTCTGCGCCATTGCTCCTCCCGAGACTTGTTCTTCACTGCGGGATCGTCAAACATCCATTGCGGCACGTTCCGTCGTCGCCCGTCAAATCCGCACAAAACAAAGAACAGCGGAGGGTCGTCGGGCCGTGTTCGTTTGGCCCGCTCCCTCCGCGTTAGAGATAAACAAACGGGGGAATTTTATTCCACACAGGAAGCAACAATTTTAATAAGATTAAAATTGTTCACAATTCGGTTCTTTAATTTCTTTAAAGAAACATTGACGGGAATAATAAAAAAAGGGGTAATTCCCAAAATAAATCCCTACCTCGTCGATCGTCGCGCGCGGGCGTTCTTCACGGAAAAGATCGTCGCGGAAGAGAGGGATCGTCGCGTCGTCGCGGGGAGGCGTCGCGTCGTCGCGGAATCCGGCGTTGAGTCAGCGAACTCAACGCACCATGAAATAGCAGATTGAATTTAATTAATTAAATCCGTGTTTTTGGTTAAGAACCACGAAGGAGATAAAAAGGAAGGTCCGAGACTCTTACCTCAAGCAGTCGATCGAAGATCCGTCGCGGAGGAAGAGACGTCGCAGAAGAACGTTGTCGGCGTTGCGGATCACGGCGTCGCGTCGTCAATTTCCGGGTTCGGCGTTCTTCGCGTTCTTCGCGAAGGAGGAAGAAGGAACAAGGATTATGTCTCAACGAGTAATCCCCCAAAAGATTTTGGTTGGTCTTATTTTATTAATATGCCAACACACGAAAACAGGTTAAGAAACGATTGAATTAATTCGTTGAATTAATTCAACGAAAGAAATAGCCCATTTAATTCACGAAATAAACCGCCCAATTAAATGGTCTGTTAAGATTTTAAGAAACGCGTCAGTTGACTCCCATTAAGATGGGTTTTCGCGGGTGCGTTTCTTAGCGGAAAGAAACGGCGGGGCTCGTGCGGGCCCCACTTCACAAATATCCTACCAAGGGGGTAGGATATTTCTGGATAGCATCCTATCCGGTTCAACTCAGTTCAAGCCGCATTTAAGTGGCTTTAAGTGGCTTCCAAGTGGCTTAAGTGAAATAAAATAAAGTTGTCGCAAAATTATTTTATTTCTTAACTTTAAGCCCGAAAATTAAAAACCATACCCGAGCAAACGCAACTCCGAAAGAGGCATTTCTAAGCGAATACCGGCGCTGCGATTTCATCGGTGCCCTCAGAATTCGATTCCGGGCACCGGTTCAAAAGTTAGAAAAACCCGCTCGTCCGTTCACTGAACGTACCCGAGTCAAACTTCAGAAAATGATTCCGGGCACACCGGGCCTCGGAATCAGGTGCCGTCAGAAACTGCGCTCTTGCAAAATTCCAAAGAAAATTAAGAAAAAAAATTTCCTTGAAATTTACGGGTCTTTACATTAATAATATATCCTTAGTCACTGTTACACACTTAAGGATGTTCTTCACAGTGGTGCAATGAATTCTCTCTAATCTGATCGGTTTCTACATGTTAATCTCAAAACATAAGGGATATCATAATGATTATACAATATGACATACATGATATGACATGTCATTAACGTTTAAGGAAATTTGTTTAGGTTTTTCCATTCTTGTTCATAAGAGAGATACCAATCCTTTGTAAGACTCTTTCCAAGTAACACTTGTGTGAATCCCCTTTTGGAATCGTCCAATCTAAAAGTTTTATGATTTTTCCAATGTATGTGTCTTGACTTAAGTCAAGAAGATTTCTGAATCTATCTTATCGCTAACATGTATATAACTTCACCCACATATTTCATTAAGAAGAGATTCCCTAACTAAGACTTAACATACTGCGTGAAATACATTTCATTTCCAATATGAAGTATGCCATTGACAAATAATACAATAAAAACTATCACATTCCCATTCAACATTTTATAGCCCCATCTTTGTTTTTGTTGAAACCAAATTATTCAATTACATTAGCAAATCGAAGAAACCAATTTATGGATGCTTACTATAATCTATTGACTCATTATTGCAACTTTCATACCTTTGGAGAATTATTCAAATTTAAAAAATGCTTGTCCTGTGTAATATACATATCCTCAAAAAAATTCTCATTATGAAAAAAGTGGTTTTTTACATCCATATGATTTATTTTTTAATAAAATAGTATAAAAATAGCTAGAAGATTATTGACAAACTTAAGTATAATAACTAGCGAAAATGTTTCATCAATGAATTTATTTGTAACATTTTCCAATCAATCATGCTCTGAGGATAAATAGTTTACCATTCATGTTGGTTTTCCTTCAGAAAAATTACCCGCACCCTATGAGTTTTACCACTTTAGGTGCATATGCCATGTTCTCGAGGTTTTCAAGGAAACTATGAATAAATCATTGGGGAAGGGGTGTGTGTAAATTAGTGATTGATAATTTTAGAACCTTATTTGAAAATTATTTTTTATTAATTAGATTTATAGATCAATTTATCATTTATATTGTTTTCTCATATGTTATAAATAATAGAGAGAGAGACAAAAAACGTAACACCTCAAGATTTCAATATGTAATTCTCATTTAAATTATACTATTTTTGATAGCTTACACTACACACAACGCCGGACAAAAACGAGTTGTGAAATATTACAATAAATCTTCTGTAAATAGAAATATAGTAATCAATTATGATACTTGAATTGCATTATTTTGTTTTGACTGATGGAATTTAATGTTAAGAAAACAATTAATTAATGTGGTATGATTAAAATCATTTAATGTTATAAAGGGGTATTTTCAAAGAATTGTTTTTCAAATGTAGTTTATTTTAATAAATTGATCACTTTTAAATGAATTAAATGTATGAACAAATAAATTAACATTCAATTAATTATAAATTGATGTGAAATAAGATCAAGAGCACTTGAAATTTAAAAATGTCATTTTTTTCTATAAAATCAATTTTTCTTTATATTCTGTATTTTCATTTAAAATATTAATTTATGATTTTTATAAATTGAATTTAATGAAATGAACTTAATTTTTGGATTCATCATATCAAAATTAGCTTAGAGTACATTTTTGGATCTTTCTAAAATAGTTGCTTTTTGGGTGAATAATGAAAAATATCGATTTTACAAATACTATCGTTTTTATGATATTATCATGATACAAGAATGAATTATAGATTTATGAAACCTTTTTATAGAAAAAATATATATTTAATAATTAATATAATTCATTTAAAAATATAATGTTGAACATAGAAATCTATGATTGAATTTTGGAAACCTAAGTAATGTTTTTATTCAAATAAAAACTATTTTGGTTCTCTTTTAATAAAGTATTCAAAAGGCTCATGTAATGACTCATATTTCCCTGGTTTTTTAAGAAAATTTCTGGAAAAATTCTAAGACGAAGCTCTTAGATGGTGTGCGATTCCGAGGCCTAGTATGCATGGAATGGTTTGATAATAAATGTTATTTTTTTAATAACACATGTGAGTTGTTTTCCTAAAAAAGTAAAATAACTCTTAAACGGGTACCCGGATCAGAAATCTGAGGGAATTATTGCATTCAGGATGGAGAGTTTACCCTAGGCAAGACTTAACTTTAGTCGGTGCGGATCTCCAGTGAGAAAACCCGAATAGGACGTAACCATAAATAAAATAATTAAATAAAATTATTTTATTTTAAAATCTTAATAACTCTTGAATGGTGAATCAGAATGGAAATCTGAGACCATCGTTGAGTTCGTCATGTGGTGTTTTCTGTAGGTGGGGCCTAACATCGACCGGTGCAGTTTGACTACAAAAGTTAATTTTTAGATGTTTTAAAGAAGAATAAAATAAAGTTAAAGAAGTTTATTTTATTTATTTTTAAACGTTTCATAGTAACGAGTCAACCCGTTTTGATTCTTAAATGAAATAGCGTGACAACGCTACAATGGACCAATGTGTTTTCTTTTCACCCTAATTAAACAGGAATTCAGGGTTAACACATAACCCTATAATTCTCTAGAAACTCTCGAGAAATGCGTTGGTGGTTCCCTCCCATTGGCGAATGACAAATGATGATGAACACCGACAGATCTCAAATCACGGACCGAGGATCGACGAAGGACGGCGACACATCTCTGTTCTTTAGTAATGACAGATCCAAACCTTGAGGTTGGGTGTGAGTTTTATTTTGATTCTCCCTTCCCCTATTATTGATTTTCTACGATGAACGCGGACCAATCCATAAACAGATTGTCCCACAGATCGGCCATTGTTGTGGGATGAGATTTACCTATTTGCAGGGTTATGAGAGATTGATCTTGATTTTTTTATTGGATTATAAACTTCCATTCTAACAGTAACAATCCACGATCGATGAAAACATTGATCGAGGTCTGTTCCTTCTTTTTGGTTCATGATTTTCTCTCCCCATGTTCTTGCATTCTTCGTCGGTGGACCCTCATGGTCACAACATGTTTTTTCGGGTGGTTCTGAACATGGTCGGACCCCCGAAGTGACGACGAGAAGATCTGGAGGCACAACAGTGATGGTGGTGACCCAAGGATCGCAAAGGCATTCATGGTTTAAAAAATGGACCACCATAACAACTGTGATGGCTCGTAGAAGAGAAGTCGTCGGCGACGCGACTGTGGGCGGCTACGGGAGACGCGACCAGGGCGGGCCGTGGCGGTGCGGACTGGCGATGCGATGGGGTGTCGTGTCAGTCGGGGGGCACGCAGTTCCGTAGACTGCATGCATTAGGAACGGCAGGCCTGCAACTGACTATGTTGACCGGGCGATGCGGTCGCTCGACCGCGTCGGCTAGGTGGGATGGGCGCAGCCCGCGTGCCGCGCCCGACTGATCGAACTGGCATGCACAAGCGGGTCGGGCTAGAGGAAACTGGGCCACCAGGCATCCCAACAGGTTGGACTGTGCGGCCCCATGGCCCAATGGGCCTGACTTTTGGGTCTGGCCGGTTCGGGTTAGGTCGGGTTGGACCCGGACCCCACCAACCACTTTTTATTAAAATGCCCATAACTCTCAAACTGTGTGTCCGTTTGATGGGATGTTTATGGATTTGAGACCCTCACGACGAGGAAGTTCTTTTGAGATACTCTACGCAAGTTTTCTTGGAGGTTATAGTATGACCTATTGGCTCGAGGAGTAGGTGCTCTTGGAACGAGCGTGATAAGAACAGAATTCTGTGGCTAAGATCTACGTGGAGTAAGTCTCATGTGAACTTTGACATACACAGAGTATGTCTCCTGCGAAGACATAGAGTAGGTCTCTGGAGAATATGCGGAGTAGGTCTACCACGAAGATGCAGAGTAGGTATCCCAAAAAGATGCGGAGTAGGTCTCCTTCTAAGACACTAAGTTGGTCTTCCATGAAGACGTCGAGGAGGTCTCCTACGAAGACATGGAGTAGGTCTCATGTGAAGATGCAAAGTAGGTCTCTAGAGAACATGTGGAGTGATTCTACTGCAGAGACTCTATATCTCATCATATTTGAATATTTCATGAGTAAAATCCTATGGATAAGGATTGGTTGTGATATCGAGACTCCTTGTCTTAGCATGACCGGATGTCTCAGGGAACTTCGTGACATACCGAGACAAGATGTTCTCTCAGATACTTTTGGTAGACTAGTTATACGTGCTTACTATCAGATATCTTAAGGAGTGAGATCTCTCGGATCGAGCATGCTATGAGAGGGACCATATGGATGGCAGTGGATGAGACCTCGAGTCTTGGAATTCTTTACGAGTATACTTGGTTGCTCTTGTTATACGTGTTGTTGACACATACCTATGTTGAGATGACTACATCTTCTTAGTGGTGTTTCCTTTGTAGTCTTTTACTTTGTGTTTTAGGGTTCCCTACTGAGTATTGTTTTACTCACCCCTACATGGGATTTGCCCGCACGTGTCGTGTTTTGTGCAGACGATCAATGCTTTGATGGAGTCCTTGATGGATTGGGGCTAGGTGGTGCTTAGAGTGACCCGCCAGATGAGGTGTGCTTCTACAGATTTAGATAGCTATTTTTATACCTACTCTTCAGTTAGGGTTTTCTGCGGAGGAGTTCCAAAGACTTGTTCTTTTACTTTTCCTTTTTTGGGCTTGTATTTTGGCCCTGTTTACCTTCAATTTTCTACTGTCATACCTTGTGTTTGTTTACTTAGTGTTTTCACTTTTCAGCATTTGTGGATTTGAGTTGTGTGCGTGTGTACATGTACTTAAGAAAATGCCTCCCATTTTTTTGGGATATTCCAAATCGTTGATAGTCGTCATCCCCTGGCTTATGGGAGGTGGGCATGGGGTAGTCACGATACGGTCCCTGGGGGACGAGTTGTGATAAATTGGTATCAAAGGGTGCTGTATGTCCGCAATGATGGAATGATATTTTCCTTGGTCAGAAAAAAAGGAAACCCAGATAGCACGAGATAGACTCATGCATAGGAGGGTGTAGTCGATCACTCTTGAGTCGGATAACCTTACCCTCAGGGAAACAAATGTTATGAGTTTTCTGTTTCCTGCAGTGGTGGATGAGTATGAGGAAATCTTTCCAGAAGATGTTTAAGTACTACCTCCTCATAGGGAGGTAAACTTCTGCATTGAACTGTACCCCGAGATGACACTGATATCTACACCGTCGTATCAGATGGATCCCGTAGAGATTCGTGAATTGACGGTACAGTTGGAGGACTTGTAGAGGAAGGAATTCGTGAGACCCAGTGTTTCACTATGGGCAACCCCAATCTTGTTTGTCAAGAAGGCAGACGAGAGCTTGAGGTTATGTGTGGATTACCATCACTTTAACCAAGTGACTGTTGAGAATGAGTATCCACTACCAAAGGGTCGATGAACACTTCTTTCAGTTGAAAGGGGAAACCTTTTGCATGGATAGAAAGGTGCCTGCAGGATTTTCAGTAGTTAAGATAGAGTTTGACAATTGCCCCGATCTTGAATTTTCTAGAGGAGGGAGTCAAGTTCGCAGTGTTCTGTAATGCATCAGGGATTGGACTTAGTTGTTTCCTAATTCAGAGGCAGGCAGTGATTGCCTATGGTTCACGTCAGTTGAGACCACATGAGAAAAACTACGCTACCCATGATCTTGAGTTGGCAATGGTAGTCTTTACATTGAAGAAGTGATGACAATACCTGATGGGATGGTAATTTATCGTCCACTCAGACTACAAGAGTCTCAAGTATATCTTCCCTCAGTAGAATCATAACTTAATATAGAGGTGTTGGATAGAGTTACTCCAGGATTATGACTTAGAGAGAGTCTATACTCCTAGTAAGGGAAGCGTGGTAGTAGATTCTCTCAGTGGGGGATCCAGTTCATAGTTTTTGAATGAGGAAACATAGCAGTTGGCCTTATTACAGTTATCCTTTGGGGATAAAGATGATGCAACTTACCTCCAATCGGTGGTTGTTATCCCTCTACTCTTATAGTGATTCAGGGAGGCACAACTCGGTGATATTGGTAGTGACACTTTATGTGATTAGTTGTCTACAAGGAATGCCTATGATGGATATTCGAAAGGTGGGGAGCACGTCATCCCTTTCAGAGGACGCATATTAGTAGCAGTGGACACCTAGGGTGGCGAGATGCATTGGGATATGCACGTGAGTGTCAAGTCAGACATCAAAGATAATAGAATATGTTGAAGTTGGGTTTACCCATTGATATAAAATCTAAGCACTTGTTTGAATCAGTTTCATGGTTTGTAAACTCACTATGTCGAGTCCCAGTGCTTGGAAGGGGTTGGAATTTTCTTCCTTAGGGTTCTAGGAAGGGAGTGAGAAAGGATATCGATGGAATTCATGATGGGTTTACCACGTATGTCTAGGGAACATGATACCATCTGAGTGATTGTTGACCAACTCAGCAATTAAGTTACTTATTAGCTTTTCGGGAGTAGATTTAGTAGAGAGCATGAGATTCCTCTACGTACAAGTGATAGCTCAAATCCATGGGATCCCATAGATGATAATTTCTGATTGGGTTTCTCACTTTTCATCATGGTCATGAAGATTGAAGATTAGTAAGAGAGGACCCTCCGTGGGTAGTCGATTCCTTTAGTGTGTTCCTAGTGGTAGCACAAGAATCTCTGGAAGAGCACATGGGAGAAGGGGGCCCAGGTTCGTGCTCGTACCCTCATCTTTTTAGTTATCCATTGATTTGAATTTTGGGGACATAAAACATTAAGGTGGGGAGAATTTAATGACTTAAATTTTACTAGTTTTATTTTTAGAAAATTTCTAAGAAAATTCCGAGACCAGGCGCAGAGACAACATGCGATTTCAAGGCCTGGTGTGCCCGGAATGGTTCGACGAAAGATGTTAATTTTTTAATAACGCACGTGAGTTATTTTCCTGAAAAAATGGAATAAAAATTAAACTGGTGACTAGATTAGAAGTTTTAGGGAACCATTGCATTTATGATGGAGGTTTTACCCTAGCCATGGCATAACTTTAGTCGACGCGAGTCTCCAGTGAGAAAACCTGAAAAGAACGTAATCGTAAATAAAATAATTAAATAAAATATTTTTATTTTAAAATCATAATAACTCATGAATGGTGACTCAGATTTGAAATCTGAGACCACCGTTGAGTTTTTAATGTGGTGTTTTCCTTATATGGGGCCTAACATCAACCGACATAGGTTGACTTCAAAAGTTAATTTTTGGATGTTTTAAAGAAGAATAAAATAAACTTAAAGAAGTTTATTTTATTTATTTTTAAAAATTTTGTAGAAATGCAATGATGAGTAAGACTGTTTCGATTCTTAAATGAAACAACGTGGAAATGTTGCAACATTGCAACGAGATGATATGTTTATTAGACTCCTCATGTTTTAATGCTCACAAATCATGTTTGGAATTGTTGGACTCCTCATGTTTTAATGCTCACAAATCATGTTTAACATATCAAAATCATGTATGAATCTTATAAAATATGTTTAATATTGTTCTATTATGTTACAGTATGATCATGTTTAATATTAATCCATTCCGTGAATATTGTTTCTTAAGAAAACTTACAGATATTTGGCTAAGTCTGTGAAACCGTAAGTTTGCTACAGGTTCCAGATTTTCACAAAGTCTATGACACCGTAAAGCATGCTCCTGGTTCCAGATTTTCACAAAGGACCTAACACCATTTCCTTTATACTATTTTCAAGACACTGTAACAAGACACCATTCAAAATTTTGAAAAAGGACTAGACACTGTTACCCAAGACATCATTTTCTTGACACCGTAGTCTTGCTACTAATTTTAGAATTTGAAAAGGACCAAACACCATAACTGTGCTACCAGTTCCAAATCTCAACTCAACTATGGCACTGTGACTATATCACCGTGACTATCTCACCGTGACTATGACATCGTTCCATACATAACCATTTTTCTTTCTTTTTCAATTAAATTTAAAATTTATTTCTAATGGTAATATTTCAGTCATTTAATGACACAAATATAATTAATGTTTTTTTAGTCCTATTATCAAACAGTACAAGGTACGAGGTGTGGAGATAGTGCATCTTTTCGGCCCCAACACAAGAACCCAAAATAAAATAAAAGTGTGGAAGTGGAGCATAAAGTTAGTGTAGTGGATTGCATGAAAAGAGAGTAGAAAATTCATACACTGAAGAAAACATGAAGAACTATTGATTCCCTGTGACTGAACTACTATAGATCAAAACCTCAAACATCCTCGCAATAGAAACTCCAAGAAGAACAAGAGCTAGAAAGCACATCTCATTGAACTGGATACTATAACACGAGACTCATGACACTCTGTTTCCACAAGAGGACTCAAAAATCCCATCTTCTACATCCTATAAGTCCATAGCTATATAGAACACCACTCAAAGCATTTATAATCCTTTCTCATTATCTTTTCTCTGTTGCATATTGTTTCATTACTTTTTGAGATGTGTGTGTGTCTGTATTAAAAACACACACTGTATTCTACATCGAACTAGGGGATATAAGATATCCTCACTCAAATATCTTTCTATACCTTGTTTTACCCATGTATAATAGTGGAAGAGGTCCTGTGTGACTTGGCTGTTAGTTTTCCCACATTGAACATTGGAAGAGGTCTTGTGATCTAGAAAATCTTGTGTACTATTGTTAAACCTGATCCAGGGTGTGGATAAAAGCTTTTATATATATTTCTTGGTGGCAGGTGATCAACAAGTGGAGTGGATTAAGTCTTGAATTGAGACTGAACCACTTATTTTATCTTCTATTCTTTTAATTTAGTCTTTCTATATTTTAACTAATATTTTAGAAAACTAAATTTTACTTTGATAGTTAGTCTTGGATAGTAGTTATAACTATTTTTATTTATTATAGTAGTTTAAAAAGTTGTATCAATATCTCATATTTTTATAACTGAGAATTAATCAATCTTCTGAGAAACTATTTGAACAATCAAACTATTATTATTTTACTACCTTGAATAACTAGCCTATTTTACTTTTAATTGGTAGAATATTTTAAATAAACATTCTAAAGGAAATTTTTATAGGAACTCAATTCACCCCCCTCTTGAGTATCCTACTCTGACCAATATTTGGTATTAGAGGAGTTTTTAAAATCCCTATTTTCAACATTTCCAATCAGTTTAAAATATTTTTCAACTGTGATTTTAGTTGTATTTTACAGATCTCAAAATTTCTATTAGTTCTAAATTTTTAGTTCATTAAATTTTTTTACACTTTATTCTTTAGTATGGATAATATATTTGAAGGTGCTGCTACCAAAATAACTCTATTATTTAATGGAACAAATTATGCACAATGGAAAATTAAAATAAAAATGCACTTAGAAAGTATGGGTTTTGAGATTTGGTCTTCAATTATAGATGAATATAAGATTCCTGATATTGATAAAAATACTTTGGATGACCCAACTAAGGCTTCTTATAACAATAATTTCAAATCTATGAATTCCTTATACTGTTCTTTAGGAGATGAATAATTCAACATAATTTCTACATGTAAAACAGCCCATGAAAATTGGGATACTTTATCTGTTTCACATGAAGGGACCTCTAGAGTTAAGGAAATGAGCCTTAACACATAAAATATTAAATATGATAACTTTAAAATGAAGCCTGATGAGAATATTTCTGACATGTATCTCAGGTTTAATGAAACTGTGAACAATATGATCTCTCTGGGAAGAGATGTTACAGCCAAGGAGAAAATCATGAGAATACTTAGATTCTTACCAGATAGATGGAGATAAACCTCTATCTCAATTAGAGAATCTTGTGATATTAGCAATATTCCATTCAAGGATCTAATATAAAATTTGTTGATGTACGAGGAATAATTAAAAGTCAACAAGGAAGAGGAAGATGAACTGAAGAGAAATTCATCGGATTTTACAAACACTACTTCTAAGAATAAGTAAAAGTAAAGGATACAACCTCATTCTAACAGTATAAGTAATGAAGATTCACCATCTGATAGTGATGATGAAATGACTCAATTAGCAAGATGATTTAATAAGTTTTATAAAAGAAAGAAAATTTTCTGAAATCTCAACTTTAAAGGAAGATATGCTCACAAGGGAAACTAGAAGAAGGATTGGAAAAGGAGTGAAAATATGATAAAATAGTATATTATGAATGAAAAAGAAAAGTACAAGTAAAGGATGATTTTCCCAAGCTAAAATTTAATAATAAGTATGAAGACAAAGATAGAAAGTATAAAAAGGAAATAAAGGCAACATGGAGTGCTTCTGAGGATAGTTAAAATGACTCAGAGTCTTCACATGATGAAAATGATGACAAAGACAACATTTGTTTTATGAAAAACACATATGAGGTAACACTAAATTCTCTTAAACAT
The DNA here is from genome assembly GCA_963277665.1 of Viscum album. NCBI lineage: Eukaryota > Viridiplantae > Streptophyta > Magnoliopsida > Santalales > Viscaceae > Viscum > Viscum album. The sequence goes on from OY728147.1 coordinate 1,325,679,019, forward strand.
AATTCCTATTATTCAAGAGATGAATATGACAATTAGGAAAATACGACTAGTTAAGAATTATTTGTATACTTCAAAATGATAGAAAACACTTTTAATGATCTAAAAGATAAATACAAATATTTAAAGAAACAACATGCTTTGACTACCACTGTTAAATCTAAGCTTGCTATAGAGAAAGAGAAAAATGTTCAGTTACTCAAAGAGAACAATGAACTGAAGTTATCTAATGAGAAATTGAAAAAGGACCTAGAGAAATTTACCAATGGAAAAATACTATCACACAGATTGTTGGTAAAAAAAATTACCCATAGATACACTACTGGTATAGTATACCAACCCAGGAAAAGAAATATCACCAAAAAAAAGTTTGTAACTAAATGTGGAAAATATGTTTTTCTACCTAAAAATGAAAATTCTGCTGCTAGTTCCAGTTCTGGAAAGTCTTTTAACACCTCTAGTTTTTTTCTAGACCAAATAGAGTATATTTTTAAAATATGTTACATAATGATTATAGGAAACCCATGAAGTGGATGTGGGTTTCTAAAGCATTTATTAATGATGCTATTTTTCCCAAACAAATCTGGGTACCAAAATCTATTTTTGTTTGATTATTTTATAGGAAAACTGCTTGAAAATCTCATGCAAAAGCTTATGGTACTTGGACAGTAGATGTTCAAGACACATGAAAGAAGATTAATCATGCTTCAAGAATTTAATAAATATTGATGGTGGTCATGTCACCTTCGGTGAAAATGCTAGAGGAAAAATAATTGGCCTCGTCCAGATTGGTAACTCTAACTCAGTTTTAATTTATAAAGTATTTTTTGTTGATGGGTTAAAATATAATCTGCTTAGTATCTCACTACTATGTGATGATGGATTTCATGTTAAATTTAAAAATTATGTTTTTAACTCTAAAAATGAACTAATATCTTTTACTTTTAGAAATGAAAATGTTTATTCCAGTTTCTTAGATTCTTTAGTTTCTCAAAATGTTTCATTCTTAAGTGTATTTCACAAAGATTCTTGTATGTGGCATAAAATATTAGAACACTGAAATATACACTCCATTATAAATCTTACTAGAAAATCTTTGCTCAAGGATCTACCCAAACTTGAGTTTCCAAATGAAAAAGTCTGTAATCCTTGTCAAAAGGGTAAGCAACACAAAATCTCTTTCAAACCAAAGAAATAAGTTTCAAATTCTCAACCTCTCAAGTTGGTTCACATGGATTTGTTTGGACCTTCTAGAGTTTCTAATCTTAATGGGAATCACTATGCCTATATTCTTGTAGATGACTATTCTAAGTATACATGGACTTAATTTTTGGCTCACAAAAGTGAATCATATAAATACTTCACCAAGTATGCTCAATCTGTAGATTACTTTAGTGGTCTTAGGATAAAATCTATAAGAAGTGATCATGTTTGTGAGTTTGAAAACCAAGAGTTTGAATCCTTTTTCTCACAAAATGGCTACAGTCATAACTTCTCTTCTCCTAGGAAACCCCATCAAAATCGAGTCATAGAAAGAAGAAATAGAACCTTACAAGAAATTTATAGAATAATTCTTAATGAATATGACCTATCTATTTACTTTTAGGCTGAATCTATTAATACAGCATGATATATAATCAATATAGTCTTGATTAGACCTATTATTAAGAAAACACCCTATGAGTTGTGGAACAATAGAAAACCCAAGGTTAACTACTTCAAAGTTTCTTGTTGCAAAGTATATATTCTTAACACTAAGGATAATCTGGATAAATTTTACTCCAAGAGTGATGAAGGAATATTTTTAGGTTATTCAATATCTAGTAAATCTTATAGAGTCTTTAACAAAAGAACCAAATGTGTAAAATAATCTTCCCATGTTAAATTTGATGAAACAGATCCACATGAACCAAAGACCTCCCTAGAGAATCTTGAGGATGATATGTCTAATCTGGACATTAATGATAAATATTCTGACCATCCTATGATGGAATCTGTTAAAACTTCGAGTTCTAGAAATTCTCCAGATTCAAGCCTCAATGATCCCAAACCTGTTGAAGAACCTAAAATAACTAGCCCTTATTTTTCTAGATCTGTTAGAACCATTAAGAACCATCCTTTGGATGCAATAGTTGGAGATTTAGATAAAGGAACACAGACTAGAGATTCTCTTAGAAATCTGGTTGAACATCAAGCCTTTCTATCACAACTTGAGCCAAAAAAACATCAATGATGCTATCAATGATGAATTTTGGGTGATGGCTATATAAGAGGATCTAAATCAGTTTGAAATGAATAAAGTTTAGAAAATTGTGTATAGACGCAAAGAAACCTTGACTATAGGAACTAAATGGATATTCAAGAAAAAAGTAGATGGAGCTGGTAATATAGTAAGAAATAAATCTTGATTGGTTGCTCAAGGTTATAGCTAGGAAGAAGGAATTGACTATGAGGAAACTTTTTCACCAGTTGCTAGACTTGAATCTATTATAATATTTCTTTCATATGAAGCACATCTCAATTTCAAACTTTATAAAATGTATGTCAAGAGTGAATTACTAAATGGTTATATAGTTGAGGATGTTTTTGTTGAACAACCCCCTGGTTTTTCAAACACTCACTTTCCAAATCACGTTTTTTAAATTAACTAAGGCTTCATATGGTTCAAAACAAGCTCCAAGATCTTAGTATGATAGATTAAGTAGTTTTCATATTTCAAAAGGTTTTTGAAAAGGTATAACTAATCCTACTCTTTTTATAAATTTTTTTTATAAATATGTTTTAGTTGTTCAAATCTATGTAGATGACATTATTTTGGGATCTTCAAGAATTTTTGTATGTACTTATTTTTCAAAAATGATGCAAAATGAATTTGGAATGAGTTTAATGGGTGAAATAAAATTATTTCTTAGATTTCAAAATTTTCAAAACAAAGAAGGTATTATCTTAAATCAAAGAAAATATATAAAATATCTCATAAAATGTTTTGTCTTGGATAGCACTAAAAGTAGTGATACTCCAATGATTACTACATGTAAGTTGGATCTTGATGAAAATAATAAATATGTTGATCAAACCACTTATAGAGGAATGAATAGAAGTTTAATCTACTTAACTACTAATCGGCATAATATTATGTTTAGTGTTTTCATGTGTGCGTGTTTTCAATAAAACCCCAAAGAGTATCATTTAAATGTTGTTAAAAGAATTTTCAAATACCTCAAACATACAACCAATTTAGGATTGTTCTATCCTAGAGGAAAACATTTTGATTTAGTAAGTTATTCTGATGATGATTTTGGTGGTTGTAAGTAAGATAGAAAAAGCACCCCTGGAACATGTCAATTTTTGGGAAAGTCACTATTTTCACAATGAAGTAAAAAAGAAAAATTATATTCCATTATCTATTGATGAGGCTAAATACACAGCTGCTGGTAATTGTTGTGCACAAATTTTTTGGATGAAACACACTTTACCAGATTATGGATATCAATTCAGACATGTTCTTTTAAATTATTAAAATAAAAGTGCTATTAAAATTTCAAAGAATTCTATTTCAAATTCCAGGACTAAACATATTGATGTAAGACACCACTTTTTGAGAGATCATTATCAGAAATGTGATATCACTTTGGAATTCATTGGCACTGAACATCAACTTGCTGATATATTCAGTAAGCCATTAAATTATAAAAGGATAAATTACATCATACATGAATTAGGGATGATAATCCTTAAGTGAAAAATTTAATATTTCATAGTTTATAGTTTTAAGATCCACAGTTTCACAACCTACTATCTTATAGTTATTTTCTCTCAGTTACGGTCTCATACTTGTTGTCTCAATGATATGGTCGCACTGTTTAGAGTCACACCGTAATGCTGACACCATGACTACCTGTTCCAATCTCACCGTAATGACTCTGAATTCTATTTTTTAGAATTTTCTTTATTGTATAATTGTATTGATTATTTTATTTATTTTATACCACATATTTGTGTTTGTGATTTTTGAAATCCCTAAATGATAAAACCCCGGTATTTTCACTCCTCTCTTTACTCGATCTCCCTTAACTTAAAACCAAAACCCTTCTCTATCAAACTGTAACGACCCAATATTATTTTCAATAGAAATTCCTTTCTTATAAATATGTCATAATCACATTAAATCACACTATAATGAACTACTATATTCTATGTGAACTTTAAACATAAGTTTGTCACTTCTGTGATGTGAATTTCAAAAAGCTGACATACACAGTTGCGATCAGTAAGTTATTTGGAGTCTGATAAGAAAAACATAATTTTTGGTGAATAGTAACCTAACATTATGAATATTAACATACCCTTATGAATAGTGATATAACCTAATGAATAATAACCTTACCTATGATAGTATATAAATAATATTCAAGTGAAAGTGCAATATACCTATGTTTTGGAATAAGTAAATAAATGTTTTAAAACTGTTTTTTTAGAATAAATTATGATTTTAATTAAATATTAAATTAATCATATTTAAAAAATTATTTTTGAAAAATGGAATTCATTTTTTGATTCTACACGTCAAAAAATGGTTAGAGTGAATTTTTGGCATTTTTCTGAAATACTCAATTTTTTGATGAATAGTGAAATACGGTAAAATACTATATATACAAATTATCAGTTAAATACACTATTTATGACATCATAAGTGATGTAATCCCACTTGGTTTGAACTCACATGTATTTATTAGTATTTTTGGTCATAGAATCATCACTATTTCTGGTCTTGATGGAAATTAATAAACTAATGATTAAAAAATTATGAAAACCCGCCTCTCCTCCTCTATAAACCCCCCCTCACTCCCTCTTCTCTTCACTCCTCTAAGCCTTTAAGATCCTAAAAGTTCTGCCCAAATACCCTTCCTTATTCACTCCCCACTCCCAAGAAGCTCTTGGTATTTCCAAAAGACCAAAATCCCTTCCCCTAAGGAGGTTCTCAAAGAGGTTATTTCATGAGGTAAAACACCTTTCTTTTTCATTTAGTTTCATTTCAATTTATCTTCTTTTGTTATCCTATCCTCACCTTCTATGTACAAATGACCATGATATATCTAGTATAATATATATATACTGGAATTATATCATGTGAATGGAAGAACCATCATCAATATCCTTACTCTCTCTCTCTCTCTTTTATTTTATAATCAAAATCAACGTCCATGGGGTTCCAATTTATAACCTCCGTGGATGATGAAGTTTCATTCTTAAATTTATCCTTAATTACTATTTATGAAACCATTTTTATGGTTGAACCAGAATATAATATATGTATTATAACCTAATTAATATTTAGGAACCATTATATGTACATTATTATTAAATAGTATGACCAAACTAGTTCCTAATAATCAAAATACCGCTAAAATAATCTAAGTGAGTGTCATAATTATTTCATCTAATGATTCATCCTATTTCCATGTAAAAAAATTATATATATGACCATTAACACTTATTTATGTTCATAAATAATATTTAATTTTAATTCTATAGATTTACATCCATTCCACATGAACTTCATTACTTGAGAACAAGTGAATAGATTATGAAAATAAAGAAAATAAACACTTCGGAACAAAGAAATTCAATGTAATAACTTATAAATAAGGGCATAAATGAAGTAAAAATAATTATTATAAACTAAATAAATGTCTAATAATTTCTTCAATAAGTTATTAATAAGTATAATTTCATATTCTAGGACCTTAAGTTCAAGAGAGGAACACATTCTAACTTAAGGTAAGGGTTTTTCACCCGAACCTCCATTTTCATTCGGGTTACTTTTATTGTCTAATTATCTCAACAAGGTTCTTATGTATTATTGTGTACTACTATTAAATTATGTGTGAGTGTTCTATATATGTTTACCAACCATAATACTTCCTTATTTTATGGATGTTTACATATTTTAAATGGATCTTTTAAAATTATTTCCAAAATACAAGCCCGGTTCAAGGGAATTTCTCAAATTCTTACCTATTTTGAAGGGAACTCTATAATCTATTTTTATCAAAAATTAACTTTATAAAATCTTTCATTTTATTATGAAAATAATATATTACTTCAGTTCATTTTTTATATAAATTATTTTCCAAAAGAACTATTATTTTCAAAATAAAAGAACATTTATCTCAAGAATTACTCAAAGATTTTAAAAGAGTATTTTTGTCTATTTCAACACTCTTGTTGTTTCTTATGTATTTTTGGGACTAATATCTTATGATATCATACTAAATATTTAATTTAATGTATTATTTAGTTTTATTTTGGATTTTCCATCCTAAAACCATTCACTAATTTACTCTGAATGGTTAGAGTTTAAGCTTAATATTCGGGGAAAGTTATTTACATTTCATATGTTAGTTTAAATATGAATGTATATGTTGTTTATGTTTATCCCATATCATATGAGGAATTAATTGGACTTATTATTTTATGTGTGGGTACCTTTATATCTCCTTGATGTAACAATAGGTCTCATGAGACGAATAAATGTGGAATTGGCCGAGGCCTTTACCAATTCGAAATATGGTTTTGGCCGAGGCATTAATCATTTTTAGACATCTTGTCTGAGGCCTTGAAAAAATATTTTAGAATGTCCGGAATATGAACTTCTCTTATTATGAAGCTATTAATTGAAATTTCATGTGGTTTGACTAGTAGAATACCCATGTTTATGTTTAATTATGAAATTATTTACTCAACTCATATTCCTTCAATAATGTGTTCAAGTTTATTTTTTTAAAGGCATGTGTTCTCAATTATTCACCATGCCTAATGTTTATGTTTATGATATATTACACTGTATTTCTTACTCTTACTGAGCATTTGAGATCACCACTTTCTTGTGTTTCATCTTCCTAGGATATGAAGAAGTAAGTTATGAGTGATTTGAAGGCATAATCTAGGAGGTGTGGATGTTTCTAATGGAATAAATTAATGTTGTATTTCCTTTCATGATTTAATGTTGAACTTATATATATATTGTTTCTAAAGTCTATTAAACTACTTGGTCCTTAGGGATGCATATTCCTTGTTTATATACCCATATAATCAAATAAGGCATCGACTTCGGGCAACTGGGGTCGGGTCCTTACAGTTGATATCAGGGGAAGTTTAGTAGAAAACCTGGAAACTAGATTTAGAAAATGTAGAATAGGGAACAAATACCTAAGATATTCATTGAGGATAAGCATGCAGTAACATCCTGGTATTTTTGTATGGAATAGATTATTTGGATATTTCTAGAAAATACACCCCTATCTGGATACAAAAAGGTAGAGTTGGATTTGGAACAGATGTACCTTGGAGTGAAAGCTCTGACAAGGAGTTTCAGGATTGACCAGGGATATCCTGGTACACAACAACATGCCTTGCTGCACTTTTGATATTGACACTCTTGGGGGATATGCTTAGGATAATTCACATTTTATTTACAATTTATTATGAAGGATTGAAATGTAAATTTTTCCTTAAAGAAACCATATTTGTGTTTATGGGGTTATCCATACGTAGGATTTCAATTTATGCTAAGTATTTTGCTAAGTTAAAATTATAAATTATGATTCAAAACCTAATATAGTGTATTCCATTATCTAAAAATTGATCCTAGTGGAATAAATGAAAACTGTATGAACATGAGTATTCCATGTAGAGATTTACCTCTAATTTAAGATAATGATGTTGGATCTGGAGCTGTAACTAGCACGAAGAAACATATAACTATATTGGGAAAACTTAATCAGGTTATGAACAATAACCTTACCCGTATGGAGCATTGGGATCCAACCCATTGAGGAGATTTTTTAGATCACTTTATGTGATAATAACCTCCATCATTCAATGGGACTACAAACCCATTTGTAGCTGAGCAGTGGATAAGTTCACTAGAGAAGATATTTCTCGCTTTGGGATATAATGAAAGAGAGAAGGTCATCATGGTAGTTTATTGTCTATCAGGAGATGAAAATCAGTGGTGGTCATTAATCCAAAACACAAATAAAAGAGGAAGATATAGAAGAGATGAAATGGAGGGTCTTTAAGAAAATATTCCTAGAGAAATAATTTCCTCATGAACAACAAGAAAATATAGAAAGGCAGTTTCTGAATTTGAAGAAAAAGGAAGATGATAATGTTGAAAATTATGAAGCTAACTTCACAAGGTTATCGAGGAATGATTTGTACTACATACGAAATCCAAGGAGCAATATTTATCAATTATTTGATGGACTAAAACCATTCCTCTGGTGGGCTCTGGTCTCCCAAAGTTTCTCATAACATGAAGATATAGTTTCATGTGCTATCAAGATGGAAAATTAATTCTCTAAGTCTTATAAATTTAAGGGAAAGAAAGATAAAAATAGGGCTACTGAAAACTCTAGAAAATAAAACAAGGAAACAGAGAATAAGAGAAGAATTGAATTTACACATTGTGATAATTTTGGAAGGAAACACCTAGGTGCCTGCATAAAAGGAAAAGGAGTATGCTAAAAATGTGGAAAGAAAGGCCATCTTGGTGGTGATTGTAAGGGGAAAAAAGAATATATTAATTTACAATTCTATAATTGTCAAGAGATGGGACACTATGCTAATTATTTTCCAAAGCGTTAAGTAAAAATGCTACAAAAAAGTCCAAGGGAGAAGGGACAAGCTTATGCAGTCACAACTATGGAGGTTGAAGTTCCTAACGAAGTGGTGGTAGGTACATTAATCATTTCATAAATCTTATCCAATGCTTTATTTGATTCTATATCATTTCATTAATTTATATCTTCCCAGTTTGACAAGAAAATTAGACATGTCCAATTTGATTTAATAAAGGAGTTATCAGTCAAAACTTCTAGTGGATGTATCATTGCAACAAAGGCGTGTCGATTAGTCCCCCTCATGACACATATACATTCTTTAGTTTCAAACCTTATCATCATACCAATGATTTACTTTTATATAATTCTCTCTATGAATTGGATATCAAATTATGATGCGAAGATCTATTCCAAGAAGAAGGAAGTTACAATTTTTGAGAATGGTGTAGAATCCCTTATATTTATATAAAAAACCCCACCATATGATTCTCATATAGATCCACCCCCTATAACTCTACTAAATTCAATTATTGGGGAGGAAGGGAATGCAATAACTATGGGTGAGGAAAAGAATGTTCAAATATAAAATGTACCTATTGTGTAAGAATATATTAACATCTTTCCAGAGGATTTACCAGGAAATCCTCCAGAGCGGGAAATTGAGTTTTCTATTGACTTAATTTCTGGTTCAAGGACCATATCAAAGACCCCTTATAGAATGTTCATTGTGGAGTTAGTGGAAATAAATAAAAAACTAGAGGAATTGAGTGATAAAGGATTTATTCACCTGAGTGTTTCTCCATGGGGAACCCCTGTTCTTTTTGTTAAGATGAAAGATGGGTCTATGAGGCTATGCATTAACTACAGGGAGATAAATACTATAAAAATAAAGAATAAGTATCCCTTACCTTGTATTGACAATTTATTTGATAAACTTCATGGATCCCAATATTTTTCGAAGATTGATCATTGATCTGGATATCATCAGTTGCTTGTGAGGAAGGAAGACATTCCAAAAACAATATTTCGAACTAGGTATGGGCATTACAAGTTTACAGTAATGCTTTTTGGACTGACTAACACACCATCTAATTTCATGGATCTAATGAATAGAGTTTTTAAGGAATATCTTAACGACTTTGTAGTGGTGTTTATCAATGATATCCTGGTATACTTTAAAAGCTATGAAGATCATGAAAATCACTTGCGCACTATTCTAAAGACTCTTAGAAGAAATGAATTATATGGGAAGTTTAGAAAGTGAAATTTTTGGATCCAATTAGTTTCTTTTCGAGGCCACATTGTCTCTAAGGATGAAATATCTATAGATCCTACGAATACAAAGGCTTTGAAAGAATGGTCTACTCCAATGAACATAACTGAGGTACATAATTTTATTGGTTTAGTAGGTTATTATCGACATTTTATTTAGAACTTTGCCCGTTTAGCCAACCCAATAACCAAGCTTACACAAAAAAGGGTTAAGTTTGTATGGAAAAAGGAATGTGAATAATTTTTTAAAGAATTGATGATAAGGTTAGTGAATTCTGCAATCTTTAATCTACCATCAGAGAAGGATGGATTTGTAATATTTAGTGATGCATTAAAGAAAGGACTTGGCTGTGTCCTTATATTGAATGATAGAGTGATTTCCTATGAAGATAGAAAGATAAAAATTCATGAACAAAACTATCCAACTCATGATCTTGAGTTAGTAGCAGTAATATTTTCTCTGAATATTTAGATACATTACCTCTATGGAAAAAAATGTGAGATATATACAGATCATAAGAGTTTGAAATATATCTTTTCATAGAAAAAACTCAACATAAGACAAAGGAGATGGATTAAGTTACTCAAGGATTATGATTTCACAATACACTACCACCTAGGGAAGGAAAATAACGTGGAATATGATTTTAGTATAAAGAACCAAGTAATTCTGAAAAATATGAGAGTTGAAAGGAATATTTTGTTCATGGATCTAGTAAAGATAGATATGGGAATTATCAAGGAAGGTAACACATCACTACTTTTTCAAATGGTTTCCAAAAATTATTTACTATAAAGGATAAAAATATCTCAATATGATGATGAGGAGTTTCAAAAGAAAATAAAAGCTATAAATTATGGGAAGTTGATTGACTTCGTATATGAAGGTGAAATTTTAAAATTCAGAAAGAGGCTTTGTGTTCCTGCTATTCCTGAGCTAAAGAGGGAAATATTCGATGATGCTCATAGCTCTAATTTCTCTATACACCATGGTGGAAAAAATATGTATATAAATCTAAAGTAACATTTTTTGTGGGAAAACATGAAGAGGAAGATTGCTGATTATGTGTCGAGATGTTTGGTTTGTGAACAGGCAAAGGCTGAAAGACAACATCCTAGAGGAGTCATGCAACCCCTTCCTATAACTATGTGGAAATGAGATGATATTATGATGTAATTTTTCATGGGGATACCAAAGAATCCAAGAAATAATGATGATATATGGGTCATTTTTTATCATCTTACAATATCGGAACATTTTCTTGCTATAAGATAGTATTTACCACTTGAACGTTTAGAAAGACTATATATTATTGAAGTTGTAAGACCTCATGGTACACCCTTATCAATTTTTTCTGATCATGATCCCCATTTTACATCAAAATTCTAGAAAAGTATTCAGAAGGACCTAGATATTGATCTTTGTTTGAGCACCTCCTACCATCCACAAACTAATGGATAATCAGAAAAGACTATTCAAACTTTGGAAGACATGTTGAGGTCTTTTTCACTTGACTTTCAAGGTATGTGAGATCAGTATTTACCTCTCGTAGAATTTTCTTATAATAATAACTTCTATTCAAGTATTCAGATGGCACCATATGAAGAGTTATATGGAAAGAGATGTCGTACACCAACTTGCAGGGATGATGTTGGTGAAAGAAAGCTCGTAGGCCCAGAACTTGTTGAGGAAACAATAGAAAAGCTGAAGATTATCCAAACCCATATCAAAACAGCTCAAAGTAGTAAAAAGAGCTATGATAATAACTAAATGAAGGATTTTTAATTTCAAGAAGGAGATAATGTTTTCTTAAAGGTATCTCTATGGAAGGGTATATACGATTCAGTAAGAAGAGGAAATTAAGTCCTAGGTACATCAGACCTTTTGAAACTCTGGATCAAATTGTAACCGTAGCTTAGCATTTGGTAATGCTTCCAAGTCTCTCCAAATTTCACAATGTGTTCCATGTATCAATGTTAATGAAATACATTCTAGACCCAACACATGTACTCACTTATGAAAAAATAGAACTTCAGCCCGATCTGTCTTATTGTGAAGAGCCTATCAAGATTCTTGATACCGGACATCAAGTATTGAGAAATCAGATGAATTGTCTTGTAAAGGTTCTTTGGAGTAACCATAATATAGAGTAAGAAACATGTGATCCTGAGGAACTTATGTTGAAGACACACCCTAATCTTTTTAGGTAACATTTTGTGAATTTCGAGGACGAATTTTTTGTAAGTAAGGGAGAATGTAACGACCCAATATTTTTTTAATGGAAATTAATTCCTTATAAATATGTCATAATCACATTAAATCACAACATAATTAACTACTAAGTGTTATGTGACCTTTAAACATAAGTTTTTCACTTATTTGATGTGAATTTCGAAAATCTAACATACATAGTTGTGATTAGTAAGTTATTTGGAGTCCGATAAGAAAAGCATAATTTTTGGAAAATAGTAACCTACCGTTATGAATAGTAACATACCATTATGAATAGTGATATAACCTAATGAATATTAACCTTAACTATGATAGTATATAAATAATATTCAATTGGAAGTAAGATATACCTACGTTTTGGAACAAGTAAATAAATGTTTTAAAAATATTTTTAGAATAAATTATGATTTTAATTAAATATTAAATTAATAATATTTAGAATTTTTTTAAAAATGGGCTTCATTTTTGGATTCTAAACGTCAAAAAATGGTTAGGGTGAAGTTTTGGTATTTTTCTGAAATACTCAAATTTTTGATGAATAGTGAAATACGGTAAAATACTGTATATACAAATTATCAGTTAAATACACTATTTATGACATCATAAGTGATGTAATACCACTTGGTTATAACTCAAACGAATTGATTACTATTCTTGGTCATGTAATCATCACTATTTCTGGTCTTGAGGGAAATAAATAAACTAATTATTAAACAATTATGAAAACCCTCCTCTCCTCCAATATAAACCCCCCTCACTCCCTCTTCTCTTCACACCTATAAGACTTTAAGCTCCTCAATGTTCTTAAAAAATACCCTTCCTTAGTCACTCCCCACATCCAAGAATCTCGTGGTCTTTCCAAAAGACCAAAATCCTTTCCCTTAAGGAGGTTCTCAAAGAGGTTATTTCAAGCGGTAAAGCACCTTTATTTTTCATTTAGTTTCATTTAAATTTATCTTATTTTGTTATCCTCCCATAACCTCCTCCATAAAAATGACCATGATAGATCCAATATCATCTATATACTAGAATTATATCATGTAAATGTAATAACCATCATCAATATCCTTACTCTCTCTCTCTCACTTATTTTATAAACGGAATCAACGTCCATGAGGTTCCAATTTATAACCTTCGTGGACGACAAAGTTTCGTTCTTCAATTTATAATTTATTACTGGTCATGAAACCATTTTTATTGTTGAACTAGAATATAATATATGTATTATAACCTAATTAATATTCAGTAACTAGTATACGTACATATTATTAAATCATATGACCAAACTAGTTCCTAATAATGAAAATACCGCTAAAATATTCTAAGTGAATGTCATAAATATGTAATCTAATGATTCATCTTATTTCCATGTAACCAAATGATATATATGACCATTAACACTTCTTTATGTTCATAAATAATATTTCATTTTAATTCTAGAGATTTACATCCATTCCACATGAACTTCAATACTTAAGAACAAGTGAACCGATTAGGAAAATAAAGAAAACGAACACTTCAGAACAACAAAATTCAATATAATAACTTACTAATAAGGGCATAAATGAACTAAAAATAATTATTATAAAATAATTAAATATCTAATAGGTTCTGAACAAAGTTATTAATAAGTATAATTTCATATCCCAAGACCTTAAGTTCAAGATCGGAACACATTCAGGCTTAAGGGTTTTTCACCCGAACCTCCATTTTCATTTAGGTTACTTTTATTATCTAATTACCTCCATGAGGTTCTTATATATTATTTTGTAGTATTCATAAATTCTTTGAGAGTGTTCTATATATGTTTACTAACTATAATCCTTCCTTATTTTATGTAAAGTTACATGTTTTAAATGGAACTTTTAAAATTATTTCCGAAATACAAGCCCGATTCAAGGGAATTTCTCAAATTCTTACCTATTTTAAAGGGAACTCTATAATATATTTTTAGAAATCATTACCTTTATAAAATCTATAATTTTATTATTAAAATACTATCTTACTTCAGTTCTGGTTTTATACAAATACTTTTCCAAAAGGACTTTTTTTTAAAAATAAAAGAGCATTTATCTCAAGAATTAATCAACGATTTTAAAAGAGTATTTTCATATGTTTCAACACTCTTGCTATTTCTTATGTATTTTTGGGACTAATATCTTATTATATAATACTCCATATTTAATTTAATATATTATTATTAGTTTTATTGTGGATTTTCCATCCTAAAACCATTCACCAATTTACTCTAAATGGTTAGAGTTTAAGCTTAATATTTGGGGAAAGTTATTTACATTTCATATGCTAGTTTCAATATGAATGTATATGTTTTTTTATGTTTATCCAAGATCATATGAGGAATTAATTGGACTTATTATGTGATGGATGGGGCCTTCTATACCCCCTCGATGCATCGGTAGGTCTCATGAGACAAATAAACATGGAATTGGCCGAGGCCTTTCCCAATTCAATATTTGGTTTTGGATGAGGCCTTAATCATTTTTTAACATCTTGGACAAGGCCTTGAAAAAATGTTTCATAATGTATTACATGTGAAACTCCCTCATTATTAAGCTATTAATTGAAAGTTATTATGGTTATTCGACTATTAAAATACCCATGATTATGTTTTAATATGGAATTATTTACTCAACTCATATTCCTGCCATAACGTGTTCAAGTTTATTTTTTTAAAGGCATGTGTTCTTAATTATTCACCATGACTAATGTTTATGTTCATGATATCTTTCTCTATATTTATTACTCTTACTGAGCATTTTATCTCACCCCTTTCTTCTGTTTCATTTTTCTAGGATATGATGAAGTAAGTTATGAGTGATTTGCAAGTATAATCTAGGAGGTGTGGATGTTTCTAATGTAATAAATTAATGTTGTATTTCCTTTCATGATGTAATGTTGAACTTATATATGTATCTTGTTTCCAAAGTATACTAAACTACTTGGTCCTTCAAGATTCATATTACTTGTTTATATGCCAATATAATCAAATAAGGCACTAGCTTCGGGCAACTGGGGCCGGTTCCTTACACAAACCATTAGCCCTCGTTCAACCTTTCATCATTATCGAACCCATATTGGATTCCAAAAATGAAGCGTCTTTCTTCATCGACTTTGGAGAAGTGATGGTCTTAGAAGAAAGTGAAAAATGCTCTGAAAATAATGCCTAAGAAACCGCTGAAGCCATGCCTTGCTGATCGAACAGTAGTGCTAGAGAAAGAAGTTTTTCCGAAGTGGCTGCTGATAAGTAAGTCACATGTTTTGAAAGTATTTTGATTTTACTGATTCTCAAGGAGTCTCAGTTAAATCAATTAATCCCTCCACAATTTTTAATCTCAAACCAACCTTTTCTAAGGAAATTGTACCTTCAAAGGAATAAGAACCTATATCAGTTCCTACTTATGAACCTACCCAAGACAATCCTAATTATGTAAGTAAAGACAACTTAAAAGACTTTGGAAACACCTTATTATCTGGATTTGAAATGGTCATAAAGTCACAACCTACCCCTATGACTAATCTCTGTAAAATAGATGTTTCCCTACTATTGAAGAAAATTATTTGGTAGATTCAACTGAAGATGCTTCATAAAATTTAGGAAATTAGGATTGAGAACAAATAGTTGAGTGATGAGGTTAAGTCTCTAAAATATATGGTTGAAGATATGTAGAAAGTCTTGAAAATTATTCAAGCTCCTATTTCTCATCCTTTTGAGTATATTGGTAATCAGATCCCACAGAAGGTTGTATCTATGATTCAATAAAACTTGATTACAGTATATGAAAAAGTGGTTGAGAAAAACACCATAATATCCAATGATATGTGTGTGCTTGTTGCTAGACTTAATAAGATGACCGATGAATATAAAGGTTTTTTACAAATGGTTCTAAATCAAGTTAAGTCTCTCACATCAGCTGTTATAGCTTCAACTACCCCTGTATAGCCATCTCATCCTATGGACAGTGACTTAATCAGAACAGTTTTTGAAGAAGATCTTCAGTCAGTGTTGAGTGGTGTTGATAAAGAAAGTCTCTCTGCTGTCATCAAGAACAATGACCATGTACTTGATCTGGTAAGGATCCATTCAAATATTTTCAATGATGCTCAAGAATAAATCTCTAATAAAGTGGAATTCTACTTTAATATAATTTATTCTAAGTATGAGATGAACAATCAATTCAAGTATCTTGTATAGAATTTGAAAATACCTCTAGTCACTAATGCCTTTAAGGATCAAGTGCATAAGATCAAGGAATTCACAACCACTCTGGAGAAGTTCCTAGAAAAAAAATATGACTTTGAGAAGGGCTATGCACTATGGTGGTGAGGTCATCACTGATTTTATTCAATTGTTAAATACCTATCTACATGTGCAAAGTATTGCCATTGTGGATCTTGTGGATTCCCCTTTATGGAATGGTCCAACTCCTTCCTTATGAACTACCTTTTCTCCTACTACCATGTCTGTATCTCAGGCCCTGAGCTAAATTAGACATGTTATTATTCAGCAAAAATTTCCTCGGTCTTCCACCAAACCATATCTTACACCCTCTATCTTTGATGGAGTGCCTTTTCCTTCTCTCATAGTTGGATCCACCCCTTATACCACTTATACTTCTGCTCCTGTGGCTCCTCCTGTTGTCTCTGACAAGGGAAAAGAAAATACTGATGGCTCTAAATAGAATTGAAAGATGCATTTTGATAGGTATGTATTTTATTTTTCTTCATGATTGTAATAAACTCTCATCTTATATTCAATACACTATGAATTTTTGTTGTTTATTCTCTTAATTTTCTTCCTTCAATGTTTCTTTCTTGTTTTTGAAAATACCAAAAGGGGGAGAAATAAGACAAGGCATTTTATGGAAAAATTATCTTCATATGAGAATTTTTTTTATACAGCCTATCACATATATACTCAAATATATTTTATTTACTAAAATATATGGCTTATAAATACCATGATTTGTGATCATAAAAAAGGGAGAGATTGTTGGAATCCTTATGTTTTAATGATCCCAAATCATGTTTAGAGATTATTGGACTCCTCATATTTTAATGGTTACAAATCATGTTTAACATATCACAAATCATGTATGAATCTAATAAAATATGTTTAATCTTGTTCTATTATGTTTTAGTATGATTATGTTTAATCTTAATCCATTATGTGAATATTGTTTCTTAACACAACTTATAGATATTTGGATAAGTCTATGAAACTATAAGTTTGCTACCGGTTCCAGATTTTCACAAAGTCTGTGACACCGTAAGCTTGCTACCAGTTCTAAATTTTCATAAAGGACCTGAAACTGTTTCCTTACTACCGTTTCCAAGACACCATAACAAGACACCGTTCAGAATTTTGAAAAAGGACTGGACACTGTTACCCAAGACACCATTTTCCTGACACTGTAGTCTTGCTAATAATTCCATAATTCACAAAGGACCAAACACTATAACTATGCTACCAGTTCCAGATCTCAACACAACTATGGCACCGTGACTATCTCACCATGACTCTCACTGTGACTGTCTCACCGTAACTGTGACACCGTTCCATACTTAACCATTTTCCTGTCCTTTTTAATTAAATTTAAAAGTTATTTATAACAGTCATATTTGATTCATTTAATGACACTGATATAATTAATGTTCTTTTATAGTTCTGTCAGTAGATAGTACGAGGTACGAGGTGTGGAGATAGTGAATCTCATCAGCTCCAACACAAGCACCCAAAATAAAAATAAAACCATACCATTGGAGCATAAAGTTAGTGTAGTGGATTTCATGAAAAGAGAGTAGAAAATTCATACACTAAAGAACACATGAATAACTATCGATTCCTGGCAACTGAACTGCTGTAGATCAGAACCTCAAACATCCTCGCAGTAGAAACTCCAAGAATAATAAGAGCTACAAAGAACATCTCATCGAACTGGAAACCAGAATACATGACTCACGACACTCTATTTCTATAAGATGAATTGAAAATCACATATGCTACATCCTACAAGTCCAGAGCTGCATAGAACACCACTTAGAGAATTTCTAATACTTTCTCATTATCTTTGCTCTATTGTGTACTGTTTCATTACTTTTCGAGCAGTTTGTGTGTCTTTATTAAAAACACACACTATCTCCTGCACCAAACTGAAGGATACAATATACCCTCACTAAAATATCTTTATATACCTTGTTTCACCCATGTATAACTACGAAATAGGTCCTATGTGACCTAGCTATTAGTTTTCCTACGTAGAATAGTGGAAGAGGTCTTGTGACCTAGATAGTCTTGTGTACTATTGTTAATCATGATCCAGGGTATGGATCAAATATTTATATATATATATTTCTTGATGATAGGTGATCACCAATTTTATTGGATTAGGTCTCATATTGAGACAAAACCACTTGTTTTATCCATTGTGTCTTTCAATTTAGCCTTTCTCTATTTTAACTAATATTCTGAAAACTAAATTTACTTTGATAGTTAGTCTTGGATAATAGTTATAACTAATTTTCCTTATTAGAGTAGTTTCAAAAATTGTATTAATATATCATATTGTCATAACTAATAATTAATAAATATTCTGAGAAACTATTTGAATAGTCAAACTATTATAATTTTACTACCGTGATTAATTGGCCTGTTTTAATTTTAAATGGGTTAATATTTTAAATATTTTTTTAACAGAAATTTTTATAGGAACTCCATTAACCCCTTATTGAGTGTCCTACTTTGACAAACAATGTTTTCTTTCTACCTTAATTAAACATGAATTTAGGAATAAAACATAACCCTGGAATTTTTTGGAAACTCTGGAGAAAGGCATTGGTGGTTACCTCTCATTGTTGAATAACTAATGAAGATGAATGTCATATATCGCGAATAATAGTTTGAGCATCAAGGGTTGGAGAATGATAGTGGTGCAACTCTATTCTTCACTAATGAAAGATCAAAACCTCAAGGTAGGGTGTGAGTTTTATTTTGATTCTCCTTTTCCCCGTTATTGATATTATATGATTAACGTGGACCAATCCACACATAGATTGGCCCACAGATCAGTCATTGTTGCGGGATGAGTTTTACCTATTTTTGGGGTTATGGGAGATTGATCGAGAATTTGTTATTGGATTATAAACATTTGTTCTAATGGAAATGAACCGAGATCAACAAGAACATCAATCAAGGTCTTTTCCTCTTTTTTGGTTCATGATTTTCTATCCTTTATTCTTTCATTCTTCATCGGAAGACCCTCATGGTCACAACGTGTTTTGTCAGGTGGTTCTGAATGTGGTCGGACCCCTGGAGTGATGGCGAGAAGATCCAGAGGTACGACAGTGATGGCGGTGACCCAAGGATCTAAAATGCATTCATCATTCAAAAAATAGACCATTATGGTGATAGTGGAGGCCTATATAAGAGAATCCACCGATGACAGTACAACCACCTGATAGTAGGCTATCGTCGGCTCGACGGATGGTTGCAGAGGGGCCCATAGTGGAGATGGGAGCCACAGCCAGGGCGGTCCATGGTGGGCCATGCCATGGTTCTGTATCTATTAGGTGGAACACTGTACTGAGGACCACGTGTAGGAGGAATGGATAGCCACGTTGACCAGGCAATGTGGTCATTCGACCGCATTGGTTAGGTGGGAGGGGCGCAACCCACATGCCACACTGGGTTGATCGAACTGGCACACATAGGCAGGCCGAGCTGGACTACACAACCTAGTGGGCCACAGTCTAGTGGCCCAATGGGTCTAGATTTTAGGCCAGGCTGGTTCGGGCTAGCCCAGACCTGACCAGGTCGGGTCGGCCGAACCAGGTCGGGTCGGGTTGGACCCAGACCCAACTGTCCCCTTTTTATTTAAATGACCATAAATATCCAATCATTCATCTATTTGACAAAAAATTTACGAATTTGGGACCCTCAAAATGTGGTTGTGCTTTTGAGATACTATCACAAGTTTTCATGGAGGTTGGAGTATGAACTATTGGATCGAGGAGTAGGTGCTCCTAGAACGAGCACACTAAGAGCAGAATCTTGTGGCTAAGATCTACGCAGAGTAAGTCTCCTGCAAACTGGGAGATATGCATAGTAGGTATTTTGTGAAGACATGGACTAGGTCTCCTGTGAAGATGCAGAGTAGGTCTTCTGTGAATAGGAGGAGTAGGTCTCCTACCAAGATGTATAGTAGGTCTCCTGTGAAGATGCAGAGTAGGTATCTTGTGAAGACATAGAGTTGGTCTCTTACAAAGATGCAGAGTAGGTCTCCTATGAATATGAGGAGGAGGTCTCCTACGAAGACATAGAGTCAGTCTCCTACAAAGATACATAGTGTATCTCTTGCAGAGGCTATATGTCTCATCAGATTTGAATATGCCTCGATAGGAATCCTATGGGTAAGGATTGGCTGTGATATTGAGACTCCTTGTCTTAGCAAGACCGACTGTATCAAAAAACTTTGTAACGTATCGAGGCTAGATGTTCTCTAGGATAATTTTGGTAGAATAGTTATACAAGATTACTATTAGATATCTTGGGAGTGAGATCTTTTGGATCAAGCATTCTAAGAGTGGGACCATATGGCTGGTAGTGGAAGAGACCTTGAGTCTTGGAATCCTTTATGAATATACCTAGATGTTCTTGTTATATGTGTTTTTGACACATACCTGTGTTGAAATAAATATTTTTTCTTAGTGGTGTTTCCTTTGTGGTATTTTACTTTATGTTTCAGGGTGCCCTATTGAATATTGTTTTACTCACCCCTGCTCGGGCTTTTCCCGCACGTGTCATGTCTTGTGCAGATGATCGATGCTTTGACAGAGTCCTTGGTCGACTGGGTCAAAGTGGTGATTAGAGTGACTTGATAGATGAGGTGTGATTCTACGACTTCAGAAATCTATTTCTGTACCTACCTTTCAGGTAGGGTTTTTTACAGAGGAGTTCCAGAGACTTATACTTTTACTTTTCCTTTTTTTGGGCTTGTATTCTGGCCCCGTTTACCTTTAATTTTATACAGTCATACCATATGTTTGTTTACTTAGTGTTTTCACTTTCCTTCATTTATGGATTGGAGTTGTGTGCATGTGTACTGGTACTTAGGCCAATGCCTCCCATTTTTTTGGGATCTTCCTACTAAGTTCTAGTTGCTAACCCCTGACCTATGGGAGGCAGGCTTGGGGTAGTCACGACATAGTCCCCGAGGGACTGGTTGTGATAACTGATTTTAATTTTAGTTTGGTTTAAAAGTAAAATAATTCCCCTTTTATTAAAAATAATCCAATTAATCCAATGAGAATCAATATTATACATTATTTTTGTATAAAATAATTTTTAGGCTTAAAAGAGATTTTTTTTTTCTAAAAATGGTTTTTATTATGTTTCAAAAACTTATATTAAAAGTATTTTATACCAATTTTATAAATTTAATCTTATAAAATTTATTCCATATTTGAGATCTGAATTTTGTCATTTGGTAATTAGGTCAAGATCATTTTTAATGATAATGAATATTTACCATGGTAAAATTTTGTCACTACGGTAAATGCTAAAAATGTTAATAAGGGGGTTAAACAAATTGATAATACTTTGAATATCTATTAAAATTATATATATATATATGATATTGGTTGAGTTTATTTAGACCTCACCATATCCTATCTTAAAAATTGGATTATATTGAAAATAGTTTCCTTGAGAAAGACATTTATTATATTTTAAATTTCTTAATATTTAAAAGGGTGCCACTCCTCTCACTTATAAAATGGAACCTCCTATTATCAATGTTACACACACCCAAAGCTCCATTATATTAAACAAGATCTGATTAAATACCCTCCCACCACCCATATCCAAAACCTAGAGGATTTGGTTGTTCTAAAATACCTATCCAAGAAACCTTAAGCTGTAAACCAAAAGAAGATATCCAAGAGGAGGTATAAATATCAATTGAACTCTTTCAAGTTTATTTCCTCTTCTACATCATTAAAATATATCCTAACCATACTAATATAATTAAATTGATATATTAAATATATTGAAATACTATTATGTATATTGAGAAACTATTTTCTACCTCCTTTCCATCTAGTGGGAAATTAAAACATCTCTCACGCATATGTATAGACTACCATCTCCATGAAAAACTCTACCGTATGAGAAATAGAACATTTAACACCTAAATAATTTATTTTAACAAAGAATTATAAGTATATGGGTAGAAAAAAGTTATGAATAAATGATATACAGTAGGATATTTATAAATATAGATATTATTTATATGAATAATAAATATAAATTTATTAAATAGGGGGTTGGAATTAATCTGACCAATCTGGAATACAAGGTTAGAATTTTCTTATCACAAACTTTTTCTTTGAGACATGTTTTTAATTATACACTTATTTCCATTATATGGTATATATGATTCCTATTTTAAATATTATATAATGATAAAATTTTTATTCATGTTAATTAAAGTTCCATTTCAAGTTCCCTATTTCAAGAGGTTTTGATTCAAGTATTATAATATCTATAAGGGTTTATTGCACAATATCACTCTTTATCAGTATTGTTTATGTTTTAATTGACTTTTATGGGATTTTATTTTATTACTCTCCTAAATCCCGTAAATTTTATTCTCCCCTGATTATTTATAGAGTTTTAAAGTATTATTTTCATTTTTACCACACTTTGTACTCAAAACCACCAATATAATGATTATAAGAAAGCTGACTTTATTTCTTCTTTTTGGTTGAGAACATTTATATTCCATATCCATATTCTTTATTTTATTTCAAGAAAGTTATTTTGAAACTTCAATTATTCTCTTAAAATTAAATTTCTATTAACTTTTACTTTTTTATTCAAAATGTTTGAAGGAATATTTTCAAATTTTTCCATAGAAGAAATCTTTGAACATTCTTAAAAAAGAGTGAAATGAATATATTTTTAAACATTTTACACATGAATTATTATTCCCACCATTAGAATCATTATTTAGTACTTAGCTTACTTTACATGTTTTTATGGTTTTCTTAAGTAATATATATGTTAGTTCCCAATGTGAGGATGAATGAGTAGTCAAGGGGGGGGGGAGAATTGACCCCTTAAAAATATTTAATTATTTTTATCAAAGTTAATAATTAATGCACTATAAATATAAATATTATGAACATAATGATTTTTATAGTTGTTTATATATAAATGATTCTACACTACTCTTCACTCTTCACTCTTCTCAAACACATAGAGAAATGGCGCTAACTAACTATGAAATCTATGAATTTTTAAGGGAGCCACTAATATTAATAACTATCTTTTTAACCCTAGAGTCACAAACCAAGACTATTTTTTTATCATATGGATTCAAAAAGTGGTGTAAGACACCAAACATTCCTTTTATTAGATCAAGGCACAACTGATCCCCTACCTTTTACCAGTTAAGAAAAAATCACACATACCTTTTTTATAGGGTTGTATAACCAAACTATTAAATTTTATGGGCAATATAACCTAATATAATAACACACATAGAATAATAAAAATAATTAAGAATCACAGAAACCAATTTAACAAGTAAGTCTCTAAGTGCCGGGGAAACAATGTTCTCTCTAGAAAAAAAAGATCAAATTAATTAAGTCCAGCCAAGAGTAGTAGTTTATCATCAAATTGAACCACACAACATAGTTAAAGAATATTCTTAG
This sequence comes from Viscum album, assembly GCA_963277665.1. NCBI lineage: Eukaryota > Viridiplantae > Streptophyta > Magnoliopsida > Santalales > Viscaceae > Viscum > Viscum album. The sequence goes on from OY728147.1 coordinate 1,325,702,881, forward strand.
CCTCAATGTAAAACAAGATATGTTAAAGTCAATATATAGAGTTGCTTTGAGCACAATATATTCAAAATATGAAGCAAGTTTTATTTCATCCTTTTAGAAGAAATACACGATTTCTTAATTAAATGTGCATGAAGAATATTCACACATGGTTAATCTGTAAAATTAAAAAAAGTTTCCCATTTTAACTCATTATAATAATTAATACAATATTGAAAATCTATAATAAATAAAATTAAATTCATTTAGAAAACTCTGATAAAGCATGTGAAGAAAACTATTCAAATTCTAAATAATTTAAATTTGAAACTCATGTTTTTCAAAAAGGTAGTATGAGAGTTTATCCAACGTGATGGTCTTTAAATCCCACATGAAATTATCACAAAAAATTTACTTATTATTGAAATAATTAATAAGTAATTAAGAAATAATTAGATAATGAAAACAATTCATAAAAACCTACTATAAGTAAATATGTAAAAGATATGAAAAAAAGAGCATCATATGTTTGGAAAAAAATTTACATGATCAATAGATTTTTGGTATGTTAAGTCTTATGGTAGGTCTAAAATTGTGTTAGGTCCAATATTATAGTAAATCCATGTTCCTTATGGTTGATCAAAAACTTTTCCTCACAGTAAATTGATTTCCATATGGTCGATCTAATTTCTTCATGCGGTTTATCGAAATCTATTTTTGTGGATGATTTGAAAACCATGGTTGATTGAGTCTCTTCATGATCATTACTCAATAGTCAAAAAAATCTAGGATGTCTATCTCATGGCCGATCCATAGTCATGTGATTGATCTTATGGTCACTCAAATTTTGTTCATGCGGTCAATAAAGGATTATAGTCACTTTAATGTTTTTCATACGTAAATGTAATATTTAGTTTATACCCTCCATATAAAGATAAAATAAAATTCAAGTGATTTCATAAAGGTAAGACCAAAAATAGAAACCTATATAAAGGTGAATAATGCTTCTACATAGGGTTAAGAAATTTGGATATATTTAAAATATTTTTCACACAACCTATATAAGGGTAATTTCATGGAAAGGTAAGATGAAAATTTCACATGATACATAAGGGTAAAGGATAACCACATAAGGGTGATCCGTGCTCATGTAAAGGTAAACAAGTTTTTCTATAACTTGCGTAATTGTAAAATAAAATTATAATAATTTAATAATAAATGAAACAATGCTATAAGAAATTGTAATTATGAAAAAAATAAGTATTAGTCACAAAACTTTTCCATTCATTATTTAATTATTGTATTTTTATTTTACCTTTACACAAGTTATGGATATACTTCTTTACCTTTACATGATCATCGATCTGCCCTTAAATGGTTATACTTTACCCTGACATATCATGTGAAAGCTTCAACTTACCTTTATTCAACATACCCTTACATGAGTTATGTGAAACATATTTTAAATCTATCCAAATGATTTACTTTTACACAACATCTTCATTAACCATTACATAGGTTGATATTTTTTGTCATAAATTTATGTAAACACTTACATTTTATTCTAACTTTATGTGGAGTGTATAAAATGTATATTACCTTTGTACATGAAAAAAATTCAAGTGATTTTATGCCTTAACTAACCACATGAAAAAAAGTCAAGTGACTATATGATTGACTACATGACTATGGATTGACAATAAGGAAGACTGTTTGAATTTTTTAACTATTGAATTGATCGAATGAAGAGATTTAATCAACCATGGTGTTCTAATAAACCACATAGAGAAATTTTTATCAACCACATGAAGAAATTATATTGATTTTAAGGAAATCAGTCAAACATAAGAAAAATTCCTAGATTGACCATAAGTACCATGGATCAACCACAAGACTGTGTCTACTTCAATTCTGGACTTACTATAAGTCTGGACCAACTGCGAGACTTGACATAACACAAAGATATCGATCATATGAAAAAAATTTCTAGAATTAAAATTCTATATTTTTCTTATTCTTCATATATTTATTTATTTTATGTTTTATTAATAGTTTTCATTGATATAATTATTTCTTATTTACTTATTAATTATTTTGATACTAATAAATTTTGTTTGGGAGAGTTTCATACAAGAATTTATGATCATCACATGGGCTAGATTCTCACACTACTTTCTTGAAAAACATGAGCTTCAAATTTAAATTATTTAGAATTTTAATAATTTTCCTCACATTATTTATTATAGTTTTATAAAATAATTTAATGCCATTGATAGATTTTTTCCTATACCAATAGTTCAAAAATGTTGGTATAGGCTGGAGAACTGCTGGTATATCCTATACCAACGGTTCTATAAACCTTTTGGTATATGGCTGTTGGGAAAGGCCTATACCAATGGTTCTTAGTGAACCATTGGTATAAGGTCAATAGAATTTTGGTTTAACCAAAAATTCACTTAGAAACATTGGTATAGATCTATACCAATGGTTTGTAACCATTAGTACAGAACTATACCAATGTTTTGAATCATTGGTATAGACCTCCCAGTTCATGGACCTATAATACCCCCACCCTACTGACAGAACCTGTAATAACCAGAATAACCTACTCAAATAGCACCAAAAAGCTTCAGCATCACCCCACCTTGGTCAATTAACTACAAATAAACATCACTAAGCAATATAAAAATAATTATAACACAATAAACTAATGAATTCAATCAACCAGTGATAAAAAAATTCAAAACATCACATATCTTTATTTCAAACTAATCATCAAACATCAAATGTCATAAATATTAGTAAAAAATATAAAGTATCAATCTATCCCTCATCACTATCACCATGATCACCATCATCCTCTCTATCATCCTTTCTCTCATTCTCACCCCCATCCTCACTATCATCCTCAGCGTGATCCTTACAATCATCCTCACCATCTCTATTGCCAGGAACATCATCATCTCAACCACCACTAGGACTGCTGTTCGGTTCACTATATAACATATGAATCTTTTACATAAATACATCACAATATATTGAGGTATATAGTGGAGGTGATGGACATAATACTTACATAAATTTCATAAATTCATCATTGGCCCATTGACTCCATCCACGCTTCTATATGACCATTTTTTCGGCCTTTTCTACCTGGGCCTGAGCCTGTACTGCCCATGCCTTATATTTTTTCCCACTTATTACTACTAGAACTAAAACCTAAAGTGTCACAATATCTAGTTGGGAAAATACACTTTACTGGTCGATAATGTACTCTATCATAATTCTCATCTCCCAAAACCTAATGTAAGTGATCATTTAACACAAAGTTGTTAGATTCCTTCTCATCAAGGGCCTCTAAATAACATTGTTGAAAATATATATTGACTATTTAGTTACAAAATTTATATCAAAATATGAAATCAATAAAGTAAAAATTATAATTTTATACTATGTTTGTTCATTTACCTTGCTTCCATATTTCTTCTTTATACTCGAGCAAAACAATTTTGCTCGAGACACACATCCTTCAACATTTAAAATATCCCCATTAAATGACATTGAATTTAGAAAACCATAATTGAAAATATTTTATTAAAAATTAATTTGATGACTAAAATAAAATGCACATTTTAATGACCCACCTTCACTAAGATGAGGGAAGAAATAATAGATTTCCAAAACCCTCCTTTCTCAAGTTGAAGGAGAGACAATGACCCCCGATACCCACCTTCAATAGGCCCCCGAGTGGTGACTAGCACCAAGGTTATAGAATCACATGTAATATGGAAGGCATTACCCATTTTATTTAGTAGGATTGGGAGATAAGATAGTAAATCCCAAACAAAACCAAAGTTGGAAGTAAAAGTAAGGCCAAAACAATCCATTCCCATATGCGTGTTCCAATAATGAAGTGCTACGATGTACAAGAAAATCTCCAAATGGAAGTACCAAAAGAAAAGAAAAACATCAATGTCAATGGTCCCGACGTATGAGCTAATAGGGTCCGGATCGGTCCTCGAAATCCTCCTAGAAACCTGAAAGAAGTTTAATATACATAGGGTGAGTATATTGTTATACTTAGTAGGGAAAACCAAAAGCTCTCGTGCACAAGTGGGGAGGAATTCTAATTACCCATGAGAAAAGGATATAACCAAAGCACCTAGTAAGGAAACTATCCACCTAAACCTCAGTAAGTCACACTCCCCTAATAACGCATGTGAAGTAAAGTAATAGTAATAACACATCGATGTTTGGGTACCCCACACCTATTTACCACTAGTTATTGAATACATCCTATGTGTCAGACCTCTCCCACCATTCTCACTACATTCCAACTGCCATACCCCACCCGCACACACCTGGGCTACCAAAACCACACATACTGCCTGCAGACATCTGGGCCACAACAACCACCACCACACCCGAAGACACCTAGGCCAGAACAACTACCGCCATGCCCGAAGACACCTGGGCCTCATCTCAAAGATACTTGGGAAACAAACCGCCCGCACACACCTAGGCCAACCACCACACTAACCTTCCCAAAGGATCTTGGGCTATAATGGACCTCAGGACATCACATCCTGCCCGAAGAGTCTTGGGCTACTCGGGAAAGGGACAAGAAAAGGTGCTAATGACCAGCCACTCATAGGAGTGTTGGGAAACACACCCTCCCCATGAAATGGAGGTGTTTGAAACAAAGTTCTCAACTAGGGTGGGGTGAGAATAAGAAACATAAGAACTAAAATTATACATATAGGTAAACAAGCACTCATCCCAACCTAGGGGTTCCAAACCAGCTCATACACAAACACCCTCTTTACTATTCATTCATAAGAATTATAACAACCACAACCAAGTCACAAATCATTCTTAGAAAACAATTCCACATTAAACCCATTATTGTTTTCATACTCAAGTGATTCCATTTAAATAATTCTTCACTACCGAGCAATGAACATGCATAGCCACAAGACAAGGAAAGAAAGACAATCAAGTATCAATTTAAGCATTCACACCCTGTTCTCTTGTAATTCACAAAAACAAAAGGGATCTGTGAGATCCTTTAAAGTACTATAATGGAACCAAGCCCCACCATATGGCCCCACATAGACTTAGATCCACAAACCAACAACTACACCACAATAGGGGATCTCATCCCCATCCTTTTCACCCAAAAAGAATCAAGTAGAACAACCACACATATTACCAAGACAGAGCAAGGGAGTTTCCATATTTAAACACACCATTCATTAAGTTCCTTCTTTTTCGTTGGGTTAACCGAGGTGATCACATAGGGATTCTTGTTCACTGGACATCCATTTAATCAACCAATCTTATGTAATTAACCAATTTACATGTTACAACCATTCAATCATCATAGAAAATAAGGGTCTCTTAGTGTGCAAGGAAAGACCACCAATGACCATGATTTTCAGTGGACATAAGCCCATACAATCGACAACATATAATCAAGGGTAAAAGAGTACAACAACATCATCAAACAAACCCCTTCATTATCTAAAATTATGTTTATTATCTTTGTTAAGGTTTGGTTTCATCCATCCCTGTAGAAAAATTATCGTACCCACCCCGCATGATACACAATAAGAGAGAAAAAGGATAAACCCTACCTGGATGATAAATGATCGAAGTTTTTCTCCATGCGTCAAGAATTGGGGATGCGTGACTGGTAGGGGAGGAACTCTGGGGGCTCCAAGAGTGGGAAAGAAAGGCTCCAGCATAGGTGAACCACTATCCTCAGGAAGGGGGAATCCAAACGCACCATGGAAAGGAAGGGAGACTATTCAAGAAGAAGGAATAATTCTTGTGTGATAAAAAGACGAGATCTTGGAGTTACGGGATATAAATTTTGAATGGATTTAAATTCAGATCATGGTTTCAGCATGTGGTTGGATTGTTACACATGATGGAATTAATTATTATTTAATAATTATCATCAGAGAGGTGGCCATAATGACTATGAGTTAAAGGGTTTCCCTTAAATAGAGGAAAATGCATAACAAGAGAGGAAATGTAAAGTAAAGGAAAAGAGTGTGTCACCGAGGGGAAAAAATCCACACGTTTTTATTAAGTCAAGGGTCTCCCGGATCTTGTGGGATTTTTGATATCATTTATGGTCTTTTAATGGCTTTTAAAGGGGTATTAAAAGCACTCTTACATCAAAAGATACATTGTGGGAGCATGACTGGAAAAAGAAACTCGGGTGGGACACTGTAAGCACTTCCATGGTCATGGTGCCACCGTCACGGTTCCACTATAAGCGATGCCACCATTTCAGTGTATGACCGTGATGGTTCCACCCTCACGGTGCCACCATCATGGTTCCACAAATAGAGTTAATATTTTCAATATTATTAATATGTTTTCAATGATTTAATCCCTCTCAATTATTCAATTTGAGTGTATTTTCATCATTTATGTGTTTTTGGTGTATTTTGGGGCTTAAATGTGAAAATGGGGTAATTCTGTAAAATTGACAGTTTTATATAGCTTTTGTTCTTTGGGAATAACTTTTAAAATATTGAACCTGTTGAAGTGAATCATTTTTTAGGCTTCATATGACTATGGGCTTAAAATATGTCTTCTGGACCAAGACCCAATTCGAAACACAATGGTACAGAAAAATAAATCAAACAGAGAAATCAGTTTGACTGGCAGAATGGACCCCACAACATTAAATATGAAATATCTCATTCAAACAACCTTTAAATGAGCTTATTCTAGTAGGTGACGATAGTAGAATTAAAAATGATGGTTCGAATTAAATTTTATAAATTATGGATCTCATTAAGTCATTTTTTGGGCGCATCCAAATGGAGTGGGTGAAATAGTTTTTTAAGGCTAGAAAAGTAATTTCTATTGATTCGGACATATATTTATTTAAACCATTCCAATGACTCACATTTTGAGGGTCGATATCCAACTTCATTTCAAAAATTCTATAAGAAGGGACCTTAGTGAGTTTAGGCCATCTGATGGTGAGAATAGATGCAAACTTCTGGAGGACATATTCTAGAGGATCAAATTTATGTTCTTTCTTTTCTTTATTTTACTCTTCTTAGTCTTGTAATGTATTCTTCTTGCCCCTTATTCACAATTACCCTTACCATGGTGGGATAAAATTCTGTGTGATTTGGGAAGGAGAGGTTATCCATTTTGTATTTCATGAGTTCTTTCTATTAATGTTTTAAAATCCATTTTTCTCTTCTGCGAATCAGTTTCAATTTCTTATAACAGTTTTTATTATCATGTACGATTGTATCTGATTTTAGATTATGTTATTTATTTATATTTGGTCAATTATCAATATCTCCCTCCACTAGGTTCCAGTTTATAAATGATGGAATAGACTGGGACTTAGTGGTGAAGTACTTGGTGATCACCGGTACGTGTGCGAGGAGTAATGAATGTTCTTGATTGTTTGGGATAAACAAGACCTGATTGGGAATTTCCTAAAATAATTGGGGGTATTCGCTACAACTCTATTACACATTAGAAGGAGAGTAGAACAATCTTAGGTTTTAGTAAGGTTTATTCTCAAATTTTTATTTGACCAAATGAGTGAGAAGAAACGATTGTGGATTCTCACTCTTAATGATTTAGCAGAAGAGAATTGGGTAAAGTGAACTGTGATAGAATTACAATTGGAAAACCAAACCTAACCTGATCATCATTTCATATCATTGATTTAAATCACATCATTTGTCAATTTTTTTAAAACTTTCACTTAATTTCTTTACTTTATTTAGTTTCTTTCTTGTATTTTCCAAATTAAACAATTTCAAAAACAACATCACTTCTTTCTCTTATTTTAAGTGACAAACATGATTATTGAGAACTCTTATCTAGATAAAACCTAGGTAACCCACTATAATACATTCTAAATTAGATTATATTTATTTTTTCCACACCCCATGATAGGCACATGTCAAAACTTGGTGATGTTTCTGGGGAGGTAGCGCCAACATTTATTTTCTTTTTTCCCCTCTTCTCATCTTTTCTCTTCAAAATCACATGACTAGAACCTCAAAAATTGAACCTTTACCCATAGATCCTGAAATTGAAAGAACCTTGTTGAATATAATTAGAGAAATTAATTTTCAATTGGAATTTGAAGAAATTATACTTGCAGAATCAAGTGAAACTTCTAGTGTTCACTCAGAGCCTGTCATCATGGCTGAAAATCAAAACCTAACTCTTAGAGACCTCTGTGCACCAAAATTACTTAATCCAAACAATTAAATTTTCATGCCAGTGTTACAAAATGATTTTTAAATGAAACCTAATATGATTCCTTTGCTTCCAAATTTTCATGGTTTGTCATGTGAAGATCCAAACAAACACATTAAAGAGTTCACACATGTTTTCTCAACTTTCAGACCTTGTGAAGTTACTGAGAAGCAGGTTAAGTGGAAGGCATTTCCGTTTTCATTGGATGGAGCTGCTAAATACTGGTTGTACGACCTAAAACCATGATATTTATAAGACTGGAATGACCTGGTAATATGTTTTATACAAATATTCTTCCCCACCTCTAGAAGCATAGCCATTCGGAAATAAATCTACGCCATATGACAATCATCCGGAGAAACCCTTTATGAGTACTGAGAGATATTTAAGAAGCTATGTGACAGCTGTCCACATAAATCCATTGAGGAACATCACTTTCTTGTCTTCTTCTATCAAGGACTACTATAAAATGATAGAAACCTTCTTGATGCATCATCTAGAGGTGCACTGATAGACAAGTTTCCAGAAGAAGCCAAAGGATTGATTGAGAAGATTTCCCAGAACTCACAGCAGTTTGGAACAAGAGGTATTGGAACAAGAGGTATTTATGAGGTATGCACTTCTCATCCATCACCCTTATTAGAAACTAGGATTGAAGAGCATACTGGTTTGGTGAGACAAATAGCCTTGAAGCAAGTTAGTGACCAACAAGAACCAACTAAGGTATGTGGTTTATGCTCATCACCTGATCATTTCACTGACCAATGTTCTGATATATAGGGAATGGAAACATGTGCAGTAACCTTTCAACCAAGACAGTTACAACAAAATCAAGGATGGAGAAATCCTAACCAAGTCTAATATGGGTTTGGAAATCAGCAGAATCAAGGTAGACTCCCATACCAAAACTAGTTTCAAAACCAACCACTATTACAGAATCAATTATAGAATCCAACACCATTTCAAAAAAAGAAATATTATAACCATCCTTCTTACCAAAAACCAAACACTCTACAAATACCCTATGAGAAACCATCCACCAGTGCACAACCTTCAATTCAAAACCAACAAAAATCTGAGTTTGAAGGACTGAAAGACACTTTTAAAGATTTTCCAACAAGTTTTAAATTCTCATGGACTTTATGACCAAAAATCCAGGTAAAATACCTTCCCAAACAATCCCAAACCCAAAATAGAATGTTAGTTTTATAAATACAAGAAGTAGAAAAGAACTCCCACCACCATCCACCATTTAACCTAAAATAAGAATACCTGATCTAGGAGGGAATGAAGTTAGAAATGATGAAAATTATATGAAAATTCATCGGGAATAATATAATAAAGGGGAGGAGGATAAGTTTTTTCCAAGGAAGAGGAAAAAATAAACACCATTTCATAGGAAACAAAGGTAGAATAAAGATATACCACCACCATTTCCATCAAGGATGATTGAATCAAAGAGGTTGCAAGAAGAAAAACTGCAAAAAGAAATTTTGGACACCTTCCAGAAAGTGGAAATCAACATACCTATGCTTGAAGCACTAAAACAAATTCCAAAGTATGCTAAATTTTTGAAGGATCTTTGCAAAAAGAAGAGGATACTTCAAGGGAATGAGAGTATTAGTTTGGGAAGAAGTGTCTCAACCCTTATCACACCATAATTTCCAACCAAATGTCAAGATCCAGGGACGTTTTTTATTCCATGCACCACTGGTTCATTAAATTTCTCTATTTTTTTTGTGTGATTTAGGTGCATTAATTAATTTATTGCCTTAATCAGTATATACTTATTTTCAGATGGGAGACTTGAAGCCCACAAGAGTGGTGGTCCATCTTGAAAATAGATCCACAGTTTTCCCAGCAGGAGTTCTGGAGGATGTCTTGGTAAAAGTCAAAGATCTTCTATTCCATGATGACTTTTATGTGTTTAATATAGAAGATGATAGGATACCATCACACTCACCCATCATTTTGGGGAGACCCTTCTTGAAGATGGCCAAAAACATCATCAATGTCCATGAAGGGACACTTACCATGGAGTTTGGAGATGGCACTATCCACTTCAATATTTTTGAATCCATGAGGCACCCATTAGACGATCATTCACTCTCTTCACTCTCCCATGAAGATGGTATAGGATCAATTAAAGAATCAGGTATGATTCATGAATTTTTATCATTAAGAGAGATTTTTTCCATTAAAAATATCACTAAAAATATAGATGCCCAAACTCTTGGAGATTCTGATTTCCAGTTGGAAGAAGAAGTAAAATATGATTTCTTTGATAATTTGTTAAATGATGATGAAGGTGATATGATTTCTTGTGTGTAAGATGTCAAACCATTGGAAATAGAGAGCCTCAATTTAGTTTCATCCATTGAGAATCCTCCTGATCTAGAATTAAAACCACTCCCCACTGATTTAAAATATGTTTACCTTATGGAGGGAGAGAAATTACAAGTAATAATTGTTAATAATATATCTGAAACTCAAGAAAAATCATTTATTGAGATTTTGAGAGAGAATGTCCAAGAAATATGGTAGATCTTAGGTGATATCCCAGGAATAAACCCAAAAATTTTCTCACATAGAATTTTTCTTGAGGGAGATTCCAAACCTGTCAGACAACCCCAAAGGAGGCTGAACCCCACCCTGATAGAGGTTGTGAAAAAATAGATTGAGAAGATATTAAAAACTGGGATCATCTATCCAATATCAGATTCACAGTGGGTTTTCCCCATCCATGTAGTCCCAAAGAAAACCGGCCTAACCATTGTGAGGAATGAGAAGAATGAATTAATCCCTATGAGAATTCAGAATAGCTGGAGAGTATGAATAAATTTTAGGAAGTTGAATCTGGTCACTCAAAAAGATCATTTCCCTATCCCTTTCATTGACTAGATACTAGAGAGGTTGGCAGGTAGAACTCATTATTGCTTTTTGGATGGATTTTCAGGTTATTTTCAAGTACCCATTGCTCCTGAGGATCAAGAAAAGACTACCTTTACATGTCCTTTCGATACTTTTTCATAAAAAAGGATTCTATTTGGATTGTGTAATGCCCTAGGTACATTTCAGAGGTGTATGGTAAGTATATTTTTTGATCACATTGAAGATTTCTTGGATGTTTTCTTGGATGATTTCACAGTTTTTAGAAATTATTTTGACCCTTGTTTGAAAAAATTGGAAAAAGTTTTGAAAACTTGCATTGAAAAGAACCTTGTTTTGAATTTTGAAATGTTTCATTTTATGGTTGAGAGAGGAATTGTAATTGGGCATGTAATTTCTCAGAATGACATTGAAGTTGATAAATCAAAAATTTAAGTGATAAATTCTTTGTCTTACCCAACTTGTGTGAAACATGTTAGATCATTTTTAGGACATGAAAGATTCTATAGTAGGTTTATCAAAGATTTTAGTAAGATTTCTCTCCCTCTCTCTAGATTACTTTTGAAAGATTTTGATTTTGATTTCAATGGTTCATGTAGGGAATCCTTTGATGAGTTGAAAATGAGATTGATTACACCACCAGTAATACGGCCAACTAATTGGGAAGAACCATTCAAGATACTTTTTGATGCTTCAAACCAAGCAGTTGGAGAATTACTTTCTCAAAGAATTGAGGGTAGGCCACAAGTCATTTCATATGCCTCAAAGATCTTATATGCGGCCCAATTCAGCTACAAAACAACAAAAAAGCGTTTTTAGTAGTTGTTTTTTCTTTAGAAAGATTTAGATAATATTTTCTTGGAACTAAAGTCATTGTGTTTTCTAATCATGTAGCTCTTATGTAATTGATGAAGAAGGCTGAAGAAAAACCAAGGCTAGTGAGATAGATGCTAATACCGCAGGAGTTCAACATAGAAATCAAAGATAATAAGGGATCTGAGAACCAAGTGGCTGATCACTTAAGTAGACTACCCAACACTGCTGAAGTTGAAATTCTATACACAGAACCACTAAATGATCTCCTTCCAAGAGAGAAGTTGTACATGATTGAAGGAGAAGCACCTTGGTATGCTGACATGGTAAATTATCTAGTAACATCTCAGGTCCCATCTCATTTAAATTCTCACAAAATTCACAAATTGAAATCTGAATCTAAATATTACATCTCAGATGATCCATTTCTTTGGTAGATTTGTAATGAAGAAATGATCAGAAGATGTTTGCCTAAAAATTAAATTGAATAAGTCTTTATGTTTTTTCACACATTATCTTGTGGATGCTACTTTGGACCTCAAAGGACAGCAAGTAATGTTTTATAATCTGTACTTTATTGGTTAACACTTTTCAAATATTCTCATGAATTTTGCAAATGGTGTGGAAAATGTCAGTTTACAGGAAATATTTCAAAGATACAAGAAATACCCCAAAAGACACTTAATTTTTGTAAATTTTTTGAAGTTTGGGGGATAGATTTTATGGTACCTTTCCCAATGTCATTCGGAAATTCTTATATTCTTCTTGCTGTTGATTATGTTTCCAAATAGGTGGAAGCAAAAGCCACCAAGACTGACGATGCTAAACTTGTTTGTGATATTTTCAGGGCTAACATATTTTGTAGGTTTGGAGTTCCCAGAGCCATTATTAGTGATCAAGGGACTCACTTTTTCAATAGTAAAATGGAGGCTTTGTTGAAAAAGTATGGGGTTTATCATAAAACATCAACTCCCTATCATCCATAGAATAATGGGCAAGCTGAAGTGTCTAAGAGGGAAATCAAAGGAATTTTGGAAAAGACTGTTAATCCAAATAGAAAGGATTGGTGCCAAAGGTTGGAAGACACATTATGGGATTATAGGATAGCCTAAAAAACCCCAATTGGAATAAGTACCTATCAGTTTATTTATGGGAAAAGCTATCCCCTACCTATGGAATTGGAACACAAGGAATACTGGGTTGTAAGGAAGATGAATCTGGATCTTGAAAGTGCTGGGAAAGAGAGAAGATTGTAGTTACAAGAGATGAAAGAAATTAGTAGGGAATAATTTGAAAATTATAGGATTTACAAAGAGATAACAAGAGTGTCTCATGAAAAACTGATCCAACCAAAGGACTTTCATCCTGGAGACAAAGTGTTGTTATTCAATTCAAGACTCAAGCTAATGCCTTCCAGGTGGGAAGGTCCATTTATAGTTACTCATGTATATCCTTTTAGTGCTATGTAGATTATGAATAATGGAGTGAAGGATCCATTCACTGTTAATGGGCACAGGTTGAAGATATTCCTTGGGACCATGCCATCTGAGCTAATGGAGGAGATCACACTCCTCCAACCTGTTTATCAATAAAATCCATCAGGTTGTACCTATCCTTTATATTTTCTTGATTGTTATGATTTAATTTCAAATATTCTTATGTTTTAAATCCATTTTAATGCATTTCAAACATTGCATCATCTAATTGTGGGGGATAGAACCTTTGTAGTTTAGTATTTTTATGTGTTGTTTGTTTTCCTATTTTTTTTTAAAAAACATGTGCGTGTTTCAAATTTTGTGTGTTTATTTTTAAATTTTTGTGTGTTTTTGAAACTTTTGTTCTGAAATTATTATCTTTGATATTTTTGAAACCCATTTCCAAGGGAGAAATAATTTATTCCATAAAATTGAGCTTAAATGAATGCTGAAAATGACATTGTTTCAAGTTCAATTCATTAGGAATTTCATGAAAAATAATCTGTTTTTTATTGAATCCCATACCATATATCACTGTATTTATATTTGAAATCATATTATTGTGAGGCTTATGAACCTATTATTTTCATATTCTTTACATTCACCTCACTTCTTGAGAGAACCAAACCATGCTTGTTTTAACCAGAATTTGATTTATTCCTTTCAAAACTTGAGGGTTTGGGGTACATGAGTTTTAAATGATTGAGGAATTTCTTTGGTTTGAAAGCCCCCTTTTTAAGATAATCCATTTCATTCTGGCCTAAATTGTAAATTTAGCCCTTTTATCCCATAGAATCCATGAACATCCTGTTAGTTTAGCCACATTACAAGCCAATTTTCCCTATCCAACATGCTTTTGAAGTGAAATTTCATGATCTAGTTGAACTTAATTGTGGGGTAAGATGTCTTGTGTTGTGATAGATAATTTTCTAAAACATTGGGTGGAAAATAAAATGCTGAAGAGATGTTTTTTTTATGTGAAAAAAATCATTCTTCTAAATGTTGTGACTTTTTTGGAGCTTTCACGATGAGAGAAGCTGCGCCTTTCTGGAGCTTCTAATGAAGAAATAAAGCTGTGCCTTTTCTAGAGATTTTAAGAAATATTATATTTGAGAAGATTTAAATGTTTGCTGCTGAAATGATGAACTGTGTGAACATTCCTTGATATTCCATGAAGAAGGATCTTATTTTCTACTAAGGGGAGTGAAGAGGTGACCATACTTGTGTGAAAATTAGAGTAATGCAATTTTACTTCAAAAAGAGCCAAGCCCTCTTCATTAATCCTCAAAATTTTCACATATAAATACTGCAAACCTAAATCCATAGTAAAACCTTGAAAATTCTTCATGATAAACATATGTATTTGACTCACATCGGGTGGAGATGTAGGAATTTACCAAGCCTATGGTGACCCTTGTATGAGTCTGGATGAGAAAGATATTTCTAAAAAAAATGAAATTTGTGTGATGAGAGATAATGAAAGTTAGGTAAGTGATTTGTGTACATGGGATGAGAAATTAAGATTAAATATATTGAATGATCTTAAATTAAGAACATGAAATAATAGAGTTTGAGGAGGCATGATATATTTTGTTTCTTGTTTTCAAATTGGTGGATCTCATGGATATGTGTTTTGAATTTACTTTGATTTTATTTTGATTCTGACTTGTCCAGGAGTCCAAGTGATAAGTGTGGGGGAATTGATAGAGTTAATATTTTCAATATTATTAATATTTTTTCAATGATTTAATCACTCTCAATTATTCAATTTGAGTGTATTTGCATCATTTATGTGTTTTTGGTGTATTTTGGGCTTAAATGTGAAAATGGGGTAATTCTGTAAAATTGAAAGTTTTATATAGCTTCTGTTTTTTGGGAATAACTTTTAAAATATTTTTCCAATTGAAGGGAATCCTTTTTTAGGCTTCATATGCTCTTGGGATTAAAATAAGTCTTTTGGAACAAGACCCAATTCAAAACAAAATGGTACAGAAAAATCAATAAAATAGAGAAATCCGTTTGACTAGTAGAATGGACCCCACTACATTAAATATGAAATATCTCATTCAAATGACCTTTAAATGATCTGATTCTAACTGTGGTCGATATAGGACTTAAAAATTACATCTCACATTAAATGTTATAAATTATAGAGCTCATTATGGCATCCTTTGGGCGCGTCCAAATGGAGTGGGTGAAATAGTTTTTGGAGGCCAGAAAAGTAATGTACATTGATTTGGACATATCTTTCTTTACACTAGTCTAATAAATCTAAAATATTGAGGGTCGATAGACAACTTAATTTACAATATTCTATAATAAAGGACCTTAGTGAGTTTCGGCCGACCGCTGGTGAGAATAGAGGCAAACAACTAGAGGAAAGATTCTAGAGGATCAAATTTTTGTTCTTTCTTTTCTTTATTTTACTCTTCTTAGTCTTGTAATGTGTTCTTCTTGCACATTATTCACAATTAACCTTACCATGGTGCTGTAAATCTCTATGTGATTTTTGAAGGAGAGGTTTTCCATTTTGTATTTCATGAGTTCTTGCTATTAATGTTTTAAAATATATTTTTCTCTTATGTGAATTAGTTTCAATTTCTTATAACAGTTTTTATTATCATGTACGATTGTCTCTGATTTTAGATTCTATTGTTTATTTATATTTGGTTAATTATCAATATCTCCCTTCACTAGGTTCTGGTTTATAAATGATGGAATAGACCGGGACTTAGTGGTGAAGTACTCGGTGATCACCGGTACGTGTGTGATGAGTAGTGAATGTTCTTGATTGTTTGGGAGAAA
Organism: Viscum album; assembly: GCA_963277665.1. Lineage (NCBI taxonomy): Eukaryota > Viridiplantae > Streptophyta > Magnoliopsida > Santalales > Viscaceae > Viscum > Viscum album. Next base: position 1,325,719,095 of record OY728147.1, read on the forward strand.
CAAGACCCGATTGGGAATTACCTAAAATAATCGGGGGTATTTGATACAACTCTATTACACATTATAAGGATATTAGAAAAATTTTAGGTTTTATTAATGTTTATTCTCACATTTTTATTTGACCAAAGGAGTGAGAAGAAACGATTGTGGATTCTCACTCTTAATGATTCAGCAAAAGAGAATTGGGTAAAGTGAAATGTGATAGAATTACAATTGGAAAACCGACCCTAACCTGATCACCAGTTCATATCAATGATTTAAATCACATCATTTTTCAATTTGTTTTAAAATTTTTACTTAATTTATTTACTTTATTTAGTTTCTTTCTTGTATTTTTCAAATCAAACCATTTCAAAAACAACATCACTTCTTTCTCTTATTTTAAGTGACAAACATTATTGTTGATCACTCCTCTCTGGAGAAAACCTAGGTAACCCACTATAATGAATTTTAACTTAGATTATATTTGTTTTTTCCACACCCCATGATAGGCACATGTCAAAACTTGGTTCCGTTTCTGGGGAGGTAGCGCCAACATTTCTTTTCTTTTCTTTCCACTCTTCTCCTCTTTTCTCTTCGAAATTGTACGACTAGAACCTCAAAAATTGAACCTTTACCCATAGATCCTGAAATTGAAAGAAAATTGTTGAATATACTTAGAAAAATTTATTTGAAATCTAAATTTTAAGAAATTCCCCTTGCATACTCAAGTGAAACTTCTAGTGTTCACTCTGAGCCTGTTATCATGGCTGAAAATCAAAACCTAACTCTTAGAGACCTCTGTGCACCACAATTCCTTAATAAAAACAATTAACTTATCATTCCAGTGTTACAAAATGATTTTGAAATGAAACCTAATATGATTACTTTTCTTCCAAAGTTTCAAGATTTGGCAGGTGAAGATCCAAACAAACACATTAAAGAGTTCACACATGTTTTCATAACTTTCAAACCCCGTAGAGTTACTGAGGAGCAAGTTAAGTGGAAGGCATTACCATTTTCATTGGATGAAGCTGCTAAAGAATGAATGTACATCCTACAACCAGAATATGTACATGACTTGAATGACTTAGTAAGATATTTTATGCAAATATTCTTCCCCACCTCTAGAAGCACAACCATTCAGAAGGAAATCTACGCCATACGACAATCATCTGGAGAAACCATTTACGAGTACTGGGAGAGATTTAATAAGCTATATGCCAGCTGTCCGCATAAATCCATTTAGGAACATCACTTTACTGTATTCTTCTATCAAGGACTACTAGAAAATTACAGAAACCTTCTTGATGCATCATTTGGAGGTACACTGATTGACAAGTCTCCAGAAGAAGTCAAGGGTTTGATTGAGAAGATTTCCCAGAACTCGTAGCAGTTTGGAACCAGAGGTATTGGAACAAGAGGTATTCATTAGTTACACACTTCTCATCCATCACACTAATTAGAAAATAGGATTGAAGACATTACTAGTTTGGTGAGACAGATGGACTTGAAGCAAGTTAGTGACCAACAAGAAACCGCTAAGGTATGTGGTTTATGCTCATCACCTGATCATTTCACTGACCAATGTTCTGAAATACAGGGAATGGAAACATGTGCATAAACCTTTCAACCAAGATAGTTCCAACAAAATCAAGGATGGAGAGATCCTAACCAAGTCTAATATGGGTTTGGAAATCAGCAGAATCAAGGTAGACCCCTATACCAAAACTAATTTCAAAACCAACCACCATTCCAGAATCAATTCCAGAATCCACCACCATTTCAACAGATTTAATCTTATAACTAGCCTTCTTACCAAAAACCAACCACTCTCCAAATACCCTATGAGCATCCATCCAATAGTGAACAACCTTCAATTAAAAACCAACGAAAATATGAGTTTGAAGGACTAAAAGACACTGTTAAATATTTGTCCAACAAGTTTGAAAGTCTCATGGACTTTCTAACCAAAAATCCAGGTAAAATACCTTCCCAAACAATCCCAAACCCAAAAGAGAGTGTTATTATTATAACTACAAGAAGTGGAAAAGAACTACCACTACCATCCACCATTGAACCTGAAACAAGAATACCTGATCTAGTAGAGAATGATGTTTGAAATGATGAAAATTATATGAAAATGAATTGGTAAGAATATAATAAAGAGAAGGAGGATAAGGATAGGCCAAGGAGGAGGAAAAAAGAAACTCAATTTAAGAGGAAACAAAGGGAGAAGAAATATATAACACCTCTATCTCCATCAAGGATGATTGAATCAAATAGGTTTCAAGAAGAAAAACTGCAAAAAAGAAATTCTGGACACCATCCAGAAAGTGGAAATCAACATACCACTTCTTGAAGCACTTAAAAATATTCCAAAGTATGCTAAATTTTTGAAGGATCTTTTCACCAAGAATAGGATACTTAAAGGGAATGATAGGATCAATTTTGTAAGAAGTGTCTCAACCCTTATCATACCACAATTTCCAACCAAATGTCAAGATCCAGGGACATTTTCTATTCCACGAACCATTGGTTCATTAATTTTCTCTAATGATTTGTGTGATTTAGGTGAATTAATTAATGTATTTCCTCACTCAGTATATACTTATTTGCTGATGGGAGACTTTAAGCCCACAAGAGTGGTGTTCCAGCTTGCAAATAGATCCATAGTTTTCCCAGCAGAAGTTCTGGAGGATGTCTTGGTAAAATTAAAAGATCTTTTATTCCCTACTGACTTTTATGTGTTGAATATGAAAGATGATAGGATCCTATCACACTCACCCATCATTTTGGGGATACCTTTCTTGAAGATGGCCAAAACCATCATCAATGTCCATGAAGGGACAATTACTATGGAGTTTGGAGACAACACTTTCCACTTCAATATTTTTGAATCCATAAGGTACCCATCAGATAATCATTCACTCTTCTCACTCTCCCATGAAGATGGTATTGAACGAATTGAAGAATAAGGTATGTTTCATGAATTATTATCATTAGGATAGAATTTTTCCATTAAAAATATCACTGAACATATGGATTCCCAAACTCTTGGAGATTCTGATTTCCTGTTGGAAGAAGAAGTAAAATCTAATTTCTTTGATTATTTGTTAAATGTTTATGAAGATGATATGATTTCTTATGTATAGGATGTCAAACCATTGGAATTATAGAACCTCAATTTAGTTTCATCCCTTGATCATCCTCCTGATCTAGAATTAAAACCACTCCCCTCTGATTTAAAATATGTTTACCTTATAGAAGGAGTGAAATTACCAGTAATAATAGCTAATAATCTATCTGAAACTCAAGAAAAATCATTGATTGATCTTTTGAGAGAGAATTTCTAAGAAATAGGGTGGATCTTAGGTGATATCCTAGGAATAAACCCAAAAATTTGCTCACATAGAATTTTTCTTGAGGGAGATTCCAAACCTGTCAGACAACCCCAAAGGAGGCTGAAACCCACCCTTTTGGTGGTTGTGGAAAAAGAGATTGAAAAGCTATTAGAAGCTAGGATAATCTATCCAAAATCAGAATCAAAATGGGTTAGCCCCATCCATGTAGTCCCAAAGAAAACTGGCCTAACCATTGTGAGGAATGAGAAGAATGAATTAATCCCTGTGAGAATTCAGAATAGCTGGAGAGTATGCATAGATTTTAGGAAGTTGAATCAGGTCACTTGAAAAGATCATTTATCTATCCCTTTCATTGAACAAATGCTAGATATGTTGGTAGGTATAACTGATTATTTCTTTTTGGATGAATTTTCAGGTTATTTTCAAGTACCCATTGCTCCCGAGGATCAAGAGAAGACTACCTTTACTTGTCCTTTAGGTATTTTTCATACAAAAGGATGCCATTTGGATTGTGTAATGCCCCAGGTACATTTTAGAGGTGTATGGTAAGTATATTTTCTGATCACATTGAATATTTCTTGGAGGTTTTCTTGGATGATTTCACAGTTTTTTTAAATTATTTTGACCATTGTTTGAAAAATCTGGAAAAAGTTTTGAAAACTTTCATTGAAAAAAAACTTATTTTGAATTTTGAAAAGTGTCATTTTATGGTTGAGAGAGGAATTTTACTTGGGAATGTCATTTCTCAGAAATTAATTGAAGTTGATAAATCAAAAATTTAAGTGAAAAATTATTTGTCTTACCCAACTTGTGTGAAACATGTTAGATCATTTTTAGGACAAGCAGGATTCTACAGGAGGTTTATCAAATATTTTAGTAAGATTTATCTCCCTCTCTCTAGATTACTTTTTAAAGACGCTGATTTCAATTTCAATGGTTCGTGTAGGGAATCCTTTTATGAGTTGAAAAGGAGATCTATTACACCACCAGTAATGCCACCAACCAATTGGGAAGAACCATTCAAGCTACTTTGTGATGCTTCAAACCATGTAGTTGGAGCAGTACTTTCATAGAGAATTGAGGGAAGGCTACAAGTCATCGCATATGCCTCAAAAACCTTATATGCGGCCCAATTCAACTACAAAAAAACAAAAAATAGTTTTTAGCAGTTGTTTTAGATTTAGAAAGATTTAGATCATATCTACTTGGAACTAAAGTCATTGTGTTTTCTGATCATGCAGCTCTTAGGTACGTGATGAAGAAGGTTGAATCAAAATCAATGCTAGTGAGATAGATTCTACTACTACAAGAGTCCAACATAGAAATCAAAGATAATAAGGGATATGAGAACCAAGTGGCCTATCACTTAAGTAGACTACCCAACACCGCTGAAGTTGAAATTCCAGACACTGAACCACTAAATGATAACCTTCCAGGAGAGAAATTGTACTTGATTGAAGGATAAGTACCATGGTATGCTGACATGGTAAATTATCTGGTAACATCTTAGGTCCCATCTCATTTAAATTCTCACCAAATTCAAAAATTTAAATCTGAATCTAAATATTACATCTGGGAAGATCCATTTATTTGGAAGATTTGCAATGACCAGATGATCAGAATATGTTTGCCTAAAAATAAAATTGAATCAGTCTTTAAGTTTTGTCACACATTAGCTTGTGGAGGCCACTATGGACCTCAAAGGACAACAAGGAAGGTTTTAGAATCTGTACTTTATTGGCCAACACTTTTCAATTATTCTCATGAATTTTTCAAATGGTGTGAAAAATGTTAGTTTACAGGAAATATTTCAAAGAGACAAGAAATTCCCCAAAAGACACTTAATTTTTGTAAATTTTTTGAAGTTTGGGGGATAGATTTTATGGGACCTTTCTCAATGTCATTTGGAAATTCTTATATTCTTCTTTCTGTTGATTATGTTTCCAAATGGGTGGAAGAAAAAGCCACCAGGGCTGACGATACTAAAGTTGTTTGTGACTTTGTCAGGGCTAACATATTTTGTAGGTTTGGAGTTCTCAGAGCCATCATTAGTGATGAAGGGACTCACTTTTGCAATGAGATAATGTATTCTTTGTTGAACAAGTATGGGTTGCATCATTAAACATAAAATCCCTGTCATCTATAGAATAATGGGAAAGCTGAAGTATCTAATAGGGAAATCAAAGGAATTTTGGAAAAGAATGTTAATCCAAATAGGAAGTATTGGAGCCAAAGGTTTGAAGAAACATTATGGGATTATATTATAGCCTACAAAACCCCAATTGGAATGAGTACCTATAGTTTTATTTATAGGAAAAGCTGTCACCTACCTGTGGAATTGGAACACAAGGAATACTAGGCTATGAGGAAGATGAATCTAGATCTTTAAAGTGCTAGGAAAGAGAGAAGATTGCAGTTATAGGAGCTGGAAGAAATTAGAATGGAAGCATTTTAAAATTCTAGGATTTATAAAGAGAGAACAAGAGTGGCTCCTGAAAAACTGATCCAACCAAAGGACTTTCATCCTAGAGTCAAAGTGTTGTTATTCAATTCAAGACTCAAGATGATGCCAGGTAAACTTCATTCCAGGTGGGAGTTACTCATGTATATCCTTTTGGTGCTATGTATATTGTGAAGTATGGAGAGGAGGATCCATTCACTATTAATGGGAACATGTTGAAGAAATTCCTTGGGACCATGCCATCTGAGCCAATGGAGGAGATCACACTCCTCCAACCTGTTTATCAATAAACTCCATTAGTTCGTTCCTCTCCTTTATATTTTCTTGATTTTTGTGATTCAATTTCAAATATTCTTATGTGATAAATCCATTTGAATGCATTTCAAACACTACATCATTTAAGTGTGGGGGAGATAACCTTTGTAGTTTAGGATTTTTATGTGTTGTTTGTTTTCCTATTTGTTTTAAAAAAACAAGTGTGTGTTTCAAATTTTGTGTGTTTATTTTTAAATTTTTGTGTGTTTTTGAAACTTTTGTGCTAAAATGATTATATTTTAAATTTTTGAAACCCATGTCCATGGGAGAAATAATTTATTCCATGAAACTGGGCTTAAATAAATGCTGAAAATGACATTATTTCAAGTTCAATTCTTTAGGAATTTCATGAAAAATACTCTGTTTTTTCTTGAATACCATGACACATATCACTATATTTATATTTGAAATCACATTCCCATGAGGCTTCTGAACCTATTATTTTCATATTATTTGCATTCACCTCACATCTTGAGAGAACCATACCATGCTTGTTTTAACCAGAATTTGATTTATTCCTTTCAAAACTTAAGGGTTTGGGGTACATGTGTTTTAAATGATTGAGGAATTTATTTGGTTTGAAATACCCCTTTTCAAGATAATCCTTTTCATTATGGCCTACCTTGTAAATGTAACCCTTATATCCCATAGAATCCATGAACATCCTGTTAGGTTGGCCACATTACAAACCAATTTTCTCTATAAAACCTGCTCTTGAAGTGAAATTGCATGATAAAGTTGAACTTAATTGTGGGGGAAGATTTATTGTGTTGTGCTAACTCATTTTCTAAAACTTTGGGTGGAAAATAAAATGCTGAAGAGATATTATTATTATGGGGAAAAAAATCATTCTGCTGAAAGTTGTGCCTTTTATGGAGCTTTCACGATGAGATAAGTTGTGCCTTTCTGGAGCTTCTAATGAGGAAAGAAAGCAGTGCCTTTTCTGGAGCTTTCAAGAAATATTATATTTGAGATGATTGAAATGTTTTCTGATGAAATGATGAATTGTGTGAACATTCCTTGATATTCCATTAATAATGAGATTATTTTATACTAAGGGGAGTGAAGAGGAGACCATACTTGTATGAAAATTAGAGTAATGTAATTTTTCTTCAAAAAGAGCCAAGCTATCTTTATTCAGCCTTAGAATTTTCACATCAAAATCCTACCAACATAAAGCCACAAAACAACTTTGACAAGTCCTCATGATAAACATATGTCTTTGACTCACATCAGATAGAGATGTAGGAATTTATCAAGCCTATGGTTACCCTTGTATGAGTTTGGATGAGAATGACATTGCTAAAAAAATTGAAATTTGTGTGATGAGAGATAATGAAAGTTAGGTAAGTGATTTGTGTGAATGAGATGAGAAATGAAGAGTAAATATATTGAATGATCTAAAATTAAGAACATGAAATAATAGAGTTTTAGGAGGCATGATATATTTTGTTTCTTGTTTTCAAATTGGTGGATCTCATGGATATGTGTTTTGAATTTACTTTGATTTTATTTTGATTCTGACTTGTCCAGGAGTACAAGTGATAAGTGGGAGGGAATTGATAGATTTAATATTTTCAATATTATTTTTATGTTTTTAATAATTTAATCCCCCTCAATTATTCAATATGAGTGTTTTTTCATCATTTATGTGTTTTTGATGTATTTTGGGCTTAAAGGTGAAAATGGGGTAATTCTGTAAAATTGACAGTTTTATATAGCTTCTATTTTTCGAACATAACTTTTGAAATATTGGTCCAATTTATGGGAATCATTTTTTTAGGATTCATATGCTCATGTTATTCAAATATGTCTTCTGGACCAAGACCTAATTCGAAATACAATGGTACAAAAAAATCAATCAAATAGAGAAATCAGTTTGACTGGAAGAATGGACCCCATTGTATTAAATATGAAATATCTTATTCAACTGAACTTTAAATTATCTAATTCCAGCTGGTGTAGATAGAGGACTTCAAATGTACGGTTCAAATTAAATGTTATAAATTATGGAGCTCATTAAATCATCCTTTGGGAACGTCCAAATGGGGTGGGTGATATAGTTTTTGGAGGCCAGAAAAGTAATGTCCATTGATTTGGCTATATCTTTATTTACAACTATCAAATAACTCTAAAATTTTGAGGTTCTATAAAAAAAATTAATTTACAACATTATACAATAAGGGAAATTAGTGAGTTTCAGCCGGCTGGTGGTGAGAACAGAGGCAAACTTTTGGACGACAGATTCTGGAGGATCAAATTTCTGTTCTTTCTTTTCATTATTTTACTCTTCTTAGTCTTTTAATGTGTTATTGTTGCCCCTTATTCACAATTACCCTTACCATGGTGGGGTAAAATTCTATGTTATTTTATAAGGATAGGTTTTCCATTTTGTATTTAATGAGTTCTTATTATTAATGTTTTAAATTCCTTTTTTCTCTTCTGTGAATTAGTTTCAATTTCTTATATCAGTTTTTATTATCATGTATGATTGTATATGATTTTATATTCTATTGTTTATTTATATTTGGTCAATGATAAATATCTACCTCCACTAGGTTCTGGTTTATAAACAATGGAATAGACCGGGACTTAGTGGTGAAGTAATCGGTAATCATCAGTACGTGTGTGAGGAGTAGTGAATGTTCTTGATTATTTGGGATAAACAAGACCCGATTGGGAATTGCCTAAAATAATTGGGGGTATTTGATACAACTCTATTACAAATTGGAAGGAGAATATACCAATCTAAGGTTTTAGTAAGGTTTATTCTCACATTTTTATTTGACCAAAGGAGTGAGAAGAAACGATTGTGGATTCTCACTCTTAATGATTTAACAGAAGAGAATTGGGTAAAGTGAACTGTGATAGAATTAAAATTGGAAGACCGACCGTAAAATGATCACCATTTCACATCAATGATTTAAATCACATCATTTTTTATTTTTTTAAAACTTTTACTTAATTGCTTTAATTTATTTAGTTTCTTTCTTGTATTTTTCAAATCAAACAATTTCAAAAAAAAACATCACTTATTTCTCTTATTTTAAGTGACAAACATTATTGTTGAGCACTCATCTCTAGAGGAAACCTAGGTAACCAAATATAATACATTTTAACATAGGTTATATTTATTTTTTCCACACCCCACGATAGGCACATGTCAGCCACCGTAAGCAGTGCCACCATTTCGATGTGTGACCGCTACAGTTCTACCTTCATGGTTCCACAGTCACGGTGCTACCGTCACAGTGCCACTGTCTTGGGGCCACCGGTTCGGTGAGACACCATAAGCAGTGCCACCATTTCGGTGTGCCACCATGGATGGTGCCACTATTTCAGTGGAACCATTTGATGGGACCAAGATTTTGGAAAAGTAATAGACCAGGAGGGTCTCAGAAATTACATTAGATACCTCTAAAACTATTCTTAACCTCGAGAATCAAACTAGACCCAAAAAAAGAGAGGGGTCCAAATAACCACCTTGGAAGATACCTCTCAAGAGTAAACCTCCTCGACACCTAGGAACACCTCTTCCTCATGTATCCATACGAACATGTACAGGTCATACCACCCAGACATATGGATTAGAGAGTCCCTTCCTCCATGTCAAGATACTATCCACTTTGGGTAGCACTGACTCACCTGCACGGGTTTAACCGTACCCAGTTTAATGCATCTTGATTTGGGATCAGGTCCTCCCCTACCCATAGTTTGGACTCTTCACACACATCCAGAGAACAAGGGAAAAAATCCATTTCAAGGTTAACAAGGTCAAACACTACATCAAAAAAAAGTATAAAACAGAACAGAACAAAACTCCAAAACAACTCTGGTACTGAGCGCACATATGAACCTCTCATTCCCAGGTACTCTCCTCGAGGCCACAATACCTCCACAACACACGAACCAAGGGAATTTTTCATCCACAAAGCACCTTCCCCTCACAATCCTTGATACTCACTGGTCACTCTACGAACATCGCATCATCCTCGATATCCATATTTCCACAGTTGAGGATGTGTGAATCATCATGTAGATACCGACAGAGCTAAGACACATGGAAGACGTCGTGAACCCTCAGTAGCAGTGGTGGTAGCACTGGCTGATAAGCCACTTCACCGACCCTCCGCAACACCTCGAAGGGTCTGAAGAACCTGGGAGAAAGATTACCCCCCTTGCTAAACCTCTATTTCCCACACTGAGGGGATAAATTCAAGAATACGTGGTCCCCAACCTTGAACTCTAGGGGTCTCCTCTTATGGTCGGCATATGACTTTTGCTAGTCCTGAGCCACCTTCATCCTCTCTCGTATAAGCTGAACCTTCTCCGTCATGCTCTGCACTACCTCCAGGACAATAACACCTACTTCCATGACCTCTGTCCAACACATGGGTGAGCGACACAACCTCCCATATAAGGCTTCAAACGAAGCCATTCTGATGGTAGAGTGATAACTATTTTTGTATGAAAACTCTACCAGAGTCAAGTGTCATACCCACGATCCCCAAAGGTCCAAAACACATGCCCATAGCATATCCTCCAATGTATGGATGATGCTCTCTATATTCCCATCTATCTGGGGGTGGAAAGTAGTGTTGAGGCATAGATGGGTTCCAAAAGCATATTGAAAAGCTTTCCAGACCCATGAGGTAAACCGGGTATCCTGATCAGATACTATAGACCTTGGAACTCCATGAAACCGCACCACTTTGTCCACGTACTGCTGTGCTAGGGAATCCACCGCACTCGACTCCTTAATTTCCAGGAAGTGAGCTGATTTTTTCAACCGGTCCACCACTACCCAAATAGCATCACAAACCCCTTTAATTCTAGGTAGTCCCATGATGAAATCCATTGAGATGTCATCCCAATTCCACTCGGGGACATCTAAAGGGTGTAACAGACCTCCTGGGACGTGGTTTTCAGTCTTCACCTGCTGACACATGAGGCACTTTTCCACAAACTCTTCCACTAACCGCTTCACCCTAGGCCACCAAAAATAACCCCTCAAGCCTTGGTATATCTTAAAACTCCTGTATTTACCACCAGGGGTGAGTTGTGGAACTCACCGAGAACTCTCTCATGAATTCCCATTAGGATGAACAACTTTCTACGAAACAACATCTGATTTTTCCCGTCTTCCGACCATCCACCTAGAGCATCATGCTGGCTAACATGACCGTGCATCACTTAATCCTATAAATCTCCCACTGAGACTCCTCAACCTGCTTCAATATAGAGGACTACATTTTCATCTGTAATAGACAACCTCTGACATCCTCTACCCTTGCATCCAGGTGTAGGGAAACCAAATCCTCCATTTCCTTCCAAGAATCTTCCGACTCTTAAACCACATCATTATGTGACTTCCTAATTAAGGCATCAACTACCATATTCCCCTTACCTTTAGTGTAAGAGATTTTTAAGTCATTGTCTTGAAGAAACTTTATCCACCTTCACTGATGTAAGTTCAGGTATCGCTGGGAGAAGATATACCTCAATATTTTATGATCTGTAAAAACCACAAAGCACTCCCCGATGAGGTAGTGCCACCACATATTTATTGCGAACACAACCACTGTGAGCTCCAAGTCATGGGTGGAATAGTTACACTCATGGGGAAGTAACTACCTAGACCAATAAGAGATCACCCCCCACTGCTACATCCGCACACACCCCATGACTTGTCATGAAGCATGACAAAACACCTCAAATGTCACCCCTTCTTCTTGAAACCTCAGTATCGGGGAACTAACCAGCTTCCCCTTCAGATAACTGAAGGATGCATGACACTAATAACTCCATATAAAAGTTTGATATTTCTTGGTCAAGGCTTTCAAAGGTTCTGAAACTCGAGAGAAGTTGGAAACGAACCTCCGGTAGTAACCTGCTAGACCTAGGAAACTACGAACTTCTGGCACGTTCTTGGGTTCTACCCAAGAAACAACCACTTAAACCTTAAACGGTTCCAATAATATCCTCTTCTTAAACACCATTTTCCCATGGAAGTTCACTTCTCGTGTCCAAAACTTACACTTGGACAACTTCCCATAGAGCTGCTACTGCCGTAGGACCTCTAAAACCATCTTCAGATTCTTAGTGTGATCCTCCTATGATCTTGAGTAGATTAGGATGTCTTCAAAAAACATGACTATGAACTGGACTAGCTATTCCTAGAATATGGAGTTCATGAGCCCCATTAACACGGCTGGTGCATTTGTAATGTCGAACGATGTGACCATGAACTCAAAGTGCCCATATCTGCACCTGAAGGGAGTATTTAAGATGTCACCCTTCTTCACTCTCAACCGGTGATATCTTGACTGTATGATGACCTTGAAGAACCATCCTTCCCCCTTCAACTGATCAAAAATTTCGTCTATCCTCGGGTGAGGGTAATGGTTCTTGACTGTTACCTGATTCAGTCTCCGGTAGTCTATGCACATCCTGAGACCACTATCTTCACTATTTGCGAACAATACTGGAGCACCCATGGTGATGCGCTTGGTTTGAAAAAACCCTTCTTCATCATATCATCAACCTAAATTTGTAAATCCCACAACTTAGAAGGTTCCATCCGATAGAGAGCCATCAAAATCGGATGGGCACCAGGTTACAAGTATATCCTGAACTCAACATCACATCGAGGGGGTAGAGTCACCACCTCTTCAGGGAAGACGTCCATGAACTCAATGACAATCCCCAAATCTTCCATCATTTATGATTCCAATGATGGCTCATCCAACAAGTAAAGAAAGGGCTCTAATCACCGGCTACCCTCCTAAAAACCTCTCTCACCGATGAAAGTCACACGTTGGTGGCCCATATATGAAAACAAAACTCTTCTCTAGAAGCATTCGATAATGGCACACATAGAGAAAAGATAGTCGATGCCTAAAATGACATCATATGTCTGCATCTATATCAAAATAAGGTCCTCACTAGATTGATGTGGTCCTAAAATCAGTCTACATCCTTGGAAAACACGAGACAAGCTGGTCTGAACTCCAACTAGCATACTAAAAACTAGGGGCACAGAAAGTGTCTCTCTATCTAGACTCTAAGCATGTTATAGACTGGGTGAAACAAAGGAGTGTGAATCTACAGAATCATACAATATGCAGGCAAGAGTACTGAACAAGCTGATCGTACCTCGAACGTCTTCTGGACCTTCTAGAACTTCTTCCTTTGCAGCGTGAAACTATCTATTCCCAGTTCATCTACCCGTCGGCTGTCAGCCGCCTCCCTGACCATGCCCTGGTTGAGTTCCCTGAGGAGCATCCTAAGGTCAGCCTCCTCCTGCAACGTCTTCTCTTGGAGGAATGGGAGCTCACTGTGCCAACTGCTGCTACTGAAAGGTCCGGGATAAAAACTACTGCTGCTAAGGTGGGCGCTGAACTGACCCACCCCCACTGTACTGCACTCAGTCTGGGAACTGATTCCAAAGGTACTCATGGCTACCACAGATGAATCATCTCAGTCATGGGCCCGAAAATAAAGAGAGAGGGATGAGAGATCAAAACTGGAACTTCTGGGGCCTATTCCCCATTGGTCGAAACCTGAAAGGCCCTAACACTGGAGACCTGCTGCTGATGACCTTTCCCTTTGATGATCCCAGCTGAATCCCTACTTGGGGAAGACCTACCAGTGTGTGAATACTCTCCACCACTTCATCCTTTTTATGGACCTCCAGTTATGTCGATCGAGTGAAAGGAGTAATGGAATACTGAAGAGAAGGTCAGAGTGCCTCCTCTAAATGTATTACCCGAGACTCCTCATCTGAAAAGAGGTACGGAGAAAAGAAAAGGAGATCCTTGAACTTGATCCCCAACACTATCACTGAAATAATCCCCTGCTAAAGGGAGAGTAGCTCCTGCCTCTTCTCAGCCTTCATCATGGACGAGAGGAATTTCGACCGGAAATCCCTCTCAAATTTAGTCCATGAAGCCTCAACATCCCTCTTCTCTCCAAGGTAGAGTATACACCATTGGAACACTTCTCCCCACATTTGGATTACATCCAGAGGAACCCAGTACTATTGTCAGAGCCTAGATTAAGCTGAAATCTATCACTAGCTCCTCAAGCCAGCTCTCTGTCTCCATGTCCGAGATGCAGCCCTTGTACTTCCTGAGGGTCTTCCGATGAAAGGCACGAAACATCCTCTACCACTGGTCTTCCTCCTACTCTTGATTAGACCTCTACTGGTTAGCCAAATCAGCCTCCTAGGCCTTGATCACTCGCACAACTCATGGTCATCATTCAGATTCCATATCTACAAAGTAATCAAGAAATGCCTAAGCCCAAGTAGTGTAGAAATTTGCTTTTAAATTTTTCTTAGAATTTTTATTTATTTTAAAAAAAATTCCAAAAATATCCAATACACACAAGAACACAAGTAATTATGATGCATGTACCTTTCTTAAGGTCTCTACCCTGCAATCAGTGTAGCCACGCTTGGTCGTTCAGTAGGGCCAGTGTCCTTACATCGGATAACGGGGGCCCCTAAAATCCCGTGTCCTAGACGGTCTTCCCTAGCCTATCTCACGCACCAAGATTACCTAACACTATTTCCATACCATCCAATGCAATATTCACTGTTCCTAAATCTGAACTCCATCCTATCTCTTTAACAACATCCCCTTTTATACCACTCTATCACGAACCACCTTTACCAAGATGAGGGAAGGGACAACATATTTCCAAACCCTTCCTTTCTCAAGTTGAAGGAGAGATAATCAGCCCCAAGACCTACCTTTAATATACCCCAGAGTGGTGACTAGCACAAAGGGTATATAATCACATGTAATATGGAAGGAATTACCCTTTTTATTTAGTAGGATTGTGAGATAAGATAGTAAATCCCAAATAACAACAAATATGGAAGTAAAAGTAAGGCCAAACCAATCCATTCCCATATGCATGTTCCAATAATGAAGTGCTACGAAGTACAAGAAAAACTCCAAAGGGAATTACCAAAAGAAAAGAAAAAAAAACAACATCAATGGTCCCAACGTCCAAGATAATAGGTTCAAGCATGGTCCTTGAAGTCCTCTTAGAAACCTAAAAGCAGTTTAATATATGTAGGGTGAGTATACAGGTATACTCAGTAGGGAAAACCAAAATCTCTCATTCACAAGTGGGGAGACATTCTAATGACCTATGAGAAAAGGAGATAACCAAAGAACCTAGTAAGAAAACTATCCACCCAAACCTCACCAAGGAACACTCCCCAAATAACGCAAGTCAAGTAAAGTAATAGTAATAACACATCGATGTTTGGGTACCCCCCCACCTCTTTACCACTAGTTATTGAAGACATACTACACGTCATACCTCTCCCGCTATTCTCACTGTAGTCCCAATTCCATACCCCACCCACACACACCTGGGATACCACAACCTCACATCCCACCGACAGACATCTGGTCCACAACCACCACCACCATGCCTAAAGACACTTAGGCCAGAACAACCACCACTATGACTGAAGAAACCTAAGCCTCATCTCGAAGATAATTAGGAAACAAACCACCCACACACACCTGGGACAACCACCAAAACTACCATTCCCGAAAAATCTTGGGCTATAATGGAACTCAGGCCATCACAGCCTACTCAAAGAGTCTTGAGCTACTTGGTAAAGGGATCAGAAAAGAAGATAACGACTAGCCACTCATAGGAGTGTTAAAAAAAAACCCTCCCCCATGAAATGGGGGTGTTCAGCACAATGTGATCAACTTGTGTGGGGCATGAATAAAAACATAAGAAATAAAATTATATATATAGATAAATAATCACTCATACCAACCTAGGGGTTACAAACCAGCTCATAAACAAACACCCACATTACTATTCATTCATAAGAATTACAATAACCACAACCAAGTCAAAACTCATTCATGGAAAAAAATTCACCATTAAACCCATTCTGGTTTTCATACTCAAGTGATTCCATTTAAATAATTCTTCAGTACCGAGCAAAGAACATGTATAGCCACAATCCAAGGAAGGAAAGATAATCAAGAAGCAATTTAAACATTCACACCTAGTTCTCTTGTAATTAACAAAAATAAAAGGGATCTGTGAGATCCCTCAAAGTACTAGAACCAAACCAAGCCCCACCATATGGCCCCACACAGCCTTAGATCCACAAACCAACAAATTCACCACAATAGGGGATCCTATCCCCATCCATGTCACCCAATAATAATTAAGAATAAAAACCACACATATTAATAAGATAGAGAAATGGAGTTTCCAGATTTAAATACACCATTCATTGAGTTCTTTCTTTTCTGTTGGGTTAACCAGGGTGATCACACATGGATTCTTGTTCACTGGAAATCCATTTAATCAACCGAGTTTACATGATTAACCAATTTCAATGTTACACCCATTCAATCATCACAAAAAATAGTGGTTCCTTAGTACACAAGGAAATACCACCAACGGCCACAATTTTCAGTCGAAAGAAGCCCATACAATTCATAACATATAAGAAAAGTTAAAAGAGAACAACAACATCATCAAACACACCCCTTCATTCTTTAAAGGTTTATTTATTATATTTTTAAGGTTTGGTTTCATATATCCACATAGAAACATTAGAATACCCACATCACATGATACACAGTAAAGAGAGATGAAGGAAGAACCCTACCTGGATGATCAACGATCAAAGTTTTTTTCCACGCACCAAGAACTAGGGATACGCGACTTGTTACGGAGGAACTCCAGGGGATCCAAGAGAGGGTAGTAAAGGATCCAGCATAGGCACACCACTAACCTCGGGAAGGTGGACTCCAAATACACCAAGGAAAGTAATGAAGACTAGCCAAGAAGAAGGAAGAATTCTCGTGTGATAAAAAGGTGAGGTCCTGGAGTTATAGGGTATGGATTTTGAATGGATTTAAAGGAGAATCATGGTTTCACCACATGGTTGGATGGTTACACACAATGGAATTAATTTTTATTTAATAATTATCATTAGAGAGGTGTCCATAATGGCTGTGATCTAAAGGGTTTCCTTTAAACATAGGAAAATGTGTAACAAGGGTGGAACTAGAAAGTACGGGAAAAGGGTGTGGCACCAAGGAAAAAAACCATATTTTTTTGGTAAGTCAAGGGTCTCATAAATATTGGGGGATTGTTATATCATTTATGGAATTTTAATGTCTTTGAAAGGGGTATTTAAAAAACTCTTACATCAAAAGATAAGTTGTGGGAGTGGGACTGGAAAAAGAAACAAGGGTGGGACACCATTTGGTGAGACACTGTAAGCAGTGCCATGGTCACAGTACCACCGTCACAGTGCCACCATTATAGTTCCACCATTTTAGTGTGCGATCGTGATGGTGCGACCATCATGGTGCCACCGGTTCGGTGGGACACCATAAGAGGTGCCACCGTTTCGGTGTGCAATCATGACCGGTGCCACTGTTTCAGTGGAACCATTTGATGGGACTGATATATTGGAAAAGTACTGGACTAGGAGGGTCCAAGAAATTTCAGATATACTCAATGATGCAATATGATTTTCTATAATGATTTATTACTTTGTGGTATCATGATATGAGTTGGGCAACAAAATAAATTTTACTTAATAAATTGGGAGAATTAAGAATATGATTAAATAATAATTTGATAAATTAAATTAAAGTGTAATTTAAAGATTCTTGTTTGTATATATTATTTCTATGAATATAAAGGAATCATAATTATAGAATAAAATAAATGGAACATATTTATTGAGAAAAAAAAATCAATATGAAATACCTATATAATACGGTAAAATGGAATGTGAAATGTATGATAGATGTGTTCCTATTTGGTTTTCTATGATTCAATTATTTAATTTTAAAGGGCTTAAATTATGGAGAATAAAGGTAAAATATTAATTTATGGATATTGATGACAGTGTATAATCAATATTGGTATTTTCTTTTGTAAGAAAGACACATAAAAAAAATTATTTATTGTTTATTTGGTTAAATAATGTTAATGTTTATTTTGTATGGGAGTATCTAAGGTAAACTTAGTTTTGATCCTTGTTGTTATTATTCAGTTTTACGTGGTATAATTTTATTTAGTTATTTTTAATTCAATTTGTTTAAGTATGGTTCAAGTCAATTCATTCTGGTTCAAATATATTCAATTTCTATTAATGTTGGACAATTTCATTAAGTTCAGATTATTTTATTCATCTTAATTTAGTTTGGTTTATTCTGGATCAAATTTCTTTATTTTTACCCCACTATATTTTTTTATAAATTTTCATTTTAATTTGATTTAGTTTGATAATCCCTCATATGATTCAGTTTTGTATTTGTTACTTTAAATTCATTTAGTTAAGTTATCTTTCATTTGATTTATTTAAAATCAATTCATTTAAATTTTATTTGTTTTAGTGTGATTTATTTCATTTTTATTCATATTTTTGGATAATTTTTAGACTAAAACATGTATGATTTTTATTTTCATATTGATTTTTCTTCTAGTTAGGTTGTTTTAGTTTCATTATATTCTTTTCATTTCAATTTGGTATTATTAAATTTTCGTTCATTATTGATTTATTTATGTTTTGGATTAGTTGTTTCATGATGCATTGATTTAGTTTTATGCCTTCATTTTTGGTTGCTTTAGTTTCACATTCATTCATTTCTAGTTAATTTAGGTCTAGTTAAGTCATCTTTATTTAGTTTTTATTGATTAAACTTATGATAGTTATGTTTTATTTTCTTTGTATAAAATTTACATTTTTTTGTTATGTTTAATTCAATTTAATTCTTTATTGATGGATTCTATTTTTTGGTACAATTTGGGTTGGGTTTTCTAGGACTATTCAACTTGTTTCAATACAATTAAATTATTTTCTAGTTGTTTTTTTTAATTTATTTGATTTTGGTTTGGTTTGTTTCATGTAAAATTATTTCAATTTTTTTTATCTTGGTTGGTTTCTATTTGATTCAATATGGATCGGTCTTTGTAAGTTTTTTTCAATTTACATGGGTTGGTTTGGTATGTTAGTTTTGGGTTAGTTTCTATCTTTTTTATTTGATTATCATCGATTCACTTCAAACTAGTGGATACAATAATGTGTAATAATCATTCATTTACCATAGGGAAGTATTTCAGCCTATTGAACACACTAATACATAATATTCCCTAACATATATGTAAAGGTTCATTCCATTCCATGAAGGAGGGATTGTCTGTACATAAGGGTTATTTTAGTACATGCAGAAAGGTCCACCTCAAATAAAAGGGAATATATAAGGGTCATGCTCTTTCAAAAATCATAGGAGACAAAGCTTCCACAGTGAGGAGTGCATACCAAGTTACTTGACCATTAAATATATTCTCAAATTACTCATTTCTCAATGTAATTTTTTTTTCAAATAGTAAAATTATTCTATTGGATTTTTTTATATTTTGTTTTTTCCTAAATTATTATTGTTTGGGACCTATAACCTATTTTAAATAAAGGAATGTGTGGATTATTATTTCCTAGAATTTTTATCTAGTTGTTATAACATTCCTGGATTAGTGAATAACATGAACCACTTTTTTCTTGCTACTACAAAATTATACTACCATATTTGGTGGATCATAAATCTTGGCAGATTCAATAATAGAGAGCTGAAACATAACATTTATATGAAAAGAGTGCTTATTAGCATTATATTTGAAAATTATTAGTAGCCTATATTAGAATACAACTACACATGTGACTTATCTACATTAAATATTATAGTAATTCTTGGGAATTGCATAAGGTATACTAGATTCATCCTACTCATCCAGCAGCATCCATGTGACGGTTATTTGAAAATACAAATAGTTTGTGTTGTGAAGGGATGGTTGATACCTATACGTTTTAGGAGGATCATAAGAGATTCAAATGTTTGTTAACTTTCATACTTTTGTAAATATAATTCCTTAGTAATGGTATATGGAGTTTATATAGAAAGATCCATCTTGGGGATCCAGATTTCAAGGAATCATAAATATAGAAAGCTTTATCTATAAGTGGAATTTACCTCCCTTGTAAAAGAAATTAAATAGAGTGTCACCTATCCCTCTTAGAAACTCATTGATGATTGAGAAAATTTCTTAGAATACTAAAAAAGTTTGGAAACTTGGGGAAAATGGGATTTATAATTTTTTTACCATACCTTGACCCAAATTTTGAACATTAAAGTAGAATATTGTCATTATTTGGATAATGTCGATGAACAATGAGGCTTTAAATGAGAATCTTGTACAAGTTGCATCATGGTTCACAGTTTATCATCCCATATATATATATATATTATACAATGGAGTGATCATTTTCATTGTACTATGTCTTTCAACTGGGAACAAAATGGGTACCACCTGTGGTAAATAGCGGTAACAGGAGAAAAAACCATGTTGGATGTTTCACTATCCATTGATGGGTTATAAATATGTTATGAGTTTTATTTTAATTGTTTATCCTGATACATAACAATCAAATAAAATAATAAATTTCATAACATGCACACAAACATAACAATAATAATCCTTTCAATACACACTAAATAATTTCAATAATAAACTTTAGAATACATAATAATTTATCTATCCGAATTAAAAATGGAATTAAATGTGGAGGAAACAAAAATTATCAATGAGTTCATACTTGATTCCTCTCATAGACCGACATCATAGTCCTCCCCAAAGTGTGGAGGTATTTTATAGCATCCTTATTTTTTATTTCTTCCCAACACTTCCTAAAAAATAATTTTTAATAATAGAAAACTAAGTATTAATGAAAATCATGGTATTTTTTTATTCAAAAACCTCAATTTGGGTTAATATACCTTGAACTCAATACTCATCTAATAATCAATCATTTCCTGATAATATGTTACTGGAAACTCATTCATGATAGGCGTGGCCTATAAATCTATAACAACTCTAGCATGCCAACCACTATAAAAGTCATTCTTATATGCTCTCCACAAATAACCTAATTCTATGAGTCATGCTATCTTCACAGCCTCCCCATTAGGAAAATTAAAATAAATTTGGCACCAAAATATCAATTCATATAAATACAATAATAATATAACATTAAATACAATGAATCTTATTACCCATATTTGTTCCCAAGAATTATCCTTTACTTCATTTGGAAGGTGTCTCCTGGCAAGTGGCCTAACAGGAATGGTGTCAGAGTATTTGGAAAGTATTGCCATTAAACTACTACATTTTCAACCTATTTTTCCAATCATTTGATTTCCCTATTTTTACTCCACCATCATCTATGTGCGGTAGTTTTACAATGCATATATGCGTGTATGCCGATGCTAACTAGAGGAAGATCAACCTGTTAAGGAAAAAAAATATTATATCAATACATCTTATAATGAAAAATAATTATGGTCAAAAAATTTACCAGGGTTCTATAAATATACCTAAGGTAGTCTGATTAGTGGGTACCACTAGTTCCCCAGGATCTTAAGGAACATCAAACTGTACATATGAAGTGGGACCCAATGTATGATCTAGAGGCACATAATGTTTTAGAGTATAATTAGAAGGATAAAGAATGTATAATCTTAGAAAGAAGGAATTATAAGGAAAAGAAGGTGGCATATATGTATGTGAAAATGAATAATATGGATGGGGAGTAGGAGACATCATTGGATAAGGGAAGATAGGCGAGGAGGATCATATGAAAATGGCAGAGAAAAAATAGGAGGCCTAAATATCCCAAGTGTCTCTAACGACACTACAGGATTAGAAGGTGTTCTAGATGGCACGTTAAGGGAAGGGATAGGGTGTGATCAGGTACATAGAGTGGACCGTGTAGCTCTAATACCACCCCCTCGTATCGTATGGTTGAGCAGTGGAACCACTAGGTTGGTTGGGGAATAACTTTCCCCTAAGTGGTGGGTCTTGATTAAAAATTAAAAAAAATAATCACATGAAATTATATATTATTAATATATATTTGAAATAAAATACTTACAACAGGAACCAAAGGAGGGATGACCATCACTCTCATTTGGTGATTATTGTCTGTCATCATTTTTATTCTTATCTCTTCGATTCTTTTCATTTACTGCATTTGAAAAATAATGAAATTAATTATAAATCCATAACTAATGTGTAATACAAACAAGAAAGAAGATGAGACATGAATTAATTAAGAAATACCAATTGTTAAAAAAAATAAAGTATACATAGTGATATAACAAAAGAATTTTATATTTAGTGGTAAGAATATCAAAACATAAAAGACATGTCATAGAAAAATAAATATTTTCAAATAAACATGATTAGAACGGGTATGATATAGTTTTCTCTTATTTTTAATTCAATCCAATTAAATTTTAGTCAGGTAATTTAGTTCATTTTGGTCAATTTATTAGGTCATCTATCTATTTTTATTTGTCTTAAGTAATTTGGTTCACATTTTGGGTTAGGTCATTTTTCTATTTTTTTGGTTAGGCCATTATTTTCATTGGTTTTGATTTTTATATTAATTAGTTCAATATGTCCAATTCAATTCTCCTTGTTTTTTGTTCTAATTTAATTATTATTTTTTGTGTTTGGTAGGTTCTAATATAGTTTACTTCAATATTATAAAATAAAACTTAAATAAAACTACAACCAATATATATTGAAAATGAACATAAAGGTCAAGTTGGATACCAAATATTTGTAATCAATAGTAAAAAATTTTTAATACTAACAACCTTAATAACCAAGGATGAGATAAAAAATAACTGAGAACACAAATGGATGACTATATGTATTTCCCCCCAAAACTTTAGGTTCACAATAAATTCTGATAATTGATCTATTGTAGTAAACATAAGTAATAAATGGATCATGTCCAATGAGAGTAGGGATGTTGTCAATTCCATCATCACCATCATTAAAAATACGTCTTAGGATTACTTCAATAATGACACCAAATTCCAGTTGAATATGATCTATCATATATTGATGCCAATATATATGTATCATCATTTGCAAGAGTGAGAGTCATGTCAATAACTATAAATCCAGAATCATTAATAAATGTTCCATGTATCATAATAAAATCATACCACTTTCATTTCATCATCGTAACTTGACCATGAGAGTAATAATCCAACATTATAATTTTATCAAGACTCCATAATAAGATAAATTTTCAAACCAAGGTCTACTATTTGATGCACTGGCATAACAATATGTTGTGGTAGTTATCATAACACCATAATGTTGTGTTTTTATGTTCATTTCTCATTTAGTGATAATAAATCTATACCCATTGATCACAATTGATTTGAATTAATGAATAACAAAATTAAGACCAAAATCCAATGCTCTTATTTCTTCAAAGACAGAGTCAATAGGAAAACTCAATATGTGAAATATAAATGAATATTAAAATTAATTTAATATTAATTTTATTAATTTATTATAGTAATATTTCTACCTTCAATTTAAAGTAAGAATAAAACTATTTTCAATGTAATGTATCTATCCTTCTAAAAGATAAATAAATACACTTTCTATTTATCATTTTTTTATGTTCCCTAATTAAAAAATAGAAATATTTTAATATATATGTAAAATTATATGATATGGGATAAGATATACATGTTCAATTTACTTACTTTATATATTCATTGAATAAATCACAGTTAAACAAAACTTTTCAATGTACCATCTCCCGCTCTTTAAGTCTTAATGTGGTCAATGTAAATGATAAAAGAATTCCCCCTATCTGTGGAAGTGATGGAAAACATAGTGCAATTTTCTCATATTGTTATTCTTCATTTTTATTGGTCTGTTCCTTCTTTTAGTCATATCAGAAAAATAAATTGAAAATAAATCCATACATTCTTGAGCTAAGAAACCTTTCATGATAGAACCTTTAGGATGAATCCTATTCTAGACATAAGAATTCAATGTGTACATATTTATTTCACTTGGATACATCCAACAAAAATAAACTGTTCCTCCAAGAATTATTTAAGTTGGAAAATGGACAGTCATATGCAACATGCATATGAAAGGTGACAGAGGAACTATTTTATCTAACACACACAAAATTAATGGTGCCTCTTCCAATTTTTTTTGCAATAAATACTTGTAGATATTATTAGAACAATGATATCTATAAAAATGGCTCAATCAAGAAACTGACAGCCTTACACTATTGAACAAAAGATGAAATATTTCTATTAGATTAAAATAATGTAGAATCACGTGATAATCAAGAGTCTCAAAATATTTTGAAATCAAATCTCATCAGTTAACCCATTTTGATATGTTACTTGAATATAAATAATGAACTTCAATAATCTTTAGTACTCTATAAATTTAATTTTTTCTATAGGTTTCATCCCATAAGAAGTACATAGAAATTTCTATTTATTTTCACAGATATACATAAGTTGAAATTATGTTTTGATTCCACAATACACCAAGTCACACTGAGATCATAAATCAACTTTTATATTTCCCTTTAAATTTAAAATAATTTAGGGCAACATTTCACATATTTTTTCCCAATGTGTATTACATCTAAGAAATGAATTAACAAATTGGTTTACCAATAAGGAAACTAAAATAAGATACGTTTCTTCGTCCAATTGTAACTAGTTTTAGTGGAAACATTCTTCATCTTCATATATTTCAACTGAACCTTTCTGAATGAAAAATAGAAATCTCTCAATTCATTAAGCACATCAGTTTCAGACATACACTAAGGTGGACTGTCGGTTTCCATGGTATTGTCAAACCTTTTTCGATTATTCCTATATTAATTATGCATTGGAAAGAATCATCTATGTCCCATAAAATTGAAACTATGATGATATTAAAGTATTATGAATCATGTATTATTAATAAAAATAGGACATGATAGTTTTCCCTTAGTTCTCAATCTATAAATCATTGCATAATTATGAAAATCATTGATCATTCACATAAGCACAACTTGCATATGAAATATGTCTTTCGAACATGCATCGTATGTACTCACAACAACATTCCAAATATGTTTTAACTCTTTTATAAAATGTTTCATGTATACATATATATCATTTTCAGGATCAAAAGGTCCATATATGAGTATAATCATGATATTGAAAGGTTTTTTCATTCACATTTATGAAGGAAGGTTACAAATTTGCATGACAATCGACCATGTGCTATTTGAAGAAATCATCTACCCAAATGAATTAAAACCATCGCACAACATTTACAAAATCAAGATATAAAGAATCAAATTTCTACCATGAAAATCTATCTGTAGGATGAATGAACTCATCATTATCCTTATATCTCTTGGTATCATTCCATCACATTTTTAGTGATATTTCATCAGAAATTAAAATATTATAGAGTCTAAAAATCAATGGAAAATTTTTAATTACTTTCTGTGGTACAAGGTATGGTGTTCCATCATCATTTGGATTCCATTGGGATGATCCACATTTTATACAATCACTTCATTCAGTAGTTTCCTCCAAGAATAAGCTGTAATCTTTCAAGAAAATATAAATTTTGTTTTTAGAACATCCATGTTCCTCAAATAACTTCCATGAAATAAAATGGTTTGAGGGAATATATGCATCATCTATAAGTAATTCCTTCAAAAATGTAATAATTAAATCAATGGTAGTATTAGAAATACCATAAATGGTTTTCCCATGAAACTGTTAGATTAAAAATTCTATCTTTTTTCATTTTATCACATTACTGATATACAAGATCCGTGGAAACATCATTCAATTTTTCCACCCTATCAAAATCATCTTTTTAACTACATGAATTATGTGTGATCATGTTGAAGTCTTCTTAGGTCGAAATCCATTCCTTCTTGTGATAATGAATAAACCAAAACTAGTCATCTAATAAATTCTCTAATCAAGTCCTCTCATTCTCAACATTAAAATTTTGAGATTATATTTTCTCCCCATTGTGATACCATGTATATTAGTTTGTTTGAAAACCATATTTGGTTATATGTTATCTAACTTATTCATGAATTAACTAAGGTCTTCAAACACAATTATAACATGGTAATTATATGTGACCATTATCTGAAGCATTGTTAAATGAAAAATATAAAAATCTCTCCAAATTATTTTTGAAAATCACTTGTTATCCAATCAATCTCATACATACAAATTCTATCCATTTTTAAAAAAATGTTATATGTCATTTCATAAAATCAATTAAATAAGATTAATGTTTAATCGACAATATTTTTAATGAAATGATAATTCTTCACTTTATATGAAACTATAACTGAAAAACTAGTCTATATGAGAATCATAATATAAAAGAAAACAAAATACTATATATATATATATATATATATAATATTATAAATATAAAACTATTATATTGAATTCAATTATATCCATGAGTAATAACTATATATAATACTATAAAAAAATGTGTTTATAATTGGTGTTTTTATTTTATCTCTTATTCTATCGACTTTTTAACTAATGTTACTCTTATTCAATAAATTCATGTATTAAAAATTTCTATTTATAGATAACCATATTATTTGTAGTATGCTCATTCATTTAATTAATTAGTATTTACAAAAATTTAAGATAAATTGATTAGTTATTATAACTTTTCTAATTAGTTTTTAGTAGTTCTTGGCATGATATAGGGCCCCATATGCGAGGTAAATAACCAATACACTTAGACATGCCTAAAAAGTGATAACTCGGTGGCGATTAAAGAGGTAATTTCTTCACTTATAAGATAAGTAGTATTTAAAACCTATACCCTTAGTATTATACATGTTTTTATATTTAGTTTCATATGTGTGGTCTCTCCACATTGTGCAATTGACCCTTTTTAAAATTAATTAATTATATATTTTATGATGATATATATAGTATTGAATCAAATAATGTTCCAAATCCATCGATGGTCAAGGATTTAATTATGATAATGTGTATTATGGAATATAAATACTTAGGGGTGTTATTTAAATGAGATGTAACCGAGTGAATAAATTGATGAGGCACAAAGGACCTTCAGATAGGTGCCTTAGTGACCCCCTTCAATTTGGTCTAGTTCAGGTTCATTTAATTTAGTTTAGTTTTATTTTGGTTAATTTTATTTAATTAGGTTCATTTAAATTTGGTTTTTTAGGTTAAGTTTGGCCATTTTTTATTGATTTGGTCTAGTTTGATTCGGTTGGGGTTGTGTTTCATTAGTTCAAGTGTATATGGGTTGGTTCAATTTCATTTTTTTCAATTTGTGATAGTTTTATTCAAAGTGGGTTAGTTTAGTTCAAATTGGTTCTATTTACTTTGGTTCAAATAAATTCCATTTGGTTTGGTTTTGTTTTGTTTGATATGTTTTAGTTAAATTTGGTATATCTTGGTTCTATTCAAGTTGGGTCATTTTAGATTGGTTTAGTTCAAATATTTTACTTTATAGTTTTGTTTCTTGGTTTGGTTTAGTTTAAATCTATAATATATTATTTAGGTTGGTTAGGTTTGGTTTAGATAAATTCAATTAAAATTTCTTCACTTTGGATTTATTTAATCCATTTTTTATGTTCTAGTTAGTTGATTTTGTTTGGTTTTATTTGGGTTAGTTTAATTTTGATTGGGTTAGGATAATTAAATACATTTATTCTATGTAGTTATATATTTTCTATTTGATTTTTATTAGTTCTGGTCAATTCTGTTTTTTATGTTTAGTTTAGTTATGGTCTATTTAGTTTGGTTGGGTTTGGTTTTTTATTTGTTTTGGGTCAGTGCACGACTAGTAGGATTTTGTTTAAGATTGTTTAAGTCAATTCATTATTGATAATTACTATAAAAATTCTTTTATTTATGTTCAATTTAGTTCACTTATTTTTATTTTAGTTTATTTTGATGTATTTTAGTGTAGTTCAGGTCTACTAAAGTCTACTAGGTCTGATCAAGTAATTTCAATTAAATTTAGTTGGTTTGGATGAGTTAGTTCAATTATGATATATATAGGATTTGTTAGTTTGGTTAGGATTCATTGTGTAAAGGGTTGATTAGTTTGGTTCATTTATTTTCAAGCATAGTTTGGTCAGTTTGGTATAATTTAGTTTTCTCAGGGTCTAATAAATTCATTTCAATTTAGTTTATTTATTGTTGAATTAGGTCTTCATGGTAATTTTTACTTTTTCTTATTTTGGTTCGGTTACATTTTTTTTTATGTCAGGTCATTTCAAGTAGATTTGGTTCTTTTGGGTTAAGAGTTAATTTTCATCCATTTTAGTCCATTTAAGTTTGGTTGATTTGGGTAATTATAACTTAGTTTAGTTTGGATTGGGTCAGTCTAAAGCATTTCCAATCAATTAGGATTGGTTCCCATTTGTTTTGTTTGGTTTAGTTCAATGTAGTTTGGGTTGGGTCTGGTCAGTGTGGTTTTATATTATAGTTTGAGTGATAGGTTATGTAATGATCATTTATTTATAATAAGGTGAGGTGGTAGTACACAACACTTTTAATGGTTATGTTATAACATGATTTCTATTTTATTTATAAATTAATGTGTGGGTTTATTAGGGAATTTAATTTATTATTCATGTTTTTAAACTATTCTCAAAATTGGATCTGGATGAGAGATGGATTATATTATGGAACATCATCTTCATCTAGAAAAATTCATGGAATATTCTATGTGTTAGATATAGAAATAACAAATAGATTCATTTTAAGTGGTGTCATGAAATAATATTCATTCTGTGGAGGATTAAATTCTTATGGAGTTATGAGTAGAGATTTAGAACTATTAGTAGAAAATATTAGTGAAAATATTGTAGATATTTATACTAGAAGTATTATTGAGGGTTTATGTCTCATTTTTATTGAGTGTAATAGATTCATGAAGATTTAGAGGATAAAACCTTGATGAACAAGTGATTCACATCTATCACATCTACCCTAGGGTTTGGTTATCATTAAAAAAACAATTAAATTATATATCTTGATCTAAGAATCACTATAATCTATATATTTCATTCAATAAAACATGATCACATCCATAAATTTTAGATAATAAAGTCAATTGATACCATATTTAATTGTTCTCAAGTTAAATCATTTATCATGTCACCTTTATGTAATTCACAAGGTGATACCATTATCTAATCTTCTCTCACAACTGATTCTTGGATTAAGGATTCCTCAAAATATTTTTACTCATCTACCCATGAAAACAGAACAACCTAGCATCAAATGGTATTATCTATACCTATAAAATAATGTATCTTAAATCACATAGTGTAAGTAATATATACATCATCTAAATCAAGATCCAACTTTGTTCAAAATAATACAAGATCTCATCTCGAGGTTAAGATACTCCTACCCAATTATAGATAATAATTTTATAGAATTTACAATTAAGATATGAAATCACCTCATTGTATGTAAAGTAACAATTCTAAAAAATAATATGAATGTAACATATCACATTCATCATCTCACTACTCTCCAAAATAAAATCTCAATATATTATTGAAAATCACTATCATAACAAAAATATAAAAAGGTATCATCAAGGTGAGATGAAGAATAAAAATATAAATTTAACTACAATAATGACTCAAATTAGCCATTAAATAAGACCAAAACATCAAATAATGAAACAAATGTAATCACTCAATCAAATCAAAAAATGGGAATTTAAAGAGAACCCAACATTCAAAAAACAAATGTCTCTCATTCATCCCTCACACATAGGCTCCCAAACTATACTCATAGTATCTCATTAACTCAATATATATTAGGATATATTAATCTAAATCATTAGTATGGAAGTAAAAGTAATACCCTTTCATAGGAAATATTGAAAAAATGTTGTGTTTTCACCACTATAATCATAGAAATATCTTTTTTTAAAGAAACCACAAACCAATTTGGTGAAACTACTTATGGGGAATACTAAATGAAAAATCTATAACTCACCAATTTGACTTCTAAGAAAAACCATATGAAAAGAGAAATTGAGGATGGGTCATCGTGGCTAGGGAAGAAGATGGAATGTGCTCATAGGGATCACTGTCAGCATGATTCATATTTGAGGAGGTGTAGGTTGTGGCTGCAATTTAGGGGGAATTCTATACAATTTAAACTATTTGTATAAAAAATATGAGAACTCTATACCAATGGTTTATTGGAACCATTGGTATTACCTTAAAAATTTCATCATATACAAATTTTCTTCTAAAACCATTGGTATAGAGTTCACGTATGCCAACAGTTACTATAAAACCATTATAAAATGGTATTTTTCAGGCCTCTATACCAACAGTTTTTCAAAACTGTTGGTATATATTTTTTGGAAGAAACCCATACCAATTTTTTTATAAAACTATTGGTATAAGATTATTTCTTAAACCTATACAAATAGTTTTAGAAAACCATGTGTATAGGCCCATTGGTATAGGTATTTTTTCCAGTAGCATGTTGTTTATTATGAATTGTTAGTGTAACATACCCATTTTTTGTTCATCAATGGAATAATACTTGGTGTTTTTTTATGTGTCTTGATGGGTTAGAGGAGGACCCATTCTTTTTTAGAAGGTGTAGACCTAAACCAAAATCTTTCCAAGCTACAAGAGGACCACCAGTCAACTAGTGGTCTGGTCGGGGCTCACAACATTTTTACTATAACCACTGGCTAGTCAGTGGTGTCATTAGACATGGGAAAACACTAGAGTAACATGGTTAATTCACTATATAACCCCCATTTTATTTATTTTCTCTCTTACCTCAAACCCAATTCGACCCACTCAAACCATGGGAGCCTATTGAGCAATTTTGGCTCTCCTAAACTCATCTCTTGGTAGATAGAAGTACCGTATGAAGTAGTGATTATTTTTTGGAATGTCTTAATCTTATTGGTCTTCGATTTATCTTCTTCTCTTGATCATTTCTTGATAAGGTCTATATAATTCTTGGTAATTATTAGAAAAAATTGATGTGGAATTGTGGTTCTAGGATATCTTATTACTTCTCTCGAGATCACTTTTCCTTAATTCTATGTTCTAATTTTTAGGTGAATCATCTCAAATTCATTATGGTATTTTTATGGATTTTTTAAGTAGGTTTTTATAATTTTTATTCTTATTATGATTCATGTGTTGCTAGAATTCATGTTTATTATATTTGAAATTTTTTAAGCACAATTTTATCATTTTGAAGCATAAATTGACCCTTTATGGTGAATAAAATACTTGACATGAATAGTTTCATATTGAGAAATAATCCTTTATTTTGAAAATAAATGGATTTATTTTTGATCATAGTGATTTTGGTTTATGAAATTTAAAGCCTCCTTTTAATGAAAATCTGTTTATTCTTTAAGATTGTTCCAAATAGTTTGAAATGTGTGATTTTATTTGAAATTTATTTTGGAATTATTTAAATAATAACATGAGATGATTTGTTTTGAAAATTTTGATTGAAATGATATTCAAAAAAATAAGGGGATTGACAAGATTTTTTGACCTTTTTCTTGAATCCCCATTTGGAACCTTAAATTGGTTTTTAAAGGAATCAATCATTCCTGAGCCTTTTTAATGGTTGATTCAAAGTGATGTTTTGATTAATTGATAAATATCTGGTTTATCAATTTGTATTACTTTAAATTCCCATATTTCACTTTGTAAATTTAATTCTCATGTTATGAAAATGATTGGATAACCCATTATATATACATTTATTTGATGAAAAGTTCTCAAAGAACTTGATGATTGGTGTTAACACATAGGTTTTAATATTTTAGAGAGATTGGGGGTAAGGGTGGGATGTGACACTTGTATGAGGTTGATTCCATTTAGGATTCCTATTATGATCTATGATGTTTGATATATCACTCACATCTTCTAATGGTCATGTGAAACCTGGGTAGTTATATGATATGAACTAAATTTATGATTTAATAGTGGAATAACACCCTCACTAGTGGAAATTATGAGAACATTAAAGGTTCAGGATATGGACATGCGGCTAGGAAAGTGGTTGTGTGTGAAATTGGTTTACTTGAGACCCTTATAGACATGATGTAACCTTGAAGATCAATCATGTTTTGTTGATTATCTAGACTATGGTAGAATCACTATCATATTTAGTTTATACCTATGATATATGACCTTATAACATGACATTGATTTATGATATATGAATTTGATTTCTTGATCATTACTTGTCACTACAGTTTACACATTTGAAATCCTTTATTTTCATGATTTATATGAGGTACTTTATATATCCATGTATTTCCCTTGGTATGATTCATTTCTTTATGATACGTTGTACTATCTCATTTATTCCCTTTTATTTATTAACCTTGGATTGTAAAATTGTTTTTATAGATTTATAACAGGGTATTTTGTTTCAAAATAGTTTACATATGTATTTATCTAGTGATTCATAAATGGATTTTAAAACTAGAAATGTTTTGGTCTATGAATTGTGTGGATCATAACTAGATTTATGGATTTCATTTCCCTTTTAAAAATGTGTATGTTTTACATTCCTTATTTATAAGGGAAAAATATATTTTCTCAATCTTATTTCAAACTAGAATACCTAAATTTCTTGAAAGATAAATTTCATAGACTCTATGGCGGTATCCTACTATTCTCTATAGCTCACACCCTAATTGTACTGTTTGGTGTTTCCAGCCTTCAGTATTCTATAGCATGTGATTTTGTTATCTTTATCTTCCTTTTTGGGTTCATATGAGGTTGGATGATGTTGGGTGTCTTGGGACACAGTGGGTGGTTATGGACCACCAAGAAATGGGTTGTGATAGTTTTGTTTCACTTTCTATTCTTGGATATTTGTATCATATCCTTGTTTAAAGCTTTGGTTGTACAATATTATTTAGATATTGATATTTCTATAGTTTTATTTGATTTATATTATCTTTCATTGGAAAAAATCACCCCAAAGGTTTTTTCTTAATGCATGGGTTCTTTTTTTCCAACTTGTGGGGATCAAGAATTCCCTTCGAGTCAGTGGAAAAATGGTTCAGATGATAGTCCAGATGGTATTTTGGGTTGATTCATTAAATTTTTTATCAGAGTGGGTTTATTATTAAAATATTCCTTCTATGAAATCCCTCATGTTATTTATTTGGGGTGATTCAATATAGAAAGGAGATTATGGGCATATGAATACTTAAGAGGTAGTCCATGAATAGGTTCTTGGTCACCACGCTTTGTGATGAGACTTGAATTACCATGGAAAGTGGGGACTTGAGTATTTATTTTATGTTATAGGTTTTTTATGTTGATTAGATTTAGATTCCATATGAGGATATTTTTTATTTTGGGAATCTATTTTGGGTTTTGGTTTGGAACAGAGAGATTACCAGAGCAACAAGGTTCCTTCACGGTCTGGTAAACTATGAGAAGTTAGCATGGTTGATATGGAATTAAATCTAGGAAATATTTTGAGGTTATAATTTGTCTTACTATCCCATGTGACCAATCCATGTATAGTTATACTTTCCCCCTAAACTTTGTTTAGGTTCCGGGTGCAGCGGAAGAGTGTTGGTGGGTGTAGCAAACTTTAATTTTTCCATTAACAATGATCAATCTGAGATCCATCATGATAATAAAACACTGGATATTTGAAATAGATTGAAGAATGAAAGAAATGGAGTCCAAGAACTATATATAGGACCATCACATGTTGGTTATAATTAATTTAATTAAAAGATAAGAATTACCTTGATATAATTCTCTCTCTGTTGATGTTTCCAGTCACGATCCGATGTGGTCCGTCATTGCGTCGAAGAACCCAAGTGTAGGTTTTATCTATTAGTGATCCACACATGCTCCATGTATATCTGGACATCACCGATGGGATATCCGGGTTCCATCATGGAAGAGCCTTTTCTTGGGATGTCCGCCTTCGATCTCCTTGAGAGCCACTTCCAAAGCGCTCTCCTTGATCTAGTGGAAGAGGACCTATCTCGTAACTTGAGAGCATTCTTGGTGGGAAAAAAATTCTATCTTGGCTTGAGATATTTTTTAGATCCATTATTCACAAACACAAATAATTTATAGGTTAATGAGAATTATATAATTGGGATTTTAATTACTTAGAATAATAAAATGAATTAATTAACTAAAAGCATTTATTCATTTCATTTAATTATTAGTAAGACCCCATTTATAATAATAAAAGTTGACTATTATTATTACTAGACATGCACCCAGTGAATTGCACCTAATATTAATTAGTTATTTAAATAATATTATTTCTCAAAAATCCCCAAAAAAACTACATGGCGTGTATATTAATATACACGATATGTACTTTTGTTTTTTTATTTTATTTATTTCCTCCACCACATTTATTAGACCTTGAATAATGGCTCTTTATTTCTCAAATAAATATCGCTGCATTACTCACTAATAAATATATTATTTTTCCCATAATATAGTCTCTCAAACAAATAGTGTCTAAATAAATGCAATCAGGCGTCCTTGAATAATTATTAAACCACAATCGGGAATAATATATATTCAACTTGTTAAATGAATATTTAAGTGAGATACTTGAACACACTTAGTGTGTGAACCTCTAGGCCTATTTCTCAGGGGAATTAGGTGCATCTAGCCTAAAGTTCAAGGTTAATGTCTTAGCAACATTCCAAGGCACCCATAGAGAAAGAAGTTAATGCTGCAATGATGTGTCACCTCTTACAAATTCTTACCATGTAATGAAATCCCTTTGTCTTGATATCTCTAATCAAGTGGGTTTCATGCTAGTGCCATCAACCCATGTGCTCAATTATTCTTTCTTATACTTTTTGGAATTGAACTCACCCATTCATTAACATGTACATAGATTTATTTAGGCTATATCAATTACATAAAAGGGCCTGATATATCTAATTCTATTATGTAACAGAAGGGACAAATCCATTCTTGCATTATCTATTAATGTAATATTACTCATGATGCAACCAACATATCCTACCTCGTTGTGAACTGTGTGTCATAATATTTTTCATAAATACATCTAAGTGTGTGCATTGTAATACCCATTAATAATAATTTTAAAGTCTAAGGACCAATACACACATTCACATATAGGAAAATCCAATAACACAATGAAATGTGGATTTCCTTCTAGCGGGTCTCATTCTCATAATATCCTCTTGAATATACCAAGGGCGCACACTATGAGAAGGTGCCTCAAAGTTTTATGAGTCCTCACCCCTAATGTCCTATATTATTTGTGTCCCTCTAATAACATCATCCATCCATAGAACATATATTCAAGAATAGTGTTATGGAACTTCCGAGTTCTCATTATAGCAGGGATCCTCTATGACCCTTTAATGCAACAACTATCCTTTGGACATTATCACAATAATTGTCATGTAGAAGAACAATCAAGATATGATAAGGTATTTATTAATGAATAAAGTACAAAGTAGTTGGTTCTATGCTACCAAATCAAATATAATCTCACTTGGAATAAAGCCAATTGCTAACAACCTTTAACCTGCTATCTCTCACATGATATTCATGCTTCTGCTGAGATAAGATTTTAGTCATGGGGTCCACTATGTTCTCTTCTATGGACACTCTACTCACTACAACTTCACCCCTTTGATATAAATCTCTCAATAGGTGATACTTTTATAGAATTTTCTTTGTCCGTTGATGTGACCTTGGTTATTTTGAAAGAGCCACCACTACAGTATTATCACAATACAATGTGATAGGATCTTTACTACTAGGCACTACATCAAGATCTTGGAAAAAGTTCCGAATCCGAAAGGCTTCCTTGGATGCATCAGAAATTGATATATATTCAGGCTCGAATGTAGAATTGGCAACAACTGACTACTTTGAACACTTCCATCTCACAAATACTCTGTTGAGATAGAAAACATATCCTGATTGAGACTTCAGATCCTTATGATCAGTCTGAAAACCAGCATCAACATACCCTCTAATGACAAGCTCATCCTCTCCTCCATACACTAGGAACATAACTTTAGTTCTTCTCAGATACTTGAGGATAGTCTTAACAGTAGTCCAATGATGTTCTTATGGATCTTCTCGATATCTTCCTACCATTATCAGTGCATAGGAAACATAAAGAATTTTACATAACATGACATACATAATGGATCATATAGACAAAGTATATGGGATCTTACTCATCCCATATTTCTCATGTTGTGTCTGAGGACACATTCTCTTAGAAAGATGTATGCCATGTGACACTGGAACCAATCCCCTCTTAGATTTTTCCATACTAAACCTCTTTCATATCTAGTCAATGTATGTACCTTGACTTATTCCAAGAAACCTATTGGATCTATCATGAATGATATTGATCCCTAGAATGTAGGTTTGCTTCACCTAAGTCCTTCATAGATAAACACTTGTTCAACCAGTTTTTAACTAACTATAAGACTGGTATATGGTTTACAATAAGTAATATGTCATTAACATATACTACAAGGATAACAACCACATTCCCATTAAAATTCTTATAAACACACAGATCACATTTGTTCTTAATGAAACCAAATTCCTTTATGCTTCATCAAATTGAATGTTCCATGAACTGGATGATTTATTTAATCCATAAATGGATTTCTACAACTCGAAAAACCATTTGGCTTTAATTGGTGTCGCAAACCCTTCAGGTTGTGTCATATAGACATCTTACTGAAGGTTCCTATTAAGGAATGTTGTTTTTACATCCATCTACCAAATCTTGTAGTCATGGAAAGCTGGTATGGCGAGTACGATTCTTATGGATTTAAAAATTGAAACTGGAGATAAGGTTTCATCATAGTTAATTCCTTAACACTGTCTAAATAATTTAGCCACTAGCCTTGCTTTATAGGTGCTAACTTGACCTTCCATGCCCAAATTTATCTTGAATACCCATTTTCATCCAAAAGGCTTTACATTAATTGGATCATCGACCAAAACCCAGAATTGGTTCTAATACATGGAATCCAACTCATATTTAATAGCTTCTAGACATCTTGTAGCTTCTGAGATCTCTATTGATTCCTTGTAGGAGAGAGGTTTATCATTTTCCAACAATAATGATTCACCATCCTTAGTGACTAGGAAACCAAATATCTCTGGTTCCCTTAACTCTCTTGAGCTCATATGAAGTACTTGTGTTTCTGAAACCTCTTCCATGGGGACCTGTGGAACTTTTTCCTGTACCAAATCCTATATATCTTGATCATTAACTTCTTTAAAGTCAATATTTACCCCCCTATATTTTTGAGGATGTTCTCCCTCTCAAGAAAGACAACCTGTCTAGTGGTAATGAATTTCTTGTATGAAGGGTTATATAGGTAATATCCGTTCATTTCCTTAGGATATCCTATAAAGATACACTTAGTGCCTAAGAGTTCTAGTTTTTTGCCTGAGAAGGCCTTGACAAACACCACGCATCCCCATACCTATGTGAGTGATAGAATGGGTTTCTTTCTATTCCATATATCAGAGGGAATTCCATTTTCCACTTTAGTAGGTACTCAGTTTAACACGTATGTTGTAGTTTATAATGAATATCCTCAAAAGGATAATGTAAGATCTGCATGACTCACTATCGACCTCACCATGTCCAAAAAAGTGCAGTTTATCCTTTCACTAACACCATTCCGCTGTGGTGTATAAGGAGGACTGAGTTGATATGGAATCCCAGACTCTCATAAATGGTCGATGAACTCTTGGTTCAGATATTCTCTACCTCGATCCGATCAAAGTTTCTTTATCTTCTTACCAAGATGATTCTCTACTTCATTCATGAATTCCTTAAATTTATCTAAGGACTATGACTTATACCACATTAAGTAGACATATGAATATCTACTCAAATCACCAGTAAAAGTAATAAAGTATGAATATCCACCTCTAGCTTCTACTAGAAATGGTCCACACACATCCGTGTGCACCAATCCTAGAATATCTATGGCCCTTTCACCCTTTCCACTAAAAGGAGGCTTGGTCATTTTACCTTGTAAACAAGTGTGACATCTATCAAGTGGTTTTAGCTCAGTAGAGTCTAAATAACCATCTTGGTAGAGCTTTGTCAAGCACTTCTCGTTTAGATGACCGAGACGGTGATGCCACAATTGGGTGATGTATGAGTCATGTGAGTTTGTTTCATTATTGATTGACAACACTTGGTTTTCATAAATTAATACATAAAAACTATTATTTAAATGTACCATACCATAACATATGATGTTCTTATAAAATAAAAAATTGATATTTCCAAACATAAAAATAAATACATCCATATTCAAACATGATATATAAATTATGTTCTTGGTAACAATAGAAACATAATAACAGTTATTTAAAACCAAAAGCATCCCAGTTATCAATGAGATATGGTAATCTCCAAAGGCCAATGTAGCCGGCTTCATGCCATTGGAATCTCGAAGATCCACCTATCCTCTAGAAAAAATTCTAAATCTACTTGGTTCCTGCATTTAGATACAAATGTGATCCCCAAAATCTCTATCTAATACCCAATGTGTAGAAATGGAAAGATTACACTAGATAATGAATGCACCATTAGCATCACTATGCTTCTAGGTGCAGTTCCTCTTCCAGTGGCCTGGATTTCCACATGCAAAACATACCACCTCCCATTCCTTTCCCTACCTATGGATCTTCCCCTTCTTAGAGGGATGGTGCTCAGGGGATTCAGACCATTTATGAATCCTTATCCCCTTTGACTTTTACTTCCTTTTCTTATTCACCCTAAGGACCGCGAGTTTATCACGCCCCATGTCCTCATCTACTTAGTGAATTAAGTTCAGAAGTTCTGATAGACTCTTCTCATTGTTTCTCATGTTGTAGTTGACAATAAAGATAGATAAGGTCTTAATAATTGATGATAGGATAAAATCTATATGAAACTCATTCGGGAACTTAATCCCTAAGATGACCAGGCATTCAATGTAGCCAATAATCTTAACTACATGAGACCTAACTAGTGCAGAATCTCCCAACTTAGTTGTAAACAAAGCATTTAAGATCACATATCTCTCCTATATCACTTTCTCTTGATAAATATCCTTAAGGTGAAAAATAATTCTATATGCGTCCATGTTTTCATGTTGCATAAAGAGATTATTAAACATGAACGATAGCATGAAACATTGGAAATATATGGCATAATCTATATGTTTCATATAGAGAGATAGTTCCTTATCATTGGCCTCTTTTCTAGGTGCAACTGGAATAGGCTTCTCTTGCACATACAATTTCCTCTTGTGGTGAAGGATGACGCGTAAACCCCTCTACCATTCCTGGAAATTGGTGCCAGTGAGAAGGTTTTCCTTCTCATGTATGGTTCACAATGATATGTTTGAAGTAATTTTTCTTTCTGATTCTACAAATTAATATGAGAAAATATTTTAGTACTTTATCATGATAAAATTGAGACAAATAAATAAATTAATACTTATTAGTCTCCTACTATTTTATCTAAATCTAATATCCCTCACCATTGACTTCAAAATATTATGTTGCCTAAATATTCTAGTGGAAATGATCCATATTTCCCTTTAGATTACCCGAAATAGGGTTGGTCATGAAACTTGAAGGGTTTTAGTGTGGCATTCCAAATGCCAACTGCATTAACTCACAGTTCCTTGATCGGCCTAGTGGACTCCCCAATCCTGAAACCCTTTTATTTTTTATTTCCTCAACCTTTTCCTCTTGGTCACACCAAGTACTATTGTATAATTCAACCCTTTATTTGAACCAAATCAAGTCAACCCAAAGAATTGAATCATAATTCCCTAATAATTGAAATCACCCCAACTAGGGTTGGTTAAGCACTTTGAACTATGGTTCGATTCTAACCAAGATTATGGAAGGCTATACCAAATTAATATTTATTTGAGGCATTTTATCCTTATACATAAATTTCAATTTTATTATATTTTATTACATGATTTTTAATATTAAGTGTGATATACTTAAGTGATTAACCATGTCTAGGATAATATTTACGCATAAGCCGGTCTTGTTTTTGTTTCATCTTGCATCCTTGTTCAATTCATTAATTGCGTGATCGTGAAAACACACCCATAATAAATAAACCATGAAATTGACAGAAATAAAATAAATGGTATGATCATGAGATTGTTCTACTGGTTTGTTTATCTAGCGGTTGATAAAATATCCTAAGACCTAGGGGAGAAAAACCTTGAACCTTTTGGGTTTGTGTTTAAAACTTTCCACCTATCTATCTTTGTATCTCCTTGGATTGGTTTCACCTTGGATCCTAACTTGAGCTGCCTCCACTAGCTTGGGAGCTCCATCCATTATATATGCTTTCAACTCGCACACAGGTGAGGGGTGAAACAAGGTTTTAAATAAAAGAAACCTTGGGCATGATAGCCCTACATATCAATGAGGAGAAGGCTCACATGCCAATAAATTTAAATTAATTAAATAAATTAAAAGAAACTATTCATATACAAAAGTCTTGGTCTAGATCATGATCATCCATACATGAAACGATATTTATTCATAAATAAAACTAGAATTCAATTCTTAAATCGTTCTTGTTTAAGATAAATCACGCTCAAATCAATTAATTATCTTTAATTAATCAATCCTTATATCCTAAACCATTTTCTGAATTTCGTTGATATTCTCATACATCACAATTTTAAACAAATAAATTCATTTAAAATTATCCTTGTATGTAACTTGTACCTTGGAGGTAACCTGGTGAATTCCAGTTCATAACTACCCAATGAGTACAAATGAACATTACGTAGATGTTAAATTAAACACATATATATAAAACACATATCATGCGTTTCCTCAGCTTTACACCCACACTATGGTACATGTCTCAAGGGTTTGATTAATATAATAATAAATTTTAATAAATCTACGTAATTTTGATAAGTACACAACGTGTAGTTCCGACTACATGGTGTGTACTATCGTTCAACATCCATCAGAAGTACACACCTGAGGACATGGTGTATAAATGTACTTTGTAAACCTTTAGAGTACACAATGTGTTTAGTAGGCCATAGCCATGTAGTATCCACGTTACATGGTTTCCAGCCGGGAAATCCATCTATGGGGTACACGGTCTAACCCTAACTCGAAGGGGCTACACACCGTGTCCAGTGGACCACATGGCGTGTAATACAGAAACAGGGTGCCACTTGTTCTTGGTCAACACACAAAGTCATTTAAGACTTAGAAAGACTCCAACACATGGCCTGGTTTGGCGTACTATCTTGGTGCATAAAACCTAGACTATACAACGTGTACTACCAAATACACATCATGTGTTCTAGTGTTGTACGACCAGGAATCTTTGGAACCTTTAGATGAGATCCTTTGTTTTTTAATCAAAATCAAAAGAAAAGATCATTTCTATAAGGTGAACGAGAAATGAAAGAAATGGAACAGATCTCGAGATTCATATTTGTAGAATGATTAACTTTAATTGAAACAAATAAATTATTAAATGATTAAATCATCTAAAAAAATAAATAAATAATTATAATCAACAATATATCCACTCTAATATCACTTGCAGGTTCTGGGAACAGTGGAAACATGTTGGTGGGTGTGCCCAACTTTAATTTTTCCATAAAAAATGATCAATATGAGATTCGTCACGATAATAAAATGCCAGATCTTTGAAATAGAATGAAGAATGAAAGAAAGGAAGGGTGCATCAGAACCATATAGAGGATCATCATATGTTGGTTATAATTAATTTAATTAAAAGATGATAATTACTAATTCTCTCTCTGTTGATGTTTCTGGTCACGATCTAATGTGATCTTTCATTGCGTTGTAGAATCTAAGTTTAGGCTCCTTCTAGCAGTGATCCACATGTGATCCACATATCTCTAGACGTCACCAAAGGTATATCTGGATGCTAGCATAGAAGAGTATTTTCTTGCAATGTCCACCTTCAATCTCCCTAAGAGCCACTTCTAAAGCACTCTCCTTGATCTAGTGGAGGAGAATATTTCTCGTAACTTAAGAGCATTATTGGTGAAAAAAAATTCTCTCTTGGATTGAGAGATTTTTCAGATCCATTGCGCACAACTAAAAAAATGGATTGGATAATGAGAATTATATAATTGAGATTTTAATTACTTAGAATAATAAAATGAATTAATTACTTGAAATCATTTATTCATTTAATTTATTTCTTAGTAAGACCCCATGTCTAATAATAGAAATTGGATATTATTATTACTTGAAATGTGCTTAGAGAATTACACCTAATATTATTTAATTAAACAAATAATGTTATTTCTCAAAAATCCCCAGAAAAACTACATGGAATGTCTATTAATATACACATTGTGTAATTTTGTTTTTCTATTTTCTTTATTTCCTCCACCACATTTATTAGACCTTGAATAATGGATATTTATTTCTCAAATAAATATCACTTCATTACTCGCTAATAAATATATTATTTCACCCACAATATATTCTCTTGAATAACTAATGTCAAAATAAATGTGATCAGGCATCCTTGAATAATTATTAAACCACAATTGAAAATAATATTTATTAAACTTGTTAAATGAATATTTAACTGAGATACCTGGACATACTTAGTGTGTGACCCTCTAGGCCTCTTTCTCAATAGCATTAGGCAGATCCTGCCTAAATTCAAAGGTTAGAGTCTTAGCAACATGCCAAGGAATCCATAGGGAAAGAATATAACACCGAAATGATGTGTCACCTCCTATTAATGATTACTGTGGAATGTAATCCCTTTGTCTCGATATCTCGAATCAAGAAGGTTGCATGCTAGTGTCATCAACCCATGTGATTGATTATTATTTCTTTGAATTTACAGAATTAAAATCATCCATTACTTACCATGGACTTGGATTTATTTAGGATATATCAATTCCATCAAAGGGCCTAAGATATCTACTTCCGTTATGGAACAAAACGAACACATCCTTTCCCATATTATCTATTAATTAAGTATTACTCATGACGCGCCCAACATATCCTACCTCACTGTGAATAGTGTGTCATCACAGTTTTCATCAATACATCTAAGTGCGTGAGTTGTAATACCCATTAATAATGATCTTAAAGTCTAAGGACCAATACACACATCCAAAGATAAGAATATCCAATGACACTATGAAATGTGAATTTCTTACTGGCGGGTCTCGTTCTCATAATATCCTCATGGATATTACCAAGGGCACACACCATGAGAAGGTGCCTCAAAATTTTATGAGTTCTCACCCCCATGGTCTTGTATTATTTGTGTCCCCCAAATAACATCATTCGACCATAGAACATATATTTAAGAGTGGTGTTATGTCACTTTCGAGTTCTCATCATAGTAGGGATCCTCTATGACCTTTTAATGAAATAGCTATCCTTAGGACATTATCACATGAATTTTCATGAATAAGAACAATAAAGATGTGATAAGGTATTTATTAATGAATAAAGTACAAAGTAGTTGGTTCTAGGCCACCAACTCTAATAATTTGTACCATGTTCATTTGCTTCACTAATGACTTCACTTATGTGAGGTGAGTTTGGAGGGTTTTTTTTGCATTGAATTGATGAAAATGTGTGTGGTTTATTT
Source organism: Viscum album (assembly GCA_963277665.1). Taxonomy (NCBI): domain Eukaryota; kingdom Viridiplantae; phylum Streptophyta; class Magnoliopsida; order Santalales; family Viscaceae; genus Viscum; species Viscum album. The sequence continues at coordinate 1,325,762,858 of OY728147.1, forward strand.
CAATCTCTTGTTTTATGGTTTCAATTTAATTCCTTCAGTGATTATTTTAAATCCTTTAAAAAAAATTTATAATTTAAATCAAGTTTCATTTGAGTGATTCTAAAAATTTATTCAATTACCAAAATATGTGTTTTAAAAATTTTTTGTTTGTAAAAATGATTATCAAAGTCTCATTTGTGATACATTAATGTAATTTTTTAATATTAAATTATTTGTTTTTGTAATGGGGTCAAAATGGAAATGTTTTTAAAATTAGAATTTGGGATTTTTGTTTTGAAAACATGTAAGAATTTCAATGATATGGTAAAATATTTTTAAATTGAGATGAATTTATATTATGATTTCAAATTTTGAAAGAAAGAATAATATCTTATAAATGGGAAAATATTGAGTATTTTTTAAATAAATTCTGTTTTGATAAAATTGGATTGGATCTTTGTGTGAAAGATTTTAATTTGTGTGTGTTTTTCTTAGGTTTTTTCCTTATACCTGAGTTGATGAGACTATGACTTGTTATGTCTAGAAATTTATCCCATAAAGTTTTCAAATAAAGATAGAAATTCCATTCACAATTTTGGTCTTCAATGTATCCATTCTCATTTCTCAGAAGTGGAATTTATATTTGAAAACTCTACCTAGACTCTGAGTTGAGTGGTGGAGCCAAATCCTCTCTAGCCTTAAGAACCTATCAAAATCTTCTTGGATTGTTGAACACCTTCTTATGGAGATGATAAAGGTTCTCATAAAGTAATAAACTGGATTGAAGAAGTTGAAATAATCTTTTATTCTCTCAAGACTCCTTAAATTATAAAGGCCAATTATATCAACTCATTATTTGGGGGAACCCATTGAGAGTGGTGGAAATTCATAGTTCCTTCATATCTATATAAAATAATATACTAGTAATTATTTAAGTCAGTATTTGTTCAGAGGAAGTGCCCTGAGGAAGTGAAGTTAGAGAATGTGTCTAAGCTCTTGGGTATTAGTCAATATGAGCATTCAATTGAGGTGTATACCAAGTAATTTTCTAGTTTATTATATTTCTCACCAGATATTTTTGGTTATGACTCCCTTAAGTCTATATGTTTTAAAGGATGTATTCACCCATACATTAGAACTACCATACCAGTAATCTATCTAACCTATTATCTGATTGTTCTTGAAAGGGATTTTTTAGTTGAAATAGAGCTAGAAAAGAGATAGAAAATGGAGGATAACTCATTTATGGTTGTAATATGTGAATATGACCTATCAAGTAGATCTCCTAGGTTTCTTGAGTAGGGAAACTATTCTTGAGGAAAGAAGAGGAATCTCATGTGTTTTCCATATGGAGAACCAAGTCATTATAAGAGTCAGTGTTTGAAATATTATAGATTTTGTGTTTAGTGTGGACACATAGGTTACCTTAAGAGGTTTTTAAAGTTGGGATACTTAAATGGGAAGTTTCAATCAGGTATCATTAGACCCTAAATATGGTGTAACAGCAGATTCAAGAAAACATGGCTCTAGATAGGCCTCAAAGTGATGCATTTTCACACAGTGGAGGATTTTACAGTGGAAGTTGATGCCAGTACTGCTTGTAGTTTTCAATAATAGCAGGGATACTATTATAGTTTTCATTATTGTAGTTTGTTAGTTCTTAAAGAAATTATTGTTTTGAGATATTTATGGATTCTATATTATAGACTGTGAATATATTTCCCTGATATCTCTTAATTTTCTCTTTATGGATGTTCCCACTTGAATGTTTATCCTTTATTTTAAATGGATTTGATTCCTTACAATTTTTTCTTTTTTGGATGGAATAGAATATTATACTGGGAATATATGGATCTTTTGGGTTTTTGTATTTTGAAATCCCATTTGTTTCCTTCCATGGGTGTCTTCCTATAGTGGGAGTTGGATACCATTTAGTTTGACTATGGTTTCTTGGTACCCACTCGTTTTCTCATTTTTTGGTTAGTGATCGACTTTGATGAGATAGATGATCTCAATTCTTGATATACTTTTGTGCCTTGTTGTTCACTGAACTAATTTTTGAGATATTTTTGGCTGGACTTGGATATTGTATAGGGTTTTAATGAGGTAACGAGGACTGTGTGGTCCCTCTTCCTCGTGAGTCCAAATATATGCCAAACTATGACACTTCCTCCCCGAGAATCTCACATATAAGGTGATTCCATGCATACACAGGTACTAAATAACAACAAAGGGGCTTTGAAAATGCTCACACTGGGCCTTACTGAGCCATTATTATGCAAACCACTAACATACCAGCAATCCCTAAACACACAAGACGGAGGGACTCATCCACCAAACTTTGATACTATCCACATTGGTAGACACTAAATCACCCAAATAGTTTTAATATCATCATAAAATGAATCTTGTTGGGGGAAGGACCCCTCTTTCTCATGCATTCAAATCTATTCCAAACAACACTGATTCACACCTATAGTGGGGTGTGGTAAAATAAAATTTCTATGTTTTCATAGTGCAACACAGTGGCTGACCAGGGTCGTCTCACTTAAGGATCTTTATAAGTCATTAATCAACTTATTATATCTCACCTAAACTACTTATTTTTTTGTTGTTTTTATTTAATATAGAAATTTAATTCAATTTAAATGAAATTAAATATAAAACTAACATGCAATGACAAAATGTGATTAATGAAGAAATAAATTTACCTTTATGGGTTGGTTTGGGGGTTCCATCATTCTACTTGTTGGTGTTTAAATTAAGTTTGATAATTCAATTTTGAGATCTCATTCCCGAATTACTATTCTTTTATTTGTTGCTATGAAATCTTGAATGCATTTATTAATCTTAACTTCAACTCCTCCTATAATCAAGGTTGATGGCACACCTCGATCAAGAGTGTGACATCTTCTAAGACATGACTCCATCGTATGCCATTCCAACCACTGAATGGATCAAATACATCGTGTAAATAGATTTTATGTAGTAGAATGAAATAAAAATATTTAATAAAATAATAGAAATGAGTTTTAGATCAGTGTCGTGGTGGACGATTTCCACACTCATGCACATCACTCTTGCTTATCAAAAACATAATAAAACATATAAATTTAAGCACAAAATAAATAAAATTTCAATAAACCACCCCTGGGCCAAGAATTCGGTTATCCAATCATTTATAGGGTAATATTTCATGGTGTATAGTATTAGAATAATAAAATAATAATAGATTGAAAAAATATGAACAAGAAAGGAGGGTGGTTGGGTGGAAGAAAACACAAAAATAAAAACCATGCATGAATTTATTAGAAATTGAAATTACAAAAAACTAAAAAAATAAATAAAAAAATAAATTAAGAAGATTAAAAGGAGAATATTTGAGGACTACCTCCCTCATTAGAGATCTCCCCCTTGATTCCTTGGAAATAATGGGATGGAAAATGGGATGATTTGAGAGGTGGGAGCTCCTCTCCTTTTATAGGCATATTTTTTCCTCCAAAATTTGATGCATTTAATACCCAATTAATGATTTAATCATGTGCTAATACATTCATTAAAGTTATTCATAAATTTACTTTTAATATACCCTAAAAATTTCATAGTATTTGGCTATATATCAGGGGAGTTATGGATTTTTTACTTGATAATTTATTCTGTCCATTTAGGCTCTCCAAATTCCAAACCTTCAGATTAAAATGATTTAATGACCACAAAAACGAATGATTAAAGAATTATATCCTTCATGAAAGATGTTACAAAATCCATTTTGTGTCTACCCACAAAATTTAATAGTAATTTATCCCACCATTAACGAGTTATGGACCCAAGACCAAAAATAGACAAATTTGTAAATAGTTTTCATGTCCCAACTTGTGAGCTTCTTTTGAGATTCTATATGGTTGATTCAGCTTTTGGTCAAGAAGAATGAAATGAATCCATGTACATGTGGAATCCTAAAAATAAAGAATAGATCGATTTTTATTAATATATAAAATTTTATGGTCATAAGTCAGAAAATATTTAAAACTATTAAAAATCCAAAATGGGTCATTTTTATGATTAAGGTCAACATACCACCAATATCATAACATGTGGAAATTTATCTTAAAGTAACACTTTGGTGGGATTTAAAACATTAATAATCAATGTAAATTTATTGAAAATATTTGATCTATCAATTACATCACACTTAAATCATGCTTTTCCTCAATCATAAAATCTCAACATGGAATTCAAAGGACACCAATGTTACCAATATTCAAATTCCCAAGTAATAAAATCAAACAATTTTCATTGTAAAATAAAACATTCCAAAATCCACCTAAAATATAAAGTTAATTTATAATTTTTCAAATAAACAATAAATGCATGTATTTTACTTTTCTCCTTTGAAAAATGATGAAACTTCTCCTTTCATTAATTCAAGTTCCTCAATTCATTATTATTAAACATGCCACATCTTGATTTACCTCACTTTTGATCATTTTATCTCATCACTCATGATAAAATTAAAGTATAGTTATGATAATATCATGAGAACATGATACTTATCCATAGTCTTGTAAATTAACTACTTTATTCACTTTGTAAAGACAAAAGGTACATAAAATCATGAGAAATTTTTAATAAAGGTTAAAATGACTCTAAGGCTTAAGGTTTTTAGGATTGGATGATTTAAAAATTAAGGATCTAGGAGGAGGTTTATCTCTTAATTAAAATGAATGATATAAAAATTAAAAGTGTAATTAATTTCTTCCCTTCAAAGAAGCGACACCCACTTCCCAAAAAATCAAAGTAAAGGTTATGATCAAGTAAGAATAATTAATGATTTGTGCACCCTCTTGATTTTTTAACCTTTGAACCCATTTTTTTAGAAATTTATGATTATAAAAAACATAAAATATATCACCTTCCCACATATGATTAGAAGATCATCGGTATGAAAAATGGAGATTTTTGGTTTTCCAAAATCACAACCCATTTTTTTCTCTTTTTTTTCTTGTTTTTTTTTATTTTATATTTTTTATTAAATAAGGAAAAAATAAATTGTATAATGAATTGATCAAAAACCTTTATTTATTACCATAATAATCTCCCCCACACTTCATCCTTGCAATGTGAATCATCCCCTAAACCATGACTCCCTCCACCCCCACACTTCAACTTTAAAATATCATGAGAATACCAAGAGTAGGGTAATAATGGATAAAAATAGATTGAAACATTGATAATTCCTGTAAAGGTAGTTCATGTATTCAATGGGATAAAGAAGGATTAATTTAAATGCGGTCTTTAAGAATAAGGTATTTTCAAATGATGCCTCAATCATTTTAAATGTGTTTTTTCATAGTCGTAGCTTTGAAAAGTTCGAATGAAAGTTCTAGTCAGTGACATATACCAAGATCACTCAAGAAATATAATTAAGATAAAATAGGAAGTACTTGGTCTATAAATCCTATAGGTAATGAAACATATGATATTAGACAATCACTCAATTCATGATCTATAATAACAAATCAATTCACATGAATTTTAGAAATTCAAAGAATAAAAAATGGTTGGGAAATTTAATTTACATGAATCAATCAATTCCCTCAAATCATGATTCATCATTCAATATCAATTATTTACTTTAAACATTAAATTCTCAATTTTAATCATTCAATTTCATTAAAATTAAATTCTAAAACATATAATCACTGGATTCCTAAGAAACTCATGTCTCCTAGATAAGTCAAGTAAAGAATTAATTCAAGTGTGTACATTCAATTATTATCATTAAAGTTCAAAACATGTTTTAGACTAAAAAATTTAAAGATTTTAACAGATAATCATCAAAAGTTAACTCCCTTTTGAAATAATGTTTTTTTCCTATTCCTATAACGATTAGGGATTGTTTCTTCCATCATGATCCTACAAAATAAAAATTACCCAATTAATCACAAAGATCATCTCTTTTAATCTCAAAATGAAAATATTGAGTGGGAATCATGCTAGACTAATTACTAATACTAAATTTAGAATATAAATTCATAATATTGAAAATGAAATTACTAAAAAACTAGTAAAGGGTAAATCTTGGTACGATCCCCTAAGTGGGAACTGAATTTTTACTGCCTTCAGAAGGGCAGTACCGACTGTTATCCATAATTAGATGGTGGTTGGGGATTATTAGATTTAAACCACCACATGTGGTTCCTTCTAAATTTAACTTATTATTCTTTATTTAAGAGGAATACATGTATATAGTACACTAGATACACCCCTTCGTAATGTGGCACATCTTGCATAGTGGGGGTATGATGAAGTATGAAACATACTCTTCCTTCATTGCTACTTGGGAAACATCTTATTTAAAAACCATTGGTTTCTCCAGAAATTATGAATGAAAATAATAATAAAATGGATATTAAAAATTTAAATTTGAAGTATTAATTTCAAAATAATCCCTTTTAATGTAGGCATCTTGAAGATTTTGTTCTTTAGGTAGAGCCACTGGGATCACTTCTTGTACTCCCTCTGGTAAATGTTCAACATCTCCAGGGATCTCTAAGTGTTCCTAAATAGGTGAAAATCAATTTTATTCTTTGTCCACCAAGGAATAACAAAGATTTTAGAATTCTGTATAATCAAAATAATTAGGAGTGATGTACAATTTAGATTCAATAATATCAGAAGATATAGAGTCAAATAAAGGTTCAACTCCCTGTGGTGGTTCATCTTCAATATCTACCTCAGTGGTAAGTGACTCTTGGAGTATACTCTTAGTATATGGAGGTAGGTAGTCAGTCTCCTCCATCTTAACATAAAATTACACCACTCGGGTAGTTTCTTCCTTTAGCAGTGCTAGATCTTCTTCCTTTCAAGGATTAGGGAGATCAAAATGTTACTTAAATTCACTCAAGAATTCATCCAATTACTATTGATCTCCCACCTGTAGCTCATCAGGAAAGTCTTACTCCCTTTCCTCCTCAGGTTCTTCAATTTAAAATATGAGTGGTGAAATTTATTCTACCACTGCCTCAGGTTCTTGATCTGGCTCAGGGTCAGGTTGCTTCTGGGTAGTGTGGAAACATTCTGTTAGCTTTTCCATTTGACTCCTTAGTTCTTATATGGCCTCATTAAGTTAATTCACTTGATATCTATTGTACTCTATAACAACTTTCTCTTGTTTTTTTGCACCTGTGAGTAGTCATTCCATGCATAGTAATTATAGTTCTGATACATCATGATTTTTTTTTATTTTATTGGATTATTGGTTTTTTTAAAGAAAAAAGAAAATATATATACAAAATGAATATAGAAAAATAAAATTAATGTAATTATTGGATCTCTGACAATGGTGCTAGTTTTTACGTATGTTTGTTATGGGACATGGTAAAAGAAAATTTCTATGTTTTCCTAGTGCAACACAGTGGCTGACCAGGGTCATCTCACTTAAGGAGCTGTCTTAGTCATTCACCTACATATTCTATCTCACCTAAACTAATTATTTCTTTTGTTTTTATTTAATATAGTAATTTAATGAAATTTAAATGAAATTTAAGATAAAACTAACATGCAATAAAAAAATGTAATTAATGAATAAAGAACTTGGCCTTTATGGGTTGGTTTTTGGGTTCCATGATTATCCTTGTTGGTGTTTAAATTATGTTTGATAATTCAATTATGAGATATTATTAGTAAATTAATATTCTTTTATTTATTATTTTGAAATCTTGAATGCATTTAGAAATCTTAACTTCACCTCCTCTTATAATAAAGGTTTATGGAATACCTCGATCGAGAGTGTGACAAATTCCAAGATCTGGCTCCATCGTATGCAATTTCAACCACTGAATTACTCAACCCCATAATATGAAGATATTTTATCAAATATAATTGGGGGAAAAGATTTAATAAAATAATAGAAATGAGTTTTAGATCAGTGTCATGTTGGACGATCGCCACACCCGTGCGCATCACTCTTACTTATCACAAACATAATAAAATATATTAATTTAAGCACTGAATAAATGAAATTTCCACATACCTCCCCCAAGACAAGACTTAGGTTATCCCATAATTTTTGAGGGTAATATGTCACAATGGATAGGATGATAATAACAAAATAAGAATATCAGGAGAAAAGATTAAGAAGAAAGGAGGGTGGTTGGGTGAAAGAAAACACAAAAATAAAAACCATGCATGAATTTATTAGAAATTTAAATTAAAAAAAAAAAAAAAATAAAACAAATAAATTAATTATATTAAAAGGGGAATATTTTATAATGACCTCCATCGGTGGATATCCCACCCTTAGTGCTTTGGAAGGAATGTGATGAAAAATGAGATGATTTGAGAGGTGGGAGCTCCTCTCCTTTTATAGGAAAAACTTTTCCTCCACAAGTTAACACATTTTATCCTTAATTAATGACTTAATCATGAATTGATCCCTTAATAAAAGTTCTTCATAATTTAATTTTATGTTAACCCTAAATATTTCAGAGTATTTGGACTTGTATCATAAGAGTTATGGCTATTTACTGTGATAACTTATTCTATCCATTCAGACTATTTAAATTCCAAACCTCTGGATTAGAGTTCATTAAGAACCATGAAAATAGATGATTCATGTGTTATAGACTTAATTAAATATGTTATAAAACTTTTTTCTCATCCACCCACCGAATTTAACATTAATTTGGCCTACCATGAACAATTTATGGACCCAAAACCAAAAATATATAGACCTATAAATAGTTTTTATGTCCCAAATTGTGAGCTTCTTTTGAGCTTCCATATGGTCAATTCAGATTTTGGTCCAGAAGAGTGAAATGAATCTATGGATGTGTGGAATCCTAAAAAGAAATAATTTAACAATTTATATTACTATATAAAATTTTATGGCCATAAGACATAAATAATTTAAAACTGTTAAAAATCCAAAATTATCCATTTATACAATTAAGCTCAAAATACCACCAATATAAAAAAATGTAGACAATTTATTAAAGTAACACTTTTTTGGGATTTAAAACATTAATATTCAATGTAAATTTATTAAAAATATTTTCACTATCAAACACCAACATAGGGTTCTACCTATACCCCACGTCACCCTAGTTTAAACCATGGAAAAGGAGCGTAAAAAAAGAGTACCTCATAATAACATCTCACAATTACTACTATATAAAGTAGGAATGGAAACATAGAACACCTATATTAATACTTGGAGATTCTGAGTTAAAGGCCTCTACGTCCTGTAACTTTCCTCTCCCACATCCCCAGCTCCTTAAGCTTGGCGTGGACCACCTGGAGGTGGTGGTGGAAACACCTCAAACTGCCTGCCACTTCCTGAGGCTCTACCCACTCCTCCACCATGTCGACCATCTTACAAAAACCCTTGATCCAAATGATGCCTATTCTAAGGAGTAATGTTGACTAGATATATCTTTGTATAATGGTGGGTTGGACAATCTCTAGCAATATTTCCTCGACAGTCGTAAGCATAACACCACCTCTCCTATGGATGACCTAATCACCAACACAACAGCAGGGCTATAGGCCCACATGCCTAAGTAAAGGCATGAGTATTTATCCTATGAAATATAATATCATCTACCATATTCCATCTATTGCAGACCCCTTATCGTCATGACCACCACTATAGGCCACTTCCTCCTGTCCCTCTTCCTGGAAGCTCTCTATAACCATAGCTCACTCCAGTGCCCCCATATAATAGGGAAAGAACAAGGAGACCACACATGATTGGAAGTATTTAGAGAGGTCCATCTCAAAGGTATGATCTTTGAAGAATGGGTCTTGAAATATATCCTAAGAGTAATGTGATAGTTCTGTGAACCACAATGAGTACTCTTCCATAGTCATGATACCCTACTGAAGCTGTAGAAGCTCCTAGATATGTACTAATATCAATGTGGTTATATAAAACTCTAAACTGAAGATTATATCAAACTATAACCTAGTGAGCGTTACTTCATTATGGGACTGCATCACTAAATTCCACCATTTCTTGGCCAAACCCTATAGAAGGATTATCACTAGGGCCACAATCTAACCGGAATGTGTTCTCACTAGGTGGAAAACACACGTGACTGCCTTGAGTGAGTCATCGACTACCTTGGGGTTCTAGATCACCCCAGTACCTTAAAGGTCGCTACATTTAGAACTAATGTAGCACAATAATCCTACATGTATCCTCATTCTAAATTTTCAGCACAACCATCTTCTCAAGGGGTGGTGTCTCAACTGGCGGACCACCTGGAGGTACCACCTCAGAACTGGTTCCCTACACTGAAGCCTCATTACAGGGTAGATTGTCACCACAATCCCACCTTGGAACCCTATATTCCTATCATCGTGGTGGATTCTTGAAAAAAAATCAAGATGCACTATAGTTAAAGAGTATATTTGGGGATCTAACTCAGGAAGGACAAGGAAAAACCAAAACGTAGTCCTATATGATGCCTGTATGATTATTTCCCTATGACCAATATCATAATGTATTGATTCATAATGTAGGTTATCAGAGTTCTGGTGAATGGATATATCTGCTGTCGCACCAACACTGGAACATCTATCCCAAGAGCCTAACTTGAAATATCATAACACTATCACTATGCAACCCAAACTAAGCTCATGACACTGTGGTCCCAAAGTGAAAACCTCCTCCAATACCACTCTGTCATGACCCAACCCAATAGGGACCGGGAAACAACTCTCCCATCCAATCTCTAATAGGCCAGGGCCTCATAACAAGCACTGAGTTGGAATATCACATAGATGGATGGAATTTTCCTAAGGTAACTATATTAATGCACCCACAAATACCTCAACGAAACAATGTAGAGATAAAACAATTTGGAAAATAAAATGAATGCATAAATCTATCCCAAATCAGAGTACAACAGAAGTACCAGAAGCATAAAAAATAAAAACAAATTCCTACCAAAAGAAAACTATAAAATCTTCCAACCTTTTCAGAAGTAGGGGATCACTTTCAAATTAAACTATTAGAAATATCCTCAGTCCATATCCAATAAAAACCATAGTTAGTCTATCTCAGTAAGATTAGCCTGCCTTAGGTCCTCAGGGGACTCCATTAAAAGGACTATGTTCTACAAAAGACACAAAACATGTTGGAAAATCTCATGAAGGGGTGAGTATAAGAATACCCAGTAGGTGCCCCAAAAACCCCAAAATAAAAAGGGAGAAATTATAAGGCAACGGTCCTCTCAAAATATCCAGAGGGAACCCAATCAAGAGATAAACTCTATCTCAAATCATCCTTGGCTATACATGAAAGGTTATCTTATACCACAAGGAATTTCAACCTTGGCACATACCAACATAGAATGGAATCCTAGAAAAACAACCATATATACTCATCATAGACTCCTAATCTCATGAGGTTCTAACCTCATAGCCAGCGATAGGATTCTACTCAAAGATCTGAATGTATCAAAAAACTAGGAGAATAAACTCCATGAGATATTCCATACTAGATAGAACTCATCCAAGAGATATGATCCATTTGTAACAACTCACTAGGTCATTCTCTAGTTCCCATCTCTAGAGGTCCTTCCACTTCTTACCCATGCCCTGCGCAAGGCTGTAAAAACCCAAGTGGAGAGGCCCTCCCATTTCCACTACACACAGTTGATGGAGAATTACTCCATACTATGCACTGTGTGAATCCTATCTAATGATAGGGGATGGAGAGACCCACACCTCGTCACTGCCAAGAAGTTGAGGGAGTACTAGATCCTAACTAACTCACAAAACCTATGTTGCTCCTAAATGGAGTGGCATGCACCTCAATCCATCGAGGGAGAACTAACTCCTAACTAGGTGTCATACATAACTAGTGGAGGGGCCTGATATTTATAACTATAATTAATAGATGAGGGAGCATTAACTCAAATGGAGGACCCAATCCCCATTTCTACTTAGATATGGGGGAGTACTACAACGTAGGTGAGAACCCTCACCCTTGTATGATAGGGGAGCACCTTTATATATCTAGAGGACCAGCACTATGGTATGATATGGGAGTAATAGTCTAATAGATCATTGTTTATGGGGGACCCTCACCATGCCATTATAGGGGAGTATCAACCCCAGGCTAGAGGGCTTGCTCCCTGGTATGACAGGCAAGTACCAAATTTTCCAGAAAAACACATATGGAGGAGCCTAACCCTGGAATGATAAGGGAGTTTTGACTCCATGGATAGAGGACCCACACCCTATTACAATAGGGGAGTAACTAATCTATCTATATAACAAGTATGGAGGGCCCACATCCCATCTTGCTAGGGGAGTGCTGTCCAAATATACAAACAATACAAGGAACCCATGCCCACAATGTGGGGAGTTTCATCTCTACCAAAGTAGAGGTAAGGAAAACCCACACCTTGATTCCACAGGGGAGTACCAGTCCCAGTGTCTCTCTTAAAGAACCACACTAATATCCAACATCAGTCAAGAACCACTAAGGGAGCGTCACAACTATAAGATCTCAAATCACAACACCACCATGAGTAGGGGACCCAATCCCTAATACAATAGGGGATCATTGCTCTACCATCCTAAATAGTCTAGGGGATCCATGTTCTAAATCAAAAGGGAAGGGTACCGACCCCGATGTCAACCTAGTGATCCACCCTAATCAGTGCCCAAGGTTAAGCACTGCTACACAATATTCATGATAAAAACATGCCAATTAGTATCTCATAGTATAAAATATATGTCACCATCGCATTCTACATAGAAAAATTCTCAAGATAGACTACTCAGAATCCATAATCTAAATTTCATAGAAGAATATATGTAAGGAGTAAGATCTCAAGAAGATCTTAAAAGGAGTACACGGTGTACACTAGGGTCCACATGGTGTGTAAAACTGACTAAGAACCTTGAAATGTATCCTGTTTACATTTTTTTACAAGGAATACATGATGTGTATAGACCGTACATAGCATGATCCGCTTCACCCATCCCCTGGCTGTGTTCTTCTTCCACATATCCCATCCAGAAATGTCCCTTACATGCCATACATCCAACACTACATGGTGTTTTTAGGATAAATGAACACTTGGTTATGTGGTTTTCTCATTACCGTGTCCAGAACCCCATATCCTTGTACTTTGGACATGTACCTTTATACATCCATGTACTGTTACACAACCAACCTTGTCCATATCCTATAGCCACATAGATTGGGGTCACTACACGGTGTGTAACCCTAGTATACAATGTGTAGTCCCCAAAAGTCATATTACACAAATAGGAAGAGCTACAAAACATGTATCATTGGACTACATATCATGCAGATTGTAATTACCGATGGGAATTACCTTTGAATATTCCTAATTCTTGCCGGTTTACCCCAAAACCAACAGATCAACCTAGAAGGGATCACTAGAAATTGAAATAGGGCTATACAAACTTAAAAAAAAGAAAAATAAAGGGAATCAGGACGAAAAATCAAAACTACCTACCTTAAGGCCAAAACACCAAAAATTCAAGTGTATAACGATTCCCATATAGTACTTATCCTCGATCTAATGATGATCAACACCAAGAACAGAGATTAGTAGTGCTTCGTGGATTCAATTTGGATTGGTTTTCATTTGTTTAGAAAGGGGAGAGGAGAGAAGTAGATATTATGTGTGTTGTGCGCCCAATGTAAAATATGGGGAGGGATAATGTTATAAAATTAGTTATTTTTTTTAATTTAATTAATAATTCCACCATATGAATCCCTTCCAACTCACACAAACTCATGCACCCAACGCAAATAAATTTATGTCACGCCTAGGGTAAACACAACATTTTGAACTCAACTGTAGTCTTAGAATTTTGATCCAATACTCTAATAAGGATTTATTTTACATTCTAGGAGAAAATGAGCGCGTTTGAAAAGATATATTTAATATTTTTAAAATCACCATGCCGAGGCTCTATGGGCCCCGAAATCCAACGCCAAATCAGATCATGGATTTAGATATATTATTAGAAATATTCAAAATTCTTATAGGTTAAATATGAGTCCCTAAATATGACTGTAATCACATGATCATTACATGGCACTAGAGTTTTTAATTTTTTAGTGTGAAGCACCGGGTCATTCTAAGAGTTTGTTTTTGAAGGATATGAGAATTTGTGTTTGGTGTAGCCATTTGTGTCACCTTAATAGATTTTTTATGTTAGGATACCAAAAGGGAAAGTTTTGGTTTGGGATCATCAAATCTTAAATACAGTGCAACATAGGATTTAAGAAAACAATCCTCTATCCATAGGATTCAAAGTGAAATTTTTTCATGTAGTAGAGAAGTTTCCAGTGGAGTTGATATTGGTCTATCTTATGGTATAAAATGATTATTTAGAGACTGTTTGAGTTTTATTTTCTGCATTTTGTCAGTTCTTATAGACCTTCATGTTTTGGGATCTTTGTGGTTTCCCTCTTGTGGATTTTGGAAATGTGTCCTTGAAATCTATTCAATTTCTCTTTGTGGATGTTATCTCTTGAGTGGTTATAATTCATTTTAAATGGATTATTTTCCTTGATTTTTTTTCACTCTTGTGGATATAGAAATTTCAGGTCCTTATCTTTCAAAATACCTTTTATTTTATTCCATGGGTGTTATCCTATGGTGGGTGTTGGATACCATTTGGTTTGGTTGTTGTTTCTTGGTACCCTCTTGTTTAATCCCTTTTTGGTTAGAGATTAGACTTAATGATTTTTAAGATCTACCTTCTTGAGATCTTACTATTACCTATTGTTTACTGACCTATTCATTGAGCTATTTCTAGTTAGACTCAGATAGACTTTGGTGTTGTACTCGAGTAACTAGGATTGTGTGGTCTCGTGATGGACCAGGCACCCAGAGGTGCTATTGTATGATTCTATGGGATCATTGATGGGTGAGGCTATATTTTGGAAATACTAGGTTTCCAATGAGCACCTTCTCAGGGTAGAAATCCTTTTCAATTTTATTCTTTTCTTGTGGATGGTTTAATCATTAATGTATCTTCAGAGAATTGGTTCTTTTGGAATCATTATGATGTTTTGGACATTCCTTTACTTTGAGGTTCCAATTTTCTACATTTGATGTTTATTCATGGAGAGTGATCAAGGTCACTTATTTGGGATGAAGGGAAGTATTCATGATAGATATAATTCTCATGTTCCACCATTATGGTGAATATTTAAATGGTGGGGAGACCTATGTGTGGTCACCAGTTTCTCTATCTTCTCAGAAATGTTGATATGTTGTTTGGAGGTGTGATATGATCTTGTAGGTCTTATTTAAAGGTTTTTTAGAATGGATTTTGTCCATTGTTTTATATTTGTACCTGGTTTTTCCTTTATAAGAAATTATTCCCCTATTTTTGAACCGTCTACCTCATGAGTTAGGTGTGGAAACTACTTTTTTATCTTATTTTTTTATTATATGTTTCAGACTAGAAAATTTTTGGGGATATAAAGAACTATGATAGAGATAATTTTAACATCCCAATTTTTAATTCATCAATGGACCACTCCTTGGTGGGGTTTTTCGGTGGATTGAGGGTCTAAAGGAGGACCTAAGACTTTATTGTATGTGTGGAACTAAAACTATATATTTCTAACCAACAAGAGGTCCACTGGCTAGTTGTTGAGAAGGACAGTGGATATAAAAATATACTATATCAATCATAAAACTTGTGGGATGGATTGGGGTTAAAAAATTTATGTTGTAACCACTATATTGCAGGTGAGGGCCACTAGATATCCAATGGTGTTGCTGGATATTGGATAGTGTCAGGGTAGCATGGTAAATACACCTTATAATCCGTAGTTTATTTATTTTATATCCTCACTTAAACCCAAACCAACCCACTCGAACCTTGGGAGCCTCCTGGGTGATTTTGGATTTCTTGAACTCATTTATTGGAAGATCAAAGTGTCATCTTAAGTGGAGATACTCTTCCACTATGAATTTCTATTCTTGTTATTATATTTCCATTTTTCTATGGATCCTTTCTTCCTAGGGTCTATGGAAGTCTTGAGAATTGTTGGACCTAGAATGGTTGTCATGTAATTGTGGTTATAAGATCTATTTTTACTTATATTTATATCCATCTTCCTCAATTTTATGTTTTATTTATGATGTGACTCATCTCAGATTCATTATGGTTTGTTTTCAAATTTTCCAAGTAGGTGTTTCTATACCATTTATTTTTCTATTCATTCACGTTTCTCTTGAATTAATTTTTAATCAATTTGAAATTGGTTAAGAATTATTTGATCATTTTGAATCATAAATTGACCCTTTTTGGTGAAAATGGTATTTAGCATGAATGGTTTCATATTGAGAAATAAACATTTGTTTTGAAAAGAAATTGGATTTTGTTTGAACATGGTGATTTTTATAAGGACCCAATTATGATTTAACCCATAATTTCATTTTTATAAAATAATTAAAATACTTGAATTTTGAGTATCTTTTCAAGATTATAATTTTATAGAATTAGGTAATAACTACTATATAAAAATCCATTAAATACATGTTAGAAACTTCCCCTTAGAATCAATTTTTCCAATATTACAATTTTTTTTAAAAGGAAACATGTTTTATTTTCATGAAAAATATTTATGATTTTGAAGTTGAATTATTATTTGTTCATATTCATCCTCAATACTATGAAAAATATTTAAAAATGTGGTATAAGCATAAAAATATTTTTATGGGAAATAAAATAAAATAAATAAACCTGTTAGTCTATTTTAAAATCACGAGATCATGATGAGAGTTCACCTTTAACATAATAAACTTTATTCTCAAATAAAATTAGCTTTACTACATAATTTTTTTCATAAAACACTTTATAATAAAACTTAAGGGAACCATGATAATCATGAGGGTTTTTTAGAAAACATGAGATACCTTGAAAAATATTTTATTTAAAACATACATTATTACCCTAAAAGGGACTAATACTTCATAACTTAACTTTTAAAATCAAATAATTTATATGAAAACTAATTAGAAAGAATATAATAGTCATGTAGGTGTCTTGGTGAATCATATTTATAGAACCCTTACAAGTTAAAATAACCATTATGACCAACTTCTAATATAATTATTTGAAGAACATAATCATTACCCAATGCTTTGGAGAACTACCTCAGGCTCACCCGTCATTATGAGCTATATTGGGATCACCCATAATCATGAGATATATTGGTATTAACCATCATCATAAAAAATTTCCATATACCATATCATGAATAAAAATTTTAATCTTTCACCTTTTCATTATAAAACCCTTGAATTTTTTTAATCCCACATAGAAAACACTTTTAGATATCCAAATACCATTTTCTTTTAAACATCCATTTTCAAAACCAAAATACATAGAATAAGGGAAGGATGATTTATCTTTTAAGAAAACATAGAAACTTATAAAGTAATACAAATATAAAATAATTTTTTTAAGTGGGAAAATCTATTAAATCCATATATGTTAAAATAGAACATTCTTTTTTGTTTTTCATAAAGAAATTCAAAATGTTCCTGATGAAATACATAAACAGATTCCTTTTAAAAAACGTTGAAATAAAGTTTAAAGAGACCTAAAATTTACTTTATAATCCATTTATTTCTATATTAAAACATCCAAAAAAATAATTTTAAGAATATTCACATGGATGTAAAATATTTAGAATATAAATATTTAAATAGAGGTTTGTAAAGTTTAGTGTCCCTTACCTCGAGTCTGACTCATCACATAAGTTATTCATCTTCATGAATAATAAAATTATTTTAATTATTTACAGACTTAATAAAAAATTTCAATTTTATTATTCCTTTCATTTTATTTATTACCATATTATATTCGATCACATAATCATTTAAGTTCATGTCAAATGTTTTAACAATATTCAGCTCATATATCCAAAATGAATTTGGTAGGTTGACTATGGTCAATGAAGTAATTATTACATAATATACCTAATAATAATCATGAAATAATTATAATTTTTATAAATTAATTATACTTTCAAAAATAACTATAATTATAGTTATGAAAAATGAACTATATTACAATCATGGAGACGACAGACCGTACACACACATGAGTAAAGTTTCCATTTTTCAATGACATCGATGGAAAAAAGATTATTTTACCTTTATATAATGATAATTATATAATAAATATAATATTATTTCTTTAAATACACTTATATATACCAACCATGTGATGCAGTGTTGAAAAAGGAATCACATCTCTTTGTGAAGATGGTAATCCACACGTACTCACAAACGACATTATCATTTTTCAATAACTGGAAATGTAAAAAAATAGATTATATATTAATTTTATATAATGATAAATATTTCATAAATATTATATATATACATTAAATCCATCATTATAACCATCTATGATAAGTAGTGATGGAAAACAAATTACACCAGTTCACATGACGGTAGTCCGCTGTACACACGATCGATAACTTCGATTCCCATTTAATTGAATAGGAGATAGATATAGGTTATTAAATTAACAAAATAAGATATTGGTATATGAAATACACTAGTGTTATTATTTAATTATGATTGATGAATATTTTAAGGAGGTAGAAGAATAAATAAAATGAAAACTCTTGGTTAATAACTACACTTCTTCTTCGAACAACCTCTTAAGGTTTACACCATAAGATTTCCTAGGATGGTTTTATGATAAAAAAAGTAATATAATAAGTGGGGAGGTATGTGAGGAAGGTATTTTAGTCAGGATTTTCTAAAAAAATATGATTTTTAAGTGTTATGAAAAGAGGATACGAGGTTTCCTTTTATAAGTGAGGGGAGGAGAACTCTTGAAATTACATAAAATATTAAATTAATATAAATTAATTTTCATGAAAAAATGGATCAAATTTTATATAATTAGATTGTAAAATTATTATGAGTATAAATTCTCTAATACAATAAAAATTGGATAATTTTAGGTGATGTTTTCACCCTTATCTTTTTTTAACCCTCCATTAATCATTTCAACGATTTCCATGATAACAAAATTTTTAACACTTTAGGGGTCAAGATAGTTACTATAAAAATATAGTTGGACAAAAAATAGACAATTTTTGATATTTTAAACAATATTTAAATCCCTTGAGTGAAGATAATTTTTTTATGAATATTTCATTGTCTAATAAAATATTATTTATTATAAAATATCATTAATTTTATTTTTGGAACTATTCATTTAATTTGACTTTGAAAAAAACATGACACTAATTGAATTAGAATATAATCCTTTCAAAAATCCTTAAAATGTTATTTTTTTATAAATTTTTTTGGAATATAGTAATTCTATCATAGTATATTACTTTTAATATTTTTAGAATCATTTATTTTATCTTTTTATTAATTGAATAAATATTAGGTCAGTGTTGCGTAAGAATTTAAAGTAATTATTTAATAAATAAAAAATAGAAATGGATTAACATGATAAAAAAGATAATATATCTTTAAAATATATATTTATAACCAAACATAATTTGTTTTTATCCTTGTCAAAAAATATTATAGATATTAAAAACAAGAAACTAGAATTTTTGACTCTATCTTTTACTTAAAAATTATAAAGTCCAAAATTAAAGACATATTACACCATGTTGACATATATTAGAAACTTGGGTATAAATGGCTAGAATTAACACATAAAATAGGATAAATCCAAGTATTAGGGTCATTTTTAGTCATTTTCATATTATTTTTAACCTTAATTACCTGATTTACCCTTACTATAGTGACACTTATTTAATACATTTACTATTCATAATGACCCCAAATAAAAGGGTCTTATTTACCAAATTTTTACCTCAAGGTTCCAAATATGGAATAATGTTTTTAACATTGAATTTATATACGTGAAATATATTAATTTAAACATAAACCCACAAAAATGCGATGAAAATAGTTTTTTAGAAAAATACATTTTTAAGTATACAAACATTTTTAAACAAAATTAAAGTATAAAATCCATTCTAAAGACCAAAAATGGATCATTATTACTCAAAATGTAATAATTAATTTTTTAAATAAATAAAAAATGGAATTTTAATTCATAAATAATTGATATTAAAATACTAATTTGAATAAAAATTAGTATTATTCACTATTCATTGAAGAATCAAAATTTTTAGAAACATACCCAAATTTCACCATAATGTAATTTTGATATTATTATTTAAATAATTATGTTAATTCTATAAAATTAAAATTCAATAATGTTGAAATTAATCTTTTAAATAAAACCATATAATGCCCAATTTGGTTAGAAATAAAGCTTTTTTTCTTTTGACTAAAAAATTATCTAATATTTTTATAATGAATATAAATATATAAAATATAATTCATAAATATATTAATTTTTTTATCTTAATATAAAATAGGTTGTTACATTCTCCCCCCTTTTGGAAATTGTGTCATCCAAATTTTATTCATTACTTAAACCAGTGGGGATATATTTTCCTCATAGCATTTTTCGATTTCCATGTTGCTTCTTCAACCATATGAGTTTTCCACAAATCCTTAACTTGATGAATAAACTTATTCCATAAAACATTCTATCTATGGTCAAGAATTTGTACTACATATCTTCCAAAAGAACTACTTCAGGGCTTAAAACATGAGACAAATCTGAGAAATATTTTTATAATATTGAAACATGACATATATTATGTACCTGAGATAAAATAAGAGGAAATACTAATTGGTAGAAAAATGATCCAAATTTCTTTAGGATTTAATACAGTCCAATTAACTGTGTAATTAACTTCTCCATTTTACCCAAAAATATAACACTTTTCCATGAAGATACATTAATAAAAACATGATCACCTACTTCAAAAGAGAGATCTTTCCTCTGGTTATCCACATAACTTATCTATATACTCTAAGCCATCCCCATATGTTTCTAAATAATATTAAAATTATTAACCATTTATTCTAACAACTTTTGTACCATAACATTACTTTCTCTTATTTCATCCCAAAGATGGAGTCTGACACTGATTTCCATATAATACCTCAAAATATGTCATCTATATATTGGAATGAAAAATGTTATTATAGGAAAACTCAACCAAATAAAAATGACAATACAAATTCCCTAGAAAAACACTAAAAAATAAAGAATCATATCTTTAATGGCCCGAATCATTAACTCAACCTATCCATCATATTCAGGATGAAAAGCTGTACTAAAATTCAATTCATTACCCAATGACTTCTGAAGTTTTTTCCAGAAATTAGTGGTGAATCTAGGATCATGATAAGATACAATGGAGATAGAAACCCTATGAAACATTACAATATAATCGAGGTAGAGTTGCGAAAGATGATCTAAATACATAGTATCACAAATGGGAAGAAAATGTATAGATTTAGTTAATCAATCAACTATAACCCAAATCTCATTATTACCTCGATATGTGATTATCCACAGAAAGTGTATAATATTAATTGATTATATTTTAATATTCATCTATTTCAATATCTATAAACACCAATTTTAGTGCATTTTATAAATTAAAATTCAATTCTCATCACATGTGCAATTCGTGTTTAAAGTAAAAATTTGTACCCAATCGACCATCTGTTTGTGGGAAAAATTATATTCATTATATGAATATGATATTTTGGGATATTATTGATCAATTTTTTTGGCACATTTTATATTTTATAATCAAAGGATGAATTATAAGGTATGATGGATATTTTTGGCAAATAACACATAAATTTATGGACAAAGCATAACGGGCCTTAGGCCCATCATGTAAAATTGGATCCCACAAATCAATCCCAATGAAGATCAAATGTTAACTAAAGAAATACAAAATTATTGGGATCATTTCATTAAACTATTAATAAAGATAATTATTAATTTTTGAAGGATATCTGGGGTGCCCAAGTTGATATTTAATTTGTGGGCTAGATTTGAAGGCCCATAAAACCATCCCACTATTTCAAGAATAACCTCCTAATGGATGATCCAATTGGAATAAAATTTTATAGATATTTTTTAAAACTTGTAAAAATATATTTCTCTTATAACACCATAAAATATTCATCCATCTTCAATGAATTTTTTTACTCCAAGAGGGGGGATGAATTTGGTCCTATTTTTGTGGTCAAAGTCAAAAATTCCAATTACCTCTGATTTCTATCACAACTTCTAATATCCTAGTTAAATGGGAGGGAATTTATTATTTGGGGGGGCGGGGGGGTGGTCTAAATAAGGATTATAATATTACTATATAAGTAGTTGGTGGTGAAGGGATTTGATATCCTTGTTTTATTCTTTCATTTGTAATTTCATGATTTCATTCTGTAATCACATCATCAATTTTTCTCATGTAGGTTTTTCATTCACGTTCATTTATTAATAAACGTTTTTCTTCTTATTTTTTTATATTATTATTTATATCATGATTATTCCATTTATTTAAGGAGTGGATCTATTCATATCATCTTTTGTGAAACTCTTCACACAATAGTGGATATATCATTTTATTTCAATGTTTTCCTTCTTCAATTCCACCCTCATAAGTATACTTCCTACTTCTATTGATAAAATAACATAAATGGAGGCATAAAATTTTATTTTTTGATCCTAGGGAGTTTCATGGTGTGGATTTAATTTTATTTTATGATCATAAATTCTTTAATCAGTTCATTATTTTAATATTTCCATTCGATGAGTTATTTTCTTTCTTGTCTTCACTTACTTTAACAACTACACATTTTGAGTGATAGTATGATCCAATTACTTAGAGTGATACTAAAAGTGATCCTCTAAGTACATTGGTGATTATACATATAATTTCATGAAAAATAAATTGGTAAATGATGTTGTGGAATTACATAATTGTTTGGGTACATCATGAATTAGTGATCTAATATTTTTTATGAAAACAAATACATCTAATTTATCCCTAGAGACAACCTAGGATAAACCCATCCTAATTAATTTTTCTAGTTCAAGTCATTGTGTGTTTTTTTGGTTTTATTATTAAATTAAATAATTATTTATTCAAATTAATCAACACCATAGTAGTCCACTTCATATACAATCCATCAACAAATCTAAGTGTATCAAAGTTACTTATCCGATACATATGGATTTGATCCCTAATTGTACTACATCAAATGATTATACCAATAGTGTAAATTTGGGGACAACCAAATTTTGGAACCATTGTTGGGGAACCAAGTAAGTATCTTAGATACTCACATACTTTTTTCACACCAATTCTATATTCTAACACCCATATCTCTTATCCTTTCCACCTTATATTTGTGTGTATCCTAAAAATCAAAATTCTAAATTTCTATCTATATAAATTGAGTATCATTAATATTACACCAACATAAACTCAAGATTGAATCAATTTGAAAATAAATAATGGAAAGCACTTAACTTATGGAATTTATGTGATCAACCCTTGAATGAATACCCCTAACCTGGGGACATGTAAAATATTTTGGATGATGAATTATTATAGGATAAATTTCCAACCCTCTCATGAATGGTTAATGAGGTCAATCTTAATGAAGCCAATGATGTAAAAAATATTATCGAACCAAATCCCTAAAAATTTCTTGAAAAATTTTGCAAACAAATGGATAAAATTAATTCAAAAGTTTCATCTTTGAGATTATAACTACAAAGAATAGAAACAATTAAGAAAACCATTCCCACTTAGGTTGTCCATTCCTCAATATTAATGGAAGAATATTGTTACACAAAAACTTCTCATGAAAGAAAATACACGATATGACTATTTTCAAGAGTGTAAATCTAATGAAATAATTGAACCATTGATTTTAAAACCATTAGATTATTTAATATAGAAATAAAAAATTGAAGGAATAACTCTAGAATCTGAGAAATAAATGATGGAAAATGAATTGAATTTGTTAAGTAATATTAATATCTAAACTGAGGAACTAGAGAGAATTTTTGAAGGGTTTCTAGATTATGATGAAATTTATTTTCTATGTTAATAGGAGGTAAAATTGTATCCATGGATTGAATCTATTTTAGATGGATCCGATGAGGATTTTTCAGAAACACCAATAACTAAACCATTTAGTGAAATCAAAAAAATTGTTTCCATACCAATTTCTATTATTGATCTTTCCAATTTTCTGGTTGAATCTTTTTTACAAAAGGAACTAATTATGTTGATAAATTTTGAAAATGAAAATGAGTTAGTTTAAAATTCCCAACCTATATCTGAAAATCCTATCTAAACCATACTCAAAATTATTTTCCATCCTTCCTTTCTCAAGTATCCCTTTATATGTTATAATAATGACCTTTTAGTTGGAATTATTAGTCCAGGCTATCGAAGCAACAGATTCAACCATTTATGATATTTCATGGATTTTACCATTCATTGTAGAACAAAGTTTGTACATGACATGAGTTATAAATAAATAATCAATATCAATATTGTAGAAGTTGGGGAAAATATGATTCTATTTTTTTTGAAAGTTGTTATTGGATAATTGGGGGGGGGGGGTTCTAAGTAGAGATAATTAATTTAAACTAATAGATTTTCGAGTGGTAACCAAGCTTCTACATTTTTCGTGTTTTTTTTCTGTGTTTTTGTGTTATTTCTGTTAAGGAAACCCCCTTGGAGTTTCCAATGTGATATAATGTCTCTTTTTTTTTTGAGATTTATCATATGAATCATTTTAGTATTCCCACATAAAACCCATGCCTTCCAGAGTTCAAACCTAGCAACCAATCATCCCTAGGGAGTCCACTTGTGACATGAATCCAAATAGATAACCTACTTTTGATGGGTCATTAACATTAAAATACTTTATTTTGTTCCATTAATTCATTTTAAATAAATTCTCCCCCTATTTCTTAACAATACAAATCTCTACCTTCTCTTATCTTTAAAAAATTAAGGAAATTTCATTCTAAGTTAATGGGAGTGAAAATATGGAATTTTGAAATTTGTTTTAGAATTTTATGATAAAAAATTAAATGAAATGAAAATAATTCAATTAATCATCCTTTCCTTCATTAATATACATTATAAAAAATAAAAAATTCTGGTCAAATGATTTTTAATGCCTTGATTATTATTTTAATGCATGTTTATTTTCATGATCATAGTTTTTGGAAAGTACAATTGTCTGATGTAAGTTTTAAACCTTTAGATTTTCATCTTCTTAATCAAAATTCCACAATAAACATACATTGGATTTTGGTTGTAAGTTTGAGTTCATGGGTCCCTTTCATAATATCATGAGGTGTGGGGCCACTTTTAGTTTAATTTTAGTATCCAACAAAAAAAATGAAAATAATGACCGTATAAAGAAATGTTTTGTCCAAATGTGTGGAATTAGACACTTGGAGATTATTACTCCATAGTTGTATTTCCAAGATCTAGGATTTACATATCTATTTTAGAGTATGAAATTGATAATATATATGGAATCTAATACTTGGGGATTATGAATCTATAGATTTCTTACCTAGAGTTGGTGTTTTCATATCTATTGTGATTCAAAAAAAAACCAAAAAAATAACATTAAAAAAAGGAAAAATAAAAAAATTGGATAATCATATAATGGTTTAATGTAATTCCCACCTAGAACGTACATTTTTTCCCCTTTAATAACAAAATGGACCTCATGTCTTTTGTGATACACAAAAAATCATCATACTTGATTAAAATTGGATAAAATGTTACTATGAATTTGACTAAAGGAATGGTCTTGGGTTGGTATATTCTTGTAAAACTAGATTGTGTGAAATGACTTTTATATATTGCATGATTTTTTGGAATGATGTAATTTTTTGAACAATGTATGTTAAAATATTTTTGAAAAAGGGAATTCAATTTCATATTTTTAAGATAATTTTTACTCAGGACTAGAAAAACTATAGTTGGGGGAGGGTGTGATTATCCACTGAAAGTGGATAATATTAATTGATTATATTTTAATATTCAAGTTTTTCAAAGTATATAAACCCCAAATTTAGTGCATTTTATAAATTGAACTTCATTTCTCATCACATGTGCAATTCATGTTTAAAGTGAAGATTTGTGTCCAATAAATCATTTGTTTGTGGAAAAATTAAATAAATTATTTTAATTTTATATTTTGGGATATGATTTATCAATTTGTTTGAAACATTTTGACTTTAAGGATCAATGGATTAATCATAAGGTAATATGGATATTTTTGGCAATGAACACTTAAATTTCTGGACAGAGCATAATGGGCCACAGACCCATCATGTAAAAGTGGAGCCAAAAAATAAAGCCCAATGAAGTTAAAATTTTAACCTTATAAAGATAAAATTATGGGGAGAATTTCATTAAACTATATCTAGAGAAAATTCTAATGTTTTCAAGGAGATTCGGGGATCCCAAGTTGATATTTAAGTTGTGGTCCAGATTTGAAGGCCCATAAAAACATCCCACCATTTCAAGCATAACATATGAATGGATGATTCAATTGGAATGAAAATTTTAAAGTTATTTGAGAACACATTAATGAATATATTTCTATTATATAACCATCAAATATTATTCCATATTTAATGACTTATTTTCACTCTAAGAGGGTGATGAATCTGGTCCAATTTTTGTGGTCAAAGTTGAAAAGTCCAATTTCATTTGATTTATCTCCTACCTTTTACTATAAAAATTAAATGGGAGATAATTTATTTTTTGGGGTATAACTCAGGTTAATATTGTTACCATATAAGTATATGGTGGTTAAGGGATTTTATATCCTTGTTTAATTCGTTCATTTTTAATTTCACACTTTCATTCTGTAATCGTATCGTCAAATTTTGTCATGTAAGTTTTTCATTCATGTTGATTTCTTAATAAACGTTATTCTTAATATTTTTTATATTATTATTTATATCACATTGATTTTGTTTCCTTAGGGAGTGGATATATACATATCATATTTTGTGAAACTCTTTACACAACGACAAAGTGATCATTTTATTTCAGTGTTTTTCTAATTCAATTCCAACCTCATAAGTATATTTCTTGATTCCATTGATAGAATATCATAAATGGAGGGATAAAATTTTACGGTTTTATCTTAATGAGTTTAAAGGTGTGGATTTAATGTTATTTTAGTATCTTATATTCTTTAATCAGTTCATTATTTTAATATTTCCATTCAATGTGTTATTTTCTTTCATGTCTTTTCTAACTTTAACAAGTACACATTTTGAGTTCTAGTATGATCCAATTCCTTGTAGTGATCATGAAAGTGGTCCTATAAGTTCATTTGTGATTAGACTTATAATTTCATAAAAATTAAATTGGTGAATGATGTTGGATAATTTGATCATTTTTTGGATACATCATGAATTAGTGACATGATATTTTCTAAGGAAACAAATATATCCAATATATCCCCAGAGACAACCTAGGATCAACCCATACTAATTAATTATTCTAGTTCAAGTCATTGTTTTTTTGGTTTGTTCATTAAATTAAATAATTAGTTATTCAAATCAATCGATACCATAGTTTTCCACTTCATAGACAATCCATCAACAAATTTGAGTATCTCAAGGTTACTTCTTTAATACCTATTGATTCAATCCCTACTTGTATTACATGGAATGATTATACTAGTAAGGTAAATTTGGGTACAACCAAGATTTATTTGAAAATTACACCATGAAATATATAGATATATTTTCCCATTTCCACTATAGCACCATCAAAGGCTATATAACCCTCGTTAATTTTTATTCTGATATAACCTGTTGAAAATTCAATAATTTTATGGAAAAGTTAACAATATATATTTTCATTCATTACCACTAGTAATACTCCTAAAAGTATTTATACATCTTAGTTCTATAAGGGTGAATAGAAAACATGGAGCTTTGAACTTCACATAAAAATTTTATTTTCAACTGGGAATTAAAATTCATATATTATCTCATTCCAAATATAATAACACCTTCTTCATTAACATTGAACTCTTGAAACTTACCCTTAAAAAATTACACATCTTCTTATGAATAATTATATTAATTCTGATCTTTCTTAATTCTTTTATATAGAGATTATTGTATTGACACCTAAAAAAACAAATGATGTTCTTTCGTGCAATTTTTTAGGCCAAAATTCACCAATTCAATAATCAGATGATCAAGTTCCAAATATAACTTGGTTAATGTTGCATTACATTTTTACCTCAAAGAATCAATTTTTTTATTTTCCAGGATGGTAATGATAGTGTATTCATAATCCTTTATCAATTCCATCCATAACCTCTGTATCACTTTCAAATATTTCTTAGTTAATATATGATTTAAAACTATATGATGAGTATATATTTCATAGTTTAATCCTTATAAATTATTTTTATAATCTTTTAAAGAAAAACAAATATATAATTTCATATCATGAGTAGGATAATTTAACATTTTTGGTTTTGGTTAGCATTAAATATAAGTAATTACCTGATTATTCTACATTAGAACAAAACCATGTCCCTTCAATGAATCATCACTGTAGGTGAAAAATTCATTATTTCTTGAGGGATAATCCAAAACTGAATCATTCAAAAATATTATTTTTAGTTCATTGAAACAATCATCATAATCTTTTATCCAAATTAATTTAAATCTTTTTCAATTTAACATAGTTAGTGAGATTGAAATATGGGAAATGTTTTCAACAAAACTATGGTAGTAAACCACTAATCCAAGAAAACTAGAAAACTCTATGATATTTCTTGGTCCTATCCATTCATGAACAAATTAATTTATAATAGTTTCAATAGTTATAACATCTTTATAAATAATATCTCAGGGGAAAAAATTATGGTACAACCAAAATTCACTTTTACTAAATTTTCCATATAGATTATTTTCTTTTATGGCCTTCAAAAAAATCCTTATGTGTCTTTTATGATCCTAATGAAATTTATAATATAAAAATATATCATTAATTAAAACAATGAAAAAATTATCTAAATAGTCCTATAAAACTCTATTCATAAGATTTATGGATACAATTGGTAAATTAGATAACTAAAAGGGAATAACTAAAAAATCATAATGACTATATCTAGTCTGAAACACCATCTTCAAGATATATTCCTACTTCAACTTCAACTGATGATACCCTAATATAATATCAATCTTCAAAAAGTACTATGCTCACTATAACTGATCATACAAATCAATGATATGGTGAAAAGGGTACTTTTTGTTAGTAGTGATGTTATTCAAGGATTTATAATCAATGAAAATTCTCATTAAACCATATTTTTTAACAATTAAAATAGGATTATCCCATGATAAAGTTATAGGATGAATAAAAATTTTATCAAGCAATTCCTACAACTACTTTTTTAATTCTATAAATTATACTTGATCTATTCAATAAGGGGTTTTTGAAATATTCTTAGCATCAAACACTAAGTGAACAATAAATCAAACCTCATAATTAGTAATAACACCAAAAAAATAATCAGGAAATATATCAACATATTAATTTATTAAAGAGAAATAATTAATATAATAAATTTCTTTATTTTCAAAAATATGATCTAGGAAACTTCTATTGATATTTAAAATCAATTTCTCAGCTTCTTAGTTAGTTATAAAAGGTGTGAAATAATTGTATAAAACATTATTATCTCTGTAATCTATCTTATCATGATAAATTGAAAGAAAATACATATCTAAAATAATATCAAAATATATTATAGGAAGTTAGAAAATATTTGTAGAAAATATAATACCACTAATAACAATAGGAAGATTCTTATAAATATTGGTTTGTTTAATATTTACACCTAGAAATTTCACCAAAAGTTATATCTTATTTTCCAGAGGTGATATTACCATTTTAATTGAAAATTTATCAAAAATTAAGGAATGTGAGGATCCTGATCCAATTAGGGAATGATCATAATTCAAATAAATAAGTAATATACTTGTCACCACTTCTGTAGATAGACAAATGTAAACCATAGTAATATAAACTGATTTTGCCACAAATTTATGATTTTGATATTGATAGTTTCCACTCTGAGTGACTAACATTAGACACATGTTAGTATAATTCCTTAATTACATGAAATTAAAGCACCATATCATAATATTTTCATTATTTATCTGACCATTTTCCTTATAGTCACATGACACATGTTTAAACGTTCCACATCAGAAACACACCCCAAATTTTATAATACATTCTTCATGATGTTTTTTACCACACTTCTCAAAATATGGGAACTTTGTTTTTTTACCTATAGATTTATTTGATGGATACTTCCCCATTAACTACCATATGGACCTTTCCTTTTTCTTATTTTCATGGGATACTTGATCATCGATAAAATCCATTTATATATTCTCATCGCATAAAAAAGTTTTATCATAACCTATTCATAGGAATCCAAAGCCCTTTGATATATTGGTTTCAATCAAAAGTAATTCTGATTAATTTATTATCATGATCCTGAATAAAATTTTATATCTTAAGTATTATTAAACATTGACTATTATTGACTGAATTCACATTCAAAATAGTAACTAACAAGAGTTACCTTTTTATTCTCTAAACAATCCATGAATTCAAATATATTTTTCAGGGATTTAATCCACCCCTAATCCACCATAGGTTAAGATTATGCACTAAATGTAGGAGGGTGTTGTTTCATGAAATGATTCACTATATAACTATTACTTTATGATGAATAAGGTTTTTTTCTCATATAGATTCCACTACCATTTCTATCCTATTTCAACTGAGACATCATAGATACATATTACTTTTTCTAATTCTAACCATTCTGAGTTGCTAACTTGGAAAGATATCATACTATCGATGACTTCATACTTTATCTTCCCTATTTATTCTATGGAAAACCATTATGAACAAATATATTTTATAGGAAGAAACATGGTAATCTTAAAATTTTATAATAACCATAAATTATAATATCTTAGGGGTATTTAATTTCATTATCCTAAACTCTAAAATTATCTAAACCTACCTCTTATACTAACTATGAGGAAATGATCCTTATTCAACCCATAATTTATTTTTTAGACAAGAATTTACTTTCTTTTATCTTGAGTATATTTTCAGGTTTATAGTTTTATAGAAATAGGTCATAACTGTAACAAATTGAAGATTTGTTTTTATAAAAAATTGATTATATGTGGAAAATATCTATTATATTAATAAATTAAATTTGTGACTATTGGTGACTGATTTTGATTAAATGTACATATTATATATTCAATAAATATTTTTAGTTTTATTTAAATTTTATATAAGCATTAGATAAGAAAAAATCCATTTTTGTGATTAAAAATGATTTTGTCTAAAATGATATTTTCATCAGGTTTTATACATATATTTTAAAATTAATTTCAAAAACATATAAAAATTTAATTATATAACATATAATCCATATTTTTAAGGAGTTTGTTAACTTTTTTTAATAATTCTATTTAATTTTTATGATTAATTAATAGAAACTATTGTAAAATTTATCGACATGGTAAAGGGTAAATGTAATGCCCCAACACTAGTTACATAGAGTCAGTGAATTATTACAAAACATTGGCATGATCACAAGGGATCAAGTCCTGAAAGACCGATCAGTTTAGTAACCTTGGAATTACTAGATAAAAACATAAGTTTTACATTACATCATGAGATAAAAACAATAACAACAATTTTTCCCCTATGAACACAATTATATCCCTTAGCCTATCCCTACAGGTCAACCATAAAATATTTCTTCACATCCTGGGAAAAATAAAACATAGAAATGGGTGAGGTCAGATGCTCAGTAAGGATAACAATATAACAGAAACTTTCATAAATAAGCATAAACATTTAAGGCAATGTATAAGACTAAAACATAAGACTTTTAAACTTAAACTTCATCATAATATGAAAAATATAAATCAAATAATTCCATTTACTTATTAACATGGATATTCTACTAGTCGATTAAATCACATGCAATATCAATAGCCAATTTCATAATGATGGAATGCATAATTCCGGACATCATAACCGCATAGTCAAAGCCTCGTTCCAAGACTACAAATAATTTTTTTTCAAGGTCTTGTTACAAGACACTAGTTTGTCTCATGAGACCTACTGATGCATCGAGGAGCTATAGTGGGCTCCACTTGTCACTTACTAAGTCCAATGCATTCCTCATATGAAAATATTGGAACATAACATAAACATTCGTATTAAAACTAGAATATGAAATGTTAATACTTTAAACATAAACCATGAATGGTATAAAAATAACACATACATAGTCAAACATATCACAAAACCTTTATAATAATATAGAATATTATATCATAACAAATCAACTTCAAACAAGTGTAAAATCCATCAAAGGATGTTGACATAGATGAAATAAAAACTATTTGCGAGAAATATATCTTTCTATTTTGAAATAATTTAAAAGTAAAATATTTATAAAAGAGAAAATTTATTTTGAACTTATTATTATAATTTTGTAATGGAGGATTCAAAGGTTTTATAATGGCGGAAAATAGCCGCACCCTCCGTATAAGTTAAAAAACATTTCCCTTAATTTTGTCGAAATGGTCGTAAAGTACCTTGTTTGAAAAATGAAAGAAATATTCATTTTATAAACATTTTATAAAAATTAAAACAAGGGTATAAATTACTTAAACCCATATTCTATTAAATAGTAATTTTTTTTTGAAATGCATTTTTAAGAAACACAGATGTGGATGATAAAGAGGTCCCAATAGATACTCACGTATAAACAACCTTGGATAAGAAGAGATTGTAGAATTAACCCTTACCATATACTTTTAATTGATCGAGGGAATGTTAACCTCATGTATAATAGGTAAATCCTTGTTATTAAATTATAAAATAAACAAATACATAAATATTATATCATATATGATCTTCTAATATTGCTTTGTTAATAATATTTCAGTAGTATCATTGTTTTGGATGTTAACTGATTTATTTTCTTTTATATGTTTTGATATGTAAGTATTGTTATGGATAGGATGTATTTGATTCATATACATAATTATATTATGTTATTAAAC
Organism: Viscum album; assembly: GCA_963277665.1. Taxonomy (NCBI): domain Eukaryota; kingdom Viridiplantae; phylum Streptophyta; class Magnoliopsida; order Santalales; family Viscaceae; genus Viscum; species Viscum album. The sequence goes on from OY728147.1 coordinate 1,325,795,999, forward strand.
ATTATTTTTAACCATAAAATGAAAATTATTCTTTAATGGTTACGATGGGGAATGAAGTGTTTGAATAAAAAACTACCCCACGACGTGGAGACGGTAAGCCGTACGTACGCACGTATGGTGACTTTTCATTAATAAGATAGATAGAATAATGAATATGGATGTACCATATTTATAATAACATCATAGTATGTATATGGTACTGGATTTATTATTTTGGTATGGAAACAAAAAATAAAGAGGAAGTGGAATAAGAAAATAACTTTGAAAGAGGTGGTGAAATTATTACATCTTCTTCAGGTGTTTCCTTTTGAGTTGATAAAAATGGCTCCTTAGGTTGGATTTATGATCAAAGGCCTATAAGTCTAAGTGAGGGTTTTTTTTTAGAATATTTTATCAGGATTTGGATGATCCAAATGGATTTGGAGGTGTGATTTTGACATAAGGGGAAGTACCCTTTTATAAGGGAGGTGAGGGTCACTTTAGGAAAAGCTGAAAATATTATTTTATTATACAATAATATTTTGTTTATAATGGCTCAAAAATGATTTATTTATAGGATAAGGTGGAGATGGGTGGAAAAAATCTCAACCAATAAGTTTTAGATAGGTCTAGGTCACCATATTAACCATATCTTTTAGATTTAACTCTTAGTTAAATAATTTAACTTTTCCCATGTATTCTTGTATTATTATAATAAATGGTTAATAAAAATACTCTAAAAAGACAAGAGAACCCAATGTGTTTCATTATTGATATATATAACCTTATCTAAGTCCTTTGGTTGAACCTTATATTTTTAGGAATATTATATCAATTAAAAATATAGTACTTGTTTTAAAAACTCATTTATGTCAATCTTGACACTATTTGGTATTTGATTTTTGTTAAAGTCTTAAAACTTGATTACTTAGAATAAAATTTATTTAATCAACCCTAAAATGTAATATTAACCTATAAAATTATTAAAATTCATCATAAATCTCAATTTACATTTATTTGGATATTTATAATATCAATTATTTTAATATTTCAATAATAAGGTAATTATTGCATCATCATTATGTCATAATTTAATTTTATTATTTAATGTCTAAAAATTATAAATAAAATACCATTATGTAGGAAATAGTTTTAAATTTATAATGAATATTTATAGTTGAATTTATCTTATGTATAACCCTATATGAAAAAATTTTTAGTTATTAAACTTTGAATTTAACACTTTTAACTCTTTTTTTAAGTAAAATAATAATAAATGTACTAATCTAATAAAAGTTGGTCAAAAGGATCATATTTTATTCCTAATGTTTATTTTGGTAGAAATAAACTTATCCAATAGAATTTGTACATGTGTTAGGGTAATTATAATATCATTTTTTTCCTTTAATTACCCTATTTAGTTTTAACTATGGTAAATAAATGTCAAAAGTTACTGTTCACCAAAAATTATTTTCATATTATTGAAGCAAATTTTACTTATTGATATCAACCATGTCTCTTGAATTTTTGAAATTAAATTCACTAAAGAAGTAAAATTAAGTTGTATTCAAATTTGCAAATGCGCCTAGAAGGTGGGTAAAAGACGACAAAATGTTCAATAAAATTTTATATGTATAATATTATTATAAAATTACTAAAATGAATAAAATTTAACTTATATTGGTATTATGTATCTATTTTGACTTAAAATAAATTTAAATAAAATAAATAATTATTTAAATAAAAAGTCGGTTTTAAATAATAACGTAGTGTTTTTCACTATTCATCAAAAATTGAAAGTTTTTAGAAAGATACCAAAAATTCACCCTAAGATAATTTTAATATTTAAATCACAAAAATGAAGTCCATTTTGAAAACTAAAATTTATGAAAATTCAAAAAGTGGGTATTACTATTTATAACAACTAGTTTGATTTGTTATGGTTTTCTAAAACTCCAAGTTTCATACTGCGCAAGCTATTGCATTATTCAAAGGGAAATGTACCGTGGAAGCTTGAGGTGTTACATTATTTCCTCCTTAAAATAATTTCGTTCTAAAAATTTCTAGAATATTACTGTACAAAAAGATTCAGGTGGTTCTTCATCATAAGTTCCTCAGGTTGGCACGTTGCCTCTTCCATCTTTTGGTTTCTATATATAAATTTTACTAGACGAGTCGTCTGGTTTCTCAACACTTGTTCTCTGGTATCAAGAATTATGATAGGCTCTTCACAATAATATAGGTTGGGTTTCAGTTCTATTTCTTCACAGGTGAGTACATGCGTTGGGTCTGGCATGTATTTTCTCAACAATGATACATGGAACACATCATGAACTTTGGAGAGACTTGGCGTCATTGCCAAACGATAAGCTACTAATCCAATTCATTATAGAATTTCGAAAGGTCCGATGTAACTAGGACTCAATTTTTCCCATCTTACCAAATCTTATAACACATTTATAGGGAGATACCTTCAAATAAACATGATCTCCTACTTGAAATTATAAATCCTTCCTTCCGTTATTGACATATCTCTTTTTCCTACTTTGAGCTCCTTTGATGTGGGTTTAGATAACCTTCACCTTTTCCATTGTTTCCTCAACAAGTTCTAGGCCAATAAGTTTTCTTTCACCAACATTGTAACACCCGAGATTTTTATGAGTAATATTTTGTTTTTATATATCATCAAAGGAATCTTTCACTACACACTTGCTTGGCTTACTTTACACGCAATCACGACCTTCCTCGATAGCTTGTGTCGTACGCAATACCGAGTTTCACTAAACAAAGATATGCTATTAAAATATTATTAAAACTAGCCGTTATGAATAGTAATAACCACTTTTTGAAATTTTATAAATTTTATTTTTCAAAATGGACTTCATTTTTGGATTCGGAATACCGAAATTAGCCTAGGGTGAAATTTTGGTATTTTTCTGAAAACTTTCAATTTTCGATGAATAGTGAAACCACTAAGTGGTAGGTTAAAAACTGAATTTTGCATAAAACTTAATTTTACCGCTTCTGTGAATGGAATTTCGAAAATCCAACAGACACGGTTGATATCAGTAAGTAAAATGTGGTTCAATGAGATAAAAATAATTTTTTGGTGAATAGTAACTTTTTACTTTTTTTACCGCGGTTAATAGTAAATAGGGTAACTAAGGGTAAAAATGATATTACTATTACCCTAACACATGTCCTAATTCTATTTTATAAGTTTAATTCGACCAAAAACAAACTTAGGAATAAAATATGACCATTTAGGCCCACTTGGGTTAGATTAGGACATTTATTATTAATTTATTTAAAGAAGGGTTAAAATAGTTAAAATCAAAGTTTAATAAGTAAATCATTTTTAATATGGGGTTATACATAAGATAAATTCGACTATAAATATTCATTAGAAAGATAAAAAGATTTCCTACATAATGGTATTTTATTTATAATTTTTAGACATTAAATAATTTAATTTATTTATGACACAATGATGATTTAGTAATTATCTTATTAATAAAATATTGACATAATTGATGTTATAAACACCAAAATAAATGTAATTTGAGACTTTTTATGAATTCCACTAATTTTCTAGGTTACTATGATATATTAGTGTTGATTTAATCAACTTGGTTTGAACATATAATTCTGTTATGACTTTCACAAAAATCATATATCAAATAGTGTCAAAATTGACACAAAATAGTTTTTAAATCAAATATTATATTATTAATTGTTATTTTATTCCTAAAAATCTAAGGTTCTGCCAAATGACTTATATAAGGATATATATATATTAATAATAAACAATTTGGGGTTCGTTTGGCATGTTATGGTAAGTGTATTAACCATATAGTGTAAGAAAACAAAAAGACACGGTAAAAGTTAAATTATTTAACTTAGAGTTAAATCTAATTGATAAGGTTAAAATAATAACCTAAACTTGTCTAAATCCTATTGGTTGATATGATTTCGACCCATCCCCACTTTAGCTTCAAAATAAAACCCTTTGGAACCATTATAAACCGATTTTGACTTTAATATAAAATAATATTTTGAGATATTCCTAAGGTGCCCCTCTCCTCCCTTATAAAAGGGCACCTCCTCCCCCTCCTCCTCACACCAATTTGAGCACTCAAGCTCGGCCAAACCCTGCCATTTTCTCTTCTCCACTTCCCTAGAATAATCCTAGAGGTCTTGGTTTTCTTCAAAGACCAATCTTAGTTCCCTAATTGGAGGATTCAAAGAGGCGTTCCAAAGAAGAGGTAATATCCATTACCGATCTTTTCAATTTCTTTCTTCTTCAACTTCTTCTTCTTTAGTTGTTTCATGATAAAGTAATAACATTAGTATTACTTACATAATGATATGTTATTATAAATATGAAACAACCATAATTCACCTTCTATCCATCCTACGGAAAAATGAAATCACCGCGCGTGCGTACGTACGGAATACTGTCTCCACGCCGTGGTGTAATCTATTTTCCACCATCACCTTACAAGGATGGGTATAATGGTGTAATGAGTAAATATTTATGATTATTATAAAGTAATATTGATAATTAAATAATATACATATACTCCAATACAATTCCATGATCATAGGAACGATATCATCACTCGTGCGTACGTACGGAATACCGTCTCCACGATGTGATGCGACTCGTTCTACATGATCATCATTACATAGTAATTATATAAATGAATTGAATGAATAAATATGATATATGTTACACTAATACCATTCTGGATATAAGGTATCTATAACCTTAAAATAAGAATAAGAATTTATTCGGCAAAACACGCATAAGAACAAAAGGCAATAAGGACCCGAGTAACAAGTAACAATGAAATATTACTAACAAGAAGCTAAGAATATGACCATATATGATATCATATCAATATGTATGATTATTGAATAAGTCAATAACATTATTTAAACCATTATACAGGAGCTTCGGACACGTACAAAGCAAATCGGACCTAAGGTAAGGGAAATATCACAATCTCATTTTTATCCGAGATTGCTTATACGTTGGTATTTAATGGGGTGTATTTTATCATCCACATCCATGTTCCCTTAATATGTAATATTATTTCCATCCACCTACAATTGTTTAATTCCAATTTTACCCTTCGGTGAGTTTTTAGTAAAGTATATGAAAGGAATCTTTTGTCATTTTTCGTACGAGGTACTTTTTTGACTTTTCCGACAAAAGTACGAAGAATGTTTTTTAACTTATACGGCATGAATGGATTATTTTCAAGAAGCTTCCTTTACAAGTTTTCAAGTTTATTTTTAATCAACTTCTTTTAGTTTAAAATTGTATGACATGTTAAGAAAGGAAATTTTTTTTAAGTAGAAATGATATTTTCCTCAAGAATGGAGTTCAAGTGTTTTATCAAAATTATTTTCCATTTAAGATAATATAGGGTTCTGTTTTTATCCCTATTATTACATTGATTTGATTATGTTGTGAGGGAATTATTTTTATGAAGTCATTTACCTTATATGATTTGTTTTATGATGTCATCCCATTTTTGTTACATGTGTTATGCGATGATGTATGATTTATGATTATGTGGCACACATAAGAAAGGATTCATTATAAGATGGGTGGGACCTATATCTCCCTCCAATGCATTGAGTAAAGATTTTATATCTCATGAGATAGACATGGCTGGAACGGTAGGTTATACCGGTTCAGTGAAACAGGACTGGAACGAGGGTGACTTGGTTCAGAAAGGGACTTTGTCCACTAAGATAGTCTTGGCAATGAGTCATGACTAACAAGAAATGATTTTCCATGATTATGTGTGCATACCACAAAGTTTCAAGTTTCATGTAATGATTATGGGGATCTCATTTTCACTTCTATGATTTATTCCATGTTAAGATATTATGATCTCTTTTGCAGGTTATGATTTTCAAAAAGATATGATATGATTTTTATTTCCTTTATTTTCCCTTGCTGAGCATTTGAGCTCACCCTTTTATGTTTTCTTTTCCCCAGGTCAGGAAGATGGATATTAAGTAGAATATGCTAAAATGGACCCTAGATATGATGAAATAAATGGGATACACTGTAGAAGATTTATGAATAAGTTGTTTATGTTTCCCAGTTTCTAAAGACACTATACCTATACGGTCCTTTGTGTTTTTGTCATATGTTGTAATATGTGTGCTTCAATTTTGAAGTATTAACAATGTATGTAAAGTATGGGTCGTTATAGTTGGTATCAGAGGAAAGGTATAGTCAACCTTTGGAAACTAGGATGTGAAAGCCTTAGTAAGAACCCTAAGGATAAGTCTAAGCATAGAACACAATCTTAGTGTTTTAGAAATGGCCATGAATACCCTAGGATAAGACCTTAAGTGTGAAATTTTATCCTTGATTATGTGGTTTTCCTATTATAATTAGTATTGCTCACACTATTCTTCTTGGTTTTAGTCAATGGCTGGAACCCGAAGGAACCGTGTTAATGCGGAATGCGATGGGAAATGCAATGATTGTCCCCCTGAGCAACCAGACGATATGGGAGCTGGAATGCAAAATTTTGTAGCCATGCTCACACAACTTTCTCAAGCTATGAATCATGCAGGACTTCTAAACGAGAAAAGGAAGGAGAAACATTCTGTTGAATCCTTCATGAGGCAGCGTCCACCTTCTTTCAGTGGGTCTACTGATCCATTATTTGCTGAACAATGGATTAGTACTACTGAAAAGATATTTTCAGTTCTTCAATGTTCTGAACATGATAAAGTCATCCTAGCAGTGTATCGTTTGGAAGGAGATGCTGATCAATGGTGGAATCTTATTAAGAATATGAGGCAAAGGGATGGAATTGAGTCTATGGAATGGGACGAGTTAAAGAACTTATTTTTCAATAAGTACTTCCCTCGTATTCTCCAAACAAAGATGGAGAAAGATTTTCTTGAACTGAAGCAAAGGGATGATGAATCTGTTGGTACCTATGAAGCAAATTTTACAAGACTTGCAAGGTACGCTTCTGGTATTATTATCCAAACTGAGAGTAAGATCGATCGATTCTTTAGTGGCTTAAAACCAAGTCTTCGAAGGGCGTTAGCCATAAGGGACTTCAATAGCTACGAGGAAATCGTTCTATGTGCTCTCAAAGTCGATATGGAGATTGGAGTAACCCATCAGTCACATGGGTTTGATAAGAAGAGGAAGATGGAATTCAAAGGAAAATCTAAAGAGCACACTGAAAAGAAGATGAGCTTTCCCTTATGCTCAAAGTGTGGAAAGAAACATGGATGGAGTTGTCTTAAAGGGACAAGTAAATGTTTCAAATGTGGAAAGGAAGGTCATCGAGCATTTGAATGCCGCGATAATGGGAAGAAGATGTCTAATGATGCAAACAAAGGAAGGGATACACAGAATGAACCTACTACACTTCAATGTTTCAAGTGCAAGGAGATGGGGCATTATGCCAATCAATGCCCAAATCCAAGGGTTGATGATGATGGTCGACGTCAACAAAATCTTAAGGCTAAAGACAAAGGAAAGTCACATGCAATTTCTATCAGCGATGTGGAGTACGATAACGAAGTGGTGAAAGGTACACTTACCATCCACTCTAAAGTATCAAATGTTTTATTTGATTATGGATCCACCCACTCTTTTATTTCTAAAGAATTTTCTAAGGGTATCACCATATTAACTCAACAATTATATGTTGAGTTAGCTGTGACAACACCTAATGGCACAATAGTCGCATCAAAAGTTTATAATTCTTCTCCGATCGAAGTTTGTGGGAAAGTGCTTCCTGCAAATCTTGTGATACTTCCTTTAGTGGAATTTGATGTGATTCTTGTCATGGATTGGTTTTCTCTACATGGAGCTCATATCAATTGCCAAAGAAGGGAAGTCACATTTCATATTCCAGATCAATCTACGATCGTCTATCGATGCAAGGATGAATATAACCTTCCAGTGGAAATTTCTTCCATCTTATGGGTCTTGATTCCACTAAATGAAGGTTATTTATCTCAAATGGTTGGTGAGAAACTCACGATTAAGAATATGCCCATCATACGGGAGTTTGATGATGTCTTTCCGGAGGAATTACCAGGTCTTCCACCAAATCGTGAAGTTGAGTTTTCAATAGAACTCGTACCGGGTGCTTTGCCTATTTCAAAGACACCTTATAGAATGTCCCCAATTGAGTTGCAGGAATTGAAGAAGCAACTCCAGGAGAATCTTGATAAGGGATTCATACACCCTAGTGCGTCACCTTGGGGAGCACCTATTCTATTTGTTAAGAAGAAAGATGGATCAATGAGACTCTGCATTTATTATCAAGAACTTAACAAGATCACTATCAAGAAAAAATATCCTCTTCCACGCATTGATGACTTATTTTACCAACTACGCGGAGCTAAATACTTTTCCAAGATTGATCTTCGTTCTGGGTATCATCAATTAAGGGTCAAAAGGGAGGATATACCAAAGACGACTTTCGGTACAAGGTATGGACACTATGAATTTATAGTGATTCCATTTGGTCTTACTAATGCCCCTGCTATCTTCATGGATCTAATGAATAGAGTCTTTAGAGACTATCTTGATCAATTTGTGGTAGTCTTTATAGACGATATTCTTGTCTATTCAAAGAGCAAGGAAGAGCATGAAGATCACTTGAGAATTATATTGAAGACCCTGATAAAGGAGAAGCTTTATGCCAAATTTACCAAGTGTGAATTTTGGCTTCAAAAAGTTGCATTTTTGGGTCACATAATCTCAAAAGAGGTGATATCTGTGGATCCAGCAAAAACAGAGGTAATCGAAAGATGGTCGAGACCAACAACAGTAACTGAGATCAGAAGTTTTCTTGGTTTGGATGGATATTATAGACGTTTTGTAAAATATTTTTCACGATTATATAATCCACTCGCCAAGTTGACCCAGAAAGGAGTTAAGTTTGTCTGGACGAAAGAATGTGAAGAGAATTTCAAGGAGTTGAAAAGAAGGTTATCCAGTGCACCTGTGCTCACACTACCTTGTAGTGGAGAAAGGTTTGTGATATATAGTGATGCATCCAAGAAGGGATTGGGGTGTGTTCTTATGCAAAATGATATGGTGATTGCTTATGCCTCACGACAGTTGAAAATCCATGAGCAAAATTACCCAACACATGATTTGGAGTTAGCTGCGGTAATCTTTGAATTAAAGATTTGGAGGCATTACCTTTATGGTGAAAGGTGTGATATTTATACTGATCATAAAAGTTTAAAGTATATTTTCACACAAAAGGAGCTGAATATGCATCAAAGAAGATGGTTGGAGCTGATTAAAGATTATGACTGCTCAATCCATTACCACCCTGGGAAAGCAAACAAGGTGGCAGATGCATTAAGTCGACAAGACAATGCTAGTTTATCCATGATGAAGATCACAAAAGATCCAATATTTATGGATTTACAAAGGATGGATCTTGGAATTATAATGGAAGGGGGAAAATCTTATCTTTCTCAAATGAATGTTCAACCATCTATACATGTGAAGATTAAAGAGGAACAGAAAAAAGATGTAGAGTTACAAAAGAAGGTGAGAAATGTTACTGAATTCAACCTTGATTGTGATGGGATAATAAAGTTCAAGAATCGGGTTTGTGTTCCTCCCATCCCCGAATTAAAGAAGGAGCTACTGGATGAGGCTCATAGTTCTTCATTCTCTATTCATCCTAGAAGTACGAAGATGTATAGGGACCTGAAAGAGTACTTCTGGTGGGATGGCATGAAAAGAGATGTTGCTGAATATGTCTCTCGATGCTTGGTTTGTCAACAAGTTAAAGCTGAGAGACAAAAGTCTAAGGGGATGTTACAACCATTACCCACACCCGAATGGAAATGGGAAAAAATCACTATGGACTTTGTCACAGGACTTCCTAAAACATCCAAAGGCAATAATGCTATTTGGGTCATAGTTGATCGTCTTACAAAGTCTGCACACTTCATTGCTATTAGAGAGGATTTCTCTCTAGATCAGCTTTCCATGATATATGTAAAGGAAGTGGTAAGATTTCATGGAGTACCACTTTCTATTATATCTGATCGGGATCTGAGATTTACCTCGAAGTTCTGGCGAAGTCTTCAGCATACTCTGGATACAGAGTTGAGTTTCAGCACTCCTTATCATCCCCAGACAGACGGTCAGTCTGAGAGAACAATTCAAACCCTAGAAGATATGTTGAGAGCTTGCTCTATGTATTTCAAAGGAGGTTGGGATCAACACATACCTTTGGTGGATTTTTCTTATAATAATAGCTTTCACTCCAGTATTCAGATGGCTCCTTATGAAGCTCTCTATGGAAAGAAATGCAGGACTCCAACTTGTTGGGATGAAGTTGGGGAAAGAAAGCTATTAGGACCTGATCTCGTTGATGAAATGGCAGAAAAGGTCCGATCTATTCAACAACACATAAGAGAAGATCAGAGTCGACAGAAAAGTTATGCCGACAACCGAAGAAAAGACCTAGAGTTTGAAGTGGGTGATAAAGTGTTCTTACGAATATCTCCCTGGAAGAGGGTTATGAGATTTGGAACGAAGGGGAAGTTGAGCCCTAGATATATCGGTCCTTTCGAAATACTGGATCGTGTTGGGAAGGTAGCTTACCGATTGGCGCTTCCACCGAATCTCTCTCAAGTTCACGATGTGTTCCATGTATCTCTCCTGAGAAAGTACATACCAGATCCTTCACATGTACTCAGCTCAGAAGTTGTACCGCTGGAGCAAGATCTTTCTTATGAAGAACAGCCGATAGAGATTCTGGATCGTAGTGAAAAAGTCCTACGAAACAAGACCACTCGCTTGGTGAAAGTTTTATGGAGGAACCACCAATTAGAAGAAGCTACTTGGGAGCTTGAGGATATGATGAGGGAGAGGTATCCTCATCTGTTTGTTACAAAGTGACAAATTTCGAGGGCAAATTTTTTTTTAAGGGGGTAGAATGTAACACCCGAGATTTTTATGAGTAATATTTTGTTTTTATATATCATCAAAGGAATATTTCACTACACACTTGCTTGTCTTACTTTACACGCAATCACGACCTTCCTCGACAGCTTGCGTCATACGCAATACCGAGTTTCACTAAAAAACGATATGCTATTAAAATATTATTAAAACTAGCCGTTATGAATAGTAATAACCACTTTTTGAAATTTTATAAATTTTATTTTTCAAAATGGACTTCATTTTTGGATTCGGAATACCGAAATTAGCCTAGGGTGAAATTTTGGTATTTTTCTGAAAACTTTCAATTTTTGATGAATAGTGAAACCACTAAGTGGTAGGTTAAAAACTGAATTTTGCATAAAACTTAATTTTACCGCTTCTGTGAATGGAATTTCGAAAATCCAACAGACACGGTTGATATCAGTAAGTAAAATGTGGTTCAATGAGATAAAAATAATTTTTTTGGTGAATAGTAACTTTTTACTTTTTTTACCGCGGTTAATAGTAAATAGGGTAACTAAGGGTAAATATGATATTACTATTACCCTAACACATGTCCTAATTCTATTGGATAAGTTTAATTCGACCAAAAACAAACTTAGGAATAAAATATGACCATTTAGGCCCACTTGGGTTAGATTAGGACATTTATTATTAATTTATTTAAAGAAGGGTTATAATAGTTAAAATCAAAGTTTAATAAGTAAACCATTTTTAATATGGGGTTATACATAAGATAAATTCGACTATAAATATTAATTAGAAAGCTAAAAAGATTTCCTACATAATGGTATTTTATTTATAATTTTTAGACATTAAATAATTTAATTTATTTATGACACAATGATGATGCAGTAATTATCTTATTAATAAAATATTGACATAATTGATGTTATAAACACAAAAATAAATGTAATTTGAGACTTTTTATAAATTCCACTAATTTTATAGGTTACTATGATATATTAGTGTTGATTTAATAAACTTGTTTTGAACATATAATTCTGTTATGACTTTCACAAAAATCATATATAAAATAGTGTCAAAATTGACACAAAATAGTTTTTAAATAAAATATTATATTATTAATTGTTATTTTATTCCTAAAAATATAAGGTTCGGCCAAATGACTTATATAAGGATATATATATTAATAATAAACAATTTGGGGTTCGTTTGGCATGTTATGGTAAGTGTATTAACCATATAGTGTAAGAAAACAAAAAGACACGGTAAAAGTTAAATTATTTAACTTAGAGTTAAATCTAATTGATAAGGTTAAAATAATACCCTAAACTTGTCTAAATCCTATTGGTTGATAGGATTTAGACCCATCCCCACTTTATCTTCGAAATAAAACCCTTTGGAACCATTATAAACCGATTTTGACTTTAATATAAAATAATATTTTGAGATATTCCTAAGGTGCCACTCTCCTCCCTTATAAAAGGGCACCTCCTCTCCCTCCTCCTCACACCAATTTGAGCACTCAAGCTCGGCCAACCCCTGCCATTTTCTCCTCTCCAATTCCCTAGAATAATCCTAGAGGTCCTGGTTTTCTTCAAAGACCAATCTTAGTTCCCTAAGTGGAGGATTCAAAGAGGCGTTCCAAAGAAGAGGTAATATCCATTACCGATCTTTTCAATTTCTTTCTTCTTAAACTTCTTATTATTTAGTTGTTTCATGATAAAGTAATAACATAAGTATTACTTACATACTGATATGTTGTTATAAATATGAAACAATCCTAATTCACCTTCTATCCATCCTACGGAAAAATGAAATCACCGCGCGTGCGTACGTACGGAATACTGTCTCCACGCCGTGGTGTAATCTATTTTCCACCATCACCTTACAAGGATGGGTATAATGGTGTAATGAGTAAATATTTATGATTATTATAAAGTAATATTGATACTGAAATAATATACATATACTCCAATACAATTCCACGATCATAGGAACGATATCATCACTCGTGCGTACGTACGGAATACCGTCTCCACGATGTGATGCGACTCGTTCTACATGATCATCATTACATAGTAATTATATAAATGATTTGAATGAATAAATATGATATATGTTACACTAATACCATTCTGGATATAAGTTATCTATAACCTTAAAAGAAGAATAAGAATTTATTCGGCAAAACACGCATAAGAACAAAAGGCAATAAGGACCCGAGTAACAAGTAACAATGAAATATTACTAACAAGAAGCTAAGAATATGACCATATATGATATCATATCAATATGTATGATTCTGGAATAAGTAAATAACATTATTTAAACCATTATACAGGAGCTTCGGACACGTACAAAGCAAATCGGACCTAAGGTAAGGGAAATATCACAATCTCATTTTTATCCGAGATTGCTTATACGTTGGTATTTACTGGGGTGTATTTTATCATCCACATCCATGTTCCCTTAATATGTAATATTATTTCCATCCATCTACAATTGTTTAATTCCAATTTTACCCTTCGGTGAGTTTTTAGTAAAGGATATGAAAGGAATCTTTTGTCATTTTTCGTACGAGGTACTTTTTTGACTTTTCCGACAAAAGTACGAAGAATGTTTTTTTTAACTTATACGACATGAATGGATTATTTTCAAGAAGCTTCATTTAAAAGTTTTCAAGTTTATTTTTAATCAACTTCTTTTAGTTTAAAATTTTATGACATGTTAAGAAAGGAAAATGTTTTTGAAGTAGAAATGATATTTTCCTCAAGAATGGAGTTCAAGTGTTTTATCAAAATTATTTTCCATCTAAGATAATATAGGGTTCTGTTTTTATCCCTATTATTACATTGATTTGATTATGTTGTGAGGGAATTATTTTTATGAAGTCATTTACCTTATATGATTTGTTTTATGATGTCATCCCATTTTTTTACATGTGTTATGCGATGATGTATGATTTATGATTATGTGGCACACATAAGAAAGGATTCATTATAAGATGGGTGGGACCTATATCTCCCTCCAATGCATTGGGTAAAGATTTTATATCTCATGAGATAGACATGGCTGGAACGGTAGGTTATACCGGTTCAGTGAAACAGGACTGGAACGAGGGTGACTTGGTTCAGAAAGGGACTTTGTCCACTAAGATAGTCTTGGCAATGAGTCATGACTAACAAGAAATGATTTTCCATGATTATGTGTGCATGCCACAAAGTTTCAAGTTTCATGTTATGATTATGGGGATCTAATTTTCACTTCTATGATTTATTCCATGTTAAGATATTATGATCTCTTTTGCAGGTTATGATTTTCAAAAAGATATTATATGATTTTTATTTCCTTTATTTTCCCTTGCTGAGCATTTGAGCTCACCCTTTTATGTTTTCTTTTCCCCAGGTCAGGAAGATGGATATTAAGTAGAATATTCTAAAAGGGACCCTAGATATGATGAAATAAATGGGAGACACTGTAGAAGATTTATGAACCAGTTGTTTATGTTTCCCAGTTTCTAAAGACACTATACCTATACGGTCCTTTGTGGTTTTGTCATATGTTGTAATAAGTGTGCTTAAATTTTGAAGTATTAACAATGTATGTAAAGTATGGGTCGTTATAAACATCATCCCAACAAGTTGGTGTGCGAAATATCTTTCCATATAACTCTTCATATGGTGCCATTTGAATACTTGAATAGAAGCTATTATTATAGGAAAATTCTACCAGGGGTAAATACTGATCCCACATACCTTGAAAATCAAGTGAGAAAGATCTCAACATGTCTTCTGAGGTTTGAATAGTCTGTTCTAATTGTCCATCAGTTTGAGGGTGGTAGGAAGTGCTCAAACAAAGTTCAGTATCTAGGGCCTTATGAAGACTTTTCCAGAATCTTGATGTAAAGTGGGGATCATGATCAGAAACAATTGATAGGGGTACTCCATGAAGTCTTAAAACATCATTAATATATATTATTTCTAAACATTCAAGTGGTAAATCTTATCTTATAGTAAGAAAATATGCTGACTTGGTAAGACGATCAACAATGACCCATATTTCATCATTCCTTCTAGGAGTCTTTGGTAGACCCATGACAAAATCCATTGTAATATCATCCCATTTCCACTCAGGTATGGGAAGAGGTTGCATGACTCCTCTAGTATGTTGTCTTTTAGCCTTTACCTATTGAAAAACCATACATCTTGACACATAATAAGCAATCTAACTTTTCATGTTGTCCCACTAAGAATGTTCCTTCAAATCTCTATACATCATAGTATTAACAGGGTGTATAGAGAAATTGGAGCAATGGGCATCATCCAACAATTCCCTTTTTAGATCAGGTATATTAGGAACAAAAAGTCTCCTCCCAAATTTCAAAATTCCATCTTGACATACAAATTCAATCTATCTCCCACTATTCATAGCTTTAATTTTCTTTTGAAACTCCTCATCATCAGTCTGAGAACTTTTTTATCATTTTTAGTAAATATGGATTGACAAACATTTAAAAAAGTATTGATGTTTCACCTTCCATGATTATTCCCATATCTATCTTTACTAGATCCATGAAAATAGGACCCCTTTCAACTCTCATATTATTCAAAACTCCATGATCCTTTCACTCAAAGCACCTTCCACCTTATTTACCTTCCCCAAGTGGTAGTGTATAGTGAAATTACAATCCTTGAGTAGCTCAATCCATCTCCTTTGCCACATGTTGAATTATTTTTGTGAGAAAATATACTTCCAGCTCTTATGATCAGTATATATCTCACATTTTTCACCATAGATATAGTGTCTCCAAATATTCAAAGAAAATATTACAGATTTTAACTCAATATCATGAGTGGGATAATTTTGTTCATTAATTTTTAGCTATCATGATGCATAGGCAATAAATCTATCATTATGCATAAGGACACAGCCAAGTCCTTTCTTTGAAGCATCACTATAAATAATAAACCCATCATTCCCTAATGGTAGATTCAATATAAGAGCATTGAATAATAATATCTTCAATTCTTCAAAACATTCCCCATACTATTTTTTCCAAATAAATTTAACCCCTTTATGTGTGATTTTGGTTAATGGGTTAGCCAATTGGGAAAAATTATGGACAAAGCACCGATAATAACCTGCTAAACCAATAAAACTACATAGCTCAGTTATGCTTATCGGTGCTAGACATTCTTGGATTGCCTTGTTATTTGAAGGATCAATAGAGATTCCATACTTAGAGAAAATTTTTCCAAGAAAAGAAATCTCATGAATCCAAAATTCACACTTTCTAAACTTCCCATATAATTCATTTCTTTTGAGGGTTTTTAGAATATTGTGCAACTAATTTTCATGATATTCATAGCTTTTTGATTAAAATAAGATATCATCAATAAATACCACTACAAAGTCATGAAGATATTCTTTGAGAACTCTATTCATTAGATCCATGAAAACAAAGGGTTAATTAGTCAGTCCAAAAGGCATTATTGTAAATTCGTAATGCCCGTACCTGGTTCGAAATTCTATTTTTGGAATGTCTTCCTTATTCAGACACAATTGATGATATCCAGATCGAAGTTCAATCATTGAAAAATATTGAGCTTCATGAAGTTGGTCAAATAAATCATCAATGCAAGGTAGAGGATACTTGTTCTTTATGGTTATAGCATTGATCTCCCTGTAGTCAATGCACAACCTCATATATCCATATTTATTCTTAACAAAAAGAACAGGAGCTCCCCATGGGGAAACACTAGGGTGAATAAATCCCTTATTTCTCAATTCTTATAGTTGTTTCTTTAGTTCCACTAATTCCATAGTGGCCATTATATAAGGGGTCTTTGATATGGGCCTTAAAATAGGAATTAAATCAATAGAAAACTCAATTTCTCATTTTGGAGGATGTCCAGGTAAATACTTTGGAAGCACATCAACATATTCTTCAAAAATATGTAAATCATCTATTTGGACATTATTTTACTCACCCATAGTTATTTCAATCTCTTCCTCCCCCATAATTGAATTTAGTAGAGCTATTGGGGGTGGATCTAGATAAGAATCAGTTGGTGACATTTTTTCTCTAAAGATAAGGTACTCCTTATCATCATCAAAAATTGTAACCTATTTCTTCTTACAATAAATTTTCGCATCATGGTCTAAAAGAAAATCCATTCTGAGGATTATATCAAATTCAATCACGGGTATAATGATGAGATCAGTAGATAAAGAAAATTTATATGATTTAATGGGAGCTGATTTAAAAAACATTATTGTAATGATACTTCCCTTAGGATTTTTGACCGACAACTCCCTTGTTAAATCAAATTTGAAATATCTAATTTTCTTAGAAAACTGGGAAGATATGAAACAATGCGATGATCCAGAATCAAATAAAGCATTGGTTAAACTTGAGTAAACCATTAAATTACCTGCAACCACGCCTTTCTAAGCTTCAACCTGAGCAGTAGTGATTGTATAATCTTGGCCTTTCTCCCTTGTCCTTTTTTGAGGTAAGTTTTCTTATATCTTAAGAAATTAATTTTCATAATATCCCTTTTCTCTACAATTGTAGCATTCAACATTAACAACCTCTTTCATTCCTTTGCAATCATGAGCTTGGTGGTCTTTTTCACCACACTTGTAACAGACTCCCATTCTCTTCAGGAAAGTAATGAGGTGTTTCTTCCCACATTTACTGCAGGATGGATATTCAAATTTTCCCTTCTTCCCCTTATTTCTATTTCTAGAGTGTTCAACAGATCTCTTCTTCTCTTACTTTTCTTTAAAGTTGTAAGACTTAGAGAATTCTTTTTCTACCTTGATATAACATGAGAAAATATCTTCATATGATGATAATGATTTTGAGATTAATGCTTGATGGATAAATGGTATTAAAACATCAAATAATCGATCAATCTTACTCTATGGGTTACATATATAATTTTCTTTATGCCTTGCTAACCATTTAAAGTTAGCCTCATACTTTGCGACATTCTCATCCTCTTTTTTCCTCAGACTCATAAATTGTCTTTCCATATCTGCTCAATGGTCACAAGGAAAGTATTTTTCTAAGAAGAGATCATTAGAATACCTCAATTCCATACTTGATACTTCTTCATCCTTTGTGTTTTTAATTAATGACCACCATTGATCTGCATCTCCTGTGAGGAAATAAACTTCCATGAAAACTTTTTCTCTTTCGCTACTCCCCTAAGCATGAAATATTTTCTCTTAAAAACTTATTCATTTCTCAGCTAAAAATGGATTTGTAGTCCCATTTAATGTTGGTGGTTGTTTCCTAATGAAGAAGTATAACATTGATCATCCACACTGTGGATCAGGGTGCTCCATATGGGTAAGGTTATTGTTCATAACCTGACTGAGTTGTCCCAGTATGGTGATAATCTGATCAACACCAGTTGCATCACTAGATCCACTATAATTATCTTGATTAGGAGGGAAATCCTTACATAGATTACGTGATTTGATACAATTTCCATTCCTTCTACTAGCATCCATTTCTAAACAATGGCATACACTAGATTAATTTATGAATCACAATACATAATTCCAAATTTGTAAAACACTTAACATAAATTGAACAGTTTATGGATATAATCCATAATCATAAAAATGTTTTCTTTAAGGAATTATTTAATAATAAATCCTTCATAATGGTTTGTAAAGAAAATTTGAATTATCCTAAGCATATTTCTTGAGAGTGTCGTAACCAAGAGTGCAGTAAGGCCCATTGTTGTGTACCAGGATACCCCAGGTCATGCTCAAAACTCATTGTTAGAGTTTTCACTCCTAGGTACATATATTCCAGAGCCACCTCTAACTTCTTGTATCCATATAGGGATTTATTTCTTGGAAAACTCACAAAATTTCTACATTACCAAAATTCTAGGAAGTTCTTCTATACTAATCCTCAAAGTTTTTCTTAGGGAAATTTTCTCTAATCATAGTTTTTATAAATATAGCTTTCAAGGTTTGTACTAAAATTCCTCTGATACCAACTGTAATGCCCTAACCCTAGTTACCCAGAGTCAGTGAATTATTATATAATATTGGCATGATCACAAGGGATCAAGTCCCAAAATACTGATCAGTTTAGTTGCATTGGAATTACTAGATACAAACATAAGTTTTACATTACATCATGAGATAAAAACAACAACAAAATTTTATCCCCTGTGAACACACTTATATCCTTTAGCCTATCCCTATAGGTCAACCATAAAATACTTCTTCACATCCTTGGAAAAATAAAACATAGAAAGGGGTGAGCTCAGATGCTCAGTAAGGATAACAATATAGCAGGAACATTCATAAATAAGCATAAACATTTAAGGTAATGTATAAGAATAAAACATAAGACTTTTAAAATTAAAATTTAGCATAATATGGAAAATATAAATCAAATAATTCCATTTACTTATTCACATGGATATTTTACTAGTCAAATGATCACATGAAATTTCAATAGCCAATTTCATAATTATGGAATGCATAATGCCAGACATCATAACAACATAGTCAAGGCCTCATTCCAAGACTACAAATAAAATTTTGTCAAGGACTTGTGCTAAGACACTAATTTTTCTAATGAGACCTACTGATGCATCTAGGAGCTATAAAGGGATCCACCCACCACTTACTAAGTCCAATTAATTCCTCATATGAAAATATTGAAACATAACATAAACATCCATATTAAAACTATCATATGAAATGTTAACACTTTAACTATAAAACATGAATGGTATAAAAATAAAACATCCAAAATAAAACATATCACAAAGAGTTTAATAAAATATGGAAGATTGTATCATAATAAATCAACTTCAAACAAGTGTAAAATCTATCAAAGGATGTTGACATCGATGAAATTAAAACTATTTGAGAGAAATATCTATTTATATTTTGAAATAATTTAAAAGTCACATAATTATAAAAGAAAAAATTTATTTTGAAAATATTTTTATAATTTTGTAAGGGTATCTTTGAAGGTGTTATAACGGTGGAAAATATCCACACCCACCGTATAAGTTAGAAAAACATTCTTTCTTTAATTTTGTTTAAAAGGTCGTAAAGTACCTTGTTTGAAAACGACAGAAAGATCCCTTTTTAAATTTTTTATAAAATGTAAAAAAAGGGTATAAATAACTTTAACCCATAGTCTAGGAAATATTAAAAATGTTTTGAAATACATTTTTAAGAAACACAGATGTAGATGATAAAGAGGTCCCAGTAGATACTCACGTATAAAGAACCTCAGATAATGAAGAGACTGTAGAATTAACCCTTAATTTGTACTTTTCCTTGGAAGAGGGTATGTTAAAATCCTATACAATAGTTAAATAATTTTTTTTAAATTATATAAGAACCAAATACATAAATATGATATCATATATGATCTTCTAGTATTTCTTTGTTAATAATATTTTAGTAATATCATTGTTTTGGATGTTAACTGATTCATTTTCCTTTATATGTTTTGTTATGTAAGTAATGTTTTTTATGGATAGAATGTATTTGATTCATATTCATAATAATATTATGTTCTTAAAAATTATTTTTAACCATAAAATGAAAATTATTATTGAATGGTTACGACATGGAAGTAATTTCATCGCATTCGTGGAGACAGTAATCCGTATGTACACACGAGCGAAAATATCATTCAATTGAAGGTGAAATAATATGTAACTGGATGGTATATCATATATACGTAATACATAACATGTTATATTTATTATTTACATCAGTTATATTCATTATTATACCCATCCAAATAATGAAGTGTTTGAATAACAAACTACACCACGACGTGGAGAAGGTAAGCTGTACGTATGCACGTATGGTGACTTGTCATTCATAGGATGTATAGAATAATGAATAAGGTTGTACCATATTTATAATAATACCATAGTATGTATAAGGTACTAGAGTTCTTATTTTGGTATGGAAACAATAAATAAAGAGGAATTTGAAGAAGAAAAGAACTTTGAAAGAGGTGGTGAAATTATTACCTCTTCTTCAGGTGTTTCCTTTTGAGTTGATCAAAAGGGATCTTTAGGTTGGATTTATAATCAATGTAAGGCCTATAGGTCAAAGTGATGGTAGTTGGGAGGATATTTTAGTAGGGGTTGGCTGATACAAATGGATTTTGAGGTATGATTTTGAGATAATAGGAAGTACCCTTTTATAAGGGAGGCGAGGTTCACTTTAGGAAAACCTTGAAATATTATTTTATTATACAATCATATTAGGTTTATAATGGATCCTAAATGATTTATTTATAGTATAAGGTGGGGATGGGTAAAAAAATCTCAACCAATAGGTTTTAGATAGGTTTAGGTCACTGTATTTACCTTATCATTTAGATTTAACTCTTAGTTAAATAGTTTAACTTTTACCATGCATTCTTATATTATTATAAAAAATGGTTAATAAACTTACTATAAAAAACCAAGAGAACCCCATGTGGTTAATTATTGATATTTATAACCTTATATAAGTTTTTTATCTGAACATTATATTTTTAGGAATATTATATCAATTAAAAATATAGTATTTGTTTTAAAAACTCATTTATGTCAATCTTGACACTATTTGGTATTTGATTTTTGTTAAAGTACTAAAAACTTGATTACTTAGAATAAAATTTATTTAATCAACCCTAAAATGTAATACTAATCTATAAAATTATTAAAATTCATCATAAGTCTCAATTTAAATTTATTTGGATATTTATAATATCAATTATTTTAATATTTCAATAATAAGGTAATTATTACATCATCATTTTGTCATAATTAAATTTTATTATTTAATGTCTAAAAATTATAAATAAAATACCATTATGTAGGAAATATTTTTAACTTTATAATGAATATTTGTAGTTGAATTTATCTTATGTATAACCCTATATGAATAATGTTTTAGTTATTAAACTTTGAATTTTACACTTTTAACTCTTCTTTAAATAAAATAATAATAAATGTCCAAATCCAATCCAAGTGGGTCAAAAGAATAATATATTATTCCTAATGTTCATTTTGGTCTAAATACACTTATCCAATAGAATTATAACATGTGTTAGGGTAATTAAAATATCATTTTTACATTTAGTTACCCTATTTACTTTTAAGGGTGGTAAATAAAAGTCAAAAGTTACTATTCACCATTTTTTTTCATCTTATTGAACCACATTTTACTTACTGATACCAATGGTGTCTCTTGGATTTTTTAAATTCAATTCACAGAAGCGATAAAATTACATTTTAAGCAAATTTCCAAATGCGCCTAGAAGGTGGGTAAAAGACAGTAAAAAGTTAAATAAATATTTATATGTATAATATTATTATAAAATGACTTCAATGAATTACATTGAACTTACATATGTTTTATGTATCTATTTTTATTTAAAATAATTTTTTTAAAATAAAAAATTATTTAAATTAAAATTGGGTTTTAAACAATAAAGTAGTGGTTTTCACTATTCATAAAAAAATTGAAAGTTTTCAGAAAGATACAGAAAATTCACCCTAAGCTAATTTTAATATTCAAAGCCCAAAAATTAAGTCCATTTTAAAAAATAAAATTTATAAAAATTCAAAAACTGTTTATTACTATTCATAAAGGCTAGTTTTATTTTTCATGGTGTGCTAAAACTTCAAGTTGCATACTGCAAGCTATTGCATTATTCAAAGGGAAATGTACCATGGAAGCTTGGGGTGTTATAGTAAAGGATGTAAAAGTATGTTAAAAGTAAATTTTAATCTCTCCATTTTTCATCATAATTATTATTGGATCAATAAAATAATATACCTATCATATTAGGCTCTAAATTTAATTGTTTAAGGAAAACTTGTCCATGGAATTGATCGATATAGTTATTAAAACAATTTAAAATAAAAAATGTCAATATATAACATTTAAATTTCTATTATGTATCCACATAGTAACAAAATAAAGTTATTAATAAATATAAATGACTATTTTAATCCTAATGAAATTATTTTCATGATGTAATTTTAATTATAACTTTTAGTAATCATATTTTTTTTAAATTCTTATGTATTATAGATGATGTATTTATTTAATAAAATAAGATAAAATAAATGATTTTAAAAATAATAAATGTAATAAAAAAATTTAGGTTAATATGGTATTCTTGTTTTATGTTAATAAAATATATTTTAATTTTGAAATTTATTTATTCCATTTAAGTCCAATTAATGAAATTGTGTAAAAAATGAAATTAATTAATTTTTATCAAATAATATATTATTAGATTATCGAAAAATCAATAAAATCACGAAAGAAAATAATGAAAATAATGTTATATAAATAAAATCTTCCAAAATTTATTTCTGATACAATTGTTACCCTATATATAAAATTAAATCACTTTAAGACTAAAAAAGTTATTATCTATATTTAGGTTTAAAAAATCTTAATTATGTGTTTAATCAAAAAATAATGTTTAAAAAACCACATAAACCATTCCAAAATTTATTGTTAAACCTATAAAAACATTATATAATTATGTTATTTCATCACCATACTACAATATATTCAAATCCCTTACCATTTGGATGAATTTTAATATAGAACGAATTTATTATATTTCAATCTTTTATGAATTACCCAAGGTGAAATCACATCAATTGTAACAGCAAAAAACATGAACATCAATTCCCAGCCCTGACCACTTGGTCATTTATCGTACGTGGGGTGATCAGTCCCAGACACGGCTATTACCCAAGCGCCGACACATTCCTAATCTCCTGTCTACCAATCCCAAAATAGTAAGATAATGAAAACAAAGAAACCCCCTCTGATACCATTTTGTCACGAACCAACCCAGGTCGACCCTAAACCGGACACCCGGGTCACCTGAGCCGACCCATGACATGGCCTCAAGCGCGTCTCCCCTTACGCCAGAGGTTGCCGACTAGCGGTGAGGGTGTAAGGTAAGTCAGGGGGGAGACTATACCCTCTTATCAAAGTGGAGCAAAGGGACCAAAAATACAACAACGGAAGTAGTGTAAATATAAATAAGAAAGTAGTGGAAAACATTTTTCATTTATAAGGTTTGAATAAAAGTGGCGAACGACAGTTTATATAAGAGATGCATGCATGACATGCTAACGATACAATGGAAGCATTAAATCACGCGACATACTTACACATCAATGCAGAAGTAAATGAAAAAAAGTATCAAGCCTCGAGGGTGATCTCCATGAGCATCCCGAGCCCCAACTCGGTCCTTTGCTCCTAACTCCAAGTACAAGAAACAACAACAACAAGTTCCTGCAACCAAATGGAATCTACTTGGGTACCCCAGTGCAATGGTGGCCCGAGTATGGTGTGAGATATATATCTCAGTAGGCCTAAACCACCGGGGTCTATCCCACTCTAGACCATGAAATATAATTAAACAAAGTGCTGGTATTTTCGAACAATAACGACATAATACAAACAATAAATGGCCGTCCTGGTTCCAAAAAGGACGCCTGATGGCAATACCTGCTTTGGCCCATAGCCGGGATAGGAACCTATTTAAAACAACACAAGTAAATTTGGTTCAAGCATAAAAACACTTTTTATCATTTTTCTCACTTACTCTATTTATTCACTTATCATTTCAACTCAGACTGGAAATCCATTCATTCTTACCTTTCTTTATTTGATCACAATTCACTCGGGTTTTACCCACATCTCTCATTATTTTCAAAAATCATTATTATCATTCGTTTGGTGTTGAACGCCATGTCAAGCACCCCAATTCTCATTTGGTGTAGATCTCCAGGTCTAACACCATGTATCACATTTGGTGTAGATCGCCATGTCTAACACCTTATATCACAAGCTTGGATAACCATTGGGAAGAAACGCCATGTCCAAACCCAACGTTTAAATCGGTCTAGAACGCCATGTCTAGGACCCAAAATCTCATTTATTTATTATAATTTATCAATTAATTAATAAATCGACACAATTATCACTTCATAATTAATTCTTCAAATTTAATTATCCAAATCAGATCTCAACTTCTAATAATTAATTCTCATAATTAATTGTCTTTTATCAATATTCTGACACATAATTAATTGATATAATTAAATACCTCTCATAGCATAAATTAGTTCATGATTAGTTTCCAGCAATCACTTATCTTATCAAATCAAAACAAAAACTCAATTACAAGACCTCAACCCACAACCAATCCCCAAAACAATTATCTTAAATAATTTATTTAATTAGAACACAATTTAAAGGGACCATGCAACACACGTAGTTGAATAATCTTAATCATCTTGGGCTAATATAAAACATACCAAACACGTCATCACACCTAAATGGGTGTCCAAAAATGAATAGAGAACACCCCAAAAGGGTTTGTCCATAGGTGAGGGTTACAATGAACATGCTAAAATATCCAGGTAATTTATTATAAGTCAAACAATTTATTTGCACATATCCAATCATTTATTCCAAAACTTTAATTCATATCAAAGAGGGAGAACACTAACTTAGTACATATCAATCGGTGCATGTAGAAACATCAATAAAATTCGCACAGCATGCATTATAAAAATAATTATTCACTACTTTTAGATTGATGATAGCACAACCCAAATAAACAGGTTTTATTATAACACGTGACTTCTATTTTCAAACGATCATTTATTATATTTTTCACTTCTAAACTGCAATTAATTTAAATACTTGATTGCATTAATTAAACAATAATTAATTTAAAGACTTAACAACATTTATTAAATAGAAGTTAATGTAAAGAATTAAATGCACAAATTAAATAAAAATTAATTTAAAAACTAATAATGGTGCATCGAATAATTAATTCATTGAGTTAATAAATTAAAGGGGAAAGCAAAGAGACCCTACCTCGGTTAGCTAATTTTAAATACGGAATGTTTTATCAGTGGAAACCACTTCACACGTCACGCAGTCGTGCGCACGCGACTTTGACGTGCATAAATATATATACATATCACATATATAACATGCGTAAATATAACCAAACGTCGGCAAAAGAATCGTGAGGGGGGTCGCGCAAAGGGGTTCACCCGGGGAAGAAGGCCGATGCGACTAGGGAGGACCGGGAGGAGGCTGACCGTGCGCTGCCTTGGGAGGAGGAGGAAGACCTTGCGAAGGAGGGGTCGCGTCGTCCTGAATCACGCAGCAAGAGGAGGTCCGACCGTGGGGTGTCCGATCATGGAGCTAGGTCGTTCAGTAAGGAGAGACGGAGGAGGAACCCATGCCTCCTGCGCCTTAGGGTTTGGAGGAAATCGTGATTGAGAAAAGAGGGAAAGGAGGAGGAATAAAAGAGGAATAAAAAAAATAAAGAAAGTAATAAAAGGGCCATGCGTGGGGGGGGGGGGGTCACGCCCTGCCCAGCGCCCCACTTGAGGGGAAAACAAAATATCCCTTTTTTAACATATATATATACTTATATATATATATATATATATATATATATATATATATATATATCCCAAACTACATATATATCTACACACACACACACACATATATATATATATATATATATATATATAGTCAACAAAATTTATTAAACCCTCTTTAGTTTAAAAATAAATAAATTAACCCATAAGAATAATAATAATTTCATTATTATTATTTAACCATGATTACGATCCAAAATCACCAATTAAAGTGCGTCATCAAAATAACGATCTCTTAATTAAATTCCTACGTCAAATTAAATCTGCTAATACGCGATATTAATTTTGACGCACTTCTGGTCAAACCGCTACTCCACAATTAATGGCGTTTGACCGCCACTTAATTAAATGCGTTTGCACCACATTAAATAATAATAATCTCCCACTGTTATTGTTAAAACATCCATTAATTTAAATTAATAAAAAAAACTGTGTTCTGACAACCGTTCAATCGCGCGACTTAACTCGCGCGGTCTAACCGCCCGTGCGCAGTCCGATGTCACCGCTTGAAACAGTTTGCGTACTCGGAACCTCATTACAAAGCGCGGTTTTAAAACCGACATGCCGATAAAAGAAAAATAAAAATAATAATAAAATAAAAAAAAACTCATATTTTATCCAGTCTAAGAATGTGGTTTATTACAAACTACCCACCTTAAAAACTTCTCGTCCCCGAGAAGCCTTCTGGAACCGATAAAAACATCACCCGTCCTATAAGTCTTGCGAAGTTTCATTACACAAGATCGCATCGCCTTTCTAATTCCCAATGCATATTTAGAGTTTCCAAAGAAAACCGCACTTAAGCCTTTATATCCTGAGCAAGTGCTCAGGTTACAACTGAAACATCAAGGCAGAGCTTACCTCCGAGGCCATTATAGGGACCTCAACCAAATAAAACGGTCGAATAACGATCGACCAACTAAAATTGGTCACACATGATTTCCTTGAAAGACATCGCCAACCCAAAAATCACACTCGCCTTTAAACCGGCGATGTGCTTTTAAAACTGCTCCGTTATAAACCACACGTACACCGAAGTCCTTACACGACCTCCGGTGATATTCTCAAGTCAAGCCATCAAAATACTATTATAAAACTATCGTGCCTTAGCACGAAGCGTAACTCCAAGAAATCTTGCATCCCACACACAACCAGAGAGAGGTTACGAAACAAACCCACAACTTTTAAACTTTAGTACGATGTATAACCGACACTATCTTGGTGTATCCAAGACGACGTCAAGATGGGGGACATGCTCGTCTTATCCAGCAGAGTACACTAAGATTAAAACAAGGTCACTAATAAGATCAATCAAACCAAACTCTGATGCCTATACCACCTGAGGCATTCGTATTCATCGAAGCTTAACCACTGAAACTCTTCCCACACTAATGGAGTTTCTAAAGCATTGCTCACACTGCCAAACTTATCAAAGTCGTGCTACCAAGAAAGCACCGACATGAAAATAGAAACTCATGCGACACTACCCACCTTAAGAGTGTCCATGTCATCGTAAGAACTAGCCACTCACCAGCGCCCTATTTTTGAAACACTTTAATGCACAGGTTACGTTCCTCGAACTACGATCACCACATCATAAGCTCACACCAAAAACAAGGCAACTCAAGCTCTAAGGGTACTACCTAGCACGAGCTAGTCCCTTACGAAGCACACGCGTCAACCCTAACTCTTGGTCATGCAAAACAAGGATTACTAGGCTCAAAAACCCTTTCCATTTTATCCATTTAATTAATTCATTTCAACCTTTAATCATTTGAAAGAAGATTTTAACAAACCCACGAGTACTATTTCACAACAAGGTACTTGGTTTTCAAACAACACCCCATAGGAAAAACAGGCAAGTTGTAACAAACTTCCTCTTCAACATTCAACATTTAAACTTTAGCAGCCATCTTTTAAAAAGTTTGAAAACACGATTTACCCTTTTCCCAATTATAAGGCGCCCATACACCTTATAATGGAAAATTGGATCCATCGTAATCGCAACCAACAATTTCAGCCAAAGCAACCAAGCGCTTTCCAGCAAGCTAACAAGCCACTATAAAAAGCTAACACAAAGCAACAAAGCTGAAATCACTAAAACATGCTATAACACAGAGCATGACATACAAGCAAGATAGAAAACATGACATATTATCACCCAAACATGTTAACTATCACCGAAACATGCTTTCTAAAGAGGCGTGCTAAATAAATCTAGACATGACATATTTCCAAGGCACACAATCAAAATCAACAGGCATCCTACTAATGCAACTACATGGCATGGCACATATGCATAACATGTGAATCTATAAGTGCCTAATATGATGCATGCAATGAAATTTCCTGGCCATATCGGGCCAAGGAAAATTTTCAAAACCTCCTCATAAACAAATAAGAAGTGGAAAGTACAATATTCACCCAAGGTGAAATCACATCAACTGTAACAGCAAACAACATGAACATCAATTCCCAGCCCTGGCCACTTGGTCATTTATCATACGTGGGGTGATCAGTCCTAGACACGACTATTACCCAAGAGCCAACACATTCCTAATCTCCTGTCTACCAATCCCAAAACAATAAGATAATGAAAAGAAAGAAACCCCCTCTGATACCATTTTTTCACGAACCAACCTAGGTCGACCCTAAACCAGACACCCGGGTCACCTGAGCTGACCCGCGACATGGCCTCAAGCGCGTCTCCCCTAATGCCAGAGGTTGCCGACTAGCGGCGAGGGTGTAAGGTAAGTCATGGGGGAGACTATACCCTCTTATCAAAGTGGAGCAAAGGGACCAAAAATACAGCAACGGAAGTAGTGTAAATATAAATAAGAAAGCAGGCGAAAACATTTTTCATTTATAAGGTTTGAATAAAAGTGGCGAACAACAGTTTATATAAGAGATTCATGCATGACATGCTAATGATACAATGGAAGCATTAAATCACGCGACATACTTACACATCAATGCAGATGTAAATGAACAAAATTCTCAAGCCCTGTGGGCGATCTCCATGAGCATCCCGAGCCCCAACTCGGTCCTTTGCTCCAAAATCCAAGTACAAGAAACAGCAACAACAAGTTCCTGCAACCAAATGGAATCTACTTGGGTACCCCAGTGCAATGGCGGCCCGAGTAGGGTGTGAGATATATATCTCAGTAGGCCGGAACCACCAGGGTCTATCCCACTCTAGACCATGAAATATAATTAAACAAAGTGTTGGTATTTTCGAACAATAACGACACAATACAAACAATAAACGCCCGTCCAGGTTCCAAAAAGGACGCTTGATGGCAATACCTGCTTCGGCCCATAGCCGGGATAGAAACCTATTTAAAACAACACTAGTAAATTTGGTTCAAGCATAAAAAAACTTTTTATCATTTTGCTCACTTACTCTATTTATTCACTTATCATTTCAACTCAGACTGGAAATCCATTCATTCTTACCTTTCTTTATTTGATCACAATTCACTCGGGTTTTACCCACATCTCTCATTCTTTTCAAAAATCGTTATTATCATTCGTTTGGTGTTGAACGCCATGTCAATCACCCCAATTCTCATTTGGTGTAGATCTCCATGTCTAACACCTCGAATCACATTTGGTGTAGATCTCCATGTCTAACACCTAGATAATTATTCGGTGTAGATCGCCATGTCTAACAGCCCGTATCACTTTTGGTGTAGATCTCCATGTATAACACCTTATATCACAATCTTGGATAACCATTGGGAAGGAACTCCATGTCCAAACCCAATGTTTAAATCGGTCTAGAACGCCATGTCTAGGACCCAGAATCTCATTTATTTATTATCATTTATCAATTAATTAATCAATCGACACAATTCTCATTTCATAATTAATTATTCACATTTAATTATCCAAATCAGATCTCAACTTTTTATAATTAATTCTCATAATTAATTGTCTTTTATCAACATTCTGACACATAATTAATTCATATAATTAAATACCTCTCATAGCATACGTTAGTTCATGATTAGTTTCCACCAATCACTTATCTTATCAAATCAAAACAAAAACTCAATCACAAGACCTCAACCCACAACCAATCCCTAAAAAAATTATCTTAAATAATTTATTTAATTAGAACTCAATTTAAAGGGACCACTTAACAAACATATTTGAATAATCTTAATCATCTTGGGCTAATATAAAACGTACCAAACACGTCATCACACCTAAAGGGGTGTCCAAAAAGGCATAGCGAACACCCCAAACGGGTTTTTCCATAGGCGAGGGTCACAATGAACATGCTAAAATATCCAGGTAATTTATTATAAGTCAAATAATTTATTTGCGCATATGCAATCATTTATTCCAAAACTTTAATTCATATCAAAGAGGGAGAACACTAACTTAGTACATATCAATCGGTGCATGTAGAAACATCAATAAAATTCGCACAACATGCATTATAAAAATAATTATTCACTACTTTTAGATTGATGATAGCACAACCCAAAAAAGGGGTTTTATTATAACACGTGACTTCTATTATCAAATGATCATTTATTATATTTTTCACTTCTAAACTGCAATTAATTTAAATACTTGACTGCATTAATTAAACAATAATTAATTTAAAGACTTAACAACATTTATTAAATAGAAGTTAATGTAAAGACTTAAATGCACAAATTAAATAAAAATTAATTTAAAAACTAATAATGGTGCATCGAATAATTAATTCACTGAGTTAATAAATTAAAGGGGCAAAGAAAGAGACCCTACCTCGGTTAGCTCATTTTAAATACTGAACGTTTTATCAGCGGAAACCACTTCACACGCCACACAGTCGTGCGCACGTGACTTTGACGTGCGTAAATATATATACATATCACATATATAACATGCGTAAATATAACCAAACGTCGGCGAAAGAGTCATGAGGGGGGTCGCGCAAAGGGGTTCGCCCGGGGAAGAAGGCCGATGTGCCTAGGGAGGACAGGGAGGAGGCCGACCGTGTGCTACCTTGGGAGGAGGAAGACCTTGCGGAGGAGGGGTCGCATCGTCCTGAATCACGCAGTAAGAGGAGGTCCGGCCATGGGGTGTCTGATCGTGGAGCTAGGTCGCATAGCAAGGAGAGCCGGAGGAGGAACCCATGCCACTTGAGCCTTAGGGTTTGGAGGAAAGCGTGATTGAGAAAAGAGGGAAAGGAGGAGGAATAAAATAGGAATAAAAAAAAGGAAGAAAGTAATAAAAGGGCCATGCGTGGGGGGGGGGGTCACGCCCTGCCTAGCGCCCCACTTGAGGGGAAAACAAAATATCCCCTTTTTTTAACATATATATATACTTAAATATATATATATATATATATATATATATCCCAAACTACTTATATATATACATATATATATATAGTCAACAAAATTTATTAAACCGTCTTTAGTTTAAAAATAAATAAATTAACCCATAAGAATAATAATAATTTCATTATTATTATTTAACCATGATTAAGATAAAAAATCACCAATTAAAATGCGTCATCAAAATAACGATCTCTTAATTAAATTCCTACGTCAAATTAAATCTGCTAATACATGATATTAATTTTGACGCACTTCTGGTCAAACTGCAACTCCACAATTAATGGCGTTTGACCACCACTTAATTTAATGTGTTTGCACCACATTAAATAATAATAATCTCCCACTGTTATTGTTAAAACATCCATTATTTTAAATTAATAAAAAAACTGGGTTCTGACAACCATTCAATCGCGCGACTTAACTCGCGCGGTCTAACCGCCCGTGCGCAGTCCGATGTCACAGCTTGAAATGGTTTGCATACTTGGAACCTCGTTACGAAGCGCAGTTTTAAAACCGACATGCCGATAAAAGAAAAATAAAAAAAATAAAAAAATAAAAAAACTCATATTTTATCCAGTCTAAGAATGTGGTTTATTACACCATCCTTCATTGTGAAACTGATTTTTCTTCTATAACATTTGATGTGAGTCTTAAATGTTGTAAACTAAACCATACCTTGGACTATATCAAAGACATCCATCTCTAACATCGAGAAGTCCCATTACAGATCAGCTCTATCAATGGTTATAGAACATTCTCTACACACAATGGTTGTGCAATCTATTTCACTGAGAGGGGTTTGATTTTTTTATATGGAAGGAATCATCACCAGTTTTAAAAATAAAAATTCAACAAAACCCAAAGAAATGAATGAATGAGAAGCACCAGAATAAAACAACACTTGTATATGGGTGGAATTCAATATAATTTCACCTATCACCATAGATGATCCATCTTGATCATCCACAATCATCTGATAAGCTCCATACAAATGATTCATCACTGGACTCTGCTTCTTATTAATTTGATGAGATTTCACATACTGAGGATTCATGGTATTTCTAGAATCACCATTGTTAGATATGCTCTATAGATGAGATTTACTCTTCTTCCCTCACCACATCAAAGCATAAGATGCTTGAAAAACCTATGAATTGTCTCAAGTACATGATCTCAGAGCACTGTGACAATAACACTTAAGATTCTCTATCTTCTTATAGTTATGAAATTCTTTAGGTTGTGTAGTACACTCTCCCTTCATGTGGTCAAGTGAAACACATTGGAAACAACCTGATTTTCACTTGGTTCATGAAGGAAGGTTCACTCATCCAACCGTCTGATTTTGATTCTCGCTTCTACCTTGGAAATAGGCACCCCTCTTCCTCTTTATCCTAGCATTCTAGTTCCCAACATTTTCCGTAGGTATCATCTTACTTCCTCCACCCATAGATCCTTATATATATCATTCATCCACAATCTCTCTATTGACTATCTCGGTATAATCCTTAATATAGAGTACCAAAATCTTCAAGTGAATCTCTTGTCTTATCCCCAATTAAAATATACGGTCCATTAAAGAAACACTTACTATAAATTCTAGTACAAAGCGCACTAAATGCATGAATTTAGCTACATACTCTACGATAAAGATATTTTCCTCCTTTAGGCTAATGAAGTATATTGTTATCGGGATCCTGAATGTGTGAGGATAGAATTGTTTATTAAAAAATTTCCCAAAATACCCCCCAAATAAGACCTTGATACTTTTTATCATGCACCATTAGATCCCACCACTGGCGTGAAAGATCCTCAAGCATATATGTCACTAGCTTGATCATGAACTCTACTAGAG
This sequence comes from Viscum album, assembly GCA_963277665.1. NCBI lineage: Eukaryota > Viridiplantae > Streptophyta > Magnoliopsida > Santalales > Viscaceae > Viscum > Viscum album. The sequence goes on from OY728147.1 coordinate 1,325,829,632, forward strand.
TACCGAGGAAATAGAAGATTCAATTCATCATGTTCATCCATACGTCCACCATTTTGGGTTTATAATCACCACAAAATATGGATGGATTCTTCTTCATGAAAAGAATGTAATGATATATATTCCTTGCCTCATAACCCATGGTTACTGGTGTCTATATCTTGGAATGATTGAACAATACTCTGAACCAACTTTTCGTTCACCTGTGGCTCAAGTGCAACCACATTCTCCGTATCTTCTTTCAGTTGGTTTCTATGAAATCTACCAGGTTCCATTTTTAAAACAAACATCAGACTATATCTGTCTCATAGACTAGGAACTTATGGAATAACATTTCAAATTATATAACATCAACTATCACACTATTGTTTTCTAAAAACAAGTTTTTCCCCATTCAACCCATTTTGAAAGATTTTGTTCTTACTTTCAAAAAACTTAACCATTTTTAAAATACATTATTCATGGTCTTTTAAAAGTCTGTAATTTGAAAATAATTTCTATATTTTTTAAAAAATCAACACAATACACAAAATCATAAATCATTTCTCTAAATGAAATATTCAATATTAGTGGGAATTCATTCATCTATAATGCTTGTTAAGCTCATATCATTGGATAAAACCATGAAAATGAGATTTCAAAATCCAATACGTTCCTCCAAAACACTTATGTACCCAACTCTTTAGTAACATAGGGGTCAATATAAAATATTATCAACATATTTTTATTCTCTAAATTTAATGTCCCGACATTCCTATTCCTTTATAATATCACAACCGAAAGAATAAAAAAAAAATTCAACACCAAGAACATGAAAACTAATGAATACTTATTATAAAAAGAAAAGAACAAACTATTATCACATTATATCCAACAAGTTTCTGGATCGACAAACTGATAAAATTTAAAATGACCCCAAAATCTATTTGGATTGAAATTATAATGAATCATTATTAGGAATTTAGAGATATCCCCAAGATACTAATGGCTAGAAAAAAAGTCCGAAGGGTTTCAAATGAAAGAGGGGGATTATTAAACCATTAATAACTAAAAAAACTAACCCAACAAACCATAGCCAATGAACTCACTATATGATGCATGAATAAAAGAAATGCCACCCAACCACTTCATTTATATCAAAACCACACCAAGGTGTACTATATCACAAGACAAAGAAACTATCGAAGTAAACAATGTAAAGAAAACTAATATACTTAATGAAAACAACATGAATCTATGCTCTATGAGATCTATTCTATAATCACCAAACGTATCATGTATCATAAGGTAGTTCTAAATATGTGTGATACTTTAACTTTTCGCATATCTCAAAAGATAACATCTACAAATGCACCAAAGTGCCAAAGAAAGGGTGAGTATAAAACTCAGTAGTCTTTCCCCAATGACTTTCTTACTCACACTACTAGGATAGAAAAATTAGAAAAATTTATATAAAATCATTTATATAATGTAATTATGAAAAATATTTTATAAATAAATACAAACAAGTTCCAAAAAATAGTTTATAACTAAGTGTTAACAAGTTATACTTAAACCAATTTTCCAGCAAGTCATATTTTTAGAAAAAACAACCAAACAAGTCTTTAAAAACATTTCTAAATACTATTTTGGAATAATCATTCCACTTAACCATGCTTACAACTATTTATACAACATGTACCTCCCTATACTCATGAGTGATGGGCTATGATTCCACAAATCCTTCACTTAGTGGACCACATTAATGAGGTGACTTCACACCCATATCTATTCAAACCTTTTTATAGTGGTCCTTCACACCCTTATCCACCCTAATGAATATGAAAACACTCCACAACCCATGCCATACCCATAACAAAACCATGTTGGTTCAACCAATTCAACCCATTTCAATAAAATTGTTCTTTTCTTGAAATAAAATTAAACAAACCAATTCCAAACACCCATTAATTTTCCGTAAAAACATTCCTTTTATTGAAAACCCATTAATAAAATCCTTTCACCATAAATAAAAAAAATACTATTTTAAAATCATTATTTTAAAATCACTAATCAAGTACTTTATTCAAGAAAACCAATTTTACAGATTTCCACAAACCAACATTGAATACGATTTATAACAATAAAAAATATCCAATTAATCATCATTACAACACAAGAAAAAAAATTTGAAATCAGGAAAATTAGTTCTATTAGGATGAGTGAATAGTAAAACCCCATACATGAACCATTTTGTTGAAAATTGAAAATGGATGAAGAATGTTCAGAAAACCGAGTAAGAAATCCATAAAACTACCTTATATCTCTTATCCTACCAACAAAAAACCAAAAATCAACATATTTGGAAAACATAATCTTAGATATATCAATAACTGGTGGAGATTGGATAAACCAAGAGAAGACGAGAATTAGATCTATATATATCTAAGGAAAAATGACATGAACAGTGATGAACAATGAAAAACCACAAGAATCAGGCATCTATATACAAAAGTAAGGATCAAGATAAATTCCAAATAACTTTTTCTCCAACCATCAATAGAGAAAAATCCATTTTTAGGTATTTTTGGGGTGAAATATGAATCCTATAGAGTCAAAATCAGGCGAGATCAACTTTTTTAGGATTTACCTTTAACCCTAAACATGGTTTAGTCGAATAGTTAGACAAAATCTGCACTAACCATGTGTTAGCTACTTCCTGCACAAACCCTCAAATGAACTCCTCTCATAGCATACTAAGATATTCCAAAGCTACTTTCCAACATCTACAACTCTTCATAGTTTATCCTATGATTCCATATGGTTTAGACAAACCATGCGCCACCTGTGTGCTTCCTCTTTAGACGAAAAAATATTTGAAATATCCTCATACTCTCCAAAACTTCACCTTTCTACTTGGAAAACATGAAAAGTAAAAAGAAAGTGCTACATACAAAAAATTGGGGGCACTGCACAAATATCACCTAATAGGAATACTAATAATCCCAACCTCACCAGGGAATGCTCACCAAATAACACAAGTCTAGTAATTTAATAGAAGTAATGTGAATTGATGATAGGGTACCCCACAAGACTTTACACTAATTATCCACTCTTGACTAATGTAAACCATCCTCTCAAACCCAATCCTTCTGAATTACCACATTACAACCCACCCACACACACATGGGATCTACAAACCACATCACTTCTCACCCGCATACACATGGGACAGAAACCACATCATGTCGCACCCGAAAACACCCATGTCACAAACCACATCACAACCTTCCCACAAAAACCTACAAAAGAACAAATAATCTCATCCTAAAGGCCCTTAGGAAAGAACAAATCATGTCATCCCAAAGACACCTAGGAAAGAAAAAATTTCCCGTACACACTTGAGCCTCAAAAACAAAAACATGACAGAAGAACTGTAGGATATCACCAGCTGGAAGATGGAGTAGGGAAGGGTGGGTGGCAATCCAACCATCCTCTCACCAAGATTTTTTTGAAGGACACAGTCCCCCATGATTTTGGGGGTTTTAAAAACATTGTTCTCAACTAGGGTGGGGTGCATATAGAAATGACAAGGAAAATAAAATTATATATATATATATATGATACAAAAAACTCAATCCCAACCTATAGTGTTTCATGAAAACAACAAACTCACAACAATTTACATCTTTGCTGCTACCTCAAATTAATAACATCGCACAACAGGACTAAAACTCCTTTCAAATTCCTACCAATTTCATTTAACCATCATATTAATTTTTTTGTTTATAATTAATCACATTTAACCATGAAAACCATAATTTATTCATTCACTAACCATTTACATTTTGTTATCCAATACAACCCAAGTTATTCCACATTTTATTAATTAATTAATTATTAATTTCATCACAATACAGAAAACCAATAAGCACAATAGACCACAAACAATAATAGAAAACAGTCATTTTAGAAGGCGAAGTACCTGATAAATTAAGGCAACACCACATCAAGGACACACTATTCCATGTTCTCCATGTTTAACAACCATTCATGGTATATCATATATCAAACTCTAGATAAGGGGTGAATATTTATTCATGATATTAATGGAGAAACACCCATACCAACACTACAATTATTCATCAAACTCATCCCACTCAGATCACATATTAAGGGAACCAATTCCCAACTCAAAACCATATCTAGTAACACATTACCACACAACCATCTCGAATCCCTACTACAAAAAAATTCTCATCCATTTCACAATCAATAAATCTCTCAACACGATATTTTGTTACATAGATAGGCTGATGTATTTACTACAAGTTCATCTATAACACCACCCAATCCAACCCGCAAAATAGACCAATTCTTACATACATAACACAACAAAAAATTAAGAAAACCCACACATCACAAAACATACCATGATTTAACAGATTTTCATCATTAGAAAATGGGACACTTATCCAGTTCCGATTCATTATTTAAGGGTGTTATCACACATACCAAATCCTAGGTCACTATTTATTATATGGATTTAAATGATTAACCAATTTCCATACATAAGTATTAAATAGGAACCAAATAAAATGAATCCCATTTTGTGCAAAAATATGGTCCCTAAACAACCATCATTTTCAGTGAGGAAGCAAACCCGTTTAATTCACAATATCATAAACATAATATCAAAAGTAAAAAGGAATTAACATAAAATCCACATACCCCTTTATATTTCATTTAACCAATTATTATATTTTAATAAACTAATATAAACATGATTAATAGGTGAAAAAAGTATATTCCAAGCACATGATTCAAAAATGAAGAGAAACTAAATAAATATTACCCCAAAATGGTGTCAATGATATTTACACATGAATGGGCCACTCAAAGGATTTTTAATCACCTTTACCGCATGTTTTGCATTAATTCGAGGATGTCACATCAACACTATACCAACAATAGTCAAAGATAATTCCATTTAGAACCATGGGAGATAATCTACTATCACATGGTAAGAAGAAAAAGAGTGGAAGGATACCAAACTCAATGAAACTGAATTAACAGAGGATGAACACACCATATATCAATGATGTATCTCTAATTATATAAAAAGTTAAGATAAGAATCAATCCATGACAAATGAATCCTCAAAAATCCTAAGAGGGTTCGCTAGGTCACCTAGGGTCAAGGGAGAGTCGATGTACCCATAGGGATTGACAAATAGAATGGCTGAAAGAACACATAAAACATTACAATAGATGGGAATTCCAAGATGTTTAATACCATGTCACTCTATGTAATGCCCCATGATCGACATCCATCAAAATATCCATCCCCTTTCGATTTACTTTATTTTTCAGACCCCAAAACATTACAAGCCGTAAACAAACTTGAAAAATTTGTGAAACCAAACTTCATTCCATGAAATATACTTAAACAACGTGTAACCCCTACAACATCTTGGCTGTACTCCCACTCCTACTAAAACACCCGAAACCACCTTCGAACATCTCCAATAACCAAAAATCAGCAATCAAATAGACAGGAAGGACACAAACCAATAGACTATATATATATAAAATTAAATATATTATATTTATGTCCTAATTAAAATTATATAAATTATATAAACATGATCAATGTATAAGGTCCAAGAATTATTATTTGAAACTTACTTGAAAAAAAAGGAGTTATCATATAGAACAATGATTTTAATAATAAAATGTTAATAAATGGGTTATAATATTTCATTGGGTAATCATATATGGAATTATAGATGTGGATATGGTTTTGGAATATATATATATATAAAATAAATCTATATTTTTTATTTTGGAGGTTAAAATGCATACAATGAATTTTGAGTTTTGTGGTAATGGATTTATATTTTAGTGATATTTTTATCAATATTGTTTATTCATGAATTTATATTGATGAAATTATACATTGCTTATTAGATAAATCCCTTCAACATTTCTTTTACTCTGTTTAATTTATATTAATAAATGTTATAGTTTTATTTTCCCAACATTAAGTACTCAAGATATTGAAAGAATGTTTTTAATGAAAAAATAGCGTGTCTATCACTTCTATAGAAAACCCATTTTGTTCAATATCTATGTTTTATAAATGGGTTTTTAGGAATAATTTTTATTTTTCATTATTTTTTCTTAATTTTTTTTACACATGAATTAATTTAAAAAAAAAAGGTTTATAAGGAATATTTTTTTTTCAGAATGTGGTACTTTTTTACTTTTTCTAAAAATGTATGTAATGAATGTTTTATTTTAACTTATACAACTTGAATAGAATTCCCCACTATTATGACCAATCAATTCATTAAATATTCCTTTAAAAATTTCCATTTTTCTACCGTAATAAAATTTTTTCAATAAAAATTTGTAAATTTTTATATTTTAATTATTTGATTTCAAAATGGAATGGGTATTTTCTTCAATACAATTTTAGTGGAATTTTTAAGTATTTCTATTCATCAACAAGAACAACCATTGGTGTTTCTTATGGTATAGTAGTGATATGACCCAATTATACTATCATAATCCTTTGAATGCATAGTTTACATTTACGATGATGAGATGTTTATGAAACTAATTTATTTTCTATGGGTTATACTATGTTGAGATTACGAAATTTTTATGAATCCTAAATTCATTTCATGGGTTATAGTAATATTATATTATTAATATATTTTTATATTGTAGAACAAATTTTTTTAATTATGTGATGAGTGGGACCATAAATATATAATCCTCTAATGCATTAGGAGACCTCTAATATCTAATGGGATAACTATGGGAGGTAAGTCTATGTGTTTTATCCATTAAGGAAAAAATGTCTATGAGCTTCATCCATTTTGAGAAACTAGTTGATGGTCTTGATAAACAATAAGAAATATGTGTTAATCCTTGATCCATTATGATTTGATAAAAATAAGAGTTAACCTTTTCATATGAAATGATTTCTTTACTGATAATGGTGCCACAAATTTATGACATTATCTTATGGTTAATGATTTATTTATGATTTATTCTCATTCTTATTAATCATTTCTTTTGATATAATAATTCTTAAAGAAATGGGTCATGTTTATAAAATTTTGTTGATATTTATTGAACTATGAAGGTTATAGTCATGATCTCATTCACTTTTTCTCATATTATTCTTTCATATATTCATTGATTGATATCTCGTATTTTTAATATTACTAAGCATATGAGATCACCATTTATTATTTTTTGTTTTCCCATGTTATAAAGAAATTATTTATTAGGGTATGCATATGAGGAGAACTAAATGGGAAGATAATTATCAAATATTTTGAAGATATTTCATGAAATAATAATATTTTTTTTATCTTGTCTCCATAGATACTAAACCATTATAGTACTTAGGTGTGTGTTTGGGAATTCATTAAATATTTATAAAAAAAGATGTAATATTTATGTATAAAAATCACGATACATTACAAGTAGATTTAACGAGGAATAATCAGATAGTTTCTTGGGCCCCTTAAATTTATTATGTTCTATTTTATATCAAAATAGTGTAGCTTTTTTCGTAATAATGTTATTTAGGGTAGTTGTTCATTCCATTAATTTATGATCAATGTTTTCCAAATCATTTTTATATATTATGTTATGTTACATTGTTTTATGTTTTTTATTGTGAAAAATATTTAATTATTCTTTATACTTTCTACTTCATCCTTATTTTTTTATATTCTATTCATCGTGTTTCTTTATATATAATAAAATTAAATAATAAAATTCATAATTCAAACATTTTTTGTGGTCAAAACATGGTTAGCCACTAACTCCCCTAAAAATTAGTATCATATATATATCAAAATTTAACAATAAATTTTATAAATATTGATGTTTAACAATTTTCTGGTGTGAATAAACATAATTTGTGAAAGATTGAGATAAATTAAATACATTTCAAAAATTTAATTACAATTAATTTATTCAATATTAATAATAAAATGAAGACTCTTTCCTTTTATGGAATGAGTATAAATTCATATATTTATATATCTTATGATTCTCTTTAAAAATAAAATAGTTTGTTTTTGTTTTCCTTACATGATGAGATGTTTTATGAGGCTAGTTGTGAATTATAATGTTTTTCTATCTTGTTGAAATTATATCGAATATTTATAAATTAATATTTTTTAAATATTTTAAAAATAATGGATAACGAACAATACATTATAAAGTTAAATCACATAGATTATAATACAAGCTGTTTCATTATTCTATAATGTATGGTAGGGATTCCATTATACATAATGAGGTCAAGTTTGGATTTTTAACTAGGGAAAATAAAATAAATGGTATGATATAATAAGATAGTTGGAATTAAATTAGAAGGGGAATTTATGAGTGTGATTGTTAAAAAAAAAATAACAATAGTAGATGTTTATTAGGACCATTATGTAATATCATTTTGTAAACAATATTCAGATTAAGTGATTTTATTATGAGATGAATAATTCTAGGGATGGGGGAAGAAAATATATATAATAATCCTGACCATAGCATCCCTAAGCCAATGCCATACATTATTACATTGGTATAAAAACATGATTCAAATCACAAAGGAATGATCAGTTCAGTAGTATTGGAAAACTAGATATACACATAAGTAATACAATATAATTAAAATACACAAATTAATTTTTTTATAATGACTTTATTACATATTGTCTGTCCCTTCATATTGTCATAGTAACCTTTATGGAATATTGACGAAATGAATCAAAATAATGGCGACCTCAAATTAATTATAAGGGTTATAAATAATATAATAATTAATTAATAATTGATCATAATCAATATGAATATGTAAATAAATTAAAACACATACCATCAAAATAAATAGGTGAGTCATAATCAATATGGGAAACTAAATAACTAAAAACATATCCCATTTTATCAATAAACAGATAATAAAATTCATGCATAGATTTTCTTAATTGAGAAAATCTCATGGAAAATAATTATTGAGTCTAAATTAAATTAATTCATAATTATTGGATTCCATGTTTCCTCACAAGACAATTTAAAAAAAATTCAAAAAACCCCATCTGATTTGGCCCACTAATTCATCTCATGAGACTACAAATGCATCATGGGGATTAAATTATATATTCACCAACCCACGTAATACTAGTCCAATGAATTAATAATATATTCAATAATTTATTTAATTCATAAATAATTTTCCTGATCAAATATCTATATTGAGTAAAGGATATCAATTTAAGCATATTTCACAATATAATCAAGTAACATTAAGAGTAATTACCATATGTAAAAATTGTATATGATTTTAGAAATAATAAAATACATAACAAAATAATATATATATTTAATATAAATTTAATTTGCAATGAATAATTATTATAATAATGTGATTGTCTCAAGAGAAAGTTATCAATCATAATAGAATATGAGATTTCACAATAAAATTTAACATTTTTTAATTTTCATGTTAAGTAACCTTTGGTGAGATATATAAAATTGAATAAATAATTTTATGAATAATTAAGTATATATGATATGAAATTTAAAATGGAATGTATATACAACACATAAAATGTAATTGGTATATCATGAAAAATAAGTCTCAATGGAATGTAAATTGAGATGAAATCCACTACCTTATCCTTCCTTAAGGTTAAACACACTTTATCATTTAGTATAATGGTTTTGAGAAGGTTATTAAGTTATAATAGAACCATATTAATAGATATAATGTCATATTTTATTATTTTATAATATATTATCACCCCTTTATTAATATAATTTAATCATTTTTATGATTTTATATGTTTTCTTCCCTCTCCTTGGAATATGATTGGATTTGTTATATTTTTTACCAACATACATAGATAATTATTTAATAACCTCAATAATGTAAATGATGATTTTAAAACTATATATATTTGTTATATATGTATTTTAAGTGATCAATAAAATTTAAATATATTAAATGAAATACATCATTCATAGAGACGATAGTATGCATGTATTCATGAATGCGATTTATATTTTATGTCATATTAAATGAATGAAACGTAAATTATATATATATATATATTATTCTGGTATAATTATTAGGTCATATATTTCAAATATTTTTACTATAATATTCCTTAATTCATTCCATGTTACATGTGAATGAATCACATCACTTCGTGTGGCTGTAGTCTGCCATAAACATTATATATGTTATCATATTCCCAAAAAGGGGAAATCATGAATTTATGAGTGATATAAAAACTCCCAGAGTATAATAATATCATATATATCATAAATATCATATATAAACAATATTTCCACCATTATAATCAACCTTGATAGGTGGTATTGAAAAAATGAAGGATATCGGTTCATGAGGATGTAGTCCTCCGTACACACGAACGTTGATTTCATTACCCATTTGATGGAAATGTGTGTGGTTTTATGTAATATTAAAAACTAAAAAATATCTTGGTACATTTAATATGTTGATTATATTATATAATCTTAATATAATAATAATTTAATGAGGTGGAGAAGGAAATAAAATAATGATACATGTTAAAGAATATTACCTCCTATTTGGGTTTCCTCCTTAGACTTGAACTAAAAAAATAACAAAAAATTTAATGACAAAAAAGCCTCTAATATTATGGGAGGGAAGTTTTTGACTGATTTGGTTAGATCTTGTTCAATCCAAATGGCCTGAGAGTTTTAAATAATTGAAGAAAGTGGGTGTCATTTTATAGATGAGGAGGAGTGGAATTCTCTTAAATACTCACAAGTATTTACTATCGGTTGGTATCTTGTTACTCATGTTACTCAAAAATTAAGAAATAATGGAGGGTAGGTCTTATTTGGTTGATAAACACCTCCACCATTGAAAAGGAAACACATTTTTTATGAATTTTTTATTTAGTTTTTATATATACCAAATTGTTATCCTTTTTTTATTATGGTAACTAGTTTTCTAACTTGGGTAATATAATTATTAATAAGAAATTAAAGTTATCCTAATTATATAATTTATACTAAAAAGTTAAATATATTATAACTAATCTATAAAAAAATACCCTGTGTGTTGGAAATTAAATTTAATAGATGTGTAAGTACTATGCAAAAAACAAAGAATTATCCCTAACCACACAAACAATGTTTTTAAAATTTAATGGCTGTTATTTTAGTTATAAAAGGTAAATTGGGACATTTATAGACAATTTATTAAATTTATTAACATTTTAAAATCTCTTGGAATATGATAGAATATTTATTAAGTATATATCATTTAATAAAATATCATTTATTATGAAATTACAATAATATCAATTTTGATATTATTTAATTAATTTAAACTAAAAAATACCAATAAAATTATTTTATTTGAATATATTAAGTTAAAACATTATTAAAATGATTTATTTATCTTACATTTTAATGAAAAACAATAAATTATTCAATTTACATCACTTTTAATATTTTTAGTATCAATTATTTTTGTTAATTATAAACTAAATAATAGCTCGGTTGGTATTTTGTAATCATTTAATGTAATTAATGAATCTATATAAAAATAAAATAAATCATTATTATGGAAAAATAATTTATATTTCATAATTATATACAAAAAAATGTAGGTTACTTTTCCCCAATCCCAAATAATTATTTAAATTATATATATATAAGAAAAGAATCATTTCGATCTTTTTACACAACTTTTTATTTATTTCCAATTAATCTAATTGTATCCAAATAGATAAATATGGTAGTTGATAATGTTTTAAGGGTTTAAATATGTCCATAAAATGATATTTTTAGAAGTGTTGGGACATTTACTCTCCTTATATTTTAAGTCTGAACACTAAGCAAACTCATTTTTACTCTTATAATTGTAATTAATTTTAACTATTTTTCTGAATTGATTTTGTAAAAATTTGTTTAAAATTATTAAAAATGAAATAATAATATTATATTAAATAATAAATCAATTTTAAAGAATTCTACTCACAATAGTGGATAAATTAATTTTAAAAGTAATCTTATAAATCAGATGAGAAAATGGGGTCTTAATGTGAAAATGTTTTAATGTTTACTATGATTTTATATCTAAACTCAATATAAAAATGATTCATATGAAAAAAATTAATTAATATATGTATAAATTCACTATTTTAACTTTATTAGAAATTAAAAATATAATTTAACAACATAAATTATTCATATGAAAATTCAATTTTTAATTAAATTTTAATAATTTTTATTATTCATCAAAAAATAAAACTTCTTAGAAAAATACCAAAAAATTCACTCAAAGATAATATTGAAATTAATATTTAAATTTTTTTGTTAATTTTGGAAAATAAAATTTATTATTGTGTTAAAATATTGTTTTAAAACAAGTGGTCTATTAAAATTCTATAAATTTTCCTTTAGAAAAATACATCCTTCTATGCGTAAAATAATATTTGTTCGTATCTTATACCTATATAATATATGGATAAATTTAATTTTTTAACTGAATATATAATATATATTTTTTATTAATATTATTAAAAAATATAGAATAATTTAATTTATTGTGATAAAACACATTTGGGTGCATAAAAATAGATTTTTATAAAAACATTACCTTTATATTCATTTTTTTTAAAATTACTTTATAATTAATTGTTAATCAATGAATTCAACCATATTTTTTTATAAGTTATTTAATCATCTTCACAAAATATAATTTAACATCCAAGAGATAATTTTCATTTTAAATAATAATATTAATAGCATTCATTAAAACTCAGTCTCAGGTGTAATGCATTCTAAAATCAATGATGAATATAACATAATCTAAAATCAATGTTTCTTATAATGAAATATAACTCTATATTATATGTAAAATTAGATATGGAATAAAATATTATTCTTTTATAATTTTTGTGGAGTTACATGTACTATTAAAATTACTATTTTTTATACTATAAATGACATATTAAACTTTCTAATTCCCTTAGAGAAGTATTAGAGTGTGTTCCATATTTTTAATCCATAAGATATTTTGGGATTGGATATATATGTGAATTATAAGGGATAAAAAATCAAAGGATGTTTCTCTATCGGTAAGGATTTGATTTTTTGTCTCATTTAATGGGGTTTTTGGTTCACTGTTATAGATTTTCTGGGAGAGCATGTTTTTAAATCTTATTCAAGTTACTATATAATTGATTTTTTTATTTTGTTACTACTAGTGTACAATTATATCTTTAATATTTCTATTTGTATTGATATATTTTATATTAAGAAAAAGGATGCTTCTCATTGATTTTTTGAATTAGATGTGATAGTGGAATACTTTTTTAGACTAAATGGTATCACCTTGATACTAGAGGTTAAGGTATGTGATATAAAATGATATTATTTTATATTTCTATATATATAATAAAATATTTTGAATAATATATTAATAGTTGATACCAATGGATGAATTTTTATTAATAGTACATGTATCACTATGATACATTCTATAGAGTGTCATAATTGAGTTGTTTATCCAGACTTATGTTGTATTCTATTTGTTTGAAAACTACCCATACCAAAGATTGACTATGTTTGAAAGATCATTAATTTTTTTTAATTTTATTTCTTAATTAAATATTTTTTTAATTTAGATTTAATTTTTAATATATTAAAATTTTATTTTTATTTATTTTTTACAAATTTTGTTCAATAATTACATGAAAATTTTGTTTTAGTTATCAATTATTATGAATATATATTTTTTTCATTCATTGATAGTCGTTATTTTTTATAATGGTAATTTTAGTAGGTTTATATACATTTGATCATATTTCTAGGATTTCAATTATAGGATTATATTCCATTCTATTTTATTAAAATTTTTTCTATTGAAATCCTTATCTTGGAATTCATCTAGAAAAATATTTCAGCATATTCTTGGTGATCTATACTATTCATCAACTTTCATATGGTGGATTAAAAAGAGTAAATATGTGTTTCTTTTTAATTTTTCATCACCCATAATTTTTATGCATTCATTTACTCGTACTTAATATATAAACTTTATTTTAAAATCATCTACCTATATTTTTCTAATTATTTATTTGGTTGTGATTCTGGATCCTTCCACTCACACTTCATCATACTTGTATCCCTCCATTTCTTGAGGATGAATTTTCACCAACCATTCCATCATCACTCATAGAAATAATATTCCACAATTAATTTTTAACCAATTTAATATCTCAGAGATTAATTTTTTTATTTTATTCCTGAAGTTCAATTTCCACATATCATGATAGATAGACAAAGAGAGTGGGAGAGAGATACTAGAGGGATATGATGAGGTGTGTGAATTTTCTTGGTACTCAATTTCTAATCCATTAAAGTGTGGATTTAATTTTACATGGGAATGAATGAATTGTTTTTCCAAAATAGGTGTTCATAAGTATCCAATGTACTAATATTCAATAAAAGTGAAACATTCCATGTTTATAGTATATGAAGTGTGCTGTAAATTCCATTATATTTTACATTCTAGTTAATTTAATTGTCTATTTCATGGGTTATATTATTCAAGTTTTTATATATTATATGATTCCACCAATGAATTCATTAAACATTAAATCCTCATGGAATTATTATATAGTGCCACTTAAATTTAAAATACTAATCCTTAGATAGTTTCTTTAAACCTTCATCATTTTTTAACTTTATTTTGTTTTTTATTTCATTAATAATGATCCCTTGGGTTAGTGTTATTGATATGATTATAGTACCAATAATGTATAAATTATATAAATAAGTTTTTTTTATAATTGACTTCAATCCCAATTTTTTTCAATGTGCATCTTGAATTTATATCAACATATAATTTATTGTTATCATTTTATTTTATATATATCTTTCACATATAATTTTTTATATTTTTATTCATTATTTTATTTTTTCTCCCACCTTACTTATACACTTTTCACCGACAGTTTTCTACTATATAGGGTGTTATCCTTACTTTACCAGTTGAGGAAACTTTCTTATCACCCTATAGAATTTATCATTATCTCTCATTTAATAAATTTTAATTTTTATACCTCACATTATAAATTCCTCATAGAAAAAACTGATTCTTAGAATTATATAATAACGTTTTGATGGAATATACCTTAACACACACTATCCTTCATATTTTTTAATATATTTATTCATTTTTATATATTTATTGGAGTCTCCATATAATTTTTTATATGTTATGAAATAATTTTTTTCTTGTAAACATTGCATGACAACAATAGATTATTAGTAACCATGCAGATTATTTTTACATGGTGGTAATATTTAATTTCTAAAACATTATTAGCACATAGTGATGGGTAAAATATGCAAATGAATATTATAAAGGGGTAAATTACATAAGTTATAGTGTATAGTTTTGGGAAACCATTTTGATTTCCAAAATCTGTATAACTTATTCTTACGTAATGGTGAGTCTAAAAGTTTAGTTCATGACCAAATCATGAATATGAGTAATAATGGGATTGACCCTTCCATTTTGTGGCATTTCATATATTAATTTTCTATAATTTTTAAAAAAATTAGAGAACCATACAATATGACTATGTGGTTATTACTTTAAATTACTTTGTAGGATATATAGTTGGTGTATAATCTGGTATAACATACAACAAAACTGTGTGAGATTCACAATTTTAAATTTTTTGAACATCATATATTTGACCTTCTTGAATGAGAACATTTAGGCTATACGTTTTCCTCCCATTTGACATTATCAGGTCTCATGGATATCTCTCTCTCATTATTATCTATCTATATGAGTTTATCTATGGGATTCTATATTTTTGTATGATGATTCATTAAGGAAAACTCATATAAACCTCAACCTATCATATCAATCTTACTATTTATACATTTTTTTTACCAATGATGGTTATAGAGACTCATGTTTTAGTATTTATTCACTTTTAATTTTTTGATTCCACCATTTATACATTTTTTTGATCCTTTAAATGATTCAATTATATAATTATGGTGAAAAATTGAATTGATAATATATTTAATTATTGAGGTAGGTTTCTCATTGAATAACAAATTAAATTTAAATATAGGTTTTATTTTATATCATTAATAAATGATTTAACTGTTTTATACGCCATAGTTTGTATAACTAATTATTCAATTTAAATTATTTTCATTTTCAAATGAATTTAATTCAATATAATTGGTATTTCTCAGATATGAATGCTTCATATCTTTTTTCATATAATAACGATAATCAACTATTCAGATAAAATCTTGAAATGATATTTTTAGAAGATTATTTTCCAAATATTGTTTGTTTAGTACTATTAAATATTATATTTTTTAGTATTTATTTTTTCATGGTTCATTGATGATATTTATGTTGTCTGGATTTTAAAATATAATCATAAGACATGGTTTTTCTATATATACTCCCAATTCATGTTCATGTCATTATAAATGGTACATCTTGATGTGTGTACTCCCTTGAAGTGAGAATATATTATTTTTTATGTTTAAAAGTTAACATTGAAAATCTATTATTAAATTAATTAATTCTTCCTATCTAGAGGATGTTTTTGTTATATGTTATTTTTTAATTAGGGGATAATTCTTTAACAAGAGTTTATATGAGAGTTTGAGTTATAAATAGTGTTTTTACACACAAAAAAACAAATTTAGTTGTGTTATATATTGATTGATTACCTCTAACTATATGTCTAGGATGACTTGGGAAGCTATGTGTGAAATATTGATATTATTACAGAACTAGATTATGATTCTACCCATGTTAGTGGAACCTTGTATGAACTAGCATCTGTCTTGAGGGGGGGGGGTATTATGGTCATAAATATATATTTAATAGGATGAATTGGTTATATAGGTGGGATATATATATATATATGACTATTGAAAAATTTTATGACTATTCTCTAGTTAATGGCCCCTAGAATTGTCTATGATTTGGGGAGGGGGGGGGGGGTCCTCTCAGTCACTACACATAGTATAAAATATAATGTTAGGTAGACAAATCACATACAATTCCAATTGGATGGATTTTATTTATTGGTTCACTAAATTTTCTATAGAGAGATTCAAGGTTTTCCCAATATGGTTGCATGTCTACTGTTTTGATTACAATTGATTTATAATATATTTTTACTATTATATTATTCTCATGGTTGTGATTATTAAATGAAACATTAAATTAATTGGGGTTCCCTTATAAAATAAATAAATAATTATTTTTATTTTACTAATTTAAATCTAAAAAATATCTCTTTACATTTAATTCCATCCCTTTATGAAATGTTATAAGGATTTAAAATGTGAAAATCTATAAAAAATATAACATTCATTAAGAGAAATTAAGTGATGATTTCATATGACATGTTATAATTAAATTAAAATTCTATCTTTCATTGATTATATTTTTTATAAAGTATAAAATAGATTTACCAATAAATGTTATTCATTTTGTATTGAATAACATAATACTGGGTTTTGAAATATAGAGGAAGATTTAAATTTTCATTCGAAGGAGGGGAATTTAAAAAAATTTAACTATCATTTGGAATATGGGGAATGGAATGTTTCTATGAGATTTATTATATGTATACTTGAATTAGAGGTGTTTTTTCTTTCCAAGTGGGCAATGGAGTGGAGTCTTGGTGAAAACTTATGTTTATTTTTTTTGGTTTCATATTTTCGGTCACACTGCACCACATAGGATGAACTATGACATGCATTATATGGTCTTTAGTGTATTTTTTATATGTTTAGTTTCAGAACAACCCATTTTTTCATTATATGATGGCCTATGGTATGGTATATTTACATGGAGGGAGAAAGGTCCTTATAGTGAAGACTATTGGACTTAGTGGTTTATTCATCAATAAATAATATATCATTGTGACCCCAGTGGTTACACTACAAATGATTTTGAAAATTGGATAGTTCCTCTATTGGGGGGGGGTGGTGGTGGTGGTAATATCATATCCCTCTAGGATACACCATGATATAGAAACATTCCTTTTTTAATTAGTTTATTTTATTAATTTTAAAGTGTCTCTAATATGGAACCCTATAAGAATACACTTGGTTTACTAGAGTTAATGAGAGTTTAAGGCCCCACTTAACTCCCAAAATCTGCTAAGTTATCTCCCCTTAGATACTAGTGATTTGTGTGTGTTTCACCACTAATATTCAACATTATATCATTATCATGTCCTCCTTGCTAACCACTATTGTTTTCCTCTTAATTTTAGTACATTGAATATGTTTTTAGTCATGATATTTCCCTAGATCAAGGTTAAATAAAGTATAAATATTGGAAATTAATACATCCCATATAGGAGGTCCCAAATATAGTTATCAAAATTCATCATCCATTGTTTTGGTGTGAGTTATGTTTCCTAATTTATTTATTTAAGGTTAATTTTCTGATAATTTTGTGTGAAATTGATCATTGATTTATGGATATAATTTTGGATTTTCTATTCCTCAAATATGAATGCATGTATAAAGTGAAAAATTCATTGTATTTTATGGTATTGTAAAAATTTCAAGAAAATGTGAGTTCAGAAATTATTATTCCATAATTTTTTTATGTTTTTTATCTTAATTTTATGGAATTTATTATTGATATAGGTTCTTATAGACTAGAGAGAGGCTAATGTAAGAATGGGGTTGAATTGGGAATCTTCAGTTGAATTAGGAAACCAAGAAAATATTCTTAATATTGATAATTTAGTGATTTTATGTTTTTATAAATTAATTATACTTACTGTTAGAATATTAAATTCATTCTTTGATTTTTACACATATGTTAAGGTGGGAATATGTTCCCATAATAGTCAATATAGACTTCCTAGATTGTTAAATTTTTTGATGATGGTGTATTGATCAAATGGGTAAGAGTGGCCATTTTTATTGAAATTTTTGAGGCATGATATGGGTTTAAAGAAAAATGAAATTCCACACTAAAAATTAGGTTTTAGGGAAAACTTTATTTCAAAGGTGAAAAAATAGAATTTTGGGTGATAGGTTTTGAAATGGAATTTCAATATTAATATGGGATTTTTGATAATGGAATATTGTGAGTAAGATGAAACGTGATAAATAATTAAATGGTTTATAGGGTGGATATTGAACTAAAATTTTAATGGTATATGGAGAGGTTAGGTTGAGTTGTTTTAGTTCCATTTAACTATGTGAGGGTTATGACTTCCTTTTAAAATCATGTGTGATTGTTTTTCATTGGTTACAGAATCATGTTGTGTATTGTTTTGTTTGATGGTGCACTATTTCTTGAGTTTTCTTAATGATTTTCTTGTATCAAATACTAGGTTGGGATGTGATGTTATTTTATACCCTTTATGGGGGGTGGATATGGGTAATATATTACATTTAATGGTATAGTTCCCAATTCCATGATGTGTAGAGGTTATATCCTCTTGCGTAGTTTTTTCATAGTGTGAGTCCTTAGGGGCATGTTTCTTATTTGAGTGATAGGGATTGTACCATTAAATTTTCACAATGATTCTTGGTGGAAAATAATATGTTTGGTGCTTGTTCTAGTTTTACTAGCACCATGGTGATGGGTTGATGATATTGTGTGATTGGTTTTCGGATAAAGTTATTGTTGGTTGTGTGCACTGGTTGTGCATATTTTGGATAATAGGACATGATATGATGGACGGAAATTTGAGTGTGTAGGTAGTAACTAGTATGTTCTAAATATAGTTCCAGAGTCTAATGGATTTATTCCCCTATAGAATATTGTATACACTATGAATTACAGTGAACCCTTCTTGAAGAGGATTAGATTATGTACTATATAACTTGCATCTTATCCTATATCATTGGGTAGTGTATGGATACTATATGATGTATTCCCTAATAGGATGGGTGGATGGTTTTAGTAAATTATGAGTGAAATTTCCTATGGGGTATTGTATTAGGTAATTTATATTCTCCCTCTTCCAAATGTGTTTTTTTGGGTAATGTTTCTGTAACCTCCCCTAAAAGGGGTTAGTTTAATTACTAGATGTATTTTAGTTTTCTTATGTATGGATGTTGAGATGAATTTCCATGACGGGATTTTGATTCATGTGATGAAAATAGAAACATTTCATTAATATAACTGAATGATGTTGAGTTAGGTATTGTGGTTTTTTAATTTTCACATGGAATCCTAACACATATTCTTGTATGTGTATTGTGTGTTATTATTGCTAGTGAGTTTGTTACACTAGCTTATAGGAACTAATTATATTTATTTCATTAACATCAACTTGATCAAATAAAAAGTTACTTGTATTAATGAATTAGGTATTCTTATTGAGTCATTGGACTCACCCACTACTCACATGCATGATATGAGGTACAATGTATGCAGGTTGACCTTCATGTTTTCTCTCAAGGAAATAATATTTTGGAGCTTGAAACATGGTTATTTTTTATCAAATATTAGAGTTTTATTATTTTACAGGTTAGTTTATGTGATATGTGTTAGAGGTCATTTTTGTTTCTTTTCAGTTATTGTTCATCATGTGTACTAGAAAATGTTCTTTCTACATATATAATGCAGTTTTTATTTTTTATTTATTAGTCCTGACGTGTTATGTTTTGACGCGTCATATAAAATATTTACAAATTTCTATTCTTGATCATAGGGCCCATTTGGTATCTTTGTTTATTTTTCCTTAGTTTTTGGGATACTAGTTATATAAAAACATCATAATAATTTTTCACTAAGCTTTCCCATAGTCCTAAATAGAAATTATAGATAGAATATGTAATAATATGAAATTTCAAATTCATTAAAATATGTTCAATGTTATATAACATGCGTCACATGCTAAACCCAACTTAAAAAAACTACAAAAATATTAAGAATAAATTGTTGATTAATCTATAATAAATACTATAATTTTTAAGAATTATTATTTATTAGCATTTTAAGGTAAATAATAATACAAGTTAATATTGGAAATGATATTTACAAAAAGAATTGTTTTCATTATATTACATATATGTATTAAAAAGGGGGAATTTAATAATATTATTATTTAAATTTGAAGATTTAAAATTAAAATTTTAATTTCTAACTACAAAATTGGATAAAGATGAAATTTTTAGATTTTTCAGATATTATTAATTTTCAAGTGAATAGTAAAAATACTGATTTTATTCATGGAATCATTTTTTTTTCAAATTATTCTATTATATCAATACATTTAAATATTTCTAAATATTTTTTCTATAAAATTATATATTTTGAGGTATGGTAAATCATTTTATAATACTATATTAAATATATATATATATATGTGCTAAACATTCTCAATGTTTATATAATAATTTAATGAGAAATATATTAACTATAATTTAAATATTTTTTACATAATGAAATGATATTTATGCCTTATTTTATTTTTATGTAAATATTGTTTGAATGATAATATTTACCTAAAATTCATTGGAACAATGGAATTGATAATTTTATCCTAAAAAAAATATTTTTGGATAAAAATAAAATAAAATAATAGATTTTTACACCTCACATGAACTATCATTAAGATTAATTTACCTATTATAGATAATATTGTTCATATTATATTCTTTAACCAAATTTATTTTTTTCTATAAAATTCAGTTTATTACGATTAATGATAATAACCATAATAATTGTGAAAAAATTATCATAAAACTATTATTTTATTAATATTAGGGAATTTCTATAAAATAAATTAAATTTAAATATATTAAATGATGAATGTAATTTGATTTATAAACACATTAATTAATATATAATTATATATTTAATTTGTAATCAATAATAAATAAGATTCGAAAAACATGATATAATGACCCAGATTTCTATCAATGAAATTTCTCTTCTTATCATTATGTTATATTATATGAATCACATAAAATCACATATAAAACATATTAAAAAAATTATAAATTATGAATGAACAAAATAATAAGTACTTATAGAAACAAATGAACCTAAACCAATAAAATATTTACATGACCTATGGAATAGTAATGTGACCCTTAAAAATACTAACTTAGCCAACAGAATAATATCATCACTGGTGAAATTATTAAAAGAATTATCTATATTATAAATGAAAATATGATATAAACAAGTCATATAATCAGTGAATAATTTTTTTAAATGTTAAATTAAGTTTTGGTGTTCTTGTAAAACATAAATATTTATTTACAATTATATAATTTATAAAATGATTTAAAAGAAAATATGTTTTCATTAAATAGAATAAGAAACTTATATTTCGTATTATTATGATTATAAGATAATTTTATGAGTCCTTAATTAAACTTCCTATGTGTTATAAAATCGGTTATAATTTTAAAATTGGAATTTTTTGTGAAAATAATGATTTTAGTTAAAAAATAAATTTATTATACAAAAAAAATTATTTTTATAAAAAAGATTCCATTAGTTAATTATACACATCATGAAATGGTTATGGGTAATTTTTGGGATTTTATAAAATGGTTTAATTTTTGATGAATAGTGAAGTAAAGTAATTTACAATTTTTAACATTATAAGTAAAATAAAATAAAATTTTGAGCCATAGTTGAGTCAAGGATGATGTAATTAGATATTATATCAAAATAATTATCCCTATTTTCTATTAAAAGTAACAAGAATCTACAATATTCTTAGTCTTGATCAAAATAATAAAGTAATGTGTAAAATAGTCAAAAACACCCATCTTCTCCACTATAAATACCTCCCTCACCACCCATTGTCATCACACCCCCAAATCCTGGAATCTTGTAACAATTATTTCAAATACTCTCCCATGGAACTCCCTCCCTCCATATTTAGGAGCCTTTGTTCTCAATAAAATATCAAACTCATTTCATTAAGGAGGTTCCCAAGGAGGAGAAATTCAAGGGGTAAAATTTTCTTTTGTTTACTTATAATTTCTTTTAATTTTCACCTCATTTCCTTTCCTCTCCAAACCACCTATTTTTTCAAGTGAAATAATTAATCCTATATATTTTATATGATATAATTTTATTGTGTAAATGAAGAAACCCATAATCATTTATCTTCCACTCTCTTTTTATTATAAAAATGAAAACAACTTCCATGGTGTGTTGATATATCGTATTCGAGGATGATTTTTTTTAATTTACATTAAATCCTTCAAGTATGGTAATAAAACCATATTTATGTTTAAAAAAAATTATAATATATGTATTAATACCAATTTATTATTGAATAACCATTACATATTCATGATATTAATTAATAAAACAAAATTACTTCCTAATGATAAAAATACCCTAAAATAATATAAATGGTAATCATTAACATTTTATCTTATGAATCATATAGATATATGAAAAAATGATATATAAGACAATTTAATATTAGTTATTTTCATTAATAATATATAATTTCAATTCTGGATAAATATATTCATTATGCATGATTTCTATACATATATTCAAGTAAACCGATCATAAAAACCAAGGAAACGAACACTCCCGAGTGGTAAAATTGAATCTTATAACTGATAAAAAGGTAACAAATGAAATTAATAAAATTATAATAAAATAAATACATGTAAAAAATATTCTAAGTTAATTAATTAATGGATTTATTTTAATTATCTAGGATATTGAGATCAAGTACATAACACAATCGGACATAACATAAGGGATTCTTTCTGAACCTCCATTTTTCTTTCAAGTTACATTATTAGTCTCTTTAACCCAAATTAATTCTTTATTATTTTGACATAATTATTCTAAAATATTTTTTAAGATCCAAAAATTATGTATCTAGATCATATAATTCTTTGTGTGTGGGGAAATTGATGTTTCCCATATCAATTTATCCTGATAATAAAGAACAATTAAAGGAAACATCCTTATTTCTCATCTATTTTCAAATACACTGCATAATCTACATTAATACCCCATTATTGTAATAGAATCAATTATTTTATCCTTATAATAAATCTTGGGTTTTTCTAGTTTTATATAAAATATTATTTATTTCTCTAATTTTATTGTTTTTTAATATTTTTCTTTAATCCTCACTAAAATGAATTATTTATAATATATTATAAACATTCTTTTTTACATATTTTCACATTAGTTTGACATCACATAAAATGATCTATGCCTATTTTTCTTCATTAATTTCCATATATTAGTTAAATAAATTTATTCATGGACACCATTAGGATATTACCTTTTTTATTCCATTTGACATGATTATGATACTAAATTATTTCCATTAATAACCCTTATGTTTTTGTTTGATTAATTATGTACGATTATTTATATGGAACACATATTCAAGAAACTTTTATGATGGGTGCACTCAGATATCACTCCAATTCATTGGTTAATGTTTAGTCTCATAAGATATCATGTGTAACAATCTTGGTGGTTATCCTTGACACAAGCTAATCATGTGCAATAGTATTGGTTGTTATCCTTGACTCATGCTCTTCCATTTGAAGTGGTCTTGATGGATATACTTGACTAATGCTTATGTCATGTTGTATGTTTTGTACAAATATCTAAAAATCCATAATTACATTATCCCATTTTCCATATGTTATTATTCAATATGTTTATTCATGTTTCATTCCCTTTATGTCATCAAGTTATTATTTCTAAACAATTTTTTGTTATTTATTCTTATGTTTATTCCATTACATGTATTTTTAGATCATACCATTGTACATGTGCTCCATAGGTTATCCTATTCATATATAAGAAATAAGAGGATGTTAGTATATTGATATGCTGATTAAATAAAATATGTTTTTTTATTTGGGTTTCATGCTTTATAATTATGTTTCTAATCTTCCAAATAGACCATAATTTATGAACCATGGTTTTATATTTGAAGTATAATTATGATTAAAATCATGTAATTACATTTTTATAATACTAGGTCTATCATATTTTGTATCAGAGTAATTTCTAGTTATTTTTGTAGAATAAGACTATAACAATTTGGTAATAACCTTAAGGAAAATTCTATGACCATGGATTACATGGATTGAAACATAGGGAATGAAAAGTTAGGACATACCTTTTATTTAAATTTTTATCCTATTATATTCAAAGATTACTTTTTAATATTATTATTATCCATGTATTCAATACCCCATGATTGTACTTTTTTAGTTAGTGTATTTAAATAGGAGAACTTGTGCCAATAATTGATGTGATAGGAAATGTGATGATTTTTGTAATGAAATTCCAAATAATATGGTAACATGTAATCAAATCATCATAATAAAATTTTCTCGACTAAATCATATTGTGAATGATAAAAAAATCTTATGGAACACCCTTCATCTCCAAATAGAGATAAGATTATAGTTGAATCCTTTATTCATAAATGGACTCCCAGGTTTAGTGGCTGTCATGATCCATTCCTAAAAGAATAGTGTATTAACTCCATTAAAAATATATTCTAGGTCATCTAATTCTCATAATAAGATATATATGTACTAGTAGTGTATCATTTTGATAGCGAGGATGGTCAGTGGTGGAAACTGATTCAAAACATAAAGTCCAAGGATAAAATTTATACCATGAAATGAGAATATTTTAAGAAAATAATTTTCAATAAATATGTTCCCCAAACTCTCTATCTTTAGTGGGATAGGGAGTTCCTCAGTCTGAAGAAAATGTAAGATGAGTCTGTTAGGGATTAGGAAGAAAAATTCCCAAGAAATGCATGACATGCCCTCTGACTTTTCATTAACACCGTGAGAAAGATGGATCACATCATTAGTAGACTAAAGCTGAGTCTACGAAAATCATTTGAGATTGGAGACTTTGAAAGCCATGAAGAGATTGTCTATTTTCCCCTCAAGGATAAAATGGAAATTAGGGTCTCTTAGTGGTCTCATGCGACAAAATATAAAAAGTGGAAAAAAGATTTTAATATGGGTGGATCAACAGATAATTTCCATAGTGGAAAGAAAATATAATATCCCATGTGTCAAAATTGTGGGAAGAAGAATCCTAGAAACTATCTAAAGGGAAATAGGATATGATTCAGATGTGTAAGAATGGGGAATCTTTTTAATAACTGCTAAAGCGATATAAATAATCCCACTAATGTGGAAGAATAAAGGGAGGTTTAGATTACCATTCAACATTTATTGTAGTGTTTAAACTACAAGAAACATGTGCATTATTCTAACCATTTCCCTATGCCAATTATTTTGAGAGTAATCAAAAATTAAAACCACCATGGTATCAAAGAAGGTCATATACTATCACTATTGTTGATGTGTATCTTTACATTAAGGTTGTTATATATACTCTATTTATTCATTCATAAATTGTGAATGTACTATTTTATTCTAATTCTATGCATTATTTTATATCATTCACATTTGGTAGAACTATTCAAACACAATCTCAAAATATAGAGGTTGAGTTATCTAGGAGAATATAAAATTGGGGAATTATTGCATCCATAGTTTATAAATCCTCCCTAGTTAGTGTTTTTGTACTAAACCTCCCACCAAATACTATTTTACATCCTTTATTGGTGTTTGATTCTATATTGGTCATGGGTTGGCTATTTTTATATGAAGCCATCATGAAATTTCAGGAAAGGGAGAGCACTTTTAACATCCTAAAGCATCATCCTATTTTGTACAAGTCTAAAGAGAAGGATGAATATCCTTTATAATAATCATCTCATGTATGTATGTTACTAAATTATGAGAAATAATATCTATGTCAAAAGAACGAGACAAAGGAGAGGATCATGCTTAAAAACATGCCCATTTTGAGGGACTACACTGATGTGTCCCCCTAAAGAGTTACCCAATATTCCGTATGATTAAGAGGATGAGTTCTCAATTAATGTTATTCCCACTTATCTGACTATATCAAAGAAACCTTATAGAATTGGCATTATTGAGCTTGATGAACTAATGAACCAGTTATAAGAAATTATAGACAATCAATTTATATGCATGAGTGCTTCACCCTAGGTGAAATAGTCCTCTTTGTAAAGAATAAGGATGGATCAATTCATATCTTCATTTATTATCCTGAACTAAATAAAATTCTGATAAATAACAAGAATCCCATGCCATAGAAAAATGAATTGTTTTATAAAATGTGTGTGGATAATTATTTTTCTAAGGTGTACCTTCATTTGGGATATCACCAACTAAAGGTGAAGAAGGAATATATTCCCAAGATTTAATTTTGGATTAGGTATAGACACTATGAGTTCATAGTGACACCCTTAAGACTCACTGATGCTCCCAAAATTTTCATAGACTTAGTGAATAGAGTTTCTTGAGATTTCCTTGACTAATTTGTGGTAGTCATTACTGACGATACTATGATATACTCCAATAGAAAGGAGGTACATGAAGAGAAATTTAATATTGTGCTAAATACTTTGTTTAAGAGGAAGATATATGCAAAGTATAACAAATGCATGTTTTGGATGGAGGAATTATCAATCATGGGTAATTTAGTCACTAGAAAAGGGATATCAGTGGAACCTTATAATATAAAGGAAATCAAAGAGTGTACCATTCCAACATCTATAATAGAGATTCATAGTTTCCTTGGTCTAGTTGGGTATTACCAATAATTTGTGAATAAAATCTCAAAATTTTCAAAACAACTAACCTAGATGACTCAGAATGGCGTAATGTTTATCTAGGACAGTGAATTTGAAGACCGACTTAAAGAGTATAAAAAGTGTCTTATCACTACACCAGCGCTCACACTACTAACTAGTGGGGAAATTTTTTTGGGATATAATGATGCTTCAAATAATGGATTAGGATGTATAATGATGAAAAATGACAACGTGATATCCTATTATTAAATGAATTTAAAAAGTCATGTATAAAACTATCATATAAATAATTTGGATTTGGAAGATGTGATATTTGTGTTGAAAATATGAAGACTTTATATATATGAGGATAAGTGTGGGATATATACTTATAATAAAATCCTCAAATATTTATTCACATAATAGGAGCTTAATATGCACCAAAAAATTGTTAGAACTCATTAAGGATTACGATTGTTCAATCCACTACCATCTTGGTAATGTAATTAAGGTTGTGGATTCCCTAAGAATAAAGGATATTTTATATTTATTAATATTGATAATTGAGAAGGATATAATATTCTTAAACCTTCAAAACAGTGAAATGAGAATCGTTATAGAAGGAATATCATCAATCCTTTCTGAAGTGACTTATCATCCATCCCTCATGGATAAAATAATAGATTCTAAATTAAATGATGTATAAATTGTGAAAAATGTGTAAGCTATAAAAAAAGGAAATCCTCAGAGTTCCAAATGGATGATGAAGGAGTCATGAGATTTAGGTCACAAATTTTTGTACCCTTCTATCCAAGGGTAGTAAAATGTCTTTTTTATGATGCACATATCTCAACCTTCTTTATTAAACTATGTAGTAAAATTATATATTGAGATCTCAGTGAAAACAATTGGTAGGAAAATATGAATAAAGAGATCACTGAATATACATAAAAGTACCTATTATGTTCGTAAGTGAAGGTTAAATGGAAAAAATCTATTGGGATGATGCAACTGTTACCCATACCAACATGGAAATTGGAGAACATTACCCGGGAATGTTTCACCAGACTCCGGAATACATCCAGAGGGAACAATGCTACCTGAGTTGTTATGGAATGTCTTTAAATGAAATATCACTTAATCACAATTTGAGAGAAATTATCCCTAGATAAATATATATATATATATATATATATATACTATAGAAGTGGTGAGGCTACATTTAGTACCTATATCAATTTTATCTGATTGAGATTTGACATTCACCTCCTAGTTATGGAAAAATATCACACATACTTTAAATACTCACCTAAAATATAGTAAGGCCTATCATCTTCAAAATTATGACCAATATGAGTGGAAAATTCAGACACTAGAAGACATGTTGAGAACTTATTATAAATACTTTAAGGGAGGATGGGAGTAACATCTACCTTTGGTCGAGTTCTCCTATAACAATGGTTTCCACTCGAACATCAAAATTCCTCCATATGAACCCCTTTATGAGAAAAGATGTAGAAAACCATAGTTCTATGATGATTTCAATTAACGAAATATTCTAGGACCTCAAATGGACAATATAATGGGGGAAGGGTAAAAACCATTCAACAACACATCAAGAAATCCAAAAGTTGATTGAAGGGCTATACAGACAATCGTCGACAATGCTTGGAGTTTGTGGTTTGAGGCATGGTATTACTCTATATATCTTCATGGAAGAGGATCATGAGATTTAGGAAGAAGGGAAATCTAATTACTAAGTACACAGATCCATTAGAGATTCTTTATCATGTTATAGTTATGTCTTATTGACTAGAACATTCCCCAAACATATCTAAAATACATGATATATTCCATTTATCCCCCTTGAGGAAATATTTACTAACCATCACATTTACTAAATTAAAATGTGGGGCAGTTGGAGAATCATCTATCTTATGAGGATCATTCAATAAAGATAATGGATCATAGAGACAATGTTATACAACAAAAGACCACTCACATGGTCAAATATTTATGGCATAACCATAAGTATGAAGAGGAAACATGGGAAAAAGAGGAAGTGATAAAGGAGAAGTAACTTCACCTTTTCCCCTTAGAATGTAAAATGAAATTTCAAGGGAGAAATTTTATATGAGGGAAGAATGTAATGACCTAGAATTTTATCATCAAAAATTCCCTTATTATAATTATGTTATATAGTATAAATCACATAAAATAAAATATTGAATACAATCATACCATTATATACGGAAAATGAATGAAATAAGAAGTATGTATATAAATTAAGTAACCTAAAGCATTGGAATAATATCATGACCTATAGAATAATAATTTGAACCATATTAATAGTCACCTCACGCATAGAATAGTAACCTCACCTATGAATGTATAAATATAATTTATCTATATTATAATTGAAAATATGATATGATTATGTTTTAGTATAAGTAAATAATTTTGTTGAAAATTATAAATTAAGTAGTGTTATTATTGTGAAAAATATATACTTATTTAAACTTTTATAATTTATATAATAATTTAAAAGATAATTTCTTTTTATAAAATATATTAATTAATTATTTGTTTTATTATGATTATAAGATAATTTTATGAGGCCTTAAATAATTTTTTAATGTGTTATAAAATCAGTTATAATTTTAAAACTCGTATTTTTCAAGTAAATGATGATTTTATATAAAAATAAAATTTATTATATTTATAAAATTATTTTCATAAAATTGATCCCATCTTTTAATTCTACATTTTAAATAATGGTTAGAGTAAATTTTTGGGGTTTTTTTAAATTAGATGATTTGTTAGTGAATAGTGAAATATGGAAATTTACAGGTACTTAACATTATAAGTAAATAAATGAATTTTTGAGACATGTTTGAGTCATGGATGATGTAATTAGACATTATCTATAACTCAAATAGTCTTTTTATATTACTTATTCACAATAAAACACACTAATCATATTCTTGAGATAAAATAAAAAACTAATTAGTAAAATAATCTAAAAGCAGCACTCTCCTCCAATATAAATACCTCCCATCACCACCCCTTATACTCACACCTAAAAACAATTTATTACTATAAATTTTTTACCAATAATTTACCAATAATACCAAAAATTTATATGGGAATTGTTTCTCACAAAATACCACGCCCATTTTTCTAACGAGGTTCTTAAGGAGAAGAAATTCAAGAAGTAACATCATCTTCTGTTTTATTTTAATTTCTTTTTTTTCATTTAATTTCCTTTCTTATCCACACCTACCCTTGTACAAGTTACATGATAACTCTAGTATATTATATATATATTTTAGTGTTGTTGTGTTAATTTAATAACCCATCATCATTTTTCTTCCCCTTTATTTTTATTCTAAAAATGATAACGTCATCCGTGGGGTGTTGTTTTATCACTTTCAAGGATGAAATTTTTTTAATTTCCATTATCTCCATCATGGATGGTAATAAAAAAATTTTATGGTTAAAACAGATTATAATATGAATTATATATATTTAATGTTCTTTAACCATTATATATACATTATATTAATTAAGAAAAAAACCAGTTCATGATGATCCAAAAACACAAAAATAATCTAAACAATTATCATTGATATTTTATATAATGAATCATACTCACATATAAAAATGATATATAATACCATTTCATATTATTTAATATCAATAATAACATATTATTTAAATTTTTGACAACTATACTCATTTTAGATGATTTTCCAAATATGTATACAATTAAAACGATCATGAAAACCCAAGAAACAAACACTCCTCAATGATAAAAATGATTCTTATATGTCATCAAAAAGTCCATAAATGAACATAATAAATTTAAAATTAATGAAATAAAAGTATATAAGGTTATAAATTAAATAATTAATGGATATAAATTTTTTATCTTGGACATTAAGATCAAGTGAAGAATACTTTCAGACATAATGTAACAGATCCATTCCAAACCGCCATTTTTCCTTCAAGTTACATTATCTATCTCTATACCCCAATAAAATTATTCTTTATTTTTATTTAATTCTTATATAATAATTTTACATAATCCAAACTCATCTATATAGATCATATCATCCTTATTTGATGGGGAAATACATGATTCATTTCTCAATTATTTCGGATAATAAAGCCCTTTTAAAGTGAACATCCCAATTTCTCACCAGTTTTCAAGTTAAATCCATAATCTATTTTAAGCCCCAATTATTCTTCTAAAATAAATAATTTTGTCATGAAAATAATTTTTGGTCTATTTATTTTTACATATAATATTTTATGCCTTATGTACATTAAATTATCTTCAATATTTTCCTTAAACCACACTAAAATGTATTATTTCTAATGTTTTGTAAACACTATTTTTACATGTTTTCACTTCAGTTTGACATAAATAATCCATATCTATGAATATTTTTCCTTATTATATCCCATGTATAATTTATATCCCCTATTTCATGGATACCATTATGATATTCATTTTTTATGTTTTTTGACCTGACCATGATACCCAATTATATCCATGGGTAACCCTTATGTTTATGTTTCATTCCTCATATATGATTTCTCATGTGGAACACATATTCATGACCTTGTTATGATTGGTTCATACATTTAGTTCTCTAATGCATTGGGTAATATTTAGTCTCATTGAATTTATGTGTATTTCTTGGTGGTTATCCTTGACTAATTATAATAATTAACAATAGCCTTAGTGTTTAGCCTTGAATCATGCTCCACCATATGAAATGGTATTTGTGGTTAGCCTTGACTCATTTTCATGTCATGTCTTATAAATTTTCTAAATTTCTAATATTCTATTATTTTATGATCCCATGTTATATATGTTACGGTTATGTATGTTTATTCATTTTTAATACCTTTTATATCATCATGTTAGGAATTATAAACAATGTTCAATGATTTATTCTTATGTTTATTCCCGTAGAATAATTTTTATGTCATACCTTTGTTCATGTATTCCCTAGGTTGTCTAATGCAGATATAAGGGAACAAATTGTGTTAGTTTATAATTATTAATATTAAATAAAATATATTTTTTATTTTGTTTTCATGGTTTATAATTATATATCTAATATTCCAAACACACTCATATTTAAATTACTTGGTTTTTATTTGAATGATAATTCTGATAAAAAACATGTAATTATTTGTTTAAAATGATAGGGTTGTTATATAAAATTAAAAAATTACATATTTATGATAAAATAGTTTTTTTTAAACATTGTCTATTTAAATTTAAAAGTTAGTATTATAATATGTATAAATTGAATTTGATTAAATATATTTTAACTTCTTTTATATAACACATAAATAAATTAATAAATGCTATCATATATGTTTAGTATATATTTATTTATTAAATTGAAAATATAGTTTAGATTGTGAAAATAAAAAATGAAAAGTTTTTAAAATGTTAAAGAAAGGGATTAAACCACTCAATATTGTGCACAAATGAAATCTTAGGGTGATCCTCAACAAGAAAAAATTTCCCATATAAATATATAAAAAATTTATATCCTTTTATACTATAATAGTATAATGATATAATTAAAATGTAAAGGGTGTTTCCAAAAAAACCATTTCATCCCTTAAAATTATATCACTTCTATACATCAAAATATACACTAATACTTCAAATTAATCCTTGATACTATGATATATTTATATCCCTATAACCCTATACCAAAAATTTAATCCCCAGATATCTTATATTTATCTCAATACCTTCAACTACAAGGGAACATATGAGGAAAAATCACATCGCCAACATAAGTGCTATATGCATTTCTTGTTTTTATTCAAAATTATAGCCTTTAAAATATAAAATCAACAAAATAAAATGATTAATTTTGTATCATTTACACAATTGGATGTTTTTATATTAATGATACATCCCTTACTTAGTATATTTCATCCACATAAAAAAATAAAAGAACATCATTAGTGCCTTGTAAGGATTTCCACCTCCATAAAGCGATGACATTTGTTTTTCATAGTCACATTTCATGGATAGTATAAATGGTGATTATAATGAATATACATGATATATATCATAAAATTTTGATTCTGAAACAAAAATTTAATATGACCTATTACCCCTCCCACATATTGAGAAATTATAATGTTAATGGGGCATATTTGGAAATTTCTACATCAACAATGAAATATTTTTGTTTTTTTTATATATATTTAAATAAATATGTAAACATAATAAAATTGTATAACATATTAAAAAAAATAAAAATAAAAATATTAATCTTTTATAATGATATTTTTTCAGAAGAAATTCATCATTAACACTACTCTCCAATTGAGTTTATGCGTGTTCATGATTGGTTCAGTTTAACAACCTATGTGAACAATGTTTAAAACTAAAAAAATGAACGAAAAGGGAAAATGAAAAGTAAAAATATTCACTTTCTTCTTTTTCAATTGATATATCTTGTTTAAATAAGTAATTTTTTAGCCTCAATATATTATAAAAACAATTAATTTCTGGGGAGACCACATTTATTGATATAAATCCATAGTTTTATTATCCTAGTGTTTTTTTCCTATTTTTAATATGATAATGGTGTGAGAATATTTAGTGATGGTGTCAGATTACAAACCAACCCTACCCACTGATGGGAAATAGGTTATTAATATTTCAAAATTTTTTAGGTAATTTGGTTTTCTATTGAAATCATATATATTTTTGGGTTGAGTTTATTCATGTTATCAATTTATTTAATGTATTTTTTGGTGGGGTGTAATCCCTCGGTTTTGAGAGTAATTCATTTAATAAGGAAGTTAAATTCTATCCATATTTTGATCTAATATATCCACTAATATGTTAAAAGGGAATAATTCGACAGGGTGAAAATAATTTTTACACCCTGATCAAACATATATTATTATTTAATTTATTAATTTATTTTCTTAGACATATAGGAGTCTAAAATTTAATTTTATATGTTTTATAATTTTATATGGAATGAATATATTGCACAATTAGTGCATTTTTAGTAGTAAACATGTAGATGAACATTACATATAGGGGATATTTTTCAGTGTCTTCCACATGTCTAAAACAAAATTTTGGAAAAACCATGAGAATGAATCTTATGTAAATGTAAAATTGTTCTATTTTAGTACACTATTTGGGTAATCTATTTAATGCCCCCTTACATGTGTGGACTAATCTTACGTACGGGTGATGCCACATGGTTTTTTAACTTCTAAATAATGACTAGGTGGACTATGTGATTAACATTAACTTATGGTGATATTAATTTAATTAAATGCACACAATTTTGTCTTGGATTTGGGAGCTTTGTAGGCTAACAATTAAGGTCCTCGAACTCAATTTTTTTTATAGGGTGCACCATCAGTGCATGGTTTCTTAAACCATGTGAAATGTTTTTTTGAATTTTTTAGAATTAAAATATATTTTGTTTCTTTATTTCCACATACCAAAATAGAACATTTTGGGTCCCTTTTTCCATCAAAATCAATAAATCTAGATATCATAAAATATTGAACTCATTCCTACCTCCTTCCATAAGATTCTAAATTTCACACAATCTTTATTCAATTATGATTATTTATGAATAATCCATCAAGATTTCATAAATAATTGTAGTTTATTGAATAAAGAGTGTGTGAAATTTAGGTATTTTTATGATATTTTGTTAACTTTTTTTAAAAATATTATCTTATAACTCAGTTTTCTGATGATTTTCATATTTCTATGATATAATTTTTTTTTCATATTACTCTTTATTTTATCCCATAGTGTTTATTTTAATTTTATCCATGATAATGATATTTTGAAATTGTTGAACTATTCTTGGGAAAAAGATTTTGTTATTTTAAGATATTTATATATTAAGTGGTTTCTTTTGAGAAGGGTGTTTGTAGGTAATGGTGTATTATAATTATTATTTTATATATATATACATTTCATTGGTTCATGTTGATTCCTAACCTCTGATTATTTTTCATGGGAAGTATTGGGTAGCAAGGTGGGAATTATATTTACAAGTGGTACTCTAGTTTTTTATTTTTCTTTATTTAGGATCTCTTACTATTTTTTATTCTCTACCAAAGGGGGTTTTATTATTTTTTAAGGTAAGGTAGGTTAAAAATCTATGTAATGATGTCAAATTTCATGAATAACCAATCATATAGAATCTTCTAATGTTTTTCTATATTTCCTCTATTGAACTCTTACGTTTTCCCATTATGGGTGAGTTTATATTAATCTCATTAGAATTGATTATATTTAATTCACTTCAATATTAAATATGATTATTTATATCAAATTTCATCCTATAAAGAAATTTTTTAAAGGATGACTATGACAAAAAGTTTAAATTATATTACTAGGGTAGTGAAAAATTATTATTTGGTCTCATATGAGTTTTTATAATTAGTATATAAATATTATATTGATACTTATATCTTTAAAATATTATAAAATAAATTTACCTGTAATAACTGTACATGTGGTGTGGGGAGGTTAAATAATGGTAATAATTTTCTAATGTCTATTATATTATTGTTTTAGTACATAATCCTCTTTTATATAGTTGAAAGTTATAGGGTTTATTGGTGTAGGTTTATTTAAAGTGGTAGGTGAAGATATTATCCTAACATATGGTTGTATACTTTCAAGTATGGTTTTGGTATTTATATTTATTTTGGTAATTTCGTCATATTATGTTCCATGAAACCTCATCATTATTATTCAAATTATTCTATTTTTGTAATTTCATTTTTTAAATGTGATATTGATTTTGTTGATAAGATTTGGTTATGTTAATCAGTAAAACTTGTGGAATTTGTTTTGTGTTTTATTATTCATTGTTTTGTTAGACATGTTATTGGAAAGTGATTACATTATACTCATGTATCTCAGATTAATTAAATCCCCTAATATAATTTTAGGTTGGTGATTTCTTCGAGTTTTTTATTCTATTTATTGGCTGATGTTAATTGAAAAAATATATAATGTGTTTCCAAAACATTGTTTTAATCCCATGTAAATAAAAAATGTGAATGGGTCCACATCTTGGAATTGGTTGGGTATTTAGATAAGTGTAGAAAGTGTGGTTCAATGAAATACCTAGTTTTTCACCAATGAACATATTTGGTTTTTGATAGTTGTTACTTATTTTTTTGGGACTCATAGAACTACATTATTTCATTTAAATCCTTGTCCACTCAATCCTTTCACCCCATAAATTATCAAACCCTAGTTTTATTGGTATTATAAAAAACATAATAATAATTATCAGTATATATTCCTTGAGGTTTATCCAATTCCATTATCATAAAAATTTAATATTTAATGCATCCATTTATTCAACAATCCATCAGTTGGAATCTATAATGAGTACTCATCTCTATTTTATATTCCATCCAATATCCTTTGAAAAAAAACTATTTTTAATTTCATCAAACAATTCATATAATTATCTCAGAAAAATATTATCTAAAAAATATCATATAAGAACAATAAAAAGTGATGTATTATGTTGAAGAAACCCTTTTCCAAATATTTATATTTTATACCATACCTCTAAATAATGATGGGAATTTTAGATCCCTAGTCCTTATTAAGGTATAAATATCATTAATGATAATTAAATATCATTTTATTCTTTAGTTATGGATTAATGAAAGACTTTAGGTGTGTTAGAAAGGTTCTCAATGCATTTTAGGAGACTGAGTCCTGAGACCATGAATGCTGGTTTCATAGAACATGGCATATGATTAATGCATGGTTGTGATAATTGAGTACACCATACCATAATTTGGATATATAGTAACATTTTTTTGGAAATAGTGAAAAACATGAGAAGAAACAAGGAAAATCTAGAAGTAAATTATAGAGTTGTTTCTTATATTCAGTGAAAAATTTAGCTATATATGTCAGCTAATCATGTGAAGTGAAGTTCATAAAATCATGGGAATTACACAGTTAGAAACCATTATATAATTTGGTGTAGGAAAGTTCTATGGGTTTGGTTAATCTAACAATAATTAAAACATGGTTAGCTTATAGTTTGTAAATGAATAATAACAAACTATTTGGTATTCCCAAAATCATAATAGGTGGGTTTTGTAAAAATTTCACCACAATGTTTAATAACTAAACTACTTATTAATTTTCCCCTCCATTAATAATCACTCACACACAAATTTACCTCCCTTAAACACCATAATTATAGTGAATTTTCCCTAAATACATGATGTAATCACATTCCATTGCTTCTTATGACATATGAAAACCTAATATTTAATGATACAATTATTTTTGGATAAAATTAATATCTTTTATTAAGTGTGTTAAACAAATTCTACAGTCTAAATGAACCATACCATATCACACTATTATAATATTTAAGTTAAATTAGTTGTTATTAATTTTAATAACTAAATTGTTAAAAAATGGTTTACACATCAATTAAAAAAATAATTGATTATGAATTGATTTGATATTAAGATAAAATCATTTTGAATGTAAAATAAAAATTTTCTATATTTTTTTATTCATGCACTGTATATTTTATAATAATAAATTAATTTTTTTAATATTTATAATTTAACATAGTGGAATTTAAATTTTATATAATCCATAATTTATTTAAGAATTTATTTAATATTTTGTTTGACATTCGATAATATTAAATCCTGTTTTATGCTTAAAAATATATATTTTTTAATGGAGGACTAGTCACATATTGAAAAATTATATTAAAATATGTTTATAAAAATTTTATAAAAATTATTTGACTAAATTAAAATATGTTTTTAAACTATCATGTTAAAATTTTCATAGATTGAAATTTCTAGAACTTTTGGAAAATAATAATTTCCTGATAAATGGTAAAAAATACATATTTCTATTGAAAAATTCAATTTTATTTAATGAATAAAAACTGTTCCATTTTTTTAAAAGTGTATTAAATGTAATATTATTTAAATTATATTATTATTAATACAATTTATTTCATTGGAATCAATTGCATGTTTAATTTTTCTATATAAATATTATGTATGAACAAAAACTTTTCTTCAGAAATATGTTTTTCATCATGTGTGTAGGTTTATTATTAAATTATATACCATATATTCTATTAATTTAATTTGGATAAATTAATGAAATATTTTTAATTAGAATTACTAATCTTTTATTCTATGGTGAAATTATTTTTTTGTCACAATGAATAGTCGAAAGAGTAAAAATTAATTATTGTGGGTAAGGTGAAAACAGGATTAACAGGGGGTTAAACTGAATAGAAAAAGTTTAAAATAATATAAAAACATATATAATTTATATTAAATGGAAATATTTCTACATTATCTAATCTATGGTTTTAGGGGGACCATTGTTTATCCTTTTTTTGTGAAAAACAATAGAATATATTTTTATTTTCAAAAATACTAAGTGTGTCCTCTCTCCCATTATAAAAGGACACCCATATCCTATCCTATCGACAATTAAAGAATCATTTTTATTATTCAATAACATATAAAATTAAATATTTACATTCTTACCCATTACCAAAATTTATTTTTTTGATCATAAAATCATTTTATGAAGTCTTTTGTTATAATCCAAAAGACATTTCCCGATGAAGTGGTTTAGTTTCGAAACACACATTTCATTTTATTCATTTTTTGTAACTATATAAAATAATAAAAAAATATTTTAAAATTATAAAAAAGTATCTAAAATATAGTATTATGTTATTATGTAAATTAAATAACTTATAACCTATTCCTCTTCCAGAAAATGTGAAATGAAACCATCGTTCCTGTATACGGAGCATTGTCGCCTCACGAATCGATGTAATTAATTTTTCATTACCACCTATCATAGATGGATTTAATGAAATAATATAAACATATATATATATATATATTATATTTTTTAAATAATTACTATTTTGTAATTATGATATAATTTCTACCTTCATACCTTCCATTCCATTAGAAAATGAAAACACTACTTGTGCGTACCAGTGTACGACTATCTTTATGAAGCATTGTGAAAGTTTTTCAAGTTAATGTTGAAATAGATCATAATAAGGATATATTTATGGAATTTAGAAGATACATATGATATAATAATTATTCTTTAATGGTGAAATATTATTCATCTTTATTTCATTACATCAAATAAAAAATGAAAACAATGATCATATATCCATATGGAATACCACCTCCAATTATAGTGTAACTCATTTTTCCTTCTATAACATTTATATAATATAATTTATAATTATATAACCAATATTAATGATATTTATATCATGGATAAAATTATATGGATTATGGAACCATGATCATAGTATAAGGAATGAAGTTACCGAACCAAAACATACATGAAAAACAAAGAAGTTATTCTTGGAGCTGGTTCCCTAGAACAAAATTCAGTGTACTTAATGATAACTAATATTCACGATTCTGAATATAAATAGTCTAATTATTCATCAATATTGTTCTTATTTGTTAAATTGTATGTGATAATGTCCTAAGAGTAGTTGTTTCACTAAAAGGACACATTAGTTCCTCGTTATGATGAGAACTAGAAAGTGCTATGACATTATTATTGAATATGTATTCTATAGAAAGATAATATCACTTAAGGGACACAAATGATATAGTTTATTAGATGTGTATAATCATAGTACTTTGAGGTGACTTCTCATGGTGTAATCCCTTGGTAATATCCCATAGGATATTATGAGAATGAGACACACCTGTGGGAAATCCACATTTATATGTTCCATTGGATGTTCCTATTTGATAATTTTTGTATTGGTCCTTATACATTAAAATTGTTATTAATGATTATGATGAGTTGGATACTTTTATGTATCTATGAAAACTTTGATGTTAGATGTTTGTGTTAAGGTAGGATATATTGGGTGTGTCATGAGTAATATTTCATTAATTATTAATGTGAGAAAGGATTTATCCCTTTTATTTTTAATGGAAGTTCATATCCCAGACTTTTTTGGTGGAAATGATATAACCTAAATAAATAAAATTCCACAGTGTTTTATAGGGAAGTTATATTTTCGGAAATTCAAAGAAATAGACTTCAAGAACATAGGTTTATGGCACCGGCATGAAACCTACATGATTTGATATATCATGATAATGGGATTATTTTACATTGTAAGTATTTGTATGAGGTATCAGGTTGTTGTGGAATTAAAAACTTTCTATATGGGTTCCATGGGGTGTTTCTAGATTCTAAACTTGGACTTTGGGTGAGATCTTATAATTCCAAAGAAAAGAAGCCTACAGGGTAACATAATAAGTGTATCCAGAATCATAGTTAAATAATATATTACTATTTAATTATTAAATAAAAATTATTCTGAGTATTGGATTAATAATTATTCATGCCTTCTTGATTTCATATATTATGTCATCGATTATTTGAGTGGAAATAATTTGAGTCGAATAATCAATAAATATTTATGCTCTTTTAGTGAATATAATATTTATTTATTTAATGGTGAATAATGATTGGATATTTATTAAATAAATTAATAGTCATTATTCAAGGCCAGATAAATATGGAGGAATTGTGTACCGTGATTTTAGGTCTGGTAAGAGAAATTATATATTTAATATTATTTAATTAAATAGTCTTTAATTCAATATTATTTAATATAATTCACAAGTTGAGTTCATATTAAGAAATAATAATAATATTATTATCAATTTACATGGGGTTCTAATGGCATAAAATAAATAGTGATGAGAACATGTTTTATTATTTTATATTCAACCGATAAATATATAAACCCATGTATATTATTTTCCCTATGACTGAATACATTTTGTTGGTTGTACACAATGGATTTGGAGACTCCTCTCAACACTGGATAGATCCCTTCTCCAAGAACTCTCCCATGAATGGAGAGAAATCTTCCTCCACTAGATCAAGGTGAATTTTTTTGAAGTGGTTCTCATAGTGATGAATGACAGATGATGCATGTGAAAAGATCATCTATGCTACACCAGGAGATTCCTTCGATGACATCTAGATATTTTTGGAACACATATTGATGACTTATCTGGGGAATCTTCACTTGATTAATACAACACAAAGATGGTACAACATAGATCTGTCACTAGATTCGTCAATGAAGAAATAATTCTGACAAAGTTAATTCTTTAATTAATTAAAATAAATAATAATATTTTGCGATGATCCTCCCTTTAGTTCTAGAGTTATTAATCTTGTTTTATTATCTTCATCCAATTCCATATATTAATACGTTTTTTGTCGTTCAGATCTAGAATTCCTCACCGATCATGAAAATAATCCATGTTGGGAACTGCCCATCCCATGCTCCCACTTCTCCCGATACCTAAAAGTTATATCAAAGAGGTAAGATAATTATTTATAATTATTTAATGATCATTGCTGATTTAGGAATTTATAATTTAGTTTTTAAATTCAGTTTTAATCATTCATTTATTCATAATTGCAAGCTATTTTTATTCCACCATAATTTCTCATTCATCTTATTGAAACGATTAATTTTATAATTATAATAAAATCAAGGAACTCATATAAAGGTGAAAATGATTTTATTCGAACACTATAAGAGTATACATCATGTAAACAGAGTTACACAACATGTATCTATGTTCAATGCACAGTGAGTTAATTTGGTAATTATTCATTATGTGTGCATTGATGGAAAGTGGTGTAATTAATTCTTACCCCATGTGTTTATTGGGATATACTGGTGCATGATCATTCTAATGAAAGAATGTATAGCCCTCATACATGGAATTTTGTCCCTTTGAGTCACAGATGGGCCATGTATTCCATACAAAACCTACCTGACTGGTGACCGTGTAATTCAGAGATCACACGACATGAAGCCCATTGAATATTCCATGTACAATAATTTTTGAGGCATTATTTATATGCCCAATCCCTAGGCATGTTCCTCAGATAGACGGTGAGATCTATACACACCATGTGTTCAGATGTACAATCCATGTAATTATACCAAGGTACACATATTAAAACATTATTTATTATATTATGTAAACCTCCAGACATGTTCTTACTTGTGCTCATTAGGATTATAGGACACACCATTTGATGACTTATAATATATATATATATGTGTGTGTGTGTGTATTTGTGTGTGTGTGTGTGTGTTTAATTAATATATGTGTAATGTTTATATATTCATATCGTGTTTTATTTCTATTATAGTTACAACTCTATGTACATTGAAGCATAAAATACAACAAATAAATCATGTAATTCATGTAATTGTACACATCATGATTATATGTGATTAGTTGTTTATTCCATATGTCACAAAAATAAAACAATATATGGTTGAAACACATCAAGGGTAGATTTGGATGGGTATTCAAAGTGTTTCCTCCATGGAACATTTATGTACATATTTAATTTTAAATGAATTTATTTAATTTGATTTAAATTATAAAGGATTATATTATCATGAATATTTGGAGAAGAATTAAGAGAAAATAATTTATTAATTAAAGATAATAATTAATTTATTCAAGTGCGATTTATCTTAAATAATAATGACTAATAATTTAATTCTAGTTTTATTAAAATTGAAATTCATTGCCTAAATTTTTATGATCATGAGCTAGACTAGAACATTGTATGTGATTGGTTTAATTTAATTTGTTATTAAATAAATTTTTTGGCCTTCTGTATTTTTATCATATTTTTATGTAGCTCCTACATACCCGTGGTTTCATTTACATAGCCCCAATTTCCCCTCACCTGCTCATGAGTAAAAGAAAAATGTAAAGGTTATACCTCCCTAGCTATTGGAGGTGGCTAGTTCAGAGATGAGGTGAAACCAATCCTAGTAGATACATATATGGATTAGTTGAAATATCTAAGATGAACCTTAATAAGTTCAAATTTTTATCACTAGGTCAGCGATTAGTTTTTCAATAACTAGATAAACAAACCATTAGTATAAGAACATGATCATACCACATTATTTTATTTTTTTATGTTTCATGGTTATTTTACTATGTAATGTTTGGCATAATCAAATAGTATAATTAAATTAATGAGCATGGAAGATAGAAATAAATAAAATTAGCTTATGCATATATATTATATAAGACATGGTTAATCACTTATGTAAATCCACTTAATATTAACAATAATTTGATAAAGATAATAATTGGATATTTATTCATGAAATTTTAAAATCTCTCAATTATATTTATTTAGTCGGTATAACCTTCCACTACATTTTTAAAAATTGAAGCATAGTTCAATGTTGTCGAATAACCAAAGTTGGGGTGCTTTCAATTATTGGTGAATTCAATCTTGAATTATTGGGTTGACCTAACTTAGTTCACGCCAATGGTTGACATCCAAAGAAGAGAACGATGTAATTGAGAGATAAACATAGATGAAATATAAATTAATGACTTCAAGATTGAGGAATCCACAAAAAAATCATGGAACTGTGAGTTAATGAATTTGACATTGGGAATGCCTATAAAAAACCATTTAAGTTTCTTGACCAACCATAGTGTGGGTAATGAGAAGGGTAAAATGAATCCTTTCAACTAGAATTTCCAAGAAACATGTTTTTCCAAACTAAATGGTGAGGGATATTGGGATTCAATAAAATAGTGGGAGATTAATAAATACAATATTTATTTATTTGATTTAAATTTATTATAAAATTTACTAAAACTCTACTAATATTATTTGTATAAATGGAATTTAAATTACATAAAACATATTATTTCAATCTGTATGTGGGAAGGAGAACCTTGTCACCAGAACAAATTTCCAAGAGTGAAAAAGTTACCTATGTGTCATCCTTTTCCACGAATAGAAATTATGATCCGGGAAAACCATTTCATATTGTTCCTAGTAATGAGGAAAGTGATAAAGAGATATATATCTATGAGAAATATCTGAATAATACTATAACTATTCAATATTTCATTATACCATCCACGTATAATGATATTTTTATGAATCACGAGGATATGGATTCCTATAGCGTGATGTCTCAAGCTTAGGATCTCTATCAATTGATGGTGAAATAAGAGAGGTACAAGATCTCCAATAATTTTTTTAAAACAAATATTGGAGAGTGTGCACCAATTGGG
Organism: Viscum album; assembly: GCA_963277665.1. Lineage (NCBI taxonomy): Eukaryota > Viridiplantae > Streptophyta > Magnoliopsida > Santalales > Viscaceae > Viscum > Viscum album. The sequence continues at coordinate 1,325,874,555 of OY728147.1, forward strand.
ACTCATGTATTCTTGATTATTAGGTACATTAAATTCATGGAAATATTATGGATTAAATTCCTAGATGAGTTTAGTATGTCTGGAACATTAAACCCCACTATCAACCTCCTGAGTCACAAACAATCTTCATTCCAAGGTCCACCATCTAATCTGCTGGTGACCTGAAAAGGTAAAAAGTTTGTGTCACTACCTCAATATAGCACTCAAAATCATGTGGGTTAGGCTCACCTCAGAATCTGAGGGGTCTCTATCAATGAAACTCATGATGTTAACTCGACCTTCACACCAAATCTATATATACTGCGGGTACCACATGCTCCTCAACAGATGGTGGTATAGTTAGAGAACCACATGAATGTAACACATTGGGAACTATTCCCTGTATTGATGCCTCATCAATGAGGGGATCATCCTCGTGATCATGTCGAATCCAAGATGTAATACATTTCAAAGGAATCATTAAATTAAATAATATGTACCACTTTAATGATTATATCATGTGAGTTGACATAATAAGGACATCAAAATAACAAAAAATTAATAAATGATGCTTGTACCTTGAAACCATTGTTTTCATGTAATGAGTCAAAAGTTAGGTGATCAAAGAAATTTTTTATAGATATGTCATCCACCACCAAAAAATTGAGTCCCTAGACAAAATGCTAAACATGAAATAGTTAACACTATTTCCCCAGAATAATATCACATACTCTGTTCCTAAGGTATAACTGGCTCCTTTGATACCACTCTTTCATGAATCATCTCAATGGGGATGTGTTGTGACTTCCCATTCCCACTGGAAATAGTCCATGGGCTAGCTAGTGAATAGAGTCAAGTATGAATATCACTGACATTTGAGGCCTTCACCTATGTACCTATACATAAGCACACATCTCCAAGACTTTACAATGAAGATATATAAAAACAACTGAACAACCATGCATGTATACATCTATGCCACAACCAGAGTATGATAGGATGTATAATAAAGTAAATAAGGGAAGATACAATCCCATCAATAAGAATATGAAACATATGTACAACATGAATATAACTACAAGGACTGATATAAAAAGCCACATGAACACACCATGATTTTTTTCAGTCTCACTAAGAAAACTTTGGCCCTGTTCAATCTTAGACACTATCAAAATGTCAATTGTCTACACAAGACATGACATGTATGGGCCAATCCTCTCTAGGGGTCAGTATAACAATACTCAAAAGGACACCCTAAAACCACAAATCATAAAACCGAGGAAGGAATTTCATCTCTACATATGTATATGTATATATCATATATAACATGAATATACAGATATACTAAACAAAGGAACACAATATAAATGTAAGTCACAACCATAGTATACAAGACTAAGATTACAACTAAAAGATTTGTCTAATAACTCTTATGGGATAACACACTACTGAGTAGGATGAAACTAATGAAATACTTCAAAGAAGTAGTGGACATTGGTTATCATCATTAGAAGTACACGTTGAAGGTCTCAAGGGAATATGATATACAAATGATGATCACTAAAAAGTCTGTGGGGTGATACTGAAAACTCAATATAGATTAACAATATACATAAAGTGTTGGATTCCATTTAATTTTGGTCATTATGGTACTAATAACTCAACCTAGGTTATGAAGAAGAATAGAGGATCTCACTTTGGGCCTCTTAGAGGGATTCTAATGAATATATCCAAGAATACATGATTAATAGATCATAGTCCCAAGAGTAGGAAAAAATTCCATATTAACACTCATAGAAAAAATTATGGGAACATAACCTAATTAAGAATTTTCAAGATTAATAGGTCAAGGTATCCAAGCCATGTAGAATAAAGTACACAGTGTGTATAAGGGTTACACACCATGTCCCATGACCACAGGTTCTACTTGTGTAATGGCCTATGTCTCTTTCCCATGTCCATATAGAAGAAAATGATGTGTTGGTTTCCCATTTAGTCTACCTATGATTAAATACATAGATCTCTCCCACATACATGTTTGTCTGTACTAGTATACTGCTTAGCCCATCTATTTGGTCCATGCCATGTTTGTATGGGGGAGTAAAAGGAATACTCCAACATGTTCAATCCAACCCATGTCTATGTACACTCTGAGGTATACATTGAGTCATTGGGGAGGGGTCACATGCTGTTTGATAGGGTCATGTGTTGTGTGATCCTTTAATCCTATCTGAAACCATAGCTGCTGAAATGGGTTCTCCAAAAAGCATATACATGATTACATGCAGTTTAACATGCATTTTATTGTAAATCTAGATCCGACTCCATATTTCCTAACTGATTTCTCCAGCCTTTAATCTGATGATCTTATTGTTGTAAAAAAATTGATCGCAACTCATCGAGTTATGCCATCACCGAATCGAAAATAATAGGTCATTCGATCCACTCCAAAAATGGATTCATAATTGTGCATCATTGAATGGTGAAGAACATGTAAATTAGGTATCCACGTCATCAGTTCTCTACCACCTCCATCATCACACCACATTCATTCCATGTTAATACCAGATCTATGATATTGGATCTCTGTTTCATGAAATTTGTGGCATTGATCGATTGATTATGATATGTCAAACTTGGTCCAAATGAAGAATGACCATGGTGAATGAAGAACCGATGGAGAAGATGATAAGATGAAATGAGAGGAATGAAACTCTATCATTGTTCATGTCATTATTGTTTCATTTCCATGATAAAAAAATAAAGACATCATGATTAAAAGTAATTCTCCCCAAATCACCTCACAATAAACCCATCCCACAAATACAAAGGATCCATGGATCAATCCATTGGTCGATTGATCCGTGTTCATTATAGGAATCAACTATGGGGGAGGGGATCCAAATGAAACAACTATCCAACCTTGATTTTGATCAATTAATTACAATGAATGATGTGATATTATAGTAATTAGAGAGATCCTCCGATTTCATCCAGTTCTAGTTGTCGATCCTCAATCTGGCCATTTTCCATCAACAAAATCTCACTCCACACTCTCCAATGTATCTCTAACAATTTCTAAGGTTATTTGGATAACCATATAAACATCCCTTAAATGTTTATTTAATGAAATAAATTTGGTCACTACATATTCAAACAAATAAAATAATTCATTCAAATTATTATATTCATTTTATTTATTCTATATATACAACATATTTTCCACACACAACCCATGCTGAATAAGGTTAAGTCACGCATAGGGTAAACAACACATTCTAAACAACATGGTTCCCCCAGTTCTCTGATTCTAGAACCCATTTAGAAGTTATTTGTAACGTCTCGGCCCCGAGTGCCATGCAACGGGTGCCCCGAGCCCGGTTCGCCACGCGACCTCAAGCGCATTTCCCCAAATGCCAGAGGTTTCCGACTAGAAGTGAGGGACCAGGTCTGATAGTGGGGAAACTATGCCCTCATTTGTTAAAGTGTAGCATAGCGGAATGCCAAGATAAACATACAACAACAGCGGAAGCAGTAAAAATACACAACTGAAATAACTACAACACTGGTATAACCAACAATATATAAGTGATGATGATACATGTTTCAAGTTATAAGAAAATAGCCAGAACATGTTACACATCGATACAGTACATCAGAAAATAGAGTACAACAAAGCAAGCAAAACAGCTAGCAGCGGCATCGCGAGCCTAGGCTCGGTCACATGCCCTCCTACTCTTCAGCAACAGTCAAGTACCTGTATAGGGACTCTTTCCCCTATCTACACCTGCAGCAACATAATCTGTTTGGGCCGAAAAGCTTGACCCAAACAGGGTGTGAGAAATATATCTCAGTAGGCACCCACCAAAGGCCCGCTCAACTGTGTGTAAAACATGCAACAAGTGTGCAGTAGTAAAATGCAATAACTAATCTATACTCAAAAGTAACTAACTTAACAGTTAAATTTCCATTTTATTATTCATTTAATTCCTTTAATTTAGTAACATTTTTGTTCTCAACAACACCAAGCCCTCAGGCTAACCAGAACCGTGCCCTCATGCTAAAATAGTAACCACGCCCTCATGCTTGCCCTCAGGCCATATATAATCCAACCCGCAGGTATTGCCCTCAGGCGTAACAAAAATTCTCACCCTCAGGCATAGGAAGTGTCTCCCTCAGGAATAGAAGTCAAGCCCTCAGGTACGAAAGGTTTCCATCAGGCGGAATAACGACAGCCCTCGGGCTAAAACAGTCACGCTCTCAGGCTAATCACAACAACGCCCTCAGGCTAAACAGGTAACCGGGCCATGCCCAACATATCAAAATGCAGTAAACAAGCAATTCGTCTCAAGGAAATTCTACAGTTACTACATTAAAGGCATACCCTCGGGTATCCTGGCCAAACGGCTAAACAGAGGAACACACCCCTCGGGATGGTCCTAGATCCAAGAAACGATCCAGAACATCATTTTATTATCACCATTTAATCACCTATGAAATTCTAGGCATTAAATTTAGCAACGGCCTCAGCCACACGACACCCCAACATGGGTTCATGGCACGAAAATGCACAAAAATGCACAACAGTTGGAAAATAAACACCAAGCCACCTACCTTGTACGTCAACGAATGCTATACCCGAACGACGACTCCAGAAACGCCCAAGAATAGCGTAGATCTGACGAAGAACAAAACCCATTAAAATGTAAATAACTTACATTGGGAGAAGAATTGGAAAGAACGGTACCAGGAGGAGGAAGGGCTTACCCATGCGGTTCCAACGAGATCGTCCGAAGATGAATCAGATTCCAGACGAACTCCCGACAGATCTTCAAAGGTACGGCCTCCTCCTTTGGCTCCAAAATAGCTCAAGTGCCTCCTCTTCCAAATGAGGAGGCTACTACCTGTTTTAAGACGAAAAAACAAAGTACACGACTTGTAATTCCAAGTACACGACTTGTACTCTCCTTCATTTAACTGTTCATTTGGAAGCACCGACACTGTTCACCTACCGACAAGAGTACAAGACATGTACTCCCGAGTACACGGCGTGTACTTCCACCCAGCTGGCGGCGACTCCACCGCATTACTTTTTAACCTGCCGACTGACTACACGGCGTGTAAAGGACCACTACACGGCGTGTAGTCGGTTCCTACAAGCTTCATCGCCGACATGGCTACACTCCTTGTGTACTTATCCCAACACGGCCAAAGGTACACAGCGTGTGGATAAATTACACGGCGTGTAGTTCCAAAATTTAGGATTTTTCCCCATTTTCCATATTTTCTCATAATCACTTAAGGAAAAAGAAAAAGGAAGAAGCCCGTACCTCAAAAAGAAGAACCGGGTTCTTACAAACTTCCCCCTTATATCAATTCTTCCCTGAATTGCCCTTCCAAGGGTGGCAAAGATAAAGCTCAGAACAACTCTAGCCACTGAGCACGTACGTCGGTCTCCTGCTCCCAGATCTCGTCCTGCACTCGACCATGCTTCCATAGCACCCATACGAGAGGAACTGACCGGCCTCGAAGAACCTTCGTGCCCCTGTCAACGATACTGATCGGATGCTCCTCAAAGGACGCATCATGCTGAAGCTCAACCTCCTCAGGCTGAAAGGTGTGAGACGGGTCTAAATGGTAGCGACGCAACTGAGATACGTGGAAGACGTCGTGCATGGCTCGGTACCACTGCGATAACTGCAACTGATAGGCAACCAGCCCGACACTCTCCAAAATCTCAAATGGTCCCAAATACCTCGGCAAAAGCTTACCCTGTCTCATGATCCATTTGTGTCCCAGCCTCGGCGAAACATGCAAGAAAACCTGATCCCCAACCACAAACTCCAAAGGTCATCTACGACGATCAACATAAGACTTCTGATGAGACTGCGGAGTAGCCATCCGCTTCCGAATCAACTGGACCTGCTCATATGTCTCCTGCACGAGCTGTGGTCCCAGTAAAGCTGCCTCACCTGCCTCTAACCAGCACAAAGGTGATCGGCATGGCCTACCATATAAAGCCTCGTATGGTGCCATCTCAACAGTTGCCTAAAAACTATTGTTATAGGAAAAATCTACTAAGGGTATATGCTTCTCCCAAGATCCCCCAAAGTTTAGGACGCATGCGCACATCATGTCCTCTAGCACCTGTATCGTCCGCTCTGACTGGCCATCAGTCTGAGGGTGGTATACTGTGCTCAGAAGCACCTGTGTACCCAGCGTCCTCTAAAAACTCTGCCAGAAATGAGACGTAAAGTGGGCATCCCTATCTGAAATGATAGAGCGAGGGACCCCATGTAGACGTACGATCTCTCGGATATACAGCCTTCCGAGCTCGTTCACACCAAAGGTCTCCCTGATCGGCAAGAAGTGAGCTACCTTCATAATTATGTCCACAACAACCCATACAGCGTCATTGCCTCGAGGTGACCTTGGCAAACCCGTCACGAAATCCATCACGACATCATCCCATTTCCACTCCGGAATGGGAAACTGCTGTAATAGCCCAGCTGGTCTCTGATGCTCTGCCTTCACCTGCTGACAGGTGGAACACCTTGTAACAAAACCATCCATCTCTCTCTTCATACCCGGCCACCAGTACTGACGTCTCAAGTCTCGGTACATCTTGGTAACCCCGGGATGAAATGCCCAAGCTGTAGCATGAAACTACCGCATCAGCTCCTCGCGTATATCCCTTGGAACCCATACACGTCCATGGAAATGCAGAACCTCGTCATCGCCTATTGTCCAACTAGAAGGAGGGTCTTCACTTTCCATCGACTCCCGTAGAACTAGGCCTTCTGAATCTGATAGCTGCCTCATCCTCACTCTGTCCAGGAGGGTATAAGTCACAGCTAACGAGGAAAGATAAGTCTGCCCCTGACTGTCATGCACCTCCAGATGTATCTCAGAGAACAAAACCATAAGCTGCCACTCAGTACTGGCCTCTTGCACTGCCTGTATCTGAGTCTTCCTGCTCAGTGCATCAGCTACTGCATTACCTTTACCAGGTGTATAGGAAAGCTCAAAATCGAAGGATTGTAGGTACTCGACCCACCTTCTCTGCCTCAGATTCAGGTCACGCTGAGTAAAGATATACTTGAGGCTTTTGTGGTTGGTGAAAACCACAAAATGCTCTCCCAACAGGTAATGTCTCCAACAACGCAACACATGTACAACTATAGCCAACTCGAGATCGTGCGTCGGGTAATTCCTCTCATGTGGCCTCAACTGCCGAGACCCATACTCCACAACTCGGTCGCCCTGCATCAAAACGGATCCCAGCCCAATCCCTGACGCATCACAGTAAACTGTATAGCTCTTCCCCTACTTTGGGAGTATCAGGATCGGTGCTGATGTCATCCTTCACTTTAGGTCCTGAAAATCTGTCTCACAAGCTTCTGACCAAACGAACTTCACACCCTTCTTAGTCAAACCTGTCAATGGTGCTGCTAAGCAGGAGAAGTCCTGTATGAAGCGTCTGTAGTATCCAGCCAGCCCTAAGAAACTTTGTATCTCAAACACGTTCTTGGGATGCTCCCAAGAAACTACTACTCTCACCTTCTCTGGGTCCACTGCAACTCCTGCCTCTGAGATGATATGACCCAGGAAGTGAATCTGGTCCATCCGAAAGTGGAATTTCGAGAGCTTAGCATATAGGCGATGATCTCTCTGTGTACTCAATACGATCTCAAGATGGGTGTCATGGTCGTGTCGAGTGTGAGAGTACACCAAGATGTCGTCCACGAATACTACCACAAAGGAATAAAGATACGGATGGAACATACGATTCATCAGAGCCATGAAAACTACTGGCGCGTTCGTGAGTTCGAACGGAATAACCGTATACTCATATAGACCATACCTGCTCCTGAAAGCTGTGAGAGGTATATCAGATGGTCTAACGCGTAGCTGATGATATCCAGATCTCAAGTCAATCTTCAAGAACACTCGTGCTCCACGAAGTTGATCAAACAGATCATCTATCCTCAGCAAGGGGTATTGGTTCTTAACCGTCAACTGGTTCAGCTTCCGATAATCCACACAAAGCCTAAGGGTACCATCCCCCTTCTTCGCAAAGAGGACCAGAGAACCCCCAAGGAGAAGTACTGGGTCGGATAAAACCCTTTGCATGTATCTCCTCTAACTGCCTCTTGAGATCTTGCAACTCAGGCGTGGCCATCCTATAAGGAGGAATGGACACCGATGCTCCTCCTGGCACAAGCTCGATAGATAAATCCACCTCACGCACCGGAGGTAGACCTGAAAGGTCGTCTAGGAAGACATCCCTGAAATGATCGACAACTGGAGGAAAATCCGTCTAACAAGTCCCCTGGTCATCCAGATATAAACTCGCAATCTGGGCTGTGACTCCACCTCGTCCATGATGCTCTGGCCCAGCTCGACTCGCCTGAACATCCCACTCACCCTTGTATAGAAACTCCCCGCCCTCTGGTGATGTGAAACGCACCCTGCGATGATAGGAGTCTACAAAGGCTCGAAAGGGAACCAACTAGTCCATCCCGAGAATGACGTCATAGCTTGTCATCTCTAGGACATAGAGGTCCCAAAGGAAGTGACACCCACCAACCTCAAGGGGGAACTCCTTGCACTGATGCACACCAACCGTTCTAGTCATCAACGGAGTGTCTAGCGTCATGATATCAGAAGAAGAAGAAACACCGAGCCCAAGGCTCTCCACAACGGGTACAGATATGAAACTATGCATAGCACCCGTATCAAAAAGTATTGAAGACAAGACATAAGCTACTAGAATAGTACCTCTGACTGTCGAAGGTCCGGGATACTGCTCCTACTGGGTCTGTTGCACTGCATATGCCTGTCCAGTGTCGCGGCCCTGCGACACAGCCTGGCTACCCTGAGCTGTCCCGCACTGTTGCCTCTGAGATCCTGGTGTCTGGCTACCACGACCACGACCCCCATCTCTTCCTGCACGCCCTGACGTATTCCAGTTCCCCAACTGGTAAGAATCCACTGGTCCTGATCCCGCACGCGAAGTCTGCACAGAACCCCTCTCACTATCCACTGGTAGAAACGCCCTGCAAAAGCGCTGCAGATGACCCATCATGCCGCAAACTCGGTACTCCACTGGGTCTTGTGGACACTACGACCTCTTGTGCCCCTCTTTGCCACACTGGTAGCACCTGATCGGGCCACCCGAAGAAGCTACCAGGCTGGTACTGCCGCCCTGAGAGAAGTCCATCTGTCTCTTCCTCTTGCCAGCAGAAATTGTACCAACAACTGGTGCCGAACCGCCCTGGCCCACACCACTAGATTCTCCCAGGTTCCTCTCTGTAATCAACGCCTGGTTCAAAATCGCGTGTACAGTAGGTAACCTGAAAACATTCACTAGCGCTCAGATGTCATACCGAAGAACATCCTCAAAACGTCTGGCTCTCAGCATCTCATCACCCACCAACACGGGTGCAAAGCGCTGAATCTTCGTAAAACGAGCAGAATAATCCATCACCGACATAACGCCCTACTGCAGATTCATGAACTCTCGAGCTCTATCTTCTCTCAGCGTCTCGGGAAAGAAGAAGTCATAGAATACTATCTGAAAATCCTCCCACGCCATGTCCCTGTGATGCTCTGACTGGGTGGTAACATCCCACCACCTCTTGGAGGAATCACGCAGTATGTAAGTCGCAAGCTTGACCCTCCGCCCTAGAGGAGTCTCAAGATGCTCGAAAATAGTCTTCATCGATCCTATCCAAGACTCTGTATCCCGTGGTCTGCTATCCCCTGAAAACGTAGGCGGATTCTACTGCTGAAAGATACGCGTCAGCTCGACCATAGATGTGGCAGCCTGCGGTGCTCCCTGAAAGGTCTGCATGAACCGCAATAAGCCTTCACGGAACTACGCCTCCGCGCCCGTGTCCGGTATAACAACTGGTGCCGCATCTGGCTCTGCTGGTGGATCAACTAGTAGCCCATGACCCACTATCTCCAGAGTATAATCGTCGCCACTCTCTTGGTGAACAACTCGCGGTCGTCTAGGCGGCATGACTCTACAAGGTCAAAAGCACGCCTCATATTCAAGATTATTAAGACTGAAATGAAGGAACCATAAGGAACAAGAGGAAGAAAGAGGTTCAAAATTTGCAAAACAAGACTACACGACGTGTACTTAACTACACGGCGTGTACTTGACTTCCCTTCCCCTGCCCGGGTCCTTCCACACGGCTAAGCCACATGGCTTCCATTTCAACAAATCTACACGGAATGTATAATATCTACACGGCATGTATGGTGTTATTTTCCAACTGCCTGTGTCGTCTGTGACACAGACGACTACTCGGCTTTACTCTACACGGTGTGTTACACCCGTACACGGCGTGTACACCATCCCGTTTCCCAGCCACACGGCTAATCACCACATGGTCTATCCTCGGACAAGACTACACGGAGTGTCCCAAAGGTACATGGCGTGTTCTGGAAAAGGTGTCACCGGCCCGTGTTGTTAGTTACACGACTGAGTCCCCAGGTCACGCTACACGGCGTGTTCATATCTGACATGGCGTGTTCTGTCAAGGAGTTCACCGACCCGTGTTGTTATTTACACGACCGGACTCCGGGTCAACACTACACGGCGTGTACAAAACTACACGGCGTGGTTTACCCAAGGCCTTCCATACCCCGTGTCGCCACCCACATGATTTATGACACGGGAAGAGACTACACGGCGTGTACTCCGGGTACACGGCGTGTACTCAAAAAGTTCATTTTTCTTCCTGAACAGAAGAACACACACGGCGTGTATGAGGTCCTACACGGTGTGTAATCTGGGTTTCCAGACAGTATGTCTCAGAAACTTCTCCGGAACCCAGAAAATACCGAAAAACAACACCTATGTGTCAAATTCCGAACTGTGGGGGCCCATACACCCCATGAATCAAAGTTTGACATCTTATTTGTGTTATAACCAATAAATAGTCAATGATCCACCAAATACGGTCAATGGGGGACCATACTCCCCAAAGACCAAAGTTTGGCATCCATTCTATTAACAAGATCAAACAAAAATACCATATCACTAGGAAGGTATTTATCAAGCATCTATCACAACAGCATGCATTTCTAGCACAATAACTATCACAACAATATGCGAATTTCTAATGCACCTACATGGCATGGAAACTATGCATGGCATGTGATATCTAGCATGTTTCTATATGATGCATGAGATGGAATACCCTCATCTCATCGGGTTGCAACTAAAACCCACAGATAAAATATAAACAGCACAATCCAAGTGTGTCACCCAACAGTGAAAACATATCAACTGTAAAATTGCAAATCAAATAATGCAAAGTACGAGGTAGACTGGCTTTTCCCTGTACACGGGTTAGCTACGCCCGGGCACAACTTATTACCAACTACCGTTCTATCCTATCCCTGACTACGGCTCCAAATAGTAAGTCAAAGAAAAGAAACCCCTCTGATACCACTTTGTAACGTCCCGACCCTGGGTGCCACGCAACGGGTGCCCCGAGCCCGGTTAACCATGTTACCTCAAGTGCATTTCCCCAAATTCCAGAGGCTGCCGACTAATAATGAGGGCCCAAGTCTGATAGTGGGGAAACTATGCCCTCATTTGTCAAAGTGTAGCGCAGCGGAATACCAAGATAAACATACAACAACATCGGAAACAGTAAACACACACAACTGAAATAACTACAACACTGGTATAACCAGAAGTATATAAGTGATGATGCTACATGTTTCAAGTTCTAAGAAAACAACCAGAACATGTTACACATTGATACAGTACAGCAGAAAACAGAGTACAACAAAGCAAGCAAAACAGCTAGCAGCGGCATCACGAGCCTAGGATCGGTCCCATTCCCTTCTACTCCTCAGCAACAGTCAAGTACCTGTATAGGGACTCTTTCCCCTATCTACACCTGCAGCAACATAATCTGTTTGGGCCGAAATGCGTGACCCAAACAGGGTGTGATAAATATATCTCAGTAGGCACCCAGCAAAGGCCCGTGCTCAACTGTGTGTAAAACATGCAACAAATGTGCAGTAGTAAAATGTAATAACTAAGCAGTACTCAAAATTAACTAACTTAACAGTTAAATTTCCATTTTATTATTCATTTAATTCCTTTAATTTAGTAACATTTTTGTGCTCAACGACACCAAGCCCACAGGCTAACCAGAACCGTGCCCTCAGGCTAAAATAGTAACCATGCCCTCAGGCTTTCCCTCAGGCCATACAGAATCCAACCCGTAGGTATTTACCTCAGGCGTAACAGAAATTCTCTCCCTCAGGCATAGGAAGTGTCGCCCTCAGGCATAGAAGTCAAGCCCTCAGGCACGAAAGGTTTCCCTCAGGCGGAATAATGACAGCCCTCGGGCTAAAACAGTCACACCCTCAGGCTAATCACAACAACGCCCTCAGGCTAAACAGGTAGATGGGCCATGCCCAACATATCAAAATGCAGTAAACAAGCAATTCCTCTCAAGGAAATTCTACAGTTACTACATTTAAGGCATACCCTCGGGTATCTTGGCCAAACGGCTAAACAGAGGAACACACCCCTCGGGATGTTCCTGGATCCAAGCAATGATCCCAAACATCATTTTATTATCACCATTTAATCACCTATGCAATTCTTGGCATTAAATATAGAAATGACATCAACCACACGACACCCCAACATGGGTTCGTGGCACGAAAACGCACAAAAATGCACAACAGTTGGAAAATAAACACCAAGCCACCTACCTTGTACATCAACGAACGCTATACCCGAATGCCGACTCCAGAAACGCCCAAGAATGGCGTAGATCTGACAAAGAACAAAAACCATTCAAAAGTAAATAACTTACGCTGGGAGAAGAATTGGCAAGAATAGTACCAGGAAGAGGAAGGGCTTACCCGTGCGGTTCCAACGAGATCGTCCGAAGCCGAATCGGATTCCAGACGAACTCCCAGCGGATCTTCAAAGGTCCGACCTCCTCCTTTGGCTCCAAAACGGCTCAAGTGCCTCCTCTACCAAATGAGGAGGCTACTGCCTATTTTAAGCTGAAAAAACAAATTACAGGGCGTGTACTTCCAAGTACACGGAGTGTACTCTCCTTCATTTAACTGTTCATTTGGTGGCACCGACACTGTTCACCTGCCGACAAGAGTACACGACATGTACTCCCGAGTACATGGCGTGTACTGCCGCCCAGCTGGCGGTGACTCCACCGCCTTACTTTTTAACCTGCCGACTGACTACACGGCATGTAAAGGACCACTACACAGTGCGTAGTCAGTTCCTACACCCTTCGTCACCGGAATGGCTACACGCCCTGTGTACTTATCCCAACACGGCCAAAGGTACACATCGTGTGGATAAAGTACACGGCATGTAATTCCAAAATTTTGGATTTTTCCCCATTTTCCATATTTTCTCATAATCACTTAAGGAAAAGGAAAAAGGAAGAATCTCGTACCTCAAAAAGAAGAACCGGGTTCTTACATTATTAAATATTATCTATAAAACTACACATACATTTTATTTAATATAAATAATATATTTCAATAATTTCATCTGGGAACACCATTACTTGAAATTTCTTGTCATATAAAATATTAGACATTAAAATAATCTATAAAATATTAAAAAATAATACATGTAAATTCCAAGTCATTACATACAATAATAAGATGCCAAAATAATTTACCCAACAATTCATTCAATTTTAAAAAAATAGGATTGGTAGTAGAAGATATTATTTTAAACAAATCATGATTTATGACTCAGCTGATGGATATATTTCAAATAATGTATTAATAAAATTAATATATATAATAGTTTAAATAAATTCATAAGTAATTTAGAAAGTAGTTCACAAACAAAGGAATATATATGAAAAAAATTAACAAATGATGAACTTGTTCATCTTCTAATAGGTACAATAGTTCATGGTTATAAAATGCTCACACACTCATATAGTCATAATGAAAATGTGCACAAACATCCCTCTGAGAGTTTCCAAGGAGAAGTAACCAAATATCAAGGGGGATAAGACCTGTCAATAGGTTTATGTTTGTGTTTTAAAGAATCAATATATTTATAGAGTAATCCCATCCTATAGTTTTTTTTCAAAATAACTCACAAACTACCTAGGATGATAGGTTATCAATCAAAAAACACTAATGAGATATTTATTTCAAAATAGTTTAGAATACAATTTACCCATTTCACATTTCAGTATGTCAATTTATCATTAAAAATGAAAATAAGGTTTTAATGAATTCATGCATTTTTAAAGACAAATCCAATCCAATGTTTTGATCACATAATTTATCCAATTTTTTCACATATCAATTTCTAATAAATTTCAAAAATAAATTTTAAAAATTCCATGAAATTCAATTTACAAAAAAAACTCCCAATTCCATGTAAATTTGGGGGTTTTAACAAAATATCATGAAAAATCAAATTTAAATCCCCAATTCAACTTTAATTAGTTATTTTGAAAACTTAATTGAAATGAATTTATAAGAATCATGAAAATCAAGGTTAAATTAATTGGTCAAACTTATATTGAACCATATACCTCAACATAAAGATATCATATCACAACACCCGTAATGATAAAACAAATGAATAATTCTAGAAATAGAGATATAATAATCAAAACTAGATTCAATATATAAAATAAAGGAATTTAGATATCTCAAAAAATATTAATATCTAAAAATCCATAAGGAGTAGAGAGCAAGAGTCTATGAGTGACCTAGAAGAGAATATTCACAATCCTAGAGGAGATCGAATGTGATTGTCTGCACATAGATCCACCTATAAAGGAATTTTGAGGATACAAAATGGGTCCCTGAGATCCCTATAAAACTTGGAAAATGAGATATCCAGATTTTGGGTCAAGAGAGGGTCCAAAATAGGTTTTGAGATAAATTTCAACATTTTTTTGAATTAATTATAATGGATCAAAATGTTGTAAATATAATTTCCCTTGTGATTTACATTAATGTCCAATTATGTAGTATATTTATAAAAAACAAATGAAATTCCTAGGTTTTAATAATTTTATATCATATTTAAAATACCATTAAGCATCATTAACATTGATAATATAACCATTTTATAATAATCACATGATTTATATATATATAGTGTATTAAAAAAAATCTAATTGAAAGAAAAATAGAAGTTTTTTCCCTCAACAAATAGATCCATGACCTATGAATCTCATTTATCAGAGTGTCTAGGGGTGATATAAACTCTTGTATTTTCCCTTGAATAATCCTAAGCTAATAATCAAAGACATATATATGTACAAAATCATTTATTGGAGATGTTCAAGCTCATTGAGATCATAACTGAAACCATGTACGTTAAACCACACTAAGAAATTCTCACTGTCGCCACCATACCCTTAGGGCTTTTGATGGTGTATTTAAATGGATATTTATCAATTCCCAAGTATTATGATTATATAAATTATTTTTTATATAATAATTAATATATTATCATCCTATTATTGTTACATTATAAATGATTATTTGTTTTGATTCAAATTGTATTTTGGGTAATATTAAAAATCAATTGATAATTTATTTTGATGAATTAAGGGATTTTTTAAATTATTTTTTAAGAAAATATAATTATATAAAATTCATTAAATTTAAATTTTCATATAATTATTTTCATTTCAAATGTGGCATTATAAGGGTTCAAAAAAAATTATTATAAAAAACCCCATCATTTTATAATAAATGTTTATTTTATTTTAAAAGTGAGAATTAAAATATTTGAAAAATTATTTATATTAAATTAATATTATTTTTTGAATCATAATGTTAAAGTTTTCCAACTGTTAATTTTTCATAATTTTATGAGACATTCAAATTTCTTAGTAAAAAATTAAATTCCATATAAATATAAATTGTGTTTTATGACATTATAATGACCCAAAATTGATATATTGAATACTATAAAAGATAAGAATAAAAAATATATGTTATCTATTTTGAATAATGATATTTTATGTTTATTTGGTTAATTTTATATAGAATTTATGAATCATCCCAAACCACTAATATATTTTAATGTTTTAAAATAATTTCCTTAAGAGTATGAATACCTTAAGCATAAGAAATAATGTTATTTTATTAATTTAATATATTTGAATTATAAAATAATGAAAAACAATTAAAATTGGTAGAAACCATGGAATATCAATTTTAATTTTTTTGGTCTTGTTTATTTTATTATATATAGTTCAAAAACTATGTTTAAGGAACCATAAATAAATCCAAATTATTTTCATTAAAAAGAACCCAAGATCCCATTTGTATTCACTAAAAATTCTGGGATCATGTCTATACTCTACAACACCCCTCTTTATAGTCCTCCAATGGTTCCCACCATGCTATCAATCAGCCCCTCCCATGCATTTGGACTCACGCACTCAAGTAAGGGATCTTTTCATTTCTCTTATTTATTCTAGTATCTTCTTGACCTTATCTCTTTTATCATAATTTAAATATAATGGGATATGTTATTACATATCCACAATACTATAAAATTTATTTCCAAATTATTGGATACCCATTTCTCTCTCATCAACCCATTGTATGATTATTTTGGAAAAACTGTTATTATGCTAAAATTTTAACATGATTTTCCATGCCAAAAACATTGTGTAGTGAATACCGTACCCATATCCTATCAAGGGTATTCCACATTTTACACTTATATTTATTTGAATTGGGACTTAAATGTATTAATTTCAAAATACTTGATTTTGAAATGAATTATGATATGAATAAATCCATGTTGTATGTTCTATTACGTAGACTTAAGAATGAGAAAGAAATGAAAGTGACAGGTTCAACCATAATTATATAGTGATCCAATTAATTAGGTAATGTTTACTCTCATGATACTTCATGTTAGGATAGGGAGTGAAAGTGATTCTTTTATGGTACCTTTTTATTATTATTTTATGGAATTTATCCTTGACACAAGGTTATGTTTTAGTGTCTTAAGATGTTTCGACATTTACCATGTTATGGTTATCATGCTATATGATGCATTATTTTTTATATTCCATTTATTACCCATTGATATAAAAATTTTCTAAAATGTTTTAACTTATTCAATGATTATTCTCTTAATATGATTTATAGATCAACCCTTTCTTATGTATGTCCCTAGGTCATCTGGTGCAATTTTAAAATCCGTAGAATATTATGATCATGTTAAGGATCATTTCAATAAATTTTATGCATTTCCCAGTTTAAGTTGTTATGTAAGGTCCCTAATTACCAAATACACTAGTCTTATCAATATTAAAAATTTTATTAATGAAATATTATGTAATAAATCAAGTATAAATATGAAATAAATAACACGGTTGTTATAGTGGGTATCAATGAATTTTTTTTGTTATTATTGGTATTAGGATTAGAAAACTCTTGAAAACGTCATATGGATAAGACTAAGTATAAGAAAACATACCTAAATTTTGGTTAAAACTATTCATGACTCTAGAAACCTAAATGTTCCCACACATATTCTATATGCATATGGAGTCATTATTTTATTACAAGGGGATAAAATGAATATTCAAAGTCCCAAAAGTGATCTCTAAAATTATGAATAAATATCTCAGCACGTCATTAGTTGGAAAAAATTCATTATTTTATTTGGGAAAGGTTTTCCCTTTAACAAAAAGTGTAATATTATTAATTATTTAGGTATTAAATAAGGTTAATTCCCTTTCACCTATCTTGGTGTTCCCATTTTTTGGGGTAGAACTAAAACTATTTATTTTTCTTACATTGTAAACCAAATCATTAAGCAACTTTACTCTTATAAAGGTATGGTTGGAAAAATCTATCTAGTAAAATCCACAATCTTATTCCAAATGGTCTACCCTCTGATGGGGTAAAAATGTCCTACTGGTATCTTAATAAAATTAATGTTCTCATCAATTTTTTTGGACCCAAATCACCATTGAAAGAAAATTAGTGACTATTCCTTAGTCTACCTATTCCAAGCCTTTAGAGAAAGGTGGTCTGGGAATTAAAAGTCTCAAACTCTTTAATGATGCCTTAAAATCCATAAACGATTTTAATCTTATTCATAATTAATTTTCATCCATTTATTTTTCACAAATAGGATCCTTGACAAGTTGAAGAATGGTAATTTGAATTACATGAGATTTTTCATTTGGCCATCCATTAAGAAAGCCTTCTCCACTATCATAAATAAATATTAATGGATGGTTACCATAGAATCTTCCATGAATTTTTAGTTAGAAAACTAGACTGGTCCCACATTAATATCAATGGTTCCACACAATCATTTACCTGAGCACACCAATTTCAATATTATGGATGTTTTGAATTATGTTAGTTTCAATATTCCAGACAATGTTGAAAAACTCATTTATAACTATCCATATTCCATCATTAAGGAATTCCTAATATATGAACCTACTCATAATGGAATCCTTGACTCTAATAATTTTTATAACAATTATTTTCATGATTCTAATTGTGATTTCTATTATCATTTTTTTGATATGTCTTGGATTATACCTTCGAGACTTACTCTTATTTGTCATATTGATCACAACATAGATCCCATTAACATTTTTCATCAATCTTCTTGGATTCAGATTTTTTCTACATGTTGTCTCTGTAACCAACATTGGTAAGATTCTAACCATCTCTTTTTATCTTGTGATACTAGTTCGGCTAATTAGAACTATATTTTTGTTTTTTTTATCGATGGTTTCTTCTTGATTTTGTTATCTCTCAATTAAAATGTTGTTTGGATATAGAATATTCTCATAAAATAAAAAATCCTTTCCTCAATTCCATTGCTAAGCTTCATCCTGTGATCTGATATGATATAAATTTTTTTCTTTATAAAAATCACCCACTCTATCTAAATTCTAGTCGGATGTGGATCATCATTGATATACATGAATCTACTTCAATTCAAAAGGGGTATTATAACAACCCTATTAGGGATATTGGGATTTTACAACATCTTCAAGTTGAAGGAATATTTCAGTAAACTTGGAAAACCTTTGAAGTGTTTTGGAAATCCCCGCTTCTGGGTTGGATTACACTAAATGTTGATGGTGATTATAAGGGAAACCTAGGTCCCTCGGGCTATGAAACAATCTTTATAAACCACCTTGGGACGTATATCACATGCTTATTTGGTGGCTATGGAGTTTTCTCATCATTGGATGATGAAATGATGAGTGTGATCCATGAAAAATATTTTGAAAAGTCTCATGGTTAGACCCACATTTGGATTTGAATGAATTTTTTATACTATTGTTCATGATACTCTGAGTATTTTAAAACATCTAGAATGGCCACTTACAACTAGTTGGATGAACTATATTCACATTCTTATGGATATTAGCTACATCACCACTCACACCTTTTGAGATGCAAATAATGTTACAGACAATCTTACTTATAAGGGAGTAACTCATGACATTACCTGGCTAGATGTTCCCCCTGATGATTAATTTATTCTTTATGATAAACATTGTAGAAAAAATTCCATCTTTTATACTTATGTAACCCCTTTTTACATATATAATAATTTATTATTTGGTCCTTGAATAAGGAAAATGTTCTTTTAAAAAAATCATCCATATTTTTTCATTTTATTCTAGCCAATGGCTAGAAATAAAGGGAACCAAGTAAACAATCAGTGTAAAGAGAAATGTGATGACTGCCCCCAATGAGATGCTCAACATGATAGGAGAAAAAATCATGAACTTTATGATTATACTCTATCAGATGACTTAGGTTTTGTATATAATAATAGATCATGATTACTATAAAATCCCCTTAAGAGAGAAAACGTTGTGATTAAGCCCTTTGTACAATAAAGGCCTCCAAATTCCAATGGATATTCTCATCCCTTAATTTCAAAACAATGTATCAAATTCAGTGAAAAATTATTCTCAATCCTTTAATGTTACGAAAAAGAGATTGTTCTACTAACTGTTTATCATAAGTGTAACAGCCCGAGATTTTATGAAAAATATTCTTTTTAATTTTATTAATGTCTTTTGTTGTATGCTACACCAAAAGGAGCTTGCACAACACACATCTTTGACTTTCCTTGCATTACACGCAATCGCAACCTTCCTCGATAGCGTGTGTAGTACGCAATACTGAGTCTCACAAAACAATGATATGCTATTAAAATATTATTAAAACTAGCCGTTATGAATAGAAATAACCACTTTTTAAATTTTAGAAATTTTAGCTCTCAAAATGGACTTCATTTTTGGATTCGGAGTATCGAATTTAGCCTAAGGTGAAATTTTGGTACTTTTTGGATAACTTTCATATTCTGAAGAATAGTGAAAATTACTAAATTATAATTAAAAACAACTTTTTTAATCGAAATAATTAATAGTGATAAATTATTAATTTGAGTGGTTTTAAATTATATTTAGAATATATTTTTACAATTTAATACAATGTTGGTCATTGAATGTAATTTCACATTTAAACCAGACATAATCAAGTGTCAATCTTTTGATAGATATTGTTTCTTAAAAACACGCTATTTGTTTTAACAGTGGGATTTAATTATAAAATTAATTAATGCAACTTCTATGTTATGAATTTGGTAAAATAGACTTCATTTTTGAATTCAGAATATGAAATATAGCTTAGGATGAAATTTTGGCATTGTTCTGAAAACCATCAATTTTTGATGAATAGTGAAACTACTAAGTGGTAGTTAAAAAAACTGAATTTTTCATAAAACGTAATTTTACCGCTTCTGTGAATGGAATTTCAAAAATCCGAGAGACACGGTTGATGTCAGTAAGTAAAATGTGGTTCAATGAGATGAAAATAATTTTTGGTGAATAGTAACTTTTTACTTTTATTTACCACAGTTTAAAGTAAATAGGGTAATTAAGGGTAAGAATGATATTAATATTACCCTAACACATATCCTAATTCTATTGGACAAGTGTATCTCGACCAAAAAAAAACCTTAAGTGTAAAATATTATCATTTAGGCCCACTTGGATTAGATTAGGACATTTATTATTATTTAATTCAAAGAAGAGTTAAAAGAGTTAAAATCAAAGTATATTTACTAAAACATTTTTAATATAGGGTTGTACATAAGATAAATTCTATTTTAAATATTCATTAGAAATATAAAAAGATTTCCTACATGATGGTATTTTATTTGTAATTTTTAGACATCATATAATTTAATTTATTTATGACAAAAAGATGATGCAGTAATTATCTTATTAATGAAATATTGACATAATTGATATTATAAATACCAAAATAAATGTAATTTAAGACTTTTTATGAATTCCACTAATTTTCATGGTTACTATGATATATTAGTGTTGATTTAATCAACTTGGTTCGAACATATAATTCTGTTATGACTTTCACAAAAATCATATATCAAATAGTGTCAAAATTGACACAAAATAGTTTTTAAATCAAATATTATATTATTAATTGTTATTTTATTCCTAAAATCTAAGGTTCGTCCAAATGACTTAGATAAGGATATATGTATTAATAATATACAATTTGGGGTTCGTTTGGCATGTTATAGTATGTGTATTAACCATATAGTGAAAGAAAACAAAAAGACACAGTAAAAGTTAAAATTATTTAACTTAGAGTTAAATCTAATTGATAGGGTTAAAATAATACCCTAAACTTGTCTAAATCCTATTGGATGATATTATTTCGAGCCATCCCCACTTTATATTCGAAATAAGACCCTTTGGAACCATTATAAACCGATTTTGACTTTAATATAAAATAATATTTTGAGATATTCCTAAGGTGCCCCTCTCCTCCCTTATAAAAGGGCACCTCCTCCCCCTCCTCGTCACACCAATTTGAGCACTCAAGCTCGGCCAACCCCTGCCATTTTATCCTCTCCACTTCCCTAGAATAATCCTAGAGGTCCTGGTCTTCTTCAAGGACCAATCTTAGTTCCCTAAGTGGAGGATTCAAAGAGGCGTTCCAAAGAAGAGGTAATATCCATTACCGATCTTTTCAATTTCTTTCTTCTTCAAATTCTTCTTCTTTAGTTGTTTCATTATAAAGTAATAACATCAGTATTAATTAAATACTGATATGTTATTATAAAAATGAAACAACCCTAATTCACCTTCCATCCATCCTACGGAAAAATGAAATCACCGCGCGTGCGTACGTACGAAATACCGTCTCCACGCCGTGGTGTAATCTATTTTCCACCATCACCTTAAAAGGATGGGTATAATGGTGTAATGAGTAACTATTTATGATTATTATAATTTAATATTGATACTGAAATAATATATATATACTCAAATACAATTCCACGATCATAGGGACGATATCATCACTCGTGCGTACGTACGGAATACCGTCTCCACGATGTGATGCGACTTGTTCTACATGATCATCATTACATAGTAATTATATAAATGAATTGAATGAATAAATATGATATATGTTACACTAATACCATTCTGGATATAAGGTATCTATAACCTTAAAATAAGAATAAGAATTTATTCGGCAAAACACGCATAAGAACAAAAGGCAATAAGGACCCGAGTAACAAGTAACAATGAAATATTACTAACAAGAAGCTAAGAATATAACCATATATGATATCATATCAATATGTATAATTCTGGAATAAGTAAATAACATTATTTAAACCATTATACAGGAGCTTCGGACACGTACAAAGAAAATCGGACCTAAGGTAAGGGAATATCACAATCTCATTTTTATCCGAGATTGTTTATACTTTGGTATTTACTGGGGTGTATTTTATCATCCACATCCATGTTTCCTCAATATGTAATATTATTTCCATCCACCTACAATTGTTTAAATCCATTTTTACCCTTCGATGAGTTTTTAGTAATATGTATGAAAGGAATCTTTTGTCGTTTTTCGTACGAGGTACTTTTTGACTTTTCCGAAAAAAGTATGAAGAATGTTTTTTTTTAACTTACACGGCATGAATGGATTTTTAAAACATTATTTCCAAGAAGATTCCTTTACAAGTTTTAAAGTTTATTTTTAATCAACTTCTTTTAGTTTATAATTTTATGACATGTTAAGAAAAGAAAAGTGTTTTTGAAGAAGAAAGGATATTTTCCTCAAGAATGGAGTTCAACTGTTTTATCAAAATTATTTTCCATCTAAGATAATAAAGGGTTCTGTTTTTATCCCTATTATTAAATTGATTTGATTATTTTGTGAGGGAATTATTTTTATGAAGTCATTTACCTTATATGATTTGTTTTATGATGTCATGATGTTTCAAGAATCCCATTTTTGTTACATGTGTTATTCGATGATGTATGATTTATGATTTATGTGGCACACATAAGAAAGGATTCATTATAAGATGGGTGGGACCTATATATCCCTCCAATGCATTGGGTAAAGATTTATATCTCATGAGATAGACATGGCTAGAACGGTAGGTTATACCGGTTCAGTGAAACATGACTGCAACGAGGGTGACTCGGTTCAGAAAGGGACTCTGTCCACTAAGATAGTCTTGGCAATGAGTCATGACTAACAAGAAATGATTTTACATGATTATGTGTGCATGCCACAAAGTTTCAAGTTTCATGTTATGATTATGGGGATCTCATTTTCACTTCTATGATTTGTTCCATGTTAAGATATTATGATCTCTTTTGCAGGTTATGATTTTCAAAAATATATGATATGATTTTTATTTCCTTTATTTGCCCTTGCTGAGCATTTGAGCTCACCATTTTATGTTTTCTTTTCCCCAGGATATAAATAATGGTTTTAGGTAAAAAAGGGAAGATCTTTATGGGAGATATTGAAGATCTTTCACCATGATTAGAAGATTACGTTCCGAGTTTCCAAAGACACTAAACTATTACGATCCTTGTGTGTGTGTTTTTGTTATGTACCAAGTATTCCGCAAAAGTAATGTAATGTCCATGTACGTCAAGCTTCGGGTCTCTACAATAAGGATGGATAATATGACCACTGGTGGACGTTGATCATGAATATGAATCGAGAGGATTCAATTGAAGTGATTGGGTGGGATGAATTCTAGATAAAGATATTCTCTAAATATTTCCCTGAAACTCTCTGACATAAAATCTAATGGGATTTCATTTCACTTATAAAAAAAGATGAATAATATGTCTTGGTGTATGTGGAAAACCTCACAAGACATTCACAATATTCCAGTAGCTTTCCCATTACCCCAAAATACAAATTTGACCACTTTGTTGGTGGTCTATAACTTAGTCTACGAAAATCCCTGGTGATCCATGAATTTGATAAATATGAATTTTTTTCCAATGTGAACTCAAATTTGATATGAAGATTAGAGAACCACATGGATATCTGGGAGATAAGATGTGGAAAGTGGATTTTAATTCTAGTGGTCTGATGGGGAAATCTAGGAGTGCTAATTATGTTCCAAATACCACGTTTCAATGGTGTGGAGAGAAGCACACCAAAAATTTCCCAAGTGGGATAAAAAATGCTTTAGGTGTAGGAAGGAATGAAATTTAGCTAATGATTTATGAAAGGAGAAACTCAATAATGCGATGGAGGAAATTAATTCTCTGATCAACCCTCATTACATTATTCATTCAATAAACTACAAGAAACTATGTTATTTTTAAATCAATTCACTAAGACAAGTGTTTTTGGAGAAAACCAACAACCGATAAGGAAATAATGATGATATTTTCCCCTCACAACTACTATGGTGTATCCAAAAAACAATGTGGTGATATGCACACTAGTTACTCTTTAAATAATATATAATTCACTTTTTTCTAGTTCGATGCATTCCTTCATATCACACATGATTAGAATAACTATTCCAGCACCACTAAAAATCATAGTGGTAGAGCTATCAGTGAAAATGAAAAATGGTGAAATTACTGAATCATAAGAATATATCTCCCCCATATCAAATTTTTAGGGTTGAATATATGAGAAAAACTTTTAATTATTTCTTTGGTGGAATTTCATGAAATATTTTATATGGATTAGTATTCCTTATATAAATCCAATATAAATTACCATGAGAAATAATTCACTGTGCATATTGTGAATAGAATTCAGATTCTATAAAAGTTATAGCAAAATGATAAATCTTATTTAGCAACAAAATCACAATCATGGATATCATTACCCTATAAGAAGGTGTATCTAGATAAAATGACTGAGTATATATAACTAATAATCTTTAAATACATAGATATTGTGAGGGAATATGCTGATGTTTTCCCACAGAATTTTCTTGTCTTACTTCGATCCAAGAGGTTTAATAGTCAAACAAAATTATACCTAGAGAATTCCAATTATCCAAGACTAGAGATAGGATGGATATTGTGGAACCTGATGAGATGTAAGAACAACAACAGAAGAAATTAGATAAAGGGTTCATACACCCATGTGCTTCACCATGGGGTGTACCAGTCCACATCATCAAAAAGATAAATGGATCAATGAACCTTTGTATTGATTATCACACTCAAAAAAATATCATGATAATGAAAAGTTATCCTTTTATATGGATTTTTGACTTGTTAAATATTCTACGTGGAGAAAAATACTTCTCTAAGGTGGATCAACAGTCAAAATTTTATCAAGTTAGGGAGAAGAAGGAGGATACATTGAAGACTATTTTCATATAGGGTAAAGGAAATATGAGTTTATAGTAATGCCTTTCAGGTACAATAATGCTCTAGAATTCTTCACAGACATGATGAATATAGTTTTTAGATATTATATCAACAAAATTTTGGTAGTATTTATAGATGATATTTTAATATTATCAAAATATATGGAAGATCATGAGGATGTTCTAGGTACTGTGCTAAAGACCTTGTGAATGGGGAGTCTTTATGTAAAGTAAAAAAATTGTGTTTTCTAGTTGAAGTAATTAACATTATTAGGGAATATGATCACAAGTAACAAGATATCTACAAACACTTCAAAAATAGAAGAAATTCATTGATGGATGGAGCCAACATCTATGATTAATATCCATAGTTTCCTTGGGTTTTCTGGGTATTATCATCGATTTTTGAAAAATTTCTCATGATTGTCAACCCATATAACCAAGCTAACTTGGAAGAGAGTTATGTTTTATTTTAAATATTAATTTTAAGATATATTCAAGTAGAGGAAAATAAGGAATATCGCCAGACATGTTCTTACACTACCTAAAATTGGATAAATTTTCATAGTATTTATTGATTCTTTATGGAAGGGACTGGGATGTGTGGTAATGGTGAATGAAAATGTCCTATTTTATGCATCAAGATAGTTGAATGTTCATAAAAAAACTACCCAAAACATGATCTACAACTAGCTATAGTGAAATTCACTTTGAAAATATAGTGAAATTATTTCATTGGGGAAAAGTGTGAGATATATACATATCACAAAATCCCCAAACATATATTCATAGAGAAATAGATGAATATGTGCCAATGATGATGGTTAGATCTTATGAAGAGCTATGACTTCTCACTTCACTACCATCCCAGTAAAGAGAGTAAAGTGGAATATTCTCTAACTAGAAAGGATCCATAAATTCTATCATTGATGATAATTGATATGGATCCTAACTTCTTATATTTGAAAAGTATGGATATGGGAATATTAAAGGATGGAAGATCAAAAATACATTCACAAATTATTTCTCTACAATCCCTTTTGGAAAAGATAATGGATTCTCAGAAAAATGATGTATGATTTTAGAAGAATGTGGTAACAATAATAATGTCTAAATCCGAAGATTTAAAATTTAATGAAGAAAGTTTTGTGATATTCAGGTCAACACTATTTGTTTCATCCAATCCTGAGTAAAAAAAGGAATTGTTGGATAACTCACATAGATTAACCATATCCATCCATCAAGGTAGAAAAAATATATATCGATATCTCTGAGAACACTATTGGTGGGAAAATTTGAATAAGTAGACTAAAAATAATACAT
Source organism: Viscum album (assembly GCA_963277665.1). Taxonomy (NCBI): domain Eukaryota; kingdom Viridiplantae; phylum Streptophyta; class Magnoliopsida; order Santalales; family Viscaceae; genus Viscum; species Viscum album. The sequence continues at coordinate 1,325,901,580 of OY728147.1, forward strand.
CAAGATATCTTGTATGTCAGAAATGGAAAGAAGAAAGGAACAAATACAAGGTGATGATGCCACCACTACCCATACCTATATACAAATAGAAAAAAATACCATGTACTTTTTCATTGTTCTTCCAAAGACATCTTGAGAGGATAAGGCTATATAGGTTATGGTGGATCATCTTAAAAATACTGTATGATTAATTTTGATTCAAGAATAATTCCCACTAGATTAACTTGTGGTGATATACATCAGATAATTGGTAAGGCTGCATAGATCACCACAATCAATTATATTTGATCAAGATCCATGATTCACCTATATGTTACAAAAGAGTCTCTAACAAGCTCTGGATACAGAGTTGACATTCAACATAGACTATCACCCTCTAACTAATGGAAATTCTTAGTAGACTATCCAGACACTTGAAGACATTGTGAGAATGCTTAATTAAATTCAATAGGGGATGAGATCAACATCTTATTCTGGTTGAGTTCTCTTATAATAATAGTTTCTAAGAAATAATCATAATGGATCCCTACTAATCATGTTATGAGAAGATGTGTAAAACACCTATATGATGGGATAATGTTGGGAAACATACAATATTTGGTCCTAAAATGGTTATATAAATAGTGGAAAAGTGTAAGACCATTCAGTAAAACCATAATGATGTTTAGTGTTGATAGAATAGATATATTGACAATAACTGATGATACATAGAGATTGATATTTTTGACATGGTATTCATCCATATATCTCCATTGATGTAAGTGAATATATTTGGGAATAAAGGGAACCTTGGTTGAGGATACATTGGTACTTTTGATATCCTTGATCACATTGGCATGGTGGCCCATCAAATAACACTCCCACCTATCCTATCATAAGTACATGATTTATTCCATATATCCCTATTGATAATGTACATACCAAAAACCTCACATTTTCTAAATTTAGTGTTGGTACCAATAGAGAATGAAATTTCATATTAGTAGAATCCTATGAATATCATTGAATGTAGAGAAAAAGTTCTAGGAAATATGAAAATTTACCTATTCAAAGTACTATGGAGAAACTAATAGTTTTAAGAAGAGACATGGGAAGTAGATTAAGTGATGAAAAAAGTTACCCTCATCTATTTTACTATGGGAAATGAAAATTTTTATGGAAAATTTTCTAACAGGGGAATGATTGTAACAAATTGGAATATTATAAATAAAATTTCCATGGTGATTTAATGAAATGTATCATTATGTAATATAGTTATAGAAAAAATTTAATTCATTGGATTAATTATATTATATTAGATTTAAAATACTGTTAAGAATCATTATCATTGATAATATATATATTGAATAGTCATCACATGATAAGTATAATGATAGGGTTTTTACAAATACAATTGACATAGAAAAAGGAAGATTTAGCCTCATCAAGTAAGATCATAACCTATGAAGCCAATTTATCGGAGCATCCAAGGGAGATAGATTCTCTGGGATTTTCCCTTGATGAAGTCCAAGATGAGATCCAAGAACTACAGAATGGGAACAACCATTTATGGTAGAAGTTTATTCTTATAGGATCATGGCCCAAAACTTGTATGCTAAGCCACCCCATGAAAGTCTCAACAACACCCACCTTACTCTTAGAAAGTTTTCTGGTGTATTTAAAGGGATCTGTATAAAGAATCTAAAAATATTATTATGTATATTATTTTTTATAAAATAATGAATATATTTTCACCATATTATTATTACATTATAAATGTTTTTTTTGTAGAAATAGTTTTTTGGGTAATATTCAAATTGAGTTTAGAAATTTATTCGGAGTAATTAATTTATTTTAAAAATTAATAATATTTTAATAATATTTTATTAAGAATGAATTATTATTTAATATAAATAACCATATAATTTTTTTGAAGTAAAATGAGATTTTTATAAGTGTTAAAACAATTATTTTCAAAATACAAAATTTATTAATAAATATCAAAATATATAGAAAATTATTTACATATAATGATTCTCTAAATCATAACATTAATATTATACAATGATGAATTTTTCATAATTTTATGAGACCGTCAAATTTTTGGGTAAAAAATTAAATACTTTATAAATATACAGTATGTATCATGAAATCATAACAAGACAAAAGTGATGTAATTATACTATAAAAGGCATCAATAACAAAATATTTTTTTTCTATTTAAAATAATGATATGTTATGTTTATTTGGTTAATTTTATATATCATTTATGAATCCTCTAAAACCATTAATATATTTTTAAATCATAAAATTATTTCATTAAGATTATGTCTCAATCCCCTATATGTGATATCCCCACAGGAATTATTCATTACAATAGGGTTACCGAATATATAATTTTAAATCGTAAACCAATCAAAAAACTAAAATATAGGGTAGAATAGCTGTTTGAAGTCTGAGGTTGAACCCACAGAGATAGGTATGGATAAAATACTAGTTAAATAAAGTAAACCTAAAATAATTTATAAATAAATCTAAATTAAATGATTAAAATAAGTGATGATTAATGGTTTGGATTTTAATAAAATAGAAAAATGTTTTTGGCCATTGAAAATAAATATTCATGATTTTTTGGGTATAAAATAATGGGAAAGTAATAAAAGGTATCAGAACTGAGTTAGTTTAATCTAATGGGCATGGTAGACAAACCCAAAATCATAGACATCCCATTTTCACAATGGTTATGTTACATCGTGTATTCGTTGACATGGTAACTTAGAACCATATTTAAACAAAGAAAATAATATATCCAATGATCATGGTATGAATCTTTATCTAGTTAATTCTATGAAATTATCACTCCATAACCAATCATGAAATGGTCATGGAAGATAAATAAAATAAGAGATCTATAGAAATCATGGTTATGGAAAAATAAAAAAAACGAATTACATTAAAAAATAAAATGCATTATTACAATAAATTACCCATTATTAATATTTATTTTCACAAGGTCTACCACCTCATATATCTATAATGGGTTATGAAAATAAATATCCTATTTGATGTATCATAGATTAAATGGTTCTTGATTTTAGTGACGACAATTATTTGAATGAATAAAACGATTGGTGTGTTGGCGTCAATTTATAGATCTACCTGGTGCTCATTTAATAATGAAGGACATTAAGGATTGGTCCCAATGCTATCGTGGGGGGGGGGGTCTTATGTCACAAATTTTGTCAATAATCCATGTTACACTGAATTGGGAACTCAAATAATGTCTCCACAATTTACAAAATGTATAATTTGTTTTCAAGACATGCAATCTTTTAATTTATAAGAATTGTGAATTTTGGAATATCTCTTCCCAACCCTCATTTTGAAAAAACTTTAATCATGTGAATGGAATAAATGATGTGTAAATTTTTCATTTTTAAATAATATTTTGTTTCCTTCAAAAAAACAAAAAACAAAGCAAATCATTAAAAACATTCTAAGATTAATAACTAAAATTTAGAAATCAACTCACTAAAATACCATAAATATATTCATAAAAGATAGTTATCAATAATAAAGGGTAATAAATAATTATGATTTGAGCTTGGAATTATTAAATAATTAAAAAAATCCATTTTTTAGATACCATGAAAAAACCCATGGAAGGTTTTTGGTATTATTAGTTTTATTATATAGATTCCAAAACTTTATTTTGACAAATAATAAAGGAATCCCAAGTAATTTTTTACATAAAGCAACATAGGATCCAATTTATCTTCAATAAATATTATTGGATCATATCCATACTCTTAACTCCCCTCTCTAGTGAGCTCTTAAGGTTCCCCAAGATCTCAATAAGTTCCTCCCATGAATTTTTTGTCACACACTCAGGTAAGGTATCTTTTACATTCTCCTAATTATTCAAGTATCATCAATACCTTATGTATTTTATCTTTATATACTGATGATGAGATATTTTATTCTATACACCTCGTGCTATATAATTGATTTCCAAAATTTGAGAGAAATCTTTCTCATGAAGCAACCATTTGAAAACAATTTAGGTGACGTTATCATTGTGCTAAAATTTTATCACGCTTTTCCATGATAAAACAATTCTGTAGTGAATACCATACCAATTTATGATAAAGTTTATTCAAATTTATAGACATATACTTCTTAAAATTAGGAATTAAATGTATTTATTTCACACTACATTATCATGCAAAAAATTATGATGATTAATGAATCCATGTTGTATGATCTATGTGAGACATAATCATGGGAATAAAATGAAAGTGATAGCTGCACACAAAATTATTTAGCACTCTAATGATTTTTTTAATGGTTAGTCTCATGGGCCACTGTGTATATATATTTATTTTAACTTATTCATTTGGGTGAAGTTTTCCATTATGATGTCTAGGATTTTATCCTTGACACATGTTTATGATGCAATGTTTTAAGATATTTCCACATTTCTCAGGTTATTATTAGAATGATATATCATGAATTATTATTCTTGTTTCATTTATTCCCCATTTATATGCCTTTTTTATATCTTATTTTACCTCATTCCATGCTTATTCCCTTAATTAGAGATATAGCTAACCCATTTCTTATGTATGTCACTGGGTTATCCCGTGCAGTTTTAAAATCTATGGAATATTTTGACCATGTTAACGATGTTTTCAATAATGCTATTGTATTTACTATTTTGAGTTGTTATGTAATGTAACTAATTCACAAAGATAGTAAAATTATTGTTATTTTGGGGTTTATTTAGTCCAATATTATTTAATAAATCATTTAAAAATGTGAAATAAATATTCAGATTTTTATATAAATTATATTATCTGTACAGTTATCTAGGAAGGGATGTAAGGTTTTTAAAACCATGCACACTAATTATCCACACCTTTATTGGGTTTTATGGATTCTTCTAGGTAGTCTCATAGTTTTAAAAATTTTCTTCAAACCATGAAAAGCCTCACTACTTGGGTTATCATGGGTTTCACTTATAGGGAACATTGTTTGGAAAAAATGTTCGCTAACCATGCATAACCCAACAGCCTTCCCAAATTTTCAATATATATCCTGAAGAACCCATAGTCAAGAACCAAAGACATAGTGATACAAAGTGGTTTCGATGAGTACTTGAAAAAAATAATGGGATGATACAACCTCCCCACCACAAAATCATTTTGTCCCTAGAAAGTATTTCATGAAGTATCCATGTCAAAAATTTGAGGCCACTGCTCTGTCATCAATTTATATCTCTCCCATGTCTCAATAGTATCCAAATCTAGCTACCACATCACTCAAAAAAATGTTGTAATACTCCCATGAATTACCTTAGTTTCAAAATTTACTATCCTAACTAGATGCTCAGTGATGGATAAATAAGGCTCAACATCAAGATCACTCATGCACAGTACATGAGATAAGTCTGAAGGATACTTTCATAAGTGGGATACATTGATCACATTATTTATCAATGAAAACTTTTTTAGAAGTGAAAAATTTTCTGAAACATTACCCAAAATTTCATTAACCTCAAAATATCCCAAAATATTAGGATAAAGACTCCGTTTCCTCCCATTCTGTCGATGACCCAAATAAGAAGACAACTTTCAAGAACACCTGATCAACGATAAAAAATTTCAATGGTCTATGATGACGATCAACATAGGATTTTAATGGTAACTATCTTACCAACATTATAATATTAATAAATTTATTATTATATGTTGTATCTTGAAAAATTATTGTTCCAACCAAATATATTTCACTGATCTATAAACAAAAAATAGAGATTTACACGGTTGACCATACAAGGCTACAAAATAATCCATTCTGATCACAGACTGGTAACTATTATTGTATGAAAAATCATCTTTCCCCAAATGGTAATAACAAGATCCAAAAAATCATGAACATAGGAATGAATATTATTCTAATGAATATGTACATCCCTTTCACTCTGGCCATCCAACTATGGATAGTATGCTGCACTCAAATGAACTAGAGATCCTAGTGCATTTCGAAGGCCTCTCAATAAAAGGGAAGTAAAACAGGGATCTCAATTATATAAAATAGTGAATGGATCACCTTAAAAAAATATCTTTTATAAAGTGATTTCCCAACTTCAAAACTAGGGTTATATGATGAATGATTATAAATTGATCCTATTTGGTTTGCATATCCTTCATGACCCATATTTAATTCTTCTTTTTCTAGGTTTGTGGAAACCCAACCAAAAAGTCCATAGAGATCTCCCCCCACATCCACATCAAGATATGATATGGTAGAAGAAAAACCAAAGTACTCTATGGCTCGACCATGACCTATTGGAATATATGACAATGATAGAATAAATATAAATATTATATCTCATATCAAGAAACTAGAATCGAAAATGTATTTTATAGAACATTATTTTGATTCATGGGTGGAAAACCTACTGGGAATTATGAAAATACACTATCAAATATTTCCTGAGTGAAAAAAGTACAAGCAAACAATTATAATATCATATAATTCTCCTCATGGAGAATAACTAGTCAGCAACAGTCTCCCCACCATAAAGAGATTCCCCATTTCTATGAAATTCATCATCAACATGTTGTTAATAAAGAATCAAATTGAGAAGAGGGGATGTCACACCCTGACCTTTTAAATTATTTTATTTTATTATTTCTTGGTTTTAGTTAGTCTCGTCAAGGTGTGGGTTGAGTGTATGTTTTTTTTGATATTTTATGATTTTGGTGGGTTTCGGATCAGTGTACGGGCACCACATGGTCGGTGGTAACCGTGTGGTCGGCCCAGATGCCCCTACGATGACCCATTACATAAAATAATAAAACTTTTTCAGAATGAAATAAATTTAATTTTTAAGATATACTAATAAGAAAATTGTTGTGTAGATAATATTTTTTTTAATAAAAATTATTAAAGATCTTATTATCATTAAAATGGTTATAAATATAATTATTATTTGGTTGTTATTAATTTTGTTATCATTTAATAGAAAATGAATAAAATTATGATGATGATGATGATGATGATGATTATTATTATTAAGAAAATTAATGAAATTATGATTAGATAATTTTTTAAAAATTATTATAAATATTGTCAGTATTTTTTTTTTATTATTGGTATTTAAATTTTTATAATTAATATCATTATTATTATACTTATTATTATTATTAACATCCTTTTTTATTATTATATGTTATTGTTATTAATTTTATTTTATTATGGGTTTTATTCATCCCCTTTTTTTATCAATCACACTCACACCACTATCCTCATAAACCCCCCACACACCCCATTCCCCTTCTCTCATGCCTCCCATTTATTTTTTTAATCTCATGATTTCCCTCTCCCCACTCATTTATCTTTCCACTATTAATTCATTTTTTTATTCTCTCTCCAATCACTCCCCCACTTTATTTTACCAATCACCCACTACCTCTCTCCACTCACCTCCCTGCTTTTATTTATTCCTCACACATCTCTTTACCCATTTATTTCTCTTCTTTTTTATTCCTCTATCCACTCAACTCTCTCCAATCACACCCCTCCTTTATTTACATATCACTCACCACTTTATCCCCATTAATTATTTCATTTTTTTTAATTTTTTATCTCTCACTTTCCCCCACTTTCCCCTTATCACATTACACTCATGCCATCTCTCCCCATATCCCCTCACATACACCCTCTCTCCCCGTAAATTCATTTAATTTCTTATCTATATCCCATACACCCCTTCTTCCCCCTGCCCTCACGCACCCCTCTTCCTCTTACCCCCTCTTCACACACGCCCTCCTCCCCTCTGGCACTTCTTCCGGTGACTGCTCTGTAGGATCAATTATATAGATGAAAATGTATATTAGATGGAATAATACAAGAGGGGGGTGAATTATAGGTTTAAAACTTTGTGTTTTGAACACTTAAGAAATTAGTTTAAATGATCTTAAACTAATACAAATTCAAACACCCACAATTGTATTGAATATAAGGGTATGATGTAATGTTATATTATTAGAAAAGTAAAGTAATTGTATTCAAGATGAATACAATAATCAGAGTAAAACAAAAGTGAATGATTCTACCTTAAAGCGTATAGAATTAATTAATACAATATGTAATAGTATGAATGTAATTAAAACAATTACAAAAGTAAATGAGATAGAAAAGGAAACAAAACAATTTCCTCTCTAATACAATTAGCAGTGGAAATGTAAAAGTATTACAATTCTTTTGACCCAAAGAGAAGGGTTATCCTTTCACCTAGGATAAAAGGTCTGTCTCACCAACACCTTGGTAAGCCCTCGATACGATGATTGGTACGTCTGTCTGCCTATCCCCGGCAGCCCTCGATATGATGACTGGAACGTCTGTCTGCCTATCCCCAGCAGCCCTCGATACGATGAACGGAACATCTGTCTGCCTATCCCCAACAGCCCTCGATTTTGTAGGTAATCGACACCTCTGTCTTTCAATTACTTGAAAGACCTTGATACGATGATCAGACGCACAAAGCACAAAGCATGAGAGAAGTTACATCGTCTCTCTCTAGAACTTGATAGAAGCAAAGTATCATAGTTGTATCACGTCGTATATTTCTCCTCTCGGCTTCAAATGACCTCCTATTTATAGGCCCCAGGTTCCAACAGTCACATTTCCTTCAATGGTCATATTTCTCCAAAAAAACCGAAGGGACTTGGACACCTGGTATTATAACGGTCATATTGAAACAGAAAGCATGAAATTTTTTTGATTAGTTTGTAACTAACTCAACGAAATCGTATTGGTTAAAACAAAATATATGAAGATGATAAACAAGAGTATGATTAATATGAAACATGTGTTTTTAACTAAGTACCAAAACAAGCCTGTAATGAAGAGTATGAGTATTATAAGTATTATTGTGTAATGTATTGTGATGATAAAAAGTTAAATACAAAAGTGAGTACAAATGACAGAGTCAGTACGATACGATTGACAGAGAGCAGAAAATATAATCTGTATGATCAATAGTCAGTATGATCAGCATGATCAGTATGATCAGTATGGTTAGTACGATCAGCATGGTCAGTACGATCAGCATGGTCAGTACGATCAGCATGGTCAGTACGATCAGTATGGTCAGTACGATCAGCATGGTCAGTACGATCAGCATGGTACGATATGATAAACATGATAAAGAACATTTGTGATTTCCAAAACAGGATATAAAAGTCAAAAGAGGACTTTTGACTCAACAATCTCCCCCTTTTTGGAAAGCACAAAACACAAAATAAAAATTAAAAGAAATACTTATCTCCCCTTGAGTTATTGGAAACTCTTCTGAAATAAGAAATTGAATACAACTAACTCCCCATTAGGTATATACTTCCATAAGGATTGTATTCGTATATTTTCCTTGATTTAGAAGTGTTTGTTCAAAACATTATCTCTTTGTAAAACATTCTCCCCCTATGTAAAATATTTTTCCCCTTTGTGATTTTCAAAAAGAAGGGGTATTCTTGAAATGCCTGAAAGAGTTAGAAAAGAAATACAAGGCAATGGATATGGTGACATAAATTTCATTATGATAACAACAAGGCCAAACTTGAAAACAAATACAATTCACTTGTTTTCTCTTTCCTTATCCTTTTTAATCAACTCATGAAGAACCCCATTCATCTTTTTTATTTCTTTTTTGTCTTCAGAAATAGCATCACCCTGAGATCTGAGAAGGGCTTGTTGATCGACAAAGAGTTGATCCTGATTTTTGATTGTTTCTTCTTGAACACTGATAACTTCTTCAAGAGTACCAATTCTATCCTAAAAAATCTTGTTATCTTTGGATAACACAGAGTTTTGTTTCTTCAACAGAACCATTTCATCTTTGAAATATGAAACTTTCGAAAAATCGGACTGAAAATAATTAATTCATTCTTGCAATTCTTTTACTGAAGAAACATCGAATCCATGAGTTACCTGATTCATTATTTCAACAGTTTCTTTGTCAAGTTTATTGAAAGCAATTGTAAGCTCATTTGAAAACCTTCTTATATATTCAATTTCTATATCATGGTCATTGACTGAGCTCTCTATTTTTAGGACCACTTGGTCATCTTGTTGCAAGCCTTATTATGAGTAGCAGAACTCTCTAAGAGAACTTTCAAATCAGCTTCAACTGACAGAACTTTCTTTCTCAATTATTTTATAGATCCAAACTTCTTCTTTTGATTGTCAGTAATGAAATAAATTTTCCCTTCCAGCCTGGGAAGGTATGGGATAGTCTTCTCAACCCTTCTTAAAACATGAACAATGTAATCACTCTTCTTGATAGAGACTGTGTGTTCTGAATTAGTATCCTCATCGTACGAAGCCAGTTCATTTGATCGTCTTGAGTCTACAACGAGATGATTTCCTTTAGCCTTTTCTTTCTCCTTTCTTTCATCTTCTATTTTGTCAGTAATGACAATAACTTTTTCAGTATGAGAAGATTGACCACCTTACTTTACTTGAGAAGAAATTCTATCCAGAGTTTCAGATGTTTGAAAAGGTTCTTGACCGGCATGAGGGGTTTGTTGAATACCTTCACTTTGCTTTTGAACTGATTCCTCTCTACTCTTATTCGAGCTCTGAAGAAATTCTAAAAGAAAATCTTCTTCTTCTTCAACTTCTTGTATCTCTTCCAACATTTGTTTTCCTTTTTCTTTCTCAGGAAGACTCTGTACGATGGGCTCTTGATGCACTTAATATGTTAGTTGATCACTTGCATCCTCAACCATTTTCAAGACTTTAGATATATCAAAGTCTTGATCTTTTATTTTCAAAACGGTCTTCTTTTTCTTTTCAGCTTTAAGGGTTTCCTCTACCCTTATTCTATATACAAAAGCTTCTGCTGGGTCAAGTCCAAAATTTGGATCACCTTCCTTTCTTTGTTCCCTATCCTTTCTCCATTTAGCTACAACCTACTTAATTTACTTTGGCTTCTTCTTTGGCTTTGAGCTGGTTTGTGGATCGGACTTTTGAGTAATACCAACAATTGATTGTCTTTTATTGGCATAGGTGCCAATTGATTCTGAACCGATTCATCTTATACATCCTTAACAAAAAGTTTTGAGTTCCTATCAAAACAAATATTTAACTTTTTCATTGTACTCTTACTAATCCAGGATGGCTTCAGATCTATCATCTTTCCTTTCAAAGGAATGTTGCAAAACTTCATACTCTCGAGAATGAACTTTTTAAGGATAACTGGATACATAATCAAATGAGATTTGATTGCACCTGACATTACATTCTTAATTGTTTCAGAAATGTATCCCATTAGATTTACTTTTCTCATGTTGACAAGATAGTCAAGCATGAAAATGTTAGAAACTTTCAGAGTTTCTCTATCCCCCTTTCTTGGGATATAAAAACCTTGCATCCAAAGGGTAACAAAATTGTTGTCCGGAGAAAGATGAGCCACTTTCCTCTTCTCTTCATTTACAACAAACAAAGAATTCTTGGAACATTATCTATTAAACGTACCAACCTCCTCTGGTAGTTTATGAGATGGATAGAAAGAATCACCATCTACCGGGACATTCAGAAAATGAGCCGCTTATTTCCCAGACATAGACAACTTTCTATCATACACAGGAAAATTGATAGTCATGTCTTTTTCGAATGATATAGTTTTATAGAACTAACTAACTTCATCAAATAGAATTGGATCTTGAGAAACATGTCTTTCAACACACAAATGCTCCCATCCTTGAAACAAAACAATCCTTTTGATTGTAGAATCGTACGAATCATAGAAGTCACGAGAAACTATCCTTCCCTGAAAAGGTCTTTTTCTGAGAAAGACTTTGAAGACATATCGACAGGAGTATTGGCAGAAGACCGAGACATAGAGATACTACCGATGAAAGATCATATGATGACTTAAAAACAGTGAGGCAGAGCTTCAACAAAGATCCTGAAAAAAAAACGACGTGGGTTTGGGGAGGGGGGTATTTATAGGCGATATAGAGGTGACCGTTGATCTTCTAGGGTCAATATTAGAGGAAATAATATCAATGGTTAGGATTAAAACGAAAGAAAAAAATTAAAAAAAAGAAAGTACCTGCCGGAGAACGTAAGGTAATTGTTGGTTTTAGTAGAGTTCAAAAGAAAACACAATCATACGTTAAGAAAAATAATACTATCAATCATCATGCCGATGGGAAAGAAATTCATTACCATGAACTGACAAACTGATGGAAAACAAACTTGTTACCATGGACATGCTAGAGGAAAAGAAATTCATTACCATGATCGAACATGCCTATGGAAAAGAAATTCATTACCATGATCTGACAATACGATGGAAAAGAAATTCATTACCATGATCTGACGATACGATGGAAAAGAAATTCATTACCATGATCTGACGATACGATTGAAAATAAATTCATTACCATGATCAGACGATATGATGGAAAAGAAATTCATTACCATGATCTGAAGATATGATGGAAAAGAAATTCATTACCATGATCGGTCGATACGATGGAAAAGAAATTCATTACTATGATCGGTCGATACGATGGGAAGATAGGTCAATAATACAATAAAACTATCAAAATGATAAATAGACGAGTAAATGATATGATAAAACGGTCAATACGATAAACAGATAGGTAAATAATATGATAAAACAGTCAATACGATAAAACCGTTAATACGATAAACAGATAGAAAAAAAAACATACCATAAGACAAAAAGAAAATACAGTAAGAAATATTCTCCCCCTTTCTAAGAGGAGTTTCTTAATGTTAGGATAAATGTAAAACAAGATGTAGATAAGAATGATTATATTAATGTAATCATTCCTAGCTTCTGTTTTATAAACTCAAATCTATCGGAAGGTAATGGTTTTGTGAAAATGTTAGCAAGTTATTCTTGCATTCTGATGAATTGTAAAACAATATATCTTTTCTGTGTGTGATCCCTAAGAAAGTGATGCCTAACATCCATGTGTTTTGCACGAGAGTGATGTGATGGGTTCTTACTAAGAGCTATGGCACTAGTATTATCACAAAGAATTTGAGTTTTGGAAAAACTCAATCCATAGTTAGTGAGTGTGTGTTGCATCCACCACACTTGAGCACAACAACTTCCAGCTGCTACATATTCAGCTTCAGCAGTTGAAAGTGCTACCGAGTGTTGTTTCTTGCAGGACCAAGAAACCAGAGAATCTCCTAATAAATGACATGTTCCAGATGTACTTTTTCTATCCATTCTACAACTGAAAAAGTCAGCATCTGAAAAACTTTTTAAAACAAAATCATTTCCAGAAGAATAAAAGAGACCTAGATCCATAGTGCCTTTTAAATACCAAAATATTCTCTTTATGGCTTTTAAATGAGACTCTTTTGGATTAGATTGGTATCTCACACATAAGCATATAGAAAACATTAAGTCTGGTCGACTAGCTGTCAAGTATAGCAAACTTCCTATCATACCTGTAAAAATTGTTTGATCTACTGGTTTCCCAGTTTCATCAAGATCAAGTGTATTTGAGGTACCAATTAGAGTGATGATACTTTTAGTTTTTTTCATAACCATACTTTTTGAGTAAATCTATAATAAACTTATGTTGGGATATATATTTTCATTCTGGTTTTTGAGAAATTTGGAAACCTAAAAAGAATTTTAACTCACCCATCATACTCATTTCAAACTCAGATTTCATTAAATTAGCAAAAGAATCAGTTAAAGACTTCTGAGTCGATCCAAATATGATGTCATCAAAATATATTTGAACAATCAAAACATTTTTATTTTCCATTTTTATAAAAATAGTTGGATGTGCTGTACCTTTTGTATGATTGTTTTGTAAAAGAAATCCTGTAAGTCTGTCATACCATGCTCTCAGGGCTTGTTTAAGACCATATAGACCTTTGGTAAGTTTAAAAATATGATTAGGATATTTTGGGTCAAGAAAACTGAGAGGTTGTTCAACAAAAACTTCTTCTTGAACAAAACCATTTAGAAAAGCACATTTTACATCCATTTGAAAAAGGTTGAAATTAAAGTATGTTGCAAAGGCTAATAGAATACGAATAGATTCAAGTCTAGTTACAGTAGAATATGTTTCTTCATAGTCTATTCCTTCTTGTTGATTATAGACCTTAGCAACAAGTCTTTCTTTATTTCTTACAATGATTCCATTTTCATTGCATTTGTTTCTGAAAACCCATTTTACACCAATTACAGTTGTTTCTTTAGGTCTTTCAACTAAAGTCCAAACTTGATTCCTCTCAAATTCATTTAGTTCATATTGCATTGCTTTGATCCAATCTTCATCACCTGAGGCCTTACTTGGACTTTTAGGTTCAAATTGGGAAAGAAAAGCAAGATGTTCTATTTCATTTATTAAGGAATTTCTGGTCCTTACAGGTTGATTTACATCACCAATGATGTTATCACTGGGATGATTCCTAAGAAACAATTGATTTGGGTTTTTTAAAACCTGTTCATCAACATGTGGTAGAAATTATTCTGTGGTAAATGTTTCAGAAGTAACTTCTGGAACATTTTCCTTATCAGAAGGATTTTCTATCAAGGGTTGATAAACAATTTTTGAAAACACATCTGACGATGTAGGTTGGGATGGTTTGAAAACAAAAGGATCTGTTTCATCAAATTTTACATGTACTGTTTCTTCAATAGTACAAGTGTGTTTATTGAAAACTCTATAAGCCTTATAAGTTGTGGAGTAGGCTAGAAAGATTCCTTCATCAGATTTTGGTGTGAATTTGTGAAGATTATCTTTTGTATTCATAATGAATACTTTGCACCCAAAAACATTGACATATAAAACTTTAGGTTTTCGGCTAGTCCATAACTCATAAGGTGTTTTATTAAGAAATAATCTAGTTAAAACATGATTTATAGTATAACAAGCAGTACTAACAGCTTCAGCCTAGAAGTGCTTAGCAATTGAGTATTCACTCAACATGGTTCTAGTCATTTCCAGGAGAATACAATTCCTTCTTTCAACAACACCATTTTGTTGAGGAGTTCTTGGAGCTGAGAAATTGTGAGTAATACCTTTCTTACTACAAAAAGTTTCAAAATATGAATTTTGAAATTCACCACCATGATCACTATGAATAGTTATCAATGGTAGATTTTTCTCATTTTTAACTTGGGCTCTAAAAGTTTTGAAATAGGAAAGGGCTTCAGATTTCTTTTTTAGAAAATAGACCCATGTAAATCTAGTAAAGTCATCAACTACACAAAATACATAGTATTTTCCTCTAATTCTTCCAGTCTGTGAAGGACCAAAAAGATCCATATGCACTAGCTGTAATTCTTTAGAAGTTGAAACTTCATTAATTGATTTAAAGCTAGTTTTATGTTGCTTTCCAAATTGACAAGGATCACATACTTTTGAAGAATCATATCTAAGATCCGGTAGTCCCTTTATAGGTCTTTTATTTTATTGTTTACAAAGGTTTCTTAGATTGCAGTGTCCTAGTCTTCTATACCATAGCCATGAATGGTCTTCTATTTCACTTAAGAAGGGTAAATTTTGGCTCCTAAGGTATTATAAGTTAATAGTGTATACATTCTCTTGCCTATGGGCAGATAGAATGAACTCATCCTTGGAATTGTGAAATAGACACTTATCATTCATAAAATTTACAAGGTAACCTTCATCACATAATTGACTTATGCTGATGAGATTGTTCCTAAGACCTTTAACAAACAAAACATCTGAGATAAGAACTTTTCCAAGAAAAACAATATTACCTATACCAACAATATTTCCTTGAGCATTATCTCCGAAGGTAACTTTTCCACCTTTTGTTTCGATAACCTTTTCAAAAAGATCTTTGTTTCTGGTCATGTGTCGAGAGAAACCACTATCCATGTACCAAATATTCTTGTTGGTACACTTCTCATTTTCCTGAAAAAGAAACAATTAGTTCTTAGGAATCCAAACTTGTTTGGATCTAGAATAGTTAGATAACAGAATTTTAGGAATCCAAATTTGTTTTACAAAATGAGCTTTATGAAATTTTAATGATTGAGTTTTATTGAGAGTACACTCTCTTTTCCAGTGTCCACCACATTGACACTTAGAACAAAAAGAGGTTCTTTGTGGAACAAAATAGTTATTGGTAAAAACAGGTTTGGAATGAGTATAACCAAGTCTAGAATGATTAATCAGAGGCCGGATTTGGGAATACATTTTGTCAAAATTTTCCTTGCCACGATTAAAGTTTGACAAACATTTATTTAAAGATAAAATTTCTGTGTTTAGTTTTAAAATAATGTTTTTATCTTCCAAAACATTTGATTTTAAACTAGAGTTAGGCTCTAAAACATTTTTCTTTGAAATCACATTTTCTAGATCCTTAGAAAGTTTATCCTTATCAGATTTGACTTTCTCAAGGGTTTTTAAAATACTTTCTAAATCAGAAGTTTTCATATTAAGATCATTAGAAAGATCCGATACTTCTTTAGTTAAAACTGAAATTCTAGAGTTTGCTTTCTCAAGCTTCTTCTTGAGTTTAGAATTTTCATTTTTGATTAATTTAGAAAATCTAGATACTTATTCAAAAGAAGGTAATGTATCATCTTCTGATGATGAATATTCATCATTTGAATATTCATAATATCTATTATCAGTATAATTTGCATCTAAAGAGACATTTGTGATAGCTTTAGCATTGTGTACATTAGCCATGAGACAATGATCTTCAATTGGTAATCTGGCTATAAGTCCAATATTTCTTTATCCTGAGGACTCATAGTCTGAATTATTATCTGATGAATCACTACTACTTGCACTCCAAGTATCATTTTCCTTCAAGACATTCTTTGTCTTATAATACTTTTTCTTGTTTCTTTCATAATATCTTCCCTTTCTATCTTTTCTCTTAAGTAAAGGACAATCAGGCCTTATACGACCTACTTTCTTACATTCATAACAAGTTACCTCTAAATCCTTTTTGTCCTTCCTATCTTTCTTTTTAAATCTATATTGGAAGTATTTATTTCCCACAATCTTGTTCATCCTTCAAGCAAGATTGGCTAACTCATTATCTGAGTGATCATTATCACTTGATTCTGTTAAAACAACTTTATTAGATTTGGATCTTGTAATCCTTTCAAGCGTTTTAGCTTTAGATGTAAAGGCTACACTTCCATTCCCATTTTTCTTCTTGTTGAAATCAGCATCTCTTTTCATTCTTGTCTCGTGCTGTAAAAGAGTTCCAAAAAGTTCATCAAGAGTAATCTGGGAAACTTTTCTATTTTCATCAATATCAGTCCTTTTTGACTCCCATTCATTTGGAATTATATCTATAATATTATCTAATAGAGCTTAATCAATAAGGCCTTTTTATCCCATGGATTGTAAGATGTTGACACTTTTCATAAACCTTTATTGCACTTTACATACTGGCTCTCCATATGAAAAAAACCATGACACTCTGCTCGAAGCATTGCTCATCTTGTTTCTATAACCTTGGATGTTCCAAAATGAGTGACTTCTAATTTCTTCCAAATATAGTTGGCAGCTTCACATGAATATATCTGAATGTATATATTCCTGGTTATAGAACATAATAAAGTATTGTGTACCTTGTAATTCAGTTGATATTCTTGCTTCTCTTGATTAGTGAAAGTACTAAATTCTTTGTCCGGAATTTTGTAACCTCCAGTAAGCATTATAAAATTGTCTACACCAGTATTGATCACAAACGTCTTCATTCAGTCTCTCCAATACTCATACTCATTCCCATCAAAGATAGGTGGTCTAAAAGGATTTAGATTTTCAATTGACCCAATATTCATTCCTTCTATAAAAAAAAACTTTTCCACTCCACACGTTAGTGTAGTAAGTAGTTAAAATAGTAGTATGAAAGAGATAGAACAAGTAGACTCTTCTGATACCAATTGTAGGATCGATTATATAGATGTAAATGTATATTAGATGGAATAATACAAGAGGGGGGGGGGGGTGAATTGTAGGTTTAAAACTTTGTGTTTTAAACACTTAAGAAATTAGTTTAAATGATCTTAAACTAATACAAATTCAAACACCCACAATTGTATTGAATATAAGGGTATGATGTAATGTAATACTATTATAAAAGTAAAGTAATTGTATTCAAGATGAATACAATAATCAGAGTAAAACAAAAGTGAATGATTCTACCTTAAAGTTTATAGAATCAATTGATACAATATGTAATAGTATGAATGTAATTAAAAAAAGTACAAAAGTAAATGAGATAGAAAAGAAAAAAAAAATTTCCTATCTAATACAATTAGCAACAGAAATGTAAAAGTATTAAAATTCTTTTGACCCAAAGAGAAGGATTATCCTTTCACCTAGGATAAAAGGTCCGTCTCACCAACACCTTGGTAAGCCCTCGATACGATGATCAATACGTCTATCTGCCTATCCCCGACAGCCCTCGATACGATGACCGAAACATCTGTCTCCCTATCCCTGGAATCCCTCGATACGATGATCAGAATGTCTGTCTGCCTATCCCCAGCAGCCCTCGATTTTGTAGGTAATCGGCACCTCTGTCTTTCAATTACTTGAAAGCCCTCGATACGATGATCAGATGCACAAAGCACAAAGCATGAGATAAGTTACAACATCTCTCTCTAGAACTTGATATAAGCAAAGTATCACAGTTGTATCACGTCGTATATTTCTCCTCTCAGCTTCAAATAACCTCCTATTTATAGGCCTCAGGTTCCAACGGTCACATTTCCTTCAACGGTCATATTTCTCTAAAAAACCCAGAGGGACTTGGACACCTGGCATTATAACGGTCATATTGAAACAGAAAGAATGACATTGTTTTGATTAGTTTGTAGCTAACTCAACAACATTTTATTCGTTAAAACAAGATATATGAAGATGATAAATAAGAGTACGATTAATATGAAACATGTGTTTTTGACTAAGTACCAAAACAAGCATGTAATGAAGAGTATGAGTATTATAAGTATTATTGTGTAATGTATTGTGATGATACAAAGTGATATAAAAAAGTGAGTACAAATGACAGAGTCAGTATGATACGATTAACAGAGAGCATAAAATATATTCCGTACGATAAATAGTCAGTACAATCAGCATGATCAGTACGATCAGTATGGTCACTACGATCAACATGGTCAGTACGATCAGCATGGTTAGTACGATCAACATGGTCAGTACGATTAGTATGGTCAGTACGATCAGCATGGTCAGTACAATCAGCATGGTATGATATGATAAACATGATAAAGAACATTTGTGATTTCCAAAACAAGATATAAAAGTCAAAAGAGTACTTTTGACTCAACATGCTCGTCCTTCCAGTGGTTCCTTCTTGTAAGTCCTCTTCCCATATTCTCCTCTCTTAAATCAATTTCTAGGGTTTCTATGTGGGGTTTTTTGTTAGCCAAACCCAAAATGTTAGGTTTAATGTGTATCTTGGGTTTACATTAGATTTAGGGTGTGCGTTTTGATGGTGGTGCGTGGTTATTACTTCCATTGAAGTTTCATTCCAATCGCACAAGGTTTCGATAGGTGTTTCCAAGTTTTTCTATCTTAAAGTCTTTCCTTTGATGCATTCCATTTTAAATAAATTCATAAACTATTTTCACAACTCTATTACACCCTTTTTTAAATTATTATATCAATTTAGAATTTATTTGATTTGTTAAAAATAGTTTTTAAATGAGTTTTAGTGTAAATTTATTTGTTTTATGATACCTAGAAAACTTTTTTGAATTGTTTATGTTTATTTAAGAAGGAATTGGCCCCTTATTAAATGTATCACCATTATTACGTTGCAATGAAATTTTTTATTAATTAACTTGGCTAGGTTTTATTACGACTTAATTATTGGGTTAAAACACTTTTTTAAGGGTTTAAATGGATTCAATGTTTTTATTTGGAGTTCCTTTAAAATAATATTGGTATGTGGTGATTTTTTAGGGCAAGGAATTAAAATGTTTTCTTGGTGTGTGATTTATTTCAAAAGAGGATTTTAGGTGTGTAGGGTTTTATGTTGGTATAGCCTACTAAACGTGTTAAAATGTGTTGAAAATGGTTTAATGTTTTTTTGGATTTTTTTATGTTCTATAAATAAAGTAGGTGGCCAGTTATGGTTTTAAGGTAATTGGTATTTTCTTGGATGTTTCGTTTTCTAAATGGATTTTAGTTTTCAAATAAAGTTGGTCCCATTGAGTGTTTTATAAAAAGTATTTTAAATGTGGTTTTGTGAAGTGTTTATTTAAGTGTTTTGGAAATCATGGATTATAATGTGTTCTTTAAGGTTTTTCCATTCGGTTTGAGCCATTTTTTTTGGTGAGGATTGGAAAAGGGTAAGAGGATGTTTGATAATTGTGAAGTGTTTTAATGTGTGTTTAGAACTTAAGGTCATGTTTAGCATTGTAAATATAGGAGTGGTGTTTTCAAGATATTTGGAATAAATGTGTGTGCTAGGATGGAAACATTGAATGTTTTATGAAATGTTTTAAAGTTTCTATGTTATAGAAGCCCAGTTGGAGCCTTTTTTTAATGTGAAATAACTAAATATGTATATGGGGTACTCCTTTCTAGTGTAACCCTTAATGGGTGAATGTATAAGAAGCGTCTGTGTTTGGGGTAGGCAAGTGTGGTGAGATGAGTCACACATGTGAGGGCCTCATACTTACATAGTATTACTATAACAACCATGGGTTATTGGGCATCTTATAGATTATTGAGTGACGATTACTCACCATCCCCAATTAGACAGGTTGGTGCCCCTTGTTAGATATAGAGGCCAGATGGGATTTTCAGTTGATTTTGTTGTGAGGGTGATTAGTGGGTTATAGACTATGGGGATTCACCATACTCCGATAGGTGGTTCCGAACTGAGTGCGTCCAAGGGTTGTCTAAGGATGTTCAGAATCACCCATGGTTACATCTTGTTTTGCTTGCTTATTTTTCTATTACACTAGTTTATTTTCAGCTTGTATTTCTTGTTTATTTAATTCTACACTAGTTTATTTTCATCTTGTATTATTTAACTATCTCCCTTTTGCACATCCCTAATATTACTTGTTTGGTTTTATTTATAAAGTGGTAAACTATTTTTGAAATAATATATGGCGTGAGTTGGTTCTCATAGTAGGAAAGAGGTGTTATTTTGTTTAAACTAAAAAACTTTTTTTTATAATTGTATTTAAAAACATGTGTCATCTGAAAACTTTGGGTAATCAAACACTTGGATTACGTGGTTTACTATTGGTATCCCTACTAAGCATTTTTGTGCTCACACCTATCCTTTACCATTTCAGTTACTGGTTCAACTATTGTTCTGGATTTTTCATAGTGTTTTCTCATGTGGAAGCATTTTTGGGCTTGTGGTTGGAGGTGACCAATGGGTCACACATACATTGTTGTAGTGAGGTCTTGTTTCCAGTTTTGTTCTTTTTAGTGTTACTTTGTATTTGGATCAATTCTTTGTTTATTTAATATTAAGTTATCATTTTGCTGTGTGCTCTGTCTGTTCTAATTATTCATCTAGTCTTGGTTTTATCTCTTGGGCTTAAATCATTCCCTCATGTATACATTGATGCCTGACACTGGTTTCCAGCCCATGGAGATCTGGAATGCCCTTCGAGCCATGTCGCAAACTGACTCGGGTGACCGATTCAGGGTCGACCCGAGTTGGTTCATGACAAAATGGTATTAGAGGAAGCCTTTGTTATTTGGGGTGTTTGGTAGATAAATATTAGGCTATCGGGACTCGAGAGGTAGGTGCGGGAAGTCCGTCATGAACCCTTGCTCATTCCGAACCTTGAGTTTCCAAGGGTAGTTTAGGGTTTGAATCTTGTGTATTTGTTTTGGATTGTGGGATGAAAACAGAGGCAAGCCGGTGTCACGTCGTGACCTCACATGGATTAATGAAACATGTGGAGTCCAAGTTCAAGGTTTAAGTTCTTCCTAGTTATTGATGCTTATTTGGGGAGTGGATCACTACCATGTCACTGGGTTAAGTGTAACTACTAGTTCCTCATTTTGGTGGTTCTTTGTAATTTGTACTTCATTCGGTTCTGGTTTGTGAAAGAATTCTTTTGGAAATGAAAGTGGGTTTTTAAATGAAAATGTTTTCTTTAAAATTATTTTAAAATGTTAAATGGAGTTTTAATATTGGAAGTGTTTTATTAAATTCTTGGGTTTGATGAGGAAAGGATGTGACCCTTGGTACGCTTTATGGAAGATCACATGTGTATGGTGTGTACGGTAAGTGTGTGGGGGAAATTGTTTATGGATGATGTGGATTAAATTGGATGGACACACATGTGATGGTCCATATGATGCCTTGGGTGCGTTTTAATATATATAAAGGTTTTGGAATTTTTTTCCCTTGAGGAGTGGATTTTTGGCTTGTGAAAAGTGGTTTTGGAATTTGAAAAATGATAGTGGGATAAGACAGTTCTGAAATTTAAATGAAATGGTGATTTTGGAAAAGGGGGTTTTGGTTGTGTTTATATTTGATTGGCTTCTGGGATAGTTGTCTTGGGTTGGTGTGTTATTTTCGATTGTGTTTTGGATTGAGGCAAGTTTTGGTTTTGTGTTTCTTCTATTGTTCGGAGTATGCCTCCCAAAAAGGTCCCTAGTGTTGCTGATGATTCATGACCAGGTTTCGGTTCTTTTAAGTGTCACCACCCTTTGAGGCATTGGAGGCCTATTAGAGGTGGTGTAATGACTTGAGGGAGGTGGAGTGTGTCTTTGTGTGGTCGGTAACTCCCGAGGATATTAAGGTTTGTGCCATTTCATGTTTGTTTAAGGATTCTATTTGGGACCAGTAGAGGTTGGTTATCTTGTCGTCATTGGAGTTTGGGGAGTAGTTGGTGATAATTGGTTTTTGTTAAGGTTTTCTATTGGGTGAGGAGTACATGTAGGAGGAACCTTCCCAAAGAGGTTATGTTTTTTGATCCTAGAACCTAGTTTTCCAGAATGCCTTCCGGTGTGCCATAGATATGGCCGGTTCGGGCATTTCAAGACATCGGGCTACATCCCTCCTAAGTATTGTCATCATTGTGGTCATTCGAGTCACCAGGTGAAGTTCTATGGGAAGTGTCGTTTGAGGAGGGAGTTCTAATTAGGGGATTATAGTGTCTAACTGTGAGGCATAAGATGCTTCAGCCATCAGAGCCCCAACCTCTGGTCTCGGGGTGAAGCTCGCGCATAGTCAGCATGTCAGAGGCACGTGAGACCTTTTCTTGGTTCTTTATCTTTCATCTTGGAATAAAGACATTCAAGGTTCTCTTGTTCTTGTTATCCTATTATTTCAGGTTCATCTTTTTTGGGATTGGGTGATGAACATATCCTTTTCATGATTGTAGTAGTTTCATTCTTCTAAATGTGACCTCTATAATTGTTATTGTTTTATAAAAGTGGTTTTGGCTCTTGTGTGGGTTGGTCCTGGTTTTATTAGTGATTGTTTGTAGATGAGAGGTGCATAAGAGTTTTAGATCAGTTTGTGAAATTTTTAGTTCTGGTGGTGTTTTTATACAGAATTCCTTATTCTAGTGCCCCGGTATGTCGGGTGGCCATGTAGTGGTTTTTTGTTAAATCCTTAGCAGTCCTGTTCAACAAATGTAGAGAAATCGGTAAGTTAAGTTGGGAGTTTCCATGTCCCCCCGGGTGGTGTGTTTGAGTTCTAAATTCTTGTGTTAGGGGAATTCTTGTGGTGGGGAGAACCCTCTCATGTTCTCCCCTTGTTCGGTGCTATGGTTTTTCTTTGAGTCGGTTGGGTGTAACTTGTAGAGTGAATAGAGAGCTCAAGGCTCATATATATATATATATATTCCAATGGTTTTAGTCGGGAATTGACCTAATTTTTGGTTGTCTATTCGCTGGGAGACTTTCTGGGGGCAGAAAGTTTTATGGTGGGGAGAAATGTCACACCTCAACCTTTTAAATTATTTTATTTAATTATTACTGGATTTTAGTTAGTCTCGTCAAGGTGTGGCTTGAGTGCGTGTTAATGTTTTTTTGAGATTTGATGTTTTTGGTGGGCTTCGAATCGGTGTACGGGTACTACATGGTTAGCGGTAACCGTGCAGTCAGCCCAGATGCCCCTGCGATGACCCATTACTGAAAATAATAAAAAATTTTCAGAATGAAATAAATTTAATGTTTAAGATATAATAAAAAAAACATTGTTGTGTAGATAATTTTTTAATTATAATTGTTAATGATCTTATTATCATTAAAATGGTTATAAATATAATTATTATTTGAGTGTTATTAATTTTTTTATTATTTAAAAGAATATGAATAAAATTTGGACTATTTTTATTGTTATTATTATTATTATCATTAAGAAAAAAAATAGAGTTATGATTAAATAATTTTTTTTAAATTATTATAAATATTGTCATTAAAATTTTATTATTGTTATTTCTATTTAAATTGTTATAATTATTATCATTATTATAATAATAATAATTATTATTATTAACATCTTTTTTATTATTATTATATGTTATTAGTATTAATTTTATTTTTTATGGGTTTTAATCATCCCCTCTTTTTATCATTCACACTCACACCACTGTCCCCATAAACCCCCCACGCATACCCCATTCCCCTTCACTCATGCCTCCCCTTTATTTTTTTAATCTTATGCTCTCCCTATCTTCTCTAATTCCTATTTCCACCATTAATTCATTATTTTTTTATTCCCTCTCTCCAATCACTCCCCCTCTTTATCTTCCCAATCACCCACTACCTCTCTCCACTAACCTCCCCACTTTCATTTATTCCTCACGCATCTATTTCCCCATTTATTTCTCATCTTTTTTATTCCTCTCTCCACTCACCTCTCTCCAATCACACCCCCTCATTTCTTTACCTATCATGCACCACTTTATCCCCATTAATTATTTTATTTTATTTTTAAATTTTTTTATCTCTCACTTTCCCACACTTTCCCTTTATCCCATCACACTCACACTATCTCTCCCCATATCCCCTCACATATGCCCTCTCTCCCCATAAATTCATTTCATTTTTTATCTATCTCTCATGAACCCCTTCTTCCCCCTGCCCTCACGCACCCCTATTCCTCTTACCCTATCTTCACACATGCCCTCCTCCCCTCCGTCACTTCTTCTGGTGGTTTCTCGTCCTTCCAGCGGTTCCTTCCAGTACGTCTTCTTCCCATATTCTCCTCTCTTAACTCAATTTCTAGTGTTTCCATGTGGGGTTTTTTGTTGGACGAACCCAAAATGTTAGGTTTAATGTGTATCTCAGGTTTACATTGGATTTAGGGTGTGCGTTTTTTTTGGGGGCATCATTCTTACTCCCATTGGAGTTTCATTCCAATCGCATGAGGTTTCTGTAGGTGTTTCCAAGATTTTTTTCTTAAATTATTTCCTTTGATGTTTTCATTTTAAATAAATTTATAAACTAGTTTTGAAACCTATGACACTCTTGTTTAAATTATTATAGAAATTTGGAATTTATTTGATTTGTTAAAAATATATTTTAAATGAGTTTTAGTGTAAATTTCTTAGTTTTATGATACCTAGAAAACTTTTTTGAATTTCTTATGTTTATTTTAAAAGGAATTATTCCCTTATGAAATGTATCGCCATTATTATCTTGAAAATACATTGTTTATTAATGAACTTCGCTTGGTTGTGTTATGACTTAGTTATTGTGTTAAAACACTTCTGTAAGGGTTTAAATGGATTAAATGTTTCTATTTGGAGTTCCTTTAAAATAATGTGGGTAAGTGGTGATTTTTCGGGGCAAGAATTTAAAATATTTTCTTGGTGTGCGTTTTATTTCAAAATAGGATTTCAGGTGTGTATGGTTTGATGTTGGTATAGCCTACTAAATGTTTTAAAATGTGTTGAAAAGGGTTTGGATATTTTTTTGGATTGTTTTATGTTCAATAAATAAATTAGGTGGCTAGTTATGGTTTTAAGGTAATTGGTGTTTTCTTGTACGTTTAGTTTTCTAAATAGATTTTAGTTTTCAAATAAATTTTCTCCCCTTGAGTGGTTTATAAAGAGTATTTTAAATGTGGTTTTGTAAAGTGTTGATTTAAGTGTTTTGGAAATCATGGTTTATAATGTGTTCTTTAAGGTTTATCCATTCTCATTGAGACATTTTTTGTTGTGGGTCGGAAAAGTGTAAAAGCATGTTTGATAATTGTGAATTGTTTTAATGTGTGTTTAGAACTCAAGGGCATGTTTAGAATTGTAAATGTAAGAGTGGTGTTTTCAAGATATTTTGAATAAATGTGTGTGATCGGTTGGAGACATTAAATGTTTTTTGAAATTTTTTAAAGTTTATATGTTATAGCAGTCTGGTTGGATCCTTTTTTTAATGTGAAATAACTGAATATGTATATGGGGTGATCCTGTCTAGTGTAACTCTTTACGGGTGAATTTATAGGAAGCGTCCTTGTTTGGGGTAGGCAAGTGTCGTGATATGAGTCATGCGTGTGAGGGAATCCTACTTACACATTATTACTATAACCACCATGAGTTCCTGGGCATCTTATAGATTATCGAGTGATGGTTACTCACTAGCTCTGATTAGATAGGTTGGTTCCCCTGGTAGATAGAGAGGCTAGGTGGGATTTGCCACTGATTTTTTCATGAGGGTGATCAATGGGTTATAGACTATGGGGATTCACCATACGTCAATAGGTGGTTCCGAACCAAGTGCGTCTAGTGGTCATCTAGGGATGTTCAAGATCTCCCATGGATACAACTTATTTTCCTTGCTTATTTTTCTGTTACACTGGTTTATTTTCAGCTTGTATTGCTTGTTTATTTTATGCTACACTAGTTTACTTTCATCTTGTATTATTTACCTATTTCCCTTTTTCACAGCCCTGATATCTCTTGTTTGGTTTTATTTATAAAGTGGTAAATTATTTTTGAAATAATATATGGCATGAGTTGGTTCTTATTGTGGGAAAGAGGTGTTATTCTATTTAAATGGGAAGAACTTATTTTTATAACTGTATTTTCAAACTTGTGTAATCATAAAACTTTGGTTTAGAAAACACATTGATTCAATGGTTTACTATTGTAATCCCTAATGATCATTTTTGTGCTCACGCCTATCCTTTACCATTTCAGTTGTAGGTTCAGCTGTTGTTCAGGTTTTTTCTTAGTGGTTTCTCATGTGGGGGTTGTTTTGGGATTATGGTTGGAGGTTACCAATGGTTCACACGAAGATCATTGTAGCGGGGTATTGTTTCCAGTTTTGTTCTTTTTAGAGGTACTTTGTATCTAAATCAGTTCTTTGTTTATTTAAGATTAAGTTGTCATTTTGCTGTGTGCTCTGTCTGTTATATTTATTTATCTAGTCCCAGTTTTATCTCTTGGTCTTAAATCGTTCCCTCATGTATACTTTGATTCCGAAAACTGGTTGCCAGCCCGTGGGGATCAAGAATTCCCTTCGGGCTATGTCACAGACTAGCTCAGGTGACCGGTTCAGGGTCGACCCAGGTTAGTTCGTGATAGGGGAGGTCACCTGAACACTTGACATGATAGAATCGGTCCCTAATTCCATGAATTTCAAATGAAACTATGGAAAATGATCCATTTTGTTTCATTCTTTTGATGATTTTTTCATGTCCTATGTCAGAAGTGTCATGCTCAAAAATTTTGTAATGGCATTCCCTTTCCCCGAGTTATAGGTGATGTCAATGTTAAATGATTTTAGGTAATCCACCCAATACCTTTAGAGAAGATTAAAATATTTTTGTTAGAATATATAACTCAATATATTTTGGTTAGAATACATGATAAACACATCTTTAAAAAGGTAAGTCCACCAAATATTAAGTTAATGTATCAGGACTATAAGTTTCAGTTCATGGGTCAAGTAATTATTCTCATATGGAAAAATATGTTGAGATCCATAAAAAACTAAATGATTTCCCTATATAAAAAAAAGCATGAACCTGACTCTCATGAAAAACAGATGACCATATATCCATTCCTAGACTCTAGAAGAGTCAATAGTAATGTAAAGTTAGAAGATATTTTAGATCAATAAAATAACTTTTAAATTTATCATCCCAAGAAAACTACACTCCCTTCTAAGTTAGGGTTTTAATTATATACCATATTTAAGAAATCCATTATGAAATAAAAATAATATAATGATAAACCCAAGAAGCTCTAAATATTGAAATAATTCAATGGTTGTTCCTATGGCATAACATCTTTAACCATCTCACAATCAACTAGGATACCATGTGCTGACACCACATTCAATAAGATATTTAATTTTTGAAACTAGAAATCACACTGTGATATCTTGGAAAAAACTCATCAACTTCTCAACAATTCTAGAAGTTCTCTCAAATGACACACAAGATCCTCCAAGGACATAGAGTAAAAAAGGATTTCATTCAAATAGACCACCATGAATGTAACAAGATACTCAGGGAGGATCATGTTCATCATATTCATAAAGACCATAGGTGGTTTTGTTAGAACAAATGGTATGAAAAGGTATTCATAATGGAAATACCAACTCTGAAAAGTGTTTTTTGGACGTCATATTGTTTTATTATCAATTGGAGATAATCATATCACAGGTCAATATTTGAAAACCACATATCCCCTTTCAAATGAAAAAAATGGACCACTAATCCATGGAAACCAATATGTTCATTTACCATAACATGATTGATTTTATAGTAAACAATAAAAAGGTGAAGTGACCCATCATCTTTCTTGGTGAAGAGAATTGATGCCACCCAAGGTGACACACTCGGGCATATAAATCCTGTATCTAAACTATCATCCAACTAAGTATTCAATTTTTTCATTTTATCTAGTGTTATATGGTAATATGGAATAGAAATTGGTTGAGCACCATGCACTAAATAAATATAAAACTCTAACACCCTCTCCATTTAAAAAAATATAGAAATAAAAAAGAATTTTTTTTGGGAAAAATGAAGACAAATGGAGGGTGATCATTGCTCA
Organism: Viscum album; assembly: GCA_963277665.1. Taxonomy (NCBI): domain Eukaryota; kingdom Viridiplantae; phylum Streptophyta; class Magnoliopsida; order Santalales; family Viscaceae; genus Viscum; species Viscum album. The sequence goes on from OY728147.1 coordinate 1,325,930,597, forward strand.
AGGATTATCTAAATAGGTCAAAAGACAAAAATGATATCACATCCCCCAACTCTAGATAACATGGTCCGGTTCAACTTTACATGGGGTACCATTCTCCCTGAAAGACACGACACACTCCATCAGGTGTTGTAAAGGATACTTGTCGAAGTTATCAATCGAATTGAGCTTTATTAGAAATAATCCAATCCATCCCAAATATAATTTCAAGTGGATTCATGTTGAGAACCAGAAAATCTCTCCAAAAATAAATATTTGATGAAGAGAAAAAACAAGAAGGAAAAAATATACCCTGATCTCTCTTCATTCCAATGAGTGTATTAATATCAATCACATAAGAGAAGACATTAATAAGAAGTTTTATTAGATTCAAATTTTGGTTTGAAATGAAAATTTGAGATGAACTAGTGTTAAATATATTATTCAATAAATATGAAAAAAAGTGATACATCCTCTCAGAGTCACTGGACCTGTATCTTCATCCTATAGATACTCTTCTAATGTGTTAAGAATCCTCATTCCTAATGAATGTGTCTAGAACCTCTTATATCATAAATAAATTTATTACAATATAACAAATGTAGGTTCTAATAACCATGTTCCACTATATTGAGAATAAAAAACACAATATAACATCTTCAAGTGACCTGAGTGTCCACAAGAACCACATATATCGGTTACCTCAATATAAACCCATTATAGGTTCCTAGGCATCCCATACTTCTAAAAAATAAAATTTACTCCTCCATGAATTGTATTATGTCTAGGTAAACAATTATTTCATGAACCAACATGAAAATATTCACTCTTCCACTTCCCTTTAACATGATTTATAGAACTACCACTGGGAGAAAAAGGAAATCCCATCAACCTGGAACAGTCGGCTAGGTCTTTCTCAACCATCAATGCTCTATCCAACAAGTTAGAATAATAAGTAAGTTCAATAAGAAAACTATATAAAAATTATTACATCTATGTCCCATCTAAAACCACGAATCCTTCATCTTCTCATTAAATACAATATTAGGTGAAAACTGAATAATCTCAGAAAAGAGATTTGAATACCCAGTCATGATCTTATCAGCCTATTTGAGTTTGTTTAACTCAATGGTCTTGACTATCATTATAGACTATGAATATAACTTTTTTATGAAAATAAAATTAATGTATTTAAAATATAAACCCTCATGCTTTATCACCATTATGAATGTGTCCCACCATCTCCTTCTAGGTCCTTCTATCTTAAAGGTGGATCATTTAACCTTGATTTCATTAGGTTTCCCCCAATAACTAAAAAAATGACAAATAATACACAACCAATCCTTAGACTATTGAGGATCATTGGGTCCTTTGAATGTTGGCGACTTATAGTGAAGGAAATATTTTCCATGATTTCTGATATTACCCCTATGAGGTTCCATCGTTGGATCCCAAACAATAATATTTGTAGGTTTTCATCCTAGAGATTTGAAAACATGTAAAATAACCTCCACAAAATTGTAGTCCACAATAGTATTTTCTCATTGCATTTCATTAGTGTCATCCTACATGATTCTATTCACACATATTCTTTGGGCATGGTTTAATAAAAAAATCAGAAAAAATATAGATAGCATTAGAATATTTCTCAATATTATTGTTAAAGAAGAGAAACAATGAAAATTAATCCCATCACATAAGGATAAAAGATTCCAATTTCATCCTATCAAGATAAAATTGAGGTAAAATACAATAACTAATCCTTAATACATATTTCACAAACACCCCTAGTGACATAAGGCTCATTATGGTGAGATTTATCCAGATAGTCAATCTCAACTACCTCTTATGTACCATTAGTATAAAACAATTTCATACATACTTCAAGTAAAGACTGTAAATCTGACCTTAACACTAATTTTTCAGAAAATATCCTAGACACCCTAGTACCCTAATTCTCGATTTGACACTTATATGTCCTGATGGGAATTTCTGATCCCCATGGGTTGGAAAGTATCGCATAGAATCATATAATATTAATGCGGGAACAAATTTTCCACAAATAAATTGGAAGAAACAACACATAAAAATATGCTCAAAAGAAAAATCCACATGGAGAATAGTACTAGAATTCGAACAATTATAATAAGACCCAAAATTAAATCATCAATGTACAAAAAAATATATGATAAGAAACCCATTTACCAATGGACTCAATAGCTCTAATCCAAAATATAAATAGAAATAACTACCTATAAGTCATGGTATCCCTTTACTAGAACCTGATATGAGGAAATATACAAACACATGATAGAAAAGTTATGGTTTAAGCTAAAATACTAGTAGGGCCTCACCAAGTTTTCTATAATATGATTCCACAATAACTAAAATAATAATTGTTTAAATTTTTAATAAAATAGGCATGGATGTACAATATAATATTTAAAAAATATTATATTTACATTTCAATTGAAGGAAATATTACAAAAAATGGATTAACTAAATTTTTATATAAAACATCTATATAAATTTATAAGTAATTTATAAAATGGTTTACAAATAATAAAATATATAAAAGAGAATTATCAAATTAGAAACACATTTATATCCTAAGAGGTATGAAAGTTAAAGTTTACGGGATCTTCAAACACTCATATAGTGATACCATTAATGAGAACACACATCCCTCTGACACTAGACAAATAGGACAAACCAACATCCCACAGGGGATATAATTTTCTAGTAAGTTTATGTTAGATTGAAAATCCATCAATAATTTACTAGGAAAATCCAAACCTAGCATTTTTGTCTCAAATAACTCACTAACTACCATGGAATCCACATACCCAAAAAATAATTAATAATGGGAAAATTGTTTCTAACAATATATTATAAAATTAAAACATTTCCCGTTTCAATATACTAACTTCTCTTTTAAATATGAAATATGATTTTAATCAACTGATGACCTTTTCAATATAAAACCAATAAAATGTTTTTATAAAATCATTTTATCCATTTTTCAAAAATAAATATATCAAATAAATTTTATAGATAAATTTTACAATTTCTATCAAAATTATGTTTATAACCCAAAAATCATATTCAATGGAAATTTAGGGTTTCCCAAAATCTGATGAAAAAACAACATCAAATCCAAAATTTCTATTGAAATAGTATTTTAACAAATATAATTAGTGAAATTTAAAATAATCATTCAATTCAAAGGTAAATTAATTTTTAAATATTATACGGAACTCCTTTCCTCAACACAGATATCATGTATCATAATGCCCGAAACCCGTAAAACCAATAAATAATGTCGACAATAGAGATAAATGAATCAAAAATATATTCATGTTTTAAAAATAACTAATTTATATATATATCAACAACACCAATATATAAAATAATATATGGGATATCCTACAATTGACCATGATATACCATTAATAGAAGATTCACTTACCTAGAAGACATTGAATGTGATTCTCCATGCATCGATTCAATTTGAAATGTATTTGGAGGAGACAAAGGTTATCCTTGAGAGCCATCTAAATAATGGAAAACTAGATATCCCATGTTATGGTTTATAGGGAGTCTAAAATAGGGTTTTTATAATTTTAAGTAATTTCCTAGATTTAATTGTTCCTGTTCTCACAGTTAGATGGGTAGGGAAGCACATTTTTTCAAATCATGCTCCCTAACTGTGCTCCACTCTAAAGGGGTGAATAGAATATACTTGGTGGTTGCTTAGTTTTTCAAACCATGTTCCAACCATGATAACCTTAACATCCAAGGTTTGAAATTTTTTACTAGAAGGGTTCCATGTTTGGGAAAAATATTCACCAAACGTGCACATCACAAGACTCTTAAAAAAGCTTCAAATTTTCTTCCAAAGCACCCCTAAAAGATCTTAAAAAAACCATGTTCAGAAGAGGGCTTAGGGAGTACCTAAAAAAATTAATGATATGTTTTATAATTTATAGATAAAGGATTTATTAGGTATAAATATTGGACAATGATGTTTTCATAAACAAGAACCTGATAGATATGTTCCTATAACTATTTCAAACAATATTGAGTTTATTTTTTATAGCCTCTAAACATAGTAAAGAAGATATAATGGGAATTAAATGACTCAATATTCAAAAGTTAATTATCATGTATCTCCACATTATTTGAGAATGTTAGAAATAGGTTTAAGAAAAAAATATTTAAGAGTACTCTAATGAATACTATTTACTATAATTTAGTTGAATATTTAAATTATAATGAATTATTTGAGTATTAATGTAATATTTTTATTCTATTATTTCTTATATATTTTCTCTAGATGTATTACTATATAAAGTGGTTTAAGATAATTAATAATTAGAGATATCTAGTTCCATTAAATGATATTCTTGTGTGATCTTTAAACTATGAAAAATTGGAGATTTTTCTTAGCTGATGTATCAAACAGATGATTGTGTAATATAGAGTTTCATATGTTTAGAAATTAAAAGTGAATATCCAAAAATCAATGTTTCAAGTGGATGATTTTGTATGTAAAATTTTAATATTTCTTATACATCAGCTCAGAAGAAGATATTCATTATAGATGAGCAATACAGTGTCTCATGATATATTTTTTAGATTTATGGAGGAAAGTTTTATAACTCTTGATAACCAATATTATTGGTTCATGAGTGATTAATTAACACTATTATTTGGGTTATAGATGATTCCTTTATTGAACACTTTTTTATCAATGATTTATTTTAGTGGAAATTTTTTGTATTGGGAGATTTCAGCCACAACATGGATTTCGTTCCAAAATTGTGGTCAAACCATATAAAATCCATGTCCCATTAATTTATATTTCTTAATGCTACGAATGGGTGAGGTAGAGATACAATTCTATGAAAATCAACACTCTATTAGGATATAGATGTTTCTTTTCTAAGTGATGGTATTTTCAACAATTTCACCACCAATTCGACCACTTTTATGTCATGTTACATATCTATAAACTTTAAATATGTTAGTATACCTATATAGAACCATTTTTTATGTATATAGAAATTAAATTAAATTAATTTAATAGGAGTTCCAAAATTTCAATGAATTAAATATCATGGTCAAAAGAATATGTTGATATCTATTTTCATTCACATAGCCTAAGAAACATCCATTATATATCCACATAGAGAAACGATAACACTGATGATTTTTTTCAAATAAGTGAAATATGGAAGATGGTGATAAGGATGGAACTAAAATTATCATATCTCTTTTAGATAATGTTTTCATAATGGTGATGGGTATTTAACCTAATAAGGTGTATACTGATAAACATGAAATAATTTCTAAAGGAATTATTAAATTGAAGAATGAAAAACATCAAATATGTAGAAGAAAACTTATTTATTTGAAATTGGGTCAATTAGATCCCATTGAAATATATTTCATATATTTAAATTAAATAATCTTTAATATCATAAGTTTGTTAGAAATTTATTTATATTTAAGTATTGCTAAAAAATTGATCTTATTTTTTTATCATTTATTTAATTGAAAAACATATTATATAAATTACATTAAAACTATTTCTATTAGTGAGGTTCACAACTTACTCAGTACCTATTAAATGGGGAATGATTATGTATTGAAGGAAAAGGGGGAAGTCAAAATTTATTTTTATGTAATGAATAAACCAATGATTTTGGAATTATAATATTTTCCATACTTATTAAAGATTTAATCCCTAAATGATTTCCCTTGTGAAGGATATCACCTCAAAAAATTGGGAAATGTATAGAAAAATTAAAAGTGAAATTATCCTATAAATTTATTTAGGTGTGGTTAAATCATCCACTTTTACTAAGTCTTACTAATAAATTAAAATGTAATGTCATTGCAAATGGAATGAATGAAAATTCATATAAATAATATGTGGGGTGAAACATCTTAATATGTAAGAAAATATTTAGGGAGAAAAAATGATATTCCATGAAGAAGATGGATAAGAATGAATTTTAAAGAATATGTGAATTATTCAACCGAAATAAATTTCTTAGAATAAGATGGTCAAAAAAGCACTAATGTCTGGGATTATTTCAAGAAACATGGAGAAAATTATAGGAATAAAGGCAAGGTGATGAAACATTTATAGAAATATTTCAATGATATAAACTTCAAACATGTCTCAACATAAACACTGAACTCAATATTGAGGATATAATTCATAGTTATAAATATAGAATGGAATATTTCCTTAAATGTAAATATTATTATGTTGATGAAATTATATCTCAAATATTTTTACATGTTGTGTAAGAAAAAATGTTAAAATATAATAATGTGAAACATTTAATTAAGGAAGAAGGATTGGGTAAGAATAAGTCAAGAATTATCAAATAAGAAAAATAATTAAAAAGTATGAACATTGAATTTCATAATGTATAATAATTAGATCCAAAATAAATTAGAATATTTAGAGAAACCATATGAAAAAATATGATAACAAAAATATAATAGTCCAAAATATTTCAATACTATTTCATCTAACCATGTCGGTTCAATGATAAGAGACTATAATAAATGCATTAATAATTATAGTGAAAAAATTACTTCTATTAAAAATTAACCAAAGAACATGATTTCTCTTAGAAAAAAATATTCCAACAAAAACTAGGAAGGAAGAAAAAATTCCAATGAACCTCAATGAAAATATTTCAATCAACATTCGCATCACTATAGAAGACCATGAGTCATTGGGTATTTTTGGTATTGAAAAGTAGTTGGGTATAAAAAATATAATTGTTTGTATAAAATGTCATAATATTTTGGAAGGATTAATTAAAGGTGGAGTAGTATCAGAGGGTTAGAAATTATATGAATAGTCATAAAAAATTCCATATATTGAAAAATTATGTTAATAATTAATGTTCATATTTTAATCAATCTGAAAGAGAAAAATAGGTTTGAATGTATTGATGAGTTGTGTTGAAGGAGTGATCATTCTTGTCATATTTCAAGAGAATTAACTTTTAATTTAAATCAACATGTTCATATCTAATTGAATGAAATGAAACATTGTAAATAGAGGATTGGAAGATGTCATTATTATTTATGGTTGTGTTAAAATCATGATAATATGGGAATCCATAGATTTTATGTAGTGGGTTCTCTTCTCATATGCCAGGAGATGTAAAAATAATAAAAAAGTCAGCGAATTTGGTGAAAGATTTATTAAATTTGTGATTATTATTCTCTCAAAATCAATGGAATTATAATAACTAAAATTGAATAATGAGTATTGATGTCAAAAAATTATCAGTTTTTTGATGCACTTAGATGAAATTTACTAATTCGATACAAATTATTAATAATGGAAAATATGTTATTTCCAAAAGAGATCCAAGAATAATAATATTTAGAAAATATTTAATGATTATTATAAAGGGAGACTGAACTAGTGGTGATTTTATCCATGCTGGAGATTCATGCAATTCTAATTATTCATATTATAGAGATAAATATGAATTATGTCACCTGATACATGAATATCATGGTCATGGAAATTAGGGTAAAGTCTCATAGAAATATGTTGTTAAGGGTATTCCATATTTTAATTAAGAATGAGGGATTGTTTGTGGAAAATATTAAAAAGGAAGAATATTCAATAAAATTCATTGAAAGATATATATATTCAGTCTACTAATCCTCATGAACTTATTCACTCCAAACCTTATAGGCTAACAAGACATCAGTCAACTAATGTTGATATATAATACATAAATTTCATTAATTAATTTTCATATATAAATTAGGAAATGTTAATGAAATAGAAATATTTTGGTGTAAAGATGTCAAAAAATATATTGAAAGGTGAATGAGAATTAATAATGTGTATATATCATAAAAATAATAATAGAAAATTGAAATATGTTATCATTTTACTCTTTTGAATTATATTTTTCAATTAATGGTGTTAGGAATCAATAAATTGATATTAACACTCTCTAAAATAATGTATTATCATAGAATAAGTTCCAAAGAATATTTGAAATGGGAGAATCTATGATTTGTGAATATAAATTATGAAGATAAATCTAAAGGAATGTATTTTTAAAGGAACTAAATGATTAAAATATATGTGTTTTAATATTGAAAATAGAAAAACTACCCTATGAAATGGGGTATAAAAATATTCTTACAGTTATGTACATCATGGTATTTGGGAATCCCAGTTTGATAAAGATTAAAAAAAACCATATGAATTTTTTTATTGAACCAAGGAAGGAATCTTCTTGGGGTATATAAACAATGATAAAACCTAAAAGTGATGTATTAAAATATCACAAAAATATGTTGAATCATTTGATATTAATTGTGTAATCATGTGATGTTTTTTAGTCAAAAATAATTTTAGTGAAAAAGTTTTAGTTTCATTAAATAATATTAAGATTATATGGAGAGGTATTTATATTTTGAGACTTTTCATTTTAAAGGAACATTCTCCTATATTTTAAGACTTGAAACTATAAAAATGTTCATTGAGAATATGGAACATTGAAGTTACAAATTATTTTAGATTAATGCTAATTATGAATTATTTAATGGAGAATATGAAGAATATTTTGATATCAAACCACAATGAGGATTCATCCTTGAGAACAATATATGAAAATTCCATAATTTGAAGAAATTATTGTATGGGTTGAAGTGGGACCCTTGATCATGGTTTTGAAAAATAGATAATTACATTAAAAAAATAAAATTTTCTAGAGGATAATTTGAAAAAATTTAACATTTTGATGTAAAATGATCCAAAACATTAATTGGTAGATTTTACAAAAATTACATAAAATTTAGAGGTTTTAATGATCATATGTGTGAATAGTTACTAGAAGAAATGAACAGGTTCATTAAGATGTTTATGCTCATGGAAATTAATTTCATTACCAGGATACATATCCTAAAATAGAAAGTAGTATCTTTATTTTATTACAAATATATGATAAAAGATTAGTCCTAAAATTTTTCATGGATAATTCAATGAAATATTCAGTTCCTATTATAATTTTTATGATGTTGTGTAAAGATGAAGCTGGAAAAAGGGTGAATTTTACGAACTTCTAAATGATGATTGGATGTTATCATTTCTAAAAATGTCAGGAGAGGACATTTTATTTTCAATAGCATTATTTTTATGAAATCAATGTGATCCTAAGGAATCTTAAATGGTTCAAACCAATATAATTTAGAGATATCTTAAATGAACTATAAAGTTTTTATTAATGTACACAATGAGAAACATGTTTATGTTTTTAGGGTTCTTGGATACTAATTGGACTGATGAGTATGATTATTGTAAGTCAATATATAGAGGGAAAATTTCCTTCAGTGAATAGTATGCATCCTATAATAGTATGAAAAGGTGCTTAGTGATCTAATGAATAGATAGATCAAAATATATTTTATCTACACATGTATAAAATCTAATGATGTGGAGTAAGGATTTAATATAATAATAGAATATATAAGATAAAAATCCATTGAAAATTTCATGTGAAATTAATATTGGGATATATCTTTCAACATAACAGGAAAAATATTAAATATAATAAATTATTGAAATCAAATATAATTTTATAAAAAAAAGAAGTTTCTCTAGTTTTATAAAACTAAAATATATTATATAGGAGAATAAAATCATATATGACTTCACAAAAGAATTATTAAGGGAAATATTTTTGGATCTATGGATGAAATATTATTTTCAACCTTCCACTTCCACTTAAAAATAGATATTGGATACCCCACATTACTCTCGATTCCATTGTCAATTTTGGTGATGTAGTTCAAATATCTTCTTGACTATTCTATGAATAATATGTTTTAGTTTTTACAAAAAATTGTGTAATTTTATTGTTTGATATATTAAGGGGAGTACATTGAAATTATATCCAAAAAAATTTCACCAAGGTATGGAATTCCATTAAGATAATTTACATATCTAGCTATGTAGTGAAAATTTATTTTCCTATGATTAATGATATGGTTGGATAGGGAGTTTTAAAAATGGTTGTTTTAATGTTGAAAAAATATTTAAAGGGATTTATTAAGGAACCTATAATTTTTTTGAAGGTGTTGTAAATTTTCTCAACATGAAACAGAGTTTTTATTCTCTGGTTTTAAATATCAATTTATTCTACCATTTTCATAAGTAAAATTCATAAAGTATAACATTAGAAATTTATATAGGCTCCTAATAATAATATGAAAAATTATTCAATAATCCAAAAAGTATATAACACCATTTTTTATTAAATTATTCATGATTGGAAATCATTTCACTATATAATTTCATGATAGAAAATCATTGACTAAGAAAAAGTCTATGTTCAAGATAGAGAAATTTGATTTTATTCAATAGACATGTTATATTACATTATATAGAAGAAAATTCAATAGATTAACTCTTATGAATTTACTCAACAAACATGAGTTAATCAATTGAACATTATGTTTCAAGATGGAGGAAGATATGAAGCTTATGGATAGTGGTTTATGGATAGAGACACATGAGCAAGATTAATTTTGAATAAAATGGATCTTGAAGCTACCAGAAAATATCATTGGTGAGTTCAGCAAACATGGATTCCTGAATAAAAATTTCACTAGAGGGAAATGTTCGAGAAATTGGTGATCATTTCAATTATATCATATTTCATCGTTCTAAACATGAAACATGAGTTCTGTTGGTCTAAGTAGATTACTCAATAAGGGGTGAATTGAGAATCTATAAAAATTTCTGTTAAAAATGGTTCTTTGAAAGATATCCCCCAATTAAAATATAATCAAATTCAGTTTGTAGTGAATTTATAAAATTCTTGACTATTGAATTAATTTCTTAGAAGATTGATTTGTTCTCATATTTACCAATCTATAGATTAGTAAAACTTTTGAAACTAATCTTATGATTCAAAATAGATATAAACACTTGATAAACTAACTATCAAAGTTCAATTTAGTTTTATGTGAAATGAAATAAACACAGATCAAATTAAAATAAAAGATAAATACATAGCAGATAAAAACAAGAGATTTAGTATCAATATGAGACTTAGTCTTCTACACTTGGTGATCACCTGCCACAAAGTAGTTTATATTAATAAATGTTTCAATCCACACCCTAGATCAGGGTTCACAATAGAACAGAAGGCTGTCTAGGTCACACATGACCTCAACCACATTTATTTGGGGGAAAAAAAATATATCACACTTTATCTCTTCCACTATTCTATGTGGGATACATGAATAAAAATAGAATGAGTTTTAGGATATTGATTATCCTCCAGTTATGCACATGATATAGTGTGTGTGAAGAAAACAGATGCACACACTACTCTAAAAGATAAAAACAAGACCACAACAAAGTTATAAATGAGGAATGGAGTTTAGAAATCTCTTTGTGTTATAGTGAAGACATGGACTATATTGAAGTAAAAAAATGATATTTGAGTCCTCTTATGGAAGATGGATTCAGAGTAGAGTATCAAAACCTCTGTATTCTCACTTTCAGTTGTGAAAACATTCATCTCTTAAATGTTAGGGTGTTCAGAGAAATTCAGTACATTCTTGCTTGTCTTATTAAACTCCTCGTGTACTCTAGCTTTGAGTTCTTTTAATTTTGAAAATAGCTTTTCCAGTTCTTCTATTTTCACTATTTTGCGCATTAGCCTATTCTGTCTCACACACACACGTTGCATGGTTTATCTTGAAATAATTTTATAGTTCAAGGTCTGGAAGGATTACAGATCTCTCTATGTGTATGTACCTCATACTGTCTATGGATAGTCCTATAGACAACATTAAATAATGTCAGAAACATTAATTTGTCTAAATACGACCATTAGAAATAAATTTGAATGAATAAATTTGAAATACTATTTATGACTATTGGTGAGTCATAATTATCGGTGACTCATTTACATTGGTATGTAATCATTGGTCTGTCAGCATCGATCTGTCACCATCGGTCTGTCAGCATCGGTCTTTCACTATTAGTGGCTCTGAGTATTAGTGAGTTCTTTCCATCGATATCGGTAACTCAGAGTATTAGTGAGTCATTTTTTCTATCATTTTTTCACCAGTCAGTGAGTCGTTCATCGGTGATTTATCCATCGGTGAGTCAATCATCGGTGGGTCGACCATCGGTGTGTCGACCATCGGTGACTCATCCATCAATGAGTCGATCATTGATGTGTCGACCATCGATGTGTCATATATTGGTGACTCGTCCATCAGTGACTCGTCCATTGGTGAGTCGATCATCGGTGTGTTGACCATTGGTGACTCATCCACCGGTGACTCATCCATCAGTGACTCATTTGAACTAATGGTGCCATGTAATGTGAGAAACTCATAAAGTGTCTGCCTTACATTGAACATGTAAAGACCCAGAAATTCCGTGGATATATTTTTTTAAATATATAGGAATTTTATGAGTCCATAGTTTTTAATGGCGCCTGATTCCATGGCACGGTGTGCCTGGAATCAATTTCTGAAGTTTTGTTTGGGTACGTTCAGTGAACGTATATGCAGGATTTTATATCTTTTGAATCGGTGCTTGGAATTGAAATTTGATGACACTGATGAACTTGCAGTGCCGATATTCACTTAAGGAGACCTTTACTGTAGTTTCATTTTATCGAGAGCGGAAGTTAATTTTGGAGTTTTCTAAATAAATTAAATAAAAATATAACTAATATATTTTTATGTAAGTGGTGGTTTAATCCTCCAAGGGGAAGTTAGAGGTTGATCCCACCCCCACATAACCTCCCATGGGAGGATATTATGTGGTGGGGCCCACACGAGCTCAACCTCCTTAAACCCCCTTTACCCTCTTTAACCATTGGAATTCCAATAACTTGTGGAAACTTTTCATTTTCCACCTTATCTTTTAATGTGCCAACTAACTCTCTCAATTAATTAACTAAACTTTCAATTAATTAATTAGATATTCCAATTTGAATTAATTTGAATTCATTATGTGAGCATAATAATAGGTGTTATATTATTACGGTTGGGGTTGGCTGACCGCGTTGTCGTGACATGTCAAATTGATTATATTTTTAAGGTTGATTTAGAGTCTATGGAAGACCCTAAGTCGTCTCTCAATGAGCGTTGGTAGGTTTAGAGTTTGTATTTTTAATAAAAATGACTAAGAGAGGGGGTGGTTTTGAAAACAGTTTAATATAATGACTTAGTTGAAATAGCTTAAAAGATGAGTGACCAAGTCAATTTTGAGAAATATGAGATAAAAGGGTTGATGTGATTTCACTACACACATATCAAGTTTATTGTTCATAGATATTCATCTTAGGTTTAGAGTAATTCTTTGGTTGGAGTTAATTGGAATCCCGATTAATTCCTAAGCTTTTATTTCAATGCTTTATGGACCCAACCTTGACATAAAAATTGTATTTTCAAGGTCCATTACTTATGCATGGAATAAGATCTTCTAAAGCATATTGAAATCTCAATAAGGTGGGTTTGAAAAGGATTCTTCTGATGTCCAATCAGAACAACACAAGTCACACACTCAAAACCTCACACCGATCAGTTAGAAATTAAGAGCATAACACTCACATGCATAAAATCAAGCATTAAAATATAAATAAACTAAGATACATGGAATTAAATGTTTAAACACCCAAATTACTCCAAACCACTAGCTAATTTATGCATTGGAACTCCCTTGACATGTGTGTAGCTCCCTCACAACGAACACCCAACTTTTAGCTCGACATCGGGAGGAGGAGGAAGCTCGGGTGGAACTCAATCTTCATCCTTGATTACCCTATGAGTATAGGGGCCTCCAAAACATCCAAGGTGATTAAGAGACTCCTATAGGACTCCAAATTGGTATCACTTCACTCCTTGGCCGAACTTCAAATGTGGTTCCCTTGGTGCCCTTTTATAGGAAAATTGGAAGGTGGTTTTAGGCACACAGATTTCATCAATCCACTTGCATGATGCGTTTCGGCCTTCAGAAAGTATTATCTTGCTTTGGAGAAAATAGAAAAGTTTTATCCCTACCTCTTTAATGTCTCCACCGAAAGTTTGGAAGCATTTGGACAACTAAAACTGAAGATATTGATAAAATACAGAACACCGCATTTGACTTGGTCCAAATTCGGTGGCTTGGACAGATCAGTTCGGATGGGCCCCATAGAGGCAGAATAAAGATTTAGGTTTTTCATATGAAATGTAGACTATTAAATTTTGGACAGTACCAAAATAGTTCAGCCCATTTGAATGCAAGAATTTTTCGTACTATTCAAAACAGTGGACAGATGTCCATGGATCCATGCAATTTTGGCCCATTTTTCCTCCACTTCATCAAGGGCCCTCCAAATCACCTCCACCTACATTGAAACAATAAAAAAAATTAACATTTCCCATTATAATATTGATTAAAATTAATTTATTGATTCATACATAAAGTGAAATTTATTATTATATTTGGAATATTCATTAGAAAACTAGTTTAAAACTGCGGTGTAAGGGTGTAATAAAATAGTGAATCGTGGTACGATCACACCCCCACACCTAAACATTTGCACTCCTAGGAAAAGTCACATATCCAAATACAATGATTCATATATATATATATATATATATATATATATATTTCCAACATCCTGAAGATTTATCATTTGAGGAAATTTTATTTAAAGTAAAGTGATCAAAGCATGAACCACACCAAGGAGTTCTTCTTAATGAAAATAGAAAAAGATGTCTCATAAATCATATCATAGAGAAATTCAAAAAGATTCATGATACCCAATTGAGAAAAGAATTCAAAAGTAAACCATGACACTAACTCTCCATGTGTGTGTGTGGAAACCATTACATGCTATTCTTTCCACTTGCTATCCAATAAATATATGTTATTTTAACATTTTTAAGCTTAAATGATTTTGTCACCGAGCCTGTCCTACAGCCTTTGCAATCGTATTTCAAGACCCACTCATTTAAGCATTCCCAGAAGTCAAACCATAAGCTCCCAACCTAGAAATCCCCATATGTTGCACATTTCATCACCCCCCTCATTTATTATATATTTTTTGAAGTTTCAATTGGAAGAAATATCACACTCATCTCTCAACCCTTGTTTGATTTCCTCACAACACTAATTGAAATAGTTATAACAAGATCAAAGGTTGAGGAGGAGTGGGTTTTGACCTGCCCAAGACACAATTTTTTTTGAGGGCGTACAACACTCGGAAATTAGGTACACACACATAGGTAAATCTGGTACAATAATGAAACAGATCAGATAAGGAACGAACGCATGGAAATGTCATTTAAAGCTGAAAAAAATTAACCCAACATATATTTACCTTATATTAAGTAATAAATAATCAAAATTTTTAGTTTGGTGCAAACATTTGTGGAGATATTAGTGACACAGTTTTCCCAAAAACTACTCACACAATGGGCATCAATCATCTCAAAGGTTTCACATAGATACGACCATTTATATCATTGACAGAAAACCAATTCACTAAAAATCACTCCCTGATGTTAAATTCATACAAATACTCTTTTTAGCCTTCATTATGGTATTTTTACTTTTCCCACATTATGGTCGCCAAATCATGAAACTTCAAAATTGTTGATGGGGAAAAATAAAAATACCATAAAGAAGGCCAAAAAGAGAAAACAAAAGGAGAAAACAATGAAAATTCCTAACTATACCAGGAATGTATCCACCACCCCACACCTAGAGAATGCAGTGTCCTCACTGTAATAAAAGAGACTATGGGAAGGAAGGATAAAACCTGGTGAGTGTTATTTATAGACCACTTCTTGAACATGGAGTTCCTCCAATGGGGACTCCAGAATGGCTTCATGGAAGTGCTTCAGCCGCTGCCCATTGACAGTGAAGGTTTGCTTGGTGTCTTCATTTTGAACCTGGACAACACCAAATAGAGAGACATTAGTAAAAATGTAAGGTCCAAACTAACGGGAAAGAAGCTTACCAGGGTGCAACTTCAGCCTTGCATTGTAAAGGAGGACCTTCTGCCCGATGTGGAATTGACGATGAAGGATGAGACGGTTGTGGGCAGCCTTGGTTCACTCCTTATAAATTTGTGAGTTCTCATATGAATCTCTTCTCATTTCCTCCAACTCCTGAATATGCAACTTCCTTTGAATACTTGCTCCAGAAAGATTAGAATTTCATTGTTTAATAGACTAGTAGGCCCGATGCTCTACCTCAATAGGGAGGTGACAACTCTTCCCAAAAACTAGCCGATATGGTGACATGCCAATTGGAGTTTTGAATGCAGTATGGTAAGCCCATAATGAATCATCGAGTCTAAGACTCCAGTCTTTTCTGTTTGGCTGAACTGTTTTCTCAAGAATCTGTTTTACCTCTCTATTTGATACTTTGGCTTGACCATTTGTTTGTGGGTGATAAGCAGTAGACACTCGATGCCCAACCCCATACCTGCACAAAAGAGATTGCATTGTGCAGTTGCAGAAATGAGAACCCTGATCACTGATGATAAACCTAGGTAATCCAAACCTACAGAATATTTGGGTTCTCAAAAATTCCACAACTGTCTTGGAATCATCTGTCCTCGTGGCTCGTGCCTCTACCCACTTTGAAACATAATCCACTGCCAGAAGGATGTAAAGGTTCCCAAATGAATTGGGGAATGGTCCCATAAAGTCAATTCCCCAAACATCAAAAATGTCATGGAAGAGTAAGGGTTGTTGGGGAATCTCATTTCTTTTAGAGACATTCCCTATTCTTTGACAGCGAGGACAAGATTTACAATATTTGTGGGCATCCCGAAATAATGTGGGCCAAAAGAGACCAGAATCTAAGACCTTGCGAGCAGTCCGTTGGGGACCAAAGTGGCCCCCACAAGCAAGTGTGTGGCAGAACCTAAGGACAGACTGAAACTCACTATCGGGAACACAATGCCTAATAACTTTATCAATACATGTGCGCCAGAGGTAGGGGTCATCCCAAATGTACCAACGAGACTCATGTTTTAGACAGTCGGCCTGGTTTTTGGTGAAATTCGCAGGAATGCAAGACGCTACCAAATAATTTACAATTTCAACATACCAAGGAATAACATCTTGCACTCGGTATAATTGCTCATCCGGAAACAATTCATTTATGGGAATATAGGGGGATGAGTCAGTGTCTGAGGATGGGAGAATCCTACTGATATGGTCGACAAACATATTCTCTTCTCCTTTTTTATCCCTAATTTCTAGATCAAATTCCTAAAGAAGGAGCATCCAGTGAATGAGACGTGGTTTGACTTCTGATTTCTTTAGGAGATATCGGAGGGCTGAATTGTCTGAGAACACAATGACTTTAGACCCTAGAAGGTATGACCTGAATTTATCCAAGGCAAACACAATGGCATGAAATTCTTTTTCAGTTGTGCTGTAGTTTCCTTGGGCAGGGTCCAGAGTACGTGAGGCATAAGCTATGACATGTGGAGCTTGGTCGACCCTTTGTGATAAGACTTCCCCAACTGCATAGTTAGAGGCATCACACATGAGCTCAAATGGTAAATCCCACCGAGGTGGTTGGATTACCGGGGGTGACGTGAGACTCCATTTTAACTTATTGAAAGCTTCCTCACATTTTTTATCAAAATAAAATTGTTTTTTTTGGAGTAATCTGGAGAGGGGGAGTGCAATTTTACTAAAGTCACGAATGAAACGACGATAAAATCTAGCATGTCCCAGGAAAGACCGCACATCCCGAACATTTTTAGGGAATGGTAGGGAGGAAATTATATCTACTTTTGATTTTTCCACTTGGATACCTTCCCCAAAAATGACATGTCCCAAAACTATGCCTTTTCGCACCATGAAATGGAATTTCTCATAATTTAATATGAGATTCTTTTCAATACAGCGACGTAGGACAGAAGCAAGACTACTCAAACATTCATCAAAAGAGGATCCATAAATAGTAAAATCATCAATAAAAACCTCCATGCAATTCTCCAGGTAATCTGAAAAAATACTAACCATACATCGTTGGAAAGTACCTGGAGCATTGCACAGACCAAATGGCATCCTTCTATAAGCAAATGTACCAAAGGGGAAAGTAAAGGTTGTCTTTTCCTGATCCTCAAGGGCAATATGGATCTGAAAGTATCTAGAACACCCATCAAGGAAACAGTAATGGGACTTCCCTGCTAGCCTCTCTAGCATCTGGTCAATGAATGGAAATGGGAAATGGTCCTTCCTAGTGTGTTGGTTTAGTCGGCGATAGTCTATACAGACACACAAACTATTCTACATACGAGTTGGAACCAATTCATTATTTTCATTTTTAACTACAGTAAGGCTAATTTTTTTAGGAACTAATTGAACGGGACTAACCCATTGGCTGTCAGAGATAGGGTAAATGATTCCAGCAACCAAAAATTTTGTTACTTCTTTTTTAAAAACATCAAGTAGGTTTGGGTTCAGTCGACATTGTGACTGCCTCACTGTTTTAGCCTCATCATTTAATAAAATATGATGTGTACAAATTGATGGGATAATGCCAGGAATTTTAAGAATTTTCATTGTTTTCTCCTTTTGTTTCTTAGGTTGGACAACCCTTTGAAAAAATGGAAGAGGAATGGTTGGGATAGGTGACTCATCAACAACAACATTCTTTCCTTTGGAGGGGATTCTCTCAAGAAAAAGGGTTTTCTTCTCTTGGACCATTTTCAGAAGTTGGGATGGTGGTTTCCTTTGGATGAGAGGACTCTAATAGAGGGGTAATTTGGATTTTGAGTTGTGTCCCACTCCTAAGGGTGATGGCACTAACATTTCCTTTATCCCTAGGGTTTACTACAGGTGGAGATGGTAGTTTACCCGACCCATGACTCTGTATTTCTCCCACCGAGTTGGAAAGTTGGCCTAGTTGGGTCTATAGGTCTTGTATGGATGCTTGGGTGGTTTGTTGGAATTGGATATTATTGGCAGCCATTTTCTTCATCATATCTTCTAGGCTAGGCTTGGTTTTTGGAGGGGGTGGTTGGAATGGCCTTTGGGGTGGTTGAGGATTTCTGGGTGGTGGTGGATGACTACTCTGACCCTATTGGTTCCATTGCTATTGAGGTTGGTTTGAATACCCCCTTGCATATAGGCTTGGTTGTCCTTCCACCCTTGGTTGGATGGATAGTATGGTTCTTGCCTAAAGGGTTGGTTAAAGGGGCGTCCTGGAAATATTTCCTCACAACTCTCAAAAGTTTCTCTCAATTGTGGACATTGGTCAGAATAGTGGGTTTCAGAAGAGTAGATTCCACAATGGATGGGAGAAGGAGATTGAGATTTCCCTTGGGAGAGATCAAGTTGTCGTAGAAGGGTACTTACCTCCTCAGACTTCGTGTCCACCTTCTTCTCAAACTCAGTACTTTGCACCTCATGGACACCTCGAATGGGAATACTGGACCGTGTACCGAATTATTGAGTGTTCTGTGCCATGTTCTCAATGAGAGTTCTTGTAGCAATTGGGGTCTTATCTACCAGTGCACCACCTGCAGCAGCATCAATCATATTACGATCAAGTAGAATTAAACCTTTATAAAAATACTGAATTAAGAGTTGATCACTTATTTGGTGGTGTGGGAAACTTGAACAAAGCCTTTTAAATCTTTCCCAATATTCATGAAGTTTTTCCCCTTGAGGTTGTCTTATACCACATATTTCTTTCCTTATAGTTGCAGTTCGAGAGGCTGGGAAGTATTTTTCAAGAAAAAGGTGCTTCATGTCTACCCAACCTCTTACTGGTGAATTAACATAGTACAACCAATCTTTCGTAGTGTCTTCTAAAGAAAATGGGAATGCTCTAAGCTTTACTTGTTCCTCATCAACATTATTAGGTTTTAATTTTGAACAAATAGTATGAAATTCTTTTAAGTGCTTATGAGGGTCTTCTCTAGGCAGTCCATGAAATCTTGGTAACAAATGGATTAAACCAGATTTTAATTCGAAATTAGGTGCCTCGCCTTGAATTTTAATGTAAGTGGGTTGGATATCAACATCAGGTGAGGTTAATTATTTTAATGTTCGATTATTTTCAGCCATGTTATTGAATATTATTTTAGGTTATAATTTGGTTCCAGAAGAAGATGGGTTTAGAAGAGTCTCGATTGGTGTGTCCTCCTTTAAAAAGGGGTCTTGTGCGTCTCGGTGTCGCTGACGTAGGATCCTCTCCGGTTTGGGTTCGAAATTTGGTAAGTCTCCCGAAGTAGAACGCATCATCCATAGAAGCTACATAAGATATATATCAGAATACAAGAATAAATAATAAGGTAGAAAAAAAAACAAACAAATATTCACAAAATTTACAACTACTTTATCAAAAACACGCACTAAAAACCAAAGCGCTCCCCGGCAACGACGCAAAAATTTGACTGCGTTGTCATGACACGTCAAATTGATTATATTTTTAAGGTTTATTTATAGTCTAGGGAAGTCCCTAAGTTGTCTCTCAAGGAGTGTTGGTAGGTTTAGAGTGTGTATTTTTAATAAAAATGACTAAGAGAGGGGGTGGTTTTGAAAATAGTTTAAAACAATGACTTAGTTGAAATAGCTTAAAAGATGAGTGACCAAGTCAATTTTGAGAAATATGAGATAAAAGGGTCTATGTGATTTCACTACACACATATCAAGTTAATTTTTCATATAGATTCATCTTATGTTTAGAGTAATTCTTTGGTTGGAGTTAATTGGAATCCCGATTAATTCCTAAGCTTTTATTTCAATGCTTTAAGGACCCAACCTTGACGTAACAATCATATTTTCAAGGTCCAGTACTTATGCATGGAATAAGAGCTTCCAAATAATATTGAAATATCAATAAGGTGGGTATGAAAAGGATTCTTGTGATGTCCAATCGGAACAACACAAGTCACGCACTCAAAACCTCACACCGATCTGTTAGAAATTAAGAGCATAACACTCACATGAATCAAATCAAGAATTCAAATCTGAAATAAAATAAGATACATGGAATTAAATGTTTAAACACCCAAATTAATCCAAACCAGTAGCTAATTTATGCATCGGAACTCCCTTGACATGTGTGTATCTCCCTCATTACGAACACCCAACTTTTAGCTCGACATCGGGAGGAGGAGGAAGCTCGGGTGGAACTCCTTCTTCATCCTTGATTCCCCTATGAGGATAGGGGCCTCCATAACCTCCAAGGTGATTAGAATACTCTAATAGGACTCCAAATTGGCAGCACTTCACTCCTTGGCCGAACTTCAAATGAGGTTCCCTTGGTGTCCTTTTATAAGAAAATTGGAAGGTGGTTTTAGGCACACAAATTTCATAAATCCACTTTCACGATGCGTTTAGGCCTTCATAATGTCTTATCTAACTTTGGAGAAAATAGAAAAGTTGTAGCCCTACCTCTTGACTGTATCCAAAGAAAGTTTGGCAGCATTTGGACAACTAAAACTCAAGATATTGATAAAATACAGAACACCACATTTGACTTGGTCCAAATTCGGTTGCTTGGACAGATCAGTTCGGATGGGCCCCATAGATACCGAATCAAGATTTAGTTCCTTCATCTGAAATGTAGCCTATTAAATTTTTGACCGGAACACAAAATTTCAGCCCATTTTAATTCACGTATTTCGCGTACTATTCAAAATAGTGGACAGATGTCCATGGATCCATGCCATTTTGGCCCATTTTTCTTCCATTTCATCAAGGGCCATCCAAATCACCTCCACCTACATTGCAACAATAAAAACAAGTAACATTTCCCATTATAATATTGATTAACATTAATTTATCGATTCAAACTTAAAGTGAAATTTATTATTATATTTGGAATATTCATTACAAAACTAGTTTAAGTTTGCGGTGTAAGGGTGTAATAAAACAGTGAATCGTGGTACGATCATTGGCATATTTTTTTCTTTTGTTGGGAGAATTGGTGGAGCTTTGGGAGAACTCTTGGAGGAATGATATCCTCTCGATGAAGAACGCCCGTCTCCACCGAAGAACGACGGCTCCGTATCCTTCCTTTCCACCCGGAGCAAGGGAAGCACCACCGCCCACGAAGTACATCGAGGGCATCAAATCGACTCGTCTTCACTGAGCTCTACCTCCACTGATGTTGATGGAACGACGTCCATATTCTGCAATTCGACAACATTCAACGACAAAATACGAGGTAGGGGGAAATTGGATTATTTTAATGTACGAGTTATACTCTCCTTTCCTCATCATGTGTTGTTCTCTTGATGCCAAATGTTAACAACATAACGAGGAGGGCTCGGACCGCATGAACACGGTCTGACCCTACCTCCCCTTATTGTTGTTCTCATTGTGTTGATGATGGAGGTGGATCACGGAAGAGGACTTCGACGCAAGGGCCGCTGTTGTACCACGCAAATAAAAAGCCACAACCAAGCGGGCCTCGGCGGATCCGGATGGGTGAGGTGCCGTCACACCATGCCGAAGGAAGGCCGCGACCAGGGAGGGCCACAGTGGAAGAAGCACGACGTCGTCATGCCGTGCTGGTGATGCAGAGCCATGGCTAGGCCAGGCCGCAGAGGAGGGTGAGGGTCCATCGTGCCAGCCGCGTGGAAGGACAGGCGACCGCTTGGTCCACTCGGTCTGCGGGACTACCGGCTGGCCGATTCGGCCGGCCCGCTAGAGATCTGCGGCACCCACAGGTGCCCCGTGGAGGAGAAAGCAGCTCGTGTCTGCGGGCCGATCAGCTGGGCAAACCGGGCAGCTGCGTGTCGGCCGAGCTGGAGAACTGCGGCATCCGCAGGCACTGTGTGGGGAGAACTGCGGCCCGCAGTGCGGTCCGCGTGCGCTAGACCGAACCGGCCGACCGGGTAGAGGAGAAGGTGGAACCGTGTGGCACCGCCAGGCAAACCAGAATGAACCTTAGCATGGGACGGGTCCACAGGTGGGCAGCGTACCACCAGGGTGGGCCGACCCCCAGCCAAGTCGGACCCACCAAGCTGGGTCGGGCCGACCCGCCAGCCCACTGGGCTTCACAGGCCGGACATGTCTTTGCTTAAAGGCAGATATCTCCTAAACCGTGCGCCCGATTGACGCGTCGTTAGTGGAACTGGGACCCTCGCGATGAGGCGTTCCTTTTGTGATACTTTATGTGAGTTATAGGAAAATTTGGGAAACGGTCGGGTTGGAACGAACGTAAAATCCAACTGGGCCCCTGGAATAAAAATTCCGATAACTCTCAGACCGAGCATCCGATTGAGGTGTCGTCTGTCACGTTGGGTTCCTTATAATGAGAAAGAACTACGAGATACATCAACTCAGAACTTCATTATAGTTGTTGTATTGACACTTTGATCGAGGAGCGGACCCTCTCAGAATTGAGCGTGCTGTGTGCGGGAACCCTAGGGCTGGTTGCGATGATACTGTACCAGAATCTTCCATGGGTTCGACAGTGATGAATACTATTCCCGAATCCTCTGTGGGTTCGACAGTGATGAATAATATACCGGGATCCTCTGTGGGTCCTCCAGTTATGACTTTTGTTCCTATATCCTGTGTGGGTTCGACAGAATAGATGATCTTATATCCTGTGTGGGTCTGACAGCTTAACTGGTCCTGTATCCTATGTGGGTCCGACAACTTAGATGAATCAGTGAATACATATGATCATATATATCACTCTATGATATATGTATACCTGTGTGAGCTAAGTCGTGACTTTCATCCATTATCATCATGGTGATTGACTTTACGTCCTTTGAGGAATGGTTTGTTCTTGGGCTCGAGAGTTGGAGCCAGAATGTGATTAATAACTTAGGTATATATATGGGAATATAACTAAGTAGGGTTGGTTGATACTTTTTGATTGTATATTTATACTATGGTTTATCCTTTTTGGATTCTCGGAGTCCTTTAGGGGTCTTGGGGTCCTCTTCTGAGTATTGTTATACTCACCCCTGCACAAGTTTCACCTGTACCTTGTTGTGTTCTATGCAGATTACGGTCAGCAATGATCGAGGCTGAGGGAGATGGATGGGTGGATTCTCCGAGCTGGACATGATGGGACGTACCTCAGGGACGAGTTGTTCTAGATCTGCACCTAACCTTTAGGTAGGATTCCCCGGTGGACGATCCAAGAGCTTCACTTTACCTTTTAGCTATTTGTCCCTTTTTCAGTTGTACTTTATTTCTGTTGTATTTATACTTTACTATTGGGATTGTATTTCTAGCCCCTTTACATTCATCACTACTTTTTGTATACAGTATTCACTTAGTGATTTTCTTCCAAGTTACTCTGTTTGTGTGTGTGTTACTTTTATAAAGCTAATGCCTTCCCAGCTTAGGGATTTATGCCTTTAGTGCTAGTCGCCAGCCCCTGGCCTATGGAAGGCGGGCATGGGGTAGTCACGACACAGGCCCTGAGGATGGGTCGTGACAAATTGGTATCAGAGTAGTGGGTTCTACCACAGAACTTGGACTCTGATTCTTTTAATGACAATAGTGTTAAGCGTTTTGGGTATGGTTAATAGTTTAGGGAAAACGATGTTGGTGCGATAGCTGACGTATCCATACACTAGGTATCTGACTTCTGATATCCGACTCAGTGCACAAAAACACTGATTGTATATGTGTTTTCTTTGAGAATGTTTTCTTCATGATTGCTTTGTGTCAGCTCACCAGGTATTCTGTTTTAACCATGGCACACCTATTTATTTTCAGTATTTCCCCATGAAGGCAGCCAGCTAGGGTTTCGAGTTATGTACGAGATGGTATCCTACCGAGCGACGAGACATCGATGCATGGCCCCATCACAATGGAGGTTGTAGCAGTACCATTACCCACTGGTCCACCAATACAACCAGCTCAAGTAGTAGAGAGTGCATGTCGTCTGAGTGCGTTGCACGAGTTTCGGCGCCAGAGGCCGCCTAGGTTTTGGGGAGAGACGAACCCACAGGCAGCTGAGGATTGGATAGAGGATGTAATAAGAGTTTTTATATTGGTAGGGACACCAACCGACCTCATGGTGTTCTTTATCGTGAGTCTCCTGCATACAATAGTAGGCAGATGGTGGAGCCTGATGCTCCAGGTGCATGAAGAGGCATCATTACTCTGGACAGACTTCAAGAGTCTCTTTCACTCAGAGTTTGTTCCAGCCACCCTTCATGCAGTGCGGATTCAGGAGTCACTTCATCTACAATAGGGTTGCATGACAGTAGCTCAGTACTCAGTGAGGTTCACCGACCTCTCATTCTTTTCCACGGATATGGTGCGAGACCCATTCTTCCGGACCCGAACCTTCAAGCAGGGACTCAGGTATGAGATCAGGGCTTTGATGATTCCCCTCAGAATCCCGACGTAGGCGGGGGTGTTGGAGAGAGCCCTTATAGTGGAGAGTTTTCTCGCTGAGTAGTCACCAGCAGCGAGACCCACCGCAGGGAGACACATAGTAGAGTCTTCTGCAGCCGACAGTAGACAGATGTCGCAGAGGTCCAAGTGGACCAGGCCATCAGGTGGGAGACCCTAGGATATAGGTTTGGTTGTGTGGGGAACACAAGATAGAGCCAACTATATGAGGAGCAGGCAGTGCTATGCATGCAGCGAGCAGGGCCAGATGGCTCGTGACTGCTCGACCCTCCTTGCAGATGAGTATAAGACAGTAGAGGGACCACCCAGGCAGAGGCAGAGGTTCGACCGTGGTAGTTTTCCAGGAGTAGGCATACATGGGAGAGGAGATTGCCGAGTAGCTGGCGGTGGATGACGTTTTGAGGATCTACCACCACCACAACCAGGAGGTCCACCCCGACCATAGGGAGCAGGTAGAAAGAGGTGGGATCTGCTCCAGGAAGCCGAAGCCTATGACCACGACACACCTGAGATGTTTCGAGGTACTATCTATATCTACTCAACCATTGCTGCAGTACTTATAGACACATGTGCAAGTCATTATTTTATTTCCACTGCCCTCGTTCAGAGCTCGGAGATTCTGACAGAGCCGTTGGCTCAATCCTTATAGCTAGAGACTCCTACGAGATCAGACTCGACGATTACACACTGGTTCCAGCAGTGTAAGATGACTCTAGGAGGCGAGAGCTTTAGCTGGGATCTCTTCATAGCAGCATCGAGGCCTTACGACATCATCTTCGGTATGGAATGGTTATCCACAGTTCACGCTCAGATTGACTGTATTAGGTGCAAAGTGCAGTGTATCCGCACGGATGGGACCGGGTTCACCTTCACCGGCGAGGAGGGAGCCTTTATAGTGCAGGATAGACTTACGTAGAGGAGGGGGAATCCAATCACACATCAGTTGTCTAGTCTCATCCTCAGAGCGGTTGATGTGCGAAGTCTGAGTTTTCCTATTGTGGTGGATCAGTACACCAATTTTTTCCCTGACGATGTTCGAGGACTACCTCATCGCAGGGAGGTAGACTTCTAAATTGACCTGTACCCTGGGACGACACCGATATCTACTACAGAATATCAGATGGCTCCCACTGAGCTTCGTGATCGACAAGTACAACTGGAAGACTTGTAGGAGAAGGGATTTATCTGACCCAGTGTTTCACCCAGGGAATCTCTGATTTTGTTCACCAAGAAGGTGGATGAGAGCTTGCGACTGTGTGTTGACTACCGTCACCTGAATCAGGTGACCATGAAGAACAAGTACCAACTCTCAAGGATTGACGACCTCTTTTATCAACTTAATGGAGCATGATGGTTCTCAAAGATATACCTTAGGTAAAGCTATCACCAGCTCAGAGTTCGAGACAAGGATGTGCTGAAGACGACCTTCAAGTGTCGGTATGGCCACTACGAGTTTTTGGATATGCCTTTCGGCATAGCCAATGCTCTAGAAGTGTTCATGAGTCTCATGAACATGATATTCTAGCCATACATGAATATCTTTGTCATATTCTTCATCGAAGACATACTGATCTACTTGACTACTGAGGAGGAGCATGCCTACCATTTGCAGGTAGTACTGGACACACTCTGAGAGCACCAACTTTATGGTAAGCTCTCGAAGTACTAGTTCTGGATTCAAGAGGTTCACTTCTTGGGATACGTCATCTCAGAGGCTGGAGTTGCAGTGGATCCAGCGAAGATCGAGGCATTAATTTCTTGGGAGACACCCAAAAGTGTGATGGAGGTATAGAGTTTTCTAGGACTGGCTGAGTACTATCAAATATTTTTGCCATACTTCTCCAGAGTCACAACACCACTATCAGCATTGACAAAAAGGGGAAACTTTAGTGTGGCTAGAGAGATGCTAGCAGAGATTCCAAGAGATGAGGAAGAGGTTGACTAGTGCACCCATCTTGTGGCTACCAATGGAGGGTGTTGGATATGTAGTTTACTACGACGCATCATGGAGTGGAATCAGGTGTGTCTTGATTCAGAAGAAAGCAGTGATCCCGTATGGTTCACAGAAATTGAGACAGCACGAGCAGAACTATGCTACCCATGGCCTGGAGTTAGAAGTAGTGGTCTTCGCCTTGAATATGTGGTGGCACTGTCTTTTGGGAGAATGCTTTACTATCTACTCTGACCACTAGAGTCTCAGGTACTTCTTCTCACAGAATGACTTGAACCCGAGACAATGGAGATGGATCGAGTTCCTCCAGGACTATGAATTTGAGATAGTCTATACTTCTGGGAAGGGAAGCATTGTAGCAGATGATCTCAGTAAGAGATTAGGCATTAAGCTACTAGGAGAGGCGACAGAGCAGCTAACCGCGTTATAGATATCCTTTGTGGATAAATATGGAGAATCCTTTCTGCAGTCTCTCACAGTCACTCCTCCACTTCTTCAGCGAGTCAGGGAGGCATAGCGTGGGGACGTTGATTGTGAGATGCGACATGCTCAGATATCCATAGGGGAGGCACCTGATGGATTTTATGAGGGTGGGGAGCAAGTCATTCTCTTCAGAGGACGGACCATGGTACCAGTTACACTTCAAGAGAAAGTTTTGAGGGAGTTCCACACTTCCCCTTTAGCGGTACATCTAGGAGTGAAAAAGATGTATCAGGACCTCCAACGATAGCACTGGTGTCCAAGTATGAAGAAGGAAATATCATAGTTTGTCTCTCGATGCCTCACTTGTCATCAAGTGAAGGTGGAGAACCAGGTTCCAGTAGGCTTGGTTAAGCTCTTAGAGGTTCCATAGTGCAAGTGGGATGGGATATCCATGGATTTCATAATGGGACTTCCACGTACATTCAGAGGACATGACTCTATCTGGGTGATTGTTGACCGACTCACCATGTTGGCCCATATCCAACCAATCAGAGATCAGGGCTCAGTAAGGAGCTTAGGATGCCTCTACGTACAAGAGATCGTATGGATTGATGGTGTTCCATCGATGATCATCTCCGATCAAGATGCCCATTTTACTTATTGGCTATGGAAGGGGTTTTAGGGGGATTTTGGGATGCAACTTCACTTGAGTACCACCTTCCATCTTCAGATGGATGGTCAGACTGAGTGGACCATTCAGAATCTCGAGGACATGCTCCGTGCATGTGTCCTTGACTTTGGTCATAGCTGGGGGGATCACTTACCCTTGGTGGAGTTTTTGTACAACAATAGCTACAAAGCCACCATAGGGATGGAAACTTAGGAGACACTGTATGACCAATCATGCAGATCACCACTATGCTGGACTGACCCAAGGGAGTCAGCACATTTAGGACCAAAGATGGTGCATGATATGACAGAGAAGGTGCAGATCATCCAGGAGAGGATGAATATTGCACAGAGCATGCAGAAGTCCTATGCTGATAGGAGACTTAGACCACTGGAGTTCTAGGATGGCGACCATGTCTTTCTACTGGTCTCACCTTGACATGGTCTATAGAGATTTGGCCTAGGCCGCATGTTTTCTCCATGCTTTATCAGACCGTTCTAGGTCCTCAACAGAGTTGGCCAGGTGGATTACTGCTTAGTTCTTCCACCTCAGTTGCACTGGGTGCACGACGTCTACCACGTATCTCAGCTAAGAAGATACATGCACGACCCATCCCACATCATCAACCATGGAGAGATGGACATCGATGATATGGAGACATTCATGGAGGTTCCAATAGAGATTGAGGATTGATAGGAGCGGGTCTTGGGTGGATCATCTATTCCTCTGGTGCACGTTCAATGGTAGCACGAGAACCTCCATGAGAGTACATGGGAGCGGGAGGCTCAAATGCATGCTCAGTACCCCCATTTGTTCCCCTAGTGTGTGTTTTAGTTTACAAGGACATAAATCCCTGAGGTGGGGAGAATGTAAAGACCTATAAATTCTGTGGAATTTTTTTTAAATACATGAGCTGTTTATAAGTCCGCAGTTTCTGACGACACCTGATTCCAAGGCCCGGTGTACCCGGAATCAATTTATGAAGTTTTGTTCAGGTACGTTTAGTAAACGTACATGCGAGATTTTATATTTTTTGAACTGGTACTCAGAATTGAAATCTAAGGACACTGATGAACTCGCAACGCCAGTATTTTCTTAAGGAGACCTTTATCGCAGTTGCGTTTTATCGAGAGCGGAAGTTAATTTTGGGGGGTTTTCAAAATAAATTAAATAAAAGTATGACTAACATATTTTTATGTAAGTGTTGGTTTAATCCTCCAAGGGGTTGTTAGAGGTGAGGCCCACCCCCACATAACGTCCCATGAGAGGATATTATGTGGTGGGGCCCACACGAGCTCAACCCCCTTAAACCCCCTTAACTCTCTTTAACCATTTGAATTCCCATAACTTGTGGAAACTCTTCACTTTCCAACTTCCCTCTTAATGTGCGAACTAAATCTCTCAATTAATTAACTAAACTTGTAATTAATTAATTGGATCTTCCAATTTGAATTAATTCGAATTCATTATGTGAGCATAATAATAGGTGTTATATTACTACGGTTGGGGTTGGCATATTTTTTCCTTTGTTGGGAGAATTGGTGGAGCTTTGCGTGAAATCTTGGAGGAACGATATCCTCTTGATGAAGAATGCTCATCTCCACCTGATAAGGATGGCGTCGTCTCCTTCCTTTCCACCTAGAGCAAGGAAGGGAAGCACCGCCGCCCATGAAGTACACCGAGGGCGTCGACTCAACTTGTCTTTACCAAGCTCTACCTCCACCGACATTGAAGGAACGAAATCATTTTTCCAAGAAGTTTTTCTTCCACAATTTGACAACATTCGACGACAAAATACAAGGTAGCGGGAAATTGGATTATTTTTATGTATGAGTTATATTCTCCTTTCCTCATCGTGTGTTGTTCTCTTGATGCCAAACGTTAACAACGTAACGAGGAGGGCTCGGACCACATGAAAACGGTACGACCCTCCATCCCCTTGTTTTTGTTCTCATTATGTTGATGATGGAGGTAGATCATGGAAGCGGCCGGTGGCACAAGGGCCACCGTCGCACCATGAAAAGAAAAGCTGCAGCCATGCGGGCCGTGACGGAGCCAGATGGGCGCGGTGCCATCGCACCGTGCTGGAGGAAGGTCGTAGCTAGGGCAGGCCGCGATGGAGGAAGCACAGAGTCGTCGCGCCGTGCCTGTGATGCAGAGCCGCGGCTAGGCCAGGCCGCTGTGCCATCGTGATGGCCACCTGGAGGGACTGGCAGCCGCTCAGGCGGCCCGGTCTGCGGGAGGACCAGGTGGATGAATCGGTCGGCCCATTGGAGAACCACGGTACTTGCAGGTACCGCGTGGAGGAGGATGCAGCCCGCATCCATGGGCCACTCAGCTGGGTGAACCGGATGGCTGTGTGCCGGCTGGGCTGGAGAACTGCATCACCTGCATGCACTGCGTGGGTAGAACCGCGACCCGCAGCACGGGCCGTGTGCACTTGACCGAACCGGCCGACTACGGCCGGCCCGGTAGTGGAGAAGGGGGTGCCGCATGGCACCGCCGGGTGAAAAGGACTTGGCCGCAGCGCGGGCCTGGGTCCGCAGGTGGGTCACGCTCCACCGGGCAGGGCTGACCCAAAGCTGGGTCAGACCTGCCAAGCTGGGTCGGGCCGACCCTCTAGCCCACTGGGCTTGACGGGCCGGGCCCGTCTGCGCTTAAAGGAAAATATCTCCTAGACCGTGTGTATGATTGATGAACCGTCTGTGGAACTGGTACCCTCGCAATGAGGCAGTCATTTTTTGATACTCTACGTGAGTTTTGGGAAAATTTGGGAAATTTCCGGGTTGGAACGAACGTAAAATCCAACCGGGCCCCTGGAACGGATATGCCAGTAACTCTCAGACCGGGCGTCCGATTGACACACTGTCTATCGTGTTGGGTTCCTTATGATCAGACAGAAATAAGGGATAAAATAACTTAGGACTTTATGATAGTTGATGTATCGATATTTGGCTCGAGGGGCGGACCCTCCCAGAATCGAGCGTGCTGTGTGCGAGAACCCTAGGGCTGGCTGCAACAATACTGTACCGGAATCCTCTATGGGTTCGACTGCGATTAATACTATATCAAAATCCTCCATGGGTTTGATAGATATTACAATTGTATCGGGATCCTCCGTGGGTCCGACAGTTCTGACTTCTGTTCCTGTATCCTATGTGGGTCCGACAAAATAGCTGATCCTTTATCCTACATGGGTCCGAAAGCTTAACTGGTCCTGTATCCTGTGTGTGTCCGACAGCTTAGATGAATTAGTGACTACATCTGATCATATCTATCACTCTATAAATTATTTATACCTGTGTGACCTTAGTCATGAATTTCAACCATTATCATCATAGTGATTAACTTTACTTCCTTTGAGGAATGGTTTGTGCTTGGGTTCGAGAGTTGGAGCCGGAATGTGATTGATAACTTAGGTATATGTATGGGTATATACCTATATAGGGTTGGTTGATACTTTTTAATTTTTTCTTTCTACTGTGGTTTATCCTTTGTGGATTCTGGGAGACCTTTGGGGGTCTCGGGGTCCCCTAATGAGTATTGTTATACTCACCCCTGCACGGGCTTCGCCCGCACCTTGTTGTGTTCTGTGTAGAAGACAGTCAGCAGTGATCGATGCTGAGGGAGACAGACGAGAGGTTGCTTGGAGCTGTACTAGATGGGACGTACCTCAGGGACGATTTGTTCAAGATCTGTACCTACCCTTCATATAGGATTTCCCGGTGGAGGATCTTGGAGCTGCACTTTACCTTTCAATGGTTTTTCCCTTTTTCAGTTGTACTTTCTTTCTGTTGTATCTGTACTTTACTGTTGGGCTTGTATTTATGGACCCTTTACTTTCAGCACTACTTTTTGTATACAGTATTCACTTAGTGAATTGCTTTGATCTTACTCTGTTTGTGTGTGTGTTACTTTTATAAAGGAAATGCCTTCTCAGATTAGGTATTTACGCCTTTGGTTCTAGTCGCCAGCCCCTGGCCTATAGAAGATGGGCTTGGGGTAGTCACAGCTCATGCCCTGAGGACGGGTCATGACAGAACATAACCAGATTAAGTAATATCCATAAGTACATATAAATATACCCTAGTAAGAAGCATAAATATGGTTTATTGACTTATTGAAATATATTTTTCAGTATGGAATAATTTATTTACTTAGAGATAATAGAATCTATATATTGACATTATTTGTGATTATGAAAACCACTATATCATATAGGGTCCAACAAGTTCAATGGATATATATTTTTAGAGGAGAAAATTGGGACAAAGAGGCTCTAAATAAATATGTTTTGGATGAAAATTATCATAAAAATTCAACACCAGATAGAGAATTATCATATTAATGAGTTCTTTGATAGAAATACCATTAATTGATGTTCACATAAAGAAGGAATAGATGAAGAAGTAGTTAAAATTATTTCAGATATAGTGGATTACAGATTCATATTATCTAGAAATGGTGGTGATGCTAAGAATTATGATAAATGAGTTAATATTGTTGTGTGGAAGGTCTTAGTTATCATTGAGATTTGAGTAAATATTTATAATGAATACAAATTATTATTTTACTAAATCTGTGAAGGCACTTATGTAAAGAATTCATCAAATGGGTAAATTAAATTTTTCGTTGGGGTTTTTTTCTCTTTTTTGGGGAATAATGAATATATAATAGAGACTTGATTCATTTACCTATTATTATTCCTTTTTTATTTTAAATGAGATTTTTTTGAGTATCTAGCAATGAATTGTCAATTATTTATCTCAACTAAAGTATTAGACACAAGATTTTGGATGATTAAGTTTTAGATGTTCTGAAAGTATAATACCATTTTCTAGAAATAATGTATCAGATGTTTGAGTTTGTGTGTAGAATCTAAATCATTATTAATTACTCTATCAGATTATGTTCATAATAATATAATAAGAACATAATTTTTTAATATATATTTTTTTATAATTTAAGAGAAAAAAAAATTAACTGGTGATAAAAAAGATTCGTATATTAAATGTTATTTCTTCCCACTATTATTTATTTTAAGGGAGATTCCTTTACCACCCATATTTGTAACCATGATAGATTTTAGTGTAAAATATATATATTGTATAATTTAAAACACTTCCACGAGTATGTTAAACAGTTAGAAATGAAACATATTAATACATTTTACCTTACTTATATAATTTTTATCTTTACATAAGGGTGAGGATGAGTTATAATGTTGAGTATATCAAATCTTTAACAAGTTTCAAAGGATTATTAATAAAGTAATAAAATTTTATAAATATTACCAGTGATTCAATCCCCCTAGTTTTTCTATATCCCTAGACAATTTACCTTTCTAATGTGAAAAAAATCATAATGAAAATAAAATTTGGATGATCATCATACATATAAAAACCATACCCACTAAATAACACTTCCATTTAAAATACAAAAAATCAGAACCATGAATAAAATTTTAAAAGATGTTAGTAAATAGTTTCACAATATATGAATTTTAGATATTTAGGGTATCATTTATTTCATTTGAAAGTATATTTGAATGCATTATTTTTATGTTTCCATAAATTATCTAATCTTCCTTGAAAAGAACATTAATCTCCCTTTCCTTATATAAGTCATAAATAATACCATGAAAATATATTAGACCACAATAATCCTTTAGATCACACACTTTTTATAAGTAACTAAAGAAACCCAAGATCATCAGTACTCAATGATAACTACCTATATGTGGCAACACAATAGTAATGCAACATTGTTCTTATGTGGATTTATTATAAAAAAATAACCCATCCTTGGATAGTTAATATTAATGTTAATTGAAATCTTACAAGATCACAATAATAGTTTGACATGAAATTCAGTTACCTTTTAATAATTAATTAAAAATTTATTCCCCATAAAAAAATCTATTCTAAATTTATCCAAATGTGATTCCAATGGTAATATAAGGGACCATAAAAGTAGAAAAATATTGATGGAAATATAAACTAAAAAAGCCGGGGAGATAAAATTATCATCTATATGATGCACGATCACCCATTTTAACCTATATTTATTGTATTATTTTCTCAATAATTTTTAATAAATAATAGTCATTGTATTGAATATTTTAGTAAATAGATCATTTAAAAAACCTTATTGTGAATACATTTCCTAGAGAATAATGGTAAGACATTGGCTCTATAGTTCGAACTAATCCACAATGTTTTGTAACCCTGTACTATATCCTATCATTCTAATTCAAATATTTCAGGTCCTTAATAAACTATAAGTTAACTTCAATAGGCCAAATCCACTATGAAAGGGTATATAAATAATCACTAAGGCATCTATATATAATGTGAGAAATTACTATTAATCATCATATCACCGAATATCATAAATCAAACATCCACCTAACAAGTAGTAAATATGGAAAATATAAAATTTCATATATATATATATAAATATAAAGGATATAAATTGAAATTATACATAATACCCACAAGATACAACAATTTTATCCTAAAAATATGCCTCCTAAAACATCAAATCCATGAGATTTTCTGTCATAATAATAATATCTACTATATTGATAATCCATATCTATTATATATCCTTATATATGACCATCAATAATTTTTATTAGTTTATATATATTGGAATATTCTTAACACCATAAAATTGTGCATACAAGAGAGTATAATATTACTATTTTTTGTTATCCCATGAATTGAGCCAGACCCATAACCATATATTGTTGACATGAATCAATAGAATGTTATGTCTTGAAAATATAATATAATCCATTAATATAACCATACATAACATGATCATTACTAATCCTTATACCCATAAGTCACATTAACTATTCTTGAAAAATAATATTACATTAGAGATAAAAAGTAGTAATTAAATCCCCCAACCAAAAATAGATGTTCTAACTATTAACTTACCATGGATGAAAAGATCATGAGATTATATATGAAATAAACATCACCACCAATCTCAGAAGTCTTAGAGAATATATATATCTCTATATATCAATAATGTATTAGTGTAAATACACATATAAATTGGGAGGATATACACATCCCTAGTTTTATAAGACATAAAATTTTTAGACACGGGAGGAAATACACATCTTTTTGGAAAAAGTTATATATTGAAATAATAATTGATATATAATTCTATAGTGATGTATGATTATCACAAAAACATTCATTAGTAAATTAGTGGGAGAGGACTATAGAGAGTATTAGATGAATTATAAACTAACAATAATATATAGTATTTGGTAAAAAAAGAATCTGCATTCAGGTGGATTAAAAATTTTCATATTATAATATTAGGGATGGTAGAGGAATTTTCATTCTCCTCCTATCCCATACATCATATTCACACATCAGGCATTCATGATTAAATACTAATATAAGTCTATTCTATAATAGAGATGTTAGAAAAAATAACTTTCCCAAACCATATCCCAGAGGTATTAAATGTCTCTTAATAGAGACCAATATTCTAGTAGAAGTAGATATGTGAATAATACATCATATATATCAATCCAAATCAAATAGTAAGATATATTATAATCATTGTTTTCCCACTCCAACACTAAGTTGTGGGTGTGTGTACAATAAAATCCACTTATATATCCCATCATTAGTGATGTCTATCCATCAAAATCCACATAAGATATTAAACTAACCTGAGAATACATAATCAACACGATCAATCATAATCAAGGTCCCACTTATATATCAAAGAAGAATCCTAAGTAGAAATATGTGGTTATTATGTCACCCACATTGATTTCTTAAACTGGTCTTGCTAATATGAAACAACGAATTATTCAGTAATGTATTCATCTTCTTAATTTAATTATCCTCCCAGTCACATAAAAAACTAATCAATATTACATCATGGATATTGATCAATGGGTGAGAAAACATCCATTTTATGTCTTCATAAGTATATCTCATTAAATACTATTGATAAAAATCCAATAATGATAATTGTTTTTAATGATTTTTTTGAAAAAATGTATTGGGTTGATATAATTTATAGCAAATAGTGTTTCATCATTTTCATCCAATGTAACCATGGTTACTGAACTACATTACCAAACCCTTTAAAATTAAATGAAAATTTATCGGATACATTCGATTATCATAGCAAATAATTATTAATTCATGTTCATTATATTTTTTTGGGGTTACAGGTCATTCATTATACATTTCCCACTTCTATTTTAATTATAAAAAATTAAATAATGGAATTTCCCATACATGATATTATATCATTATATAATTAAAAAACATATTTCATTTCAATTAGTTATTTCATTTCATTTCTTCATTTGCATCCAATATGTTAAAACTTGATCTATATATAAAATGATATATTTTTATATGAATTTATAATCCTTTATGTGTGTCCATAATATCTAAAAGAAATTAAATTTTTATTTAATATTTCCCTTCACATATAATAATATTTAATTAAAACCACATGATACTCATCATTGAACTTTTTCTAAATTCTATAATGTTGAGATATATCTTAGTAAATGATTCATAATATTTTTTTAATTTTTCAAAAAGATTATATAAATTTTATTAATTAAAAATGATAATATTTTGTGACATTATATCAAATAATTATGGATTTTACATCCCCATAATATACTAACCATTGAGTTTTCTACATGGATTATTCACCGCCTCCCATGTTCAAGCCACTCATAAAATAGATATATTCATTATCTTCATCACACAAAATATCAACATTTCATTATATATTTTTACTATTATATTATGATAATAGTATATAAAATATAACTAAATTGAAAAATGAAAACTAGTTCGATGATCCAGGTTCCACAATTTCTTGAAATAAAAAAACATATATCCAATGATATGTGGTGAGAAATGATATAAATTAATTATATAAACATTTTATAATTATAATTAATAAAAAAATATAACTTTCATAATCATTTAATAATTAATAGAATCATTCAACATGAAAATGATCTCCAATTTTTCTATACATTGTTTTAAGAGGACCGTGATAAAAATAAGAGTCCGATGAATTTTTTCGTGTCTAAATTGGTCCTAAAAAACATTTTATGTAAACCAAGTCCTATAACAATATTATTATCCCACATGTAACCCCATTTACCTCTATTTTCACACCACATCCCATTAGTTCATACTTAATATCAACAATATTAAATTTATATCTAATAGATGATGATGCGTCACATCATCATTTTTAGCAATAACTTGTGTTTAATTAGTAACCAAATGAACTAATTTATAGTATTTCTATGTTACGATGATGTATCATGCTACGAGACCTATTTTAGGGATGATATAGTAGTGCTTGAACCATCTAATCATATCAATCATATAAATTTATGGTCCACCAATATGACGCAACATGAAACCTGTAAAGTCCCAGAAATACCATGGATTTTTTTTTAAATACATGGGAATTTTACATGCCCGCGAAAATTTACAGTGCTTGTTTCCGAGGCCCGGTGTGACCAAAATCAATTTTGGAAGTTTTGATCAGGTACGTTCAGTAAATGTACAAGCGGTATTTTATAACTTTTGAACCAGTGCTCGGAATTGAAATCTGAGGGCACCATTGAACTCGCAGCACCGATATTTGCTTAAGGAGATTTTCACTTCGACGACAGTGAGTTGAGAATAAAAGTTAGATTTTGGGTTTTCATGGAAAAACAATTCAATAAAGTGAGCTATACATTATTTTATTTGAGCCTCCATTTGGTGTGTGGTGGTTAAAACCTCCTCATTGAGGTTAGAGGTGGGACCACCACACCTTAATATCCCATGAGAGGTCATGGTGGTGGAACCCACCCGAACTCAAACTCCCATGGAAGGATTAATGTGGTGGGGACCACCTGGGCTTTTAACCCCTTGAAACTGTCCATTAAAGTTGAGAAAACCTCAAGCTCCAATTAATTAGGGGGAGCCTCTTCAACTCCCCTTTATTTAATTTGTGCCAATATCCCCTAATTAATTCGTGCCAACTCCCGTGAATTAATTAGGGAGAGCCTTTAATTTAATTATCCTTTTTGAATATTTTTCCAACGAAATAATAAGATATCACAGTCTCTTATTATTTTTGGGTTGACACATCTATTAATTTTTGAAGGAGAGATTGGGAGAGAAGGAGATCTTCAATGAAGAACATCCTCATCCAACGAAGAATGAAGAACGCATTCTTCCAACGAAGAATGCCTTCTTTCAATGAAGAACATGTTCCTCCAACAAAGAACGCTAACAATGATCTTCTTCAACTCAGAGCTTCAACTATCGTGAGACATCTTCGACAACTGACTTCTGCATCATCATCAATGAGCTGACGTAGCTTGAGTTTAGAAGTTCTTGGCAGACATGACGAACGATGACCTTCTTCATCTACCTTCGGCGACTCCTTCAATTGTCGATGACCGTCAATCAAAGGTAGGGGTTTGTTTTTGAGTAATTTTCCAATTCTTATTCTCACCTTCGGTTGGAATGGAATTGTTGAAGAAATTGAAAATAACATTTGAAAATCATCTTCTTACTTTATGACGAGCCGATTGTTACCATCCTAAACGCAGAGGGTGCGGGCCAAACCAACACGGCCCGACCCCTCCAACGTTCTTGTTTGTGTTGATTCTTGACGAGGATTCAAAAGCGGTGAAATACAAAGGCCGCACTACCCATGGCCTCCGTGAACCGCACCACCCCTGTGGTGCCTTGCACCATCACCGGCCGAACCGACCGCCCGGCCGTACCGTCACCGGATGAACCGGCCAGCCCGACCGCCTCCCAGCGGCCTGCCCGTGGCCTACCCGGAACCCTCCTGGCCACCCACCGGCCCACCTAAGGGCTCCCACGTGCACCTTTCCCGGACTTCCCGCTGCCTCCCGCATGCCCTGCCCGGCCTTCCTATGGATTCCCTCACGCCCTGCCGGCCTACCCGCACGCCTTGACGAATTTCACGCACGCCCCACCGGCCTCCAGACGGCCTGCCAGTACCTCGGTGGCCTGCCTGCGGCCTGCCTGAAGCCCTCCTGGCCACCCACAGGCCTTCCCAGGAAACCACCCGGCCTTCCGGCCGCCTTGCCAGAATACTCGAGCCACACCCCGTCTCCCGGCCGAACCGGCCGAGTCGCGCCGGCCTCCTAAGCCTGTCCGCAGCATTACTGGCCAAACCGGATTAGGATTTTGGGATGAGTCACCCAAGCCATTCCCCTTGCGGTGATGGCCGAACCAGCCCTGACCTCCCGATTGATCCACCTACACGGCGACCTCTGGGCCGAACCGCCCCCAGAGTCTGCCGGGCCGGGCCTAGTGGACCAGGCCGAACCTAGCAGGCTGACCCGCCCAATGGGCTAGGTCAGACCCATCATGTTTGACCAGGTCGACCAAGAAAAGGTTGGCCCAGACCGAGTTGGGACGAGTTGGTCCAACCAGGTCGGACTGGACCCGAGTCTACTACCGAATCCTTTACTTTATTTGGCCTTATCTTTGGCACCGGACGTCCGTTTGACAAACTGTTAGCGGTGCTGGTATTCTTGGAACTCGATGGTCCCTTTGAGAATACCCCACTAGAGTTTGGGGTATATTTGAGATATGATCAGGTTGGATCGTACATGAATCCAACTAGGACCCCAGGACTAAAAGGATAATAACTCACAGACCGGGTGTCCGATCGATGCGACGTCTGTTGCGTTGAGACCCCAATGACGTGGAAGAACTCTGAGATACTTTTTCTTGGGACTTTGGGGAATTTGAAGTATCTAATCATGGATTGAGGAGTGGACCCTCCCGGAATCAAGCATGAATTTTGGAAACCCTATGGCTAGCTGTGCTTTAACTACTGTTCCTGGATCCTATGTGGGTCCGACAGTTCTTACTTTTCTTCCTAGATCCTGTGTTGGTTTGACAGAATAGCTGAAACTGGATCCTATGTGGGTCTGACAGCTCTGACTACTATTCTTGGATCCTGTGTGGGTCCGACAGTTCTGACTTCTATTCCTGGATCATGTGTAGGTCTGACAGAATAGCTGGTCCTGGATACTGTGTGGGTCCGACAACTCCCACTACTATTTCTGGATCTTGTATGGGTCCGAAAGTTATAACTACTGGTCCTTAATCCTGTATGGGTCTGGCATCTTAGATGATTCAATGGCTATTTCTGATCATATATATATATATCTTTACATAAGTTGTATACCTGTGTGATCTGAGTCAGTGACTTATTTGTTTTCCTTAGGACTGAGATGAGTATTTGATAACTTAGGTATATGTATGAGAATATACTTAAGTAATGTCTATTCGTTGATTTCATACTCTATGGATTGTCTATAGTGTATTTTGAGAGACCTTGAGGGTCTCGGGGTCCCTACTGAGTATCATTATACTGAATCTTACATGGGCTATGCCTGCACTTCGTTGTGTTGGTTATAGATGACAAACATCATTGACTGAGGATCAGAGTAGCAGGACTGGATGGTACCTAGAGGTGGACCTTACGAAAAGTCAGTACTTGGAGGAGACGGACAGATGTGGAGTGCAGTGGTGGCTATTTGTACCTACCCTTCAGGTAGGATCCGTGGTGGATGATCTAGGAGCTGCTTTTCACCTTTCAGCTGTTTTTTCCCTTTTCAGTTGTACTTTTAAACAGTTGGGCTTGTATTTTTGGCCCCTTTAATTTTCAGCACACTTTTTTATACAGTTTTACTTAGTATTTTGCTTCCATCTTATACTCTATTGTGCGTGTTTACAGATATAAAGGAGATTCCTTCAAAGTTTAGAGATTTACACATTTAGTGTTAGTCACCAGCCCCTGGACTATGGAAGGCGGGCTTAGGGTAGTCACGACACAGGCCCCACGGGAATGGGTCATGACAAATTAGTATCAGAGGAGTCGGTTCTGCTACAGAACTTATGACTCTTATCTTTCTTTTCTGTGAAGAAATAGTGTTAAGAGTACTTAGTGCAGTTTTCAATCTAGGGAGACCAGTGTTGGTGCGGTAGCGGACGTATCCATACACTAGGACCCTAGCTTCTGATTTCCAATTCAGTGTAAGAAAACACTGATTGCGTATATGTTTCAAGAGTTTTCTTTGGGATATTTTTTGAGTCAGATCACCAGGAATAACTTATTGACCATGGTGAACCTGTATCTTTTCAGGATAGTCCCACGTAGACAGCCATCCAGGGTTTCGAGAGATGTACGAGATGGCAGCCTTCTGAGCGACGAGGCCTCAGTGCAGGGCCCCATCACAGCGGAGGCACCAACGGTACCACTTCCAGTTGGGCCACCGATGCCACCAGCCCTAGTAGCAGATGATGCATGCCGCTTGAGTGCGTTTCACGAGTTCCAGCACCAGAGGGCTCCCAGGTTCAAGGGTGAGATGGACCTTCAGGTAGCTAACGATTGGCTGGAGGAAGTGGTGAGAGTCTTCAGACTAGTAGGGACACCATCCTACCTTATGGTGATCCT
Source organism: Viscum album (assembly GCA_963277665.1). Classification (NCBI taxonomy): domain Eukaryota; kingdom Viridiplantae; phylum Streptophyta; class Magnoliopsida; order Santalales; family Viscaceae; genus Viscum; species Viscum album. Next base: position 1,325,972,539 of record OY728147.1, read on the forward strand.
TGCCATGAGTCTTCTTTAGGCATCATCAGACAGATGGTGGAGCCTGATGCTTTGGGTGCATGACGAGGTGACACTTCTCTGGGCAGACTTCGAGAGCCTATTTTGGGTGGAGTTTGTCCCAGCCACACTACGTGCGGTGTGGATACAGGATCTACTGAATCTATAGTAGGGTAACATAATAGTGGCACAAACTCAGTGAGGTTCACTGACTTGTCGCGCTACTCCACAGATATGGTTCGAGACCCTCTCTTCAGGGCCTGAACCTTCAAGCAGGGGCTCATATGGGAGATCATAGCATCAATGATCTCACTCAGCATCCCGATGCAAAAAGGGGTGTTAGAGAGAGCCCTCCTAGTGGAGAGTTTCCTTTATGATCAGTCACCAGCAGTGAGACCCAACACTAGTCAACATGCAACAAAGTCCTCTACATCTGGAAGTAGACATATGTTGCAGAAGTCCAAGCAGACCATACCATCAGGTGGAAGACCTCAGGCCTTAGGTTTGGTTGTGTGAGGCACACGAGATAGAGCCAGTCATGCCAGGAGCGGGTAATATTACACTTGCGGTGGGCAAGGTCACATGGCTCATGACTATCTGATCCTATGTACTGAATATTAGTAGACGGTCGAAGAACCACCCAGGCAGAGAAAAAGGTTCTATAGAGGTAGTTCACAGGGAGGAGGCAGACGTGACAGAGGAGCTGGTCATGCAGCTGGCGGTGGATGACATTATGAGGTGTTACCACCACCACCACTAAGAGGTCCACCCCGACCACAGGGAGCAGGTGGACAGGCGAGAGATTAGATCCAGCCAGCTGAGGCTTATGATCAAGGTGCTATGGAGATGATTCGAGGTACGATCTATGTATACTCCACCATAGCTGTAGTTCTTATAGAAACAGGTGTCAGTCACTCTTTCATTTCCACTACCCTCGTTCGGATCTTGGAGATTCCAACGGAGCAGTTGGCTCGATCCTTACATCTATAGACTCCTACGGGAGCAGACTCGATGATTACGCACTGGTTCTAGTAGTGTGAGATTACTCTATGAGGCGAGAGCTTCGACTGGGATATCCTAGTAGAGTTGATGAGGCCTTACGATGTCATCTTGGGTATGGACAAGTTATCTACAGTACATGCTCAGATTGATTGTATTAGGCACAGAGTGCGGTGTGCCCGCACGGATGAGACCAGGTTCACCTTCACTGGCGAGAAGGGATCCTTTGTAGCATAGGACGAACTTACTCAGAGAAGGGTGTAGCCGATCACTCATTAGTTGGCCTGACTTACCCTCAGAGCAGCTGATGTGGAGAGTCCGAGCTATCCTGTAGTGGTGGACCAGTATGCAGATGTTTTCCCTAATGATGTTCCAGGACTACCTCCTCACAGAGAGGTGGACTTCTACATTGACCTGTACCCTAGGATGACACTGATATCTACACCAGAATATTGGATGGATCCCGCTGAGTTTCGTGAGCTGCAGGTACAGATGGAGTACTTGTAGGGGAAGGGATTCATCCGGTCCTATGTTTCTACCTATCCAGCAACGATTCTGTTAGCCAAGAAGGCGGATGGGAGCTTGAGGCTTTGTATCGACTACCGTCTCCTGAACCAGGTGACCGTGAAGAACAAGTACCCACTACTGAGTATTGATGAACTCTTTGATTAGCTGATGGGAGTGCGGTGGTTCTCGAAGATAGAACTTAGATCAGGCTATCACCAGCTCAGAGTTCGAGATGAGGATGTGAAGAAGACGACCTTCAGATGTTGGTACAACCACTAAGAATTCTTGGTTATGCCTTTAGGCATAACCAACGCTCCAGTAGTGTTCATGGGACTCTTGAATAGGATCTTCCAACCATACCTCGATCGCTTTGTCGTAGTCTTCATCAATGATATTCTGATTTACTCGACTACTGAGGAGGAGCATGCCTACCACTTGCAGGTCGTACTAGACACACTCTGAGAGAAACAGCTTTATAGTAAGCTCTCAAAGTACCGGTTCTAGATCTGAGAGGTTCACATTCTAGTACATGTCATCTCAGAGGCTGATGTTGTAGTATATACAGTGAAGATCGAGGCGATACTTTCTTTGGAGGCACACAAGAGTGTGATCGAGGTATGAAGTTTAATGGGTTCGGCTGGTTACTACTGGAGGTTCATACCAGACTTCTCCAGAGTTACAGCACCACTAACAACCTTGATGAAGAAGGGGAAACCCTTCGTATGGTCAGAAAGATGCCAGCAGAGCTTTCAGGAGCTGAGGCATAGGATGACTAGTGCCCCCATATTGAGGCTTCCAGAGGAGGGCATATGGTACGTAGTCTACTGTGACACATCAGGGACCAGACTCAGGTGTGTCCTGATGAATGAGAAAGCAGTTATCGCTTATGGTTCTCATCATCTGAGACAAAATGAGCAGAACTATGCCACCCATGACCTGGAGTTAGAAGTAATGGTATTCACCTTGAAAATGTGGCGACACTATCTGATGGGCGTGCGTTTCACAGTCTACTCTCACCATAAGAGTCTCAGGTATATATTCTTTCAAAAGAACCTGAACCTAAGACAACTATGTTGGATTGAGTTCCTCCAGGACTATGACTTCGAGATAGTCTATACTCTTGTAAAGGGGAATGTTGTTTCAGATGCACTCAGCAGAAGGTCTGGTATATGGCTGCTAGGCGAGGTGACAGAGCAGCTGGATGCTTTATAGATATCTTTTATAGATAGAGATGGAGCAATCTTTCTTCTTTCTCTTACAGTCACTTCCCTACTTTTTTAGTGATTCAGGGAGGCATAAAATTGAGATGTTGACTGTGATACACAACATGCTCAGATATCCACAGGACATGCACCTGATGGATTTTATGACGGTGGAGAGCACGTCATCTTCTTTAGAGGACGTACTATGGTGCTAGTTTCACTTCAAGAGGAAGTGTTGAAGGAGTTTCCCACATCCATTCTAGTGGTACATCTAGGAGTGTCAAATATGTACCATGACCTTTGACGACAGCACTGGTGTCCAGGTATGAAGAATGCGGTAGTAGAGTTTGTCTCTCGATGCCTCATTTGTCAGCAAGTGAAGGCGGAGCATCACGTACCAACAGTCTTGGTACAACCTTTATAGGTCCCAAAGTGAAAGTGGTATGGGATTTACATGGATTTCGTGATGGGGATTCCACGTACATCTAGAATTCATGATTCGATTTGGACGATCGTTGACCGACTCACCAAGTCCTCCCACTTCCTACCAATGAGAGAGCAGGATTCAGTAAAGAGATTGGGATGCCTCTATGTGCCAGAGATTGTGCGTTTACATGGTATACCTTAGACAATTTTCTCTGATTGTGACACATGATTTACTTCCCGGCTATGGAAGGGGTTGTAGGAGGCTTTCAGGATGTAGCTTCGCTTGAGCACCGCCTTCCATCCTCAGATAGATGATCAGAACGAATGGACCATTCAGACCCTCAAGGACATGCTCCGAGCATGTGTCCTCGACTTCCATCACAGCTGGGAGGATCACTTTACCTTGTTGGAGTTTGTGTACAATAATAGCTATCATTCCACCATAGGGATGGAACCTTTTGAGGTGTTATACAGGCGACCATGCAGATAACCCTTGTGCTGGAATGACCCAGGGGAGTCAGTATTGGTGGGACTAGAGATGGTACGAGCTACCACAGAGAAGGAGAAGATCATCTAGGAATAGATAAAGACTGCACAGAGTAGGCAGAAGTCATATGCTAACAGAAGATGGAGGCCTTTGGAGTTTGAGGATGGAAACCATGTCTTCCTAAAGGTCTCACCTCGACAAGGTCAACGAAGATTTGGCTGAGGTGACAAGTTATATCCGAGATTCATCAAACCTTTTCAAGTCCTTAGCAGATTCGGCAAGGTGGATTACCGCTTAGCTCTTCTACCTCCGTTGCACTTTGTGCACGACGTCATCCACTTATCCCGGCTAAGGAGATACATGCACGACCCTTCACACATCATCGACCATGGAGAGATGGACATCGACGATGGGGAGACTTTCACGGAGGTTCTATTGGAGATTGAGGATTGAAAGGATCAGGTCCTACGTGGACGGTTGATACCTCTTGTGCGCATACATTGGTAGCATGAAGACCTCCAGGAGAGCACATGGGAGGGGGAGGCTCAGATGCATTCTCAATACCTCCATTTGTTCCCTTATTTCGAGTTGTATCTTACAGAGACAAAAACCCCTGAGGTGGGGAGAATTTAAAGACCTAGAAATCCCATGGATTGTTTTTAAATACATGGGAATTTTACGAGCCAGTGAAAATTTACGGCGCTAGATTCTGAGGCTAAGTGTGCCCATAATCAATTTCTGAAGTTTTGTTCAGGTACGTTCAGTAAACATACGAGTGGGATTTTATAACTTTTGAACCGATGCTTGGAATTGAAATTAGAGGGCACTGTTGAACCCACAACACCGGTATTCTCTTAAAGAGACTTTCACTTCGATGACAGTGAGTTGAGAATACATGTTATATTTAGTGTTTTGATGAAAAATAATAAAATAAAGCGAGCTACACTTTATTTAATCTGAGTCACCATTTGGTGTGTGGTGGTTAAAACCTCCTCATGGAGGTTGGAGGTGGGACCACCGCACCTTAACCTCCCATGAGAGGTTATGGTGGTGGGGCCCACCCGAACTCAACCTCCCATGGGAGGATTAATGTGGTGGGGACCACCCGAGATTTTAACCCCTTGAAACTCCCCATTAAAGTCGAGAAACCCTCAAGCTCCAATTAATTAGGGGGATCCTCTTCAACTCCCATTTATTTAATTTGTGCCAATCTTCTCTAATTAATTTGTGCCAACTCTCATGAATTAATTAGGGGGAGCCTTTAATTTATTAATGTTTTTTGAATATTGTGCCGATAAAATAATAAGATATCACAATCTCTTATTATTTTTGTGTTGGCACATCTATTCATTTTTGAAGGAGAGCTTGGGAGAAAAGGAGCTCTCCAACGAAGAACCTCCTCCTCCAATGAAGAATTAATAACACATTCTTCCAACAATGAACACCGAAAATGACCTTATTAGACTTAGAGCTTCAACTATAGTGAGACATCTTTGATGACCCACTTCCACATCGTCATCAACAAGCCAATGTAGATCGAGTTTGGAAGTGCTTGGCGGACGTGATGAATGACGACCTTCTTCGTATACTTTCCGAGACTCCTTCAAACGTCGACAACTGAAAATCAAAGGTAGGGGTTTGTTTTGAGTAATTTTCCAATTCTTATTCTCACCTTCGGTTGGAATGGAATTGTTGCGGAAATTGAAAATAACATTTGAAAATCATCTTCTTACTTTTTGATGATCCGATTGTTACCAAACTAAACGCGGAGGGTGTAGACCAAACCAACAAGGCCCAACCCCTCCATCGTTCTTGTTTTTGTTGATTCTCAGTGAGGCGATGAAAGCAGCAGAAGACAAAGGCCATGCTACCCGCGGCCTCCATGAACCCCGCCACCCCTGTGGGGCCCCAAACCACCACCGGCAGAACTGGCTAGCCCGACCGCCTCCCGACGTCCTGCCCACGCCCCGCTGGCCTACCTGGCGCCCTCCCGGACGCCCTCCGGCCTATCCGCGGCCACTCACACGCCCAGCCCGGCATGCATGTGGCCTCTCGCGTGCCCTGCCCGGCCAGCCTGCGGCTTCCCACACACCCCGCCGGCCTACCCGGGCACCCCGCTCGCTTGACCGCGTGTCCTGCCGACCTGCGCGGCGCCCTCTGGGCCACCCGCCGGCCTACCCAGGCCGCCACCCAGCCTGTCGGACCCCCACCCGCCTACCCAGGCCACACCCCGGCTCCCGTCCGAACCGGCTGAGCCGCGCCGGCCTTCCGAGCCGGTCCGTGGCGTCCCTCGTGGCGTCACTTATTGAACCAGCTCGGCCTTCCAGGCCGAGTCACCCGAGTCGTGCCTCTCGCGGCGCTACCAAACCGGCCCTGGCCTCCGGGCCGAGCCGCCTACGCGGTGACCTCTGGGATGAACTGCCCCCGCAGTCCTTTAGGCCGGGCTTAGCGGACTGGGCCGAACCTAGCGGGCTGACCCACCCAACAAGCTGGGTCATACACAGCACGTCCGACCGAGTCAGACTAGACCCGTGCCCACTACTGACCCCTTCACTTTCTTTGGCCTTATTGTTGGCACCAGACGTCTGTTTGACAAACCATCAGCGGCACTGGTATTCTTGGAATGCAACAATCTCTTTTAGAATACCCCTCTAGAGTTCAGGGTATATTTGAGATACGATCATGTTGGATTGTAAATGAATCCAACCGGGCCCCCGAGACTAAAAGGCTAATAAATCATAGACCGGACGTCCAATTGGCGCGCCGTCTGTTTCGTTGAGACCCCTATGACATGACAGAACTCTGAGATACTTCTTCGTGGGACTTTGGGGTAGTTTAAGTATCGAATCTTGGATTGAGGAGCAGAACCTTCTAGAATAAAGAATGCTTTGTGGAAACCCTATGGATGGCTGTGCTATGACTACTGTTCCTGGATCCTGTGTGGGTCTGACAGTTCTGACTCTTGTTCCTGGATCATTTGTTGGTCTGACAGAATAGTTGGTCCTGGATCTTGTGTGGGTCCGATAGCTCTGACTACTGTTCCTGGATCCTGTGTGGGTCTAACAGTTCTGACTTCTATTCCTCGATCATGTGTTCGTCTTATAGAATAGCCGGTCCTGGATCCTGTGTGGGTCTGACAGCTCCAACTACTATTCCTAGATCCTGTGTGGGTCTGACAGTTCTAACTACTGGTCCTAGATCCTGTGTGGGTCTGACAGATTAGATGATTCAGTGGCTATATCTTATCATCTCTATCTCTATACATAAATTGTATACCCGTGTGAGATGAGTCATCGACTTTTGTGTTTTCCTCATGATTGAGATGGGTTACTTGATAACTTAGGTATATGTTTGGGAATATACCTAAGTAATGGATATTCGTTGATTTCATACTCTGTGGTTTATCCTTGGTGGATTTTGAGAGACCTTGAGGGTCTCAGGGTCCCTACCGAGTATCGTTATACTCACCCCTACACGAGCTATGCCCACACCTCGTTGTGTTGGTTGCAGATGACAAACAACGTTGACTGAGGATCAGAGTAGCAGGACTTGACAGCACCTGAAGGTGGACCTTATGTCGAGTCGATACCCGAAGGAGATGGATGAATGTGGAGTGCTGTGGTGGCTATATGTACCTACCCTTCAGGTAGGATCTGTGGTGGACGATCCCGGAGATGCTTTTTACCTTTCAGCTGTTTTTTCCCTTTTTAGTTGTACTTATACTTTATAGTTGGGCTTGTATTTCCAGCCCCATTTACTTTTCATCACTCTTTTGTTATACCATTTTACTTAGTGTTTTGCTTCCAGCTTGTACTCTATTGTGTGTGTTTATAGTTATAAAGGCAACACCTTCCCTGTTTAGGTATTTACGCCTTTGGTGCTAGTCGCCAGCCCCTGGCCTATGGAAGGCGGTCTTGGGGTAGTCCCGACACAGGCCCTAGGGGAACAGGTCATGACAAAACCTCTATTATGGATTGATGGAATATTCCTAACAATACGATGGAGAGTCAGGTGACCAGGATCTCTTCAAGAATCTATTTTCACATCTTTCAGAGCTATGGATTTTTCTACCATGATTGGTGGATTTACCAACATTGACTATTTACATTATTTACCCAAATCCACAGTGTTAAAGATATCTACACCCTAATTCACAATTTAGGGTTCTATTTGAGGAATAAAGAAACTAAAAACCTTAAGAAAATTATAGAATGATGATATATAGAAATGTTATATGTATTATTTTTTCTAAATTACATATATATTTAGAGAGATCATAATGTTTATGGATTTGAATCCTTTTTAAATTTATAATCATATTTTATAAGTCTCATGATTCAATTATATGGAGGCATATTGAAGAATTATAATAATAAATCACCAAAATTCTCTTTGTGGTTTATTGAAATTTATTATTTGAATATAAATTATTGAAAATAATAGAAATATTTTTTTCATTTATTTTATAAATATATAGTAGAACAGATAAATGCAAAAAATATGAGTTTTGAAGTAAATATTTTAAATATTCTATTTAATTTTTTTCTCTATGATTCCTTATAATTTGTGCACTAATTTAGTGACAAATAAATATATTTCCTATGAATTTATGTAATGAGGATAATAGATATTAAATTATTAATTAATAATTCCAAGTAATAATAACAGTGTATGAATGTTATAGGAACAATAATGGGTTAGAATCAATGAACCATGAATTTTTTAATGTATTGAACATTCTCTGAAAAATATCTCTAACCTTGAGTGAATTATCTATTGTAATATCATCTTATAAGATCTCCAACTCATCCTATTCTCAATAAATTTAGATAAATATGGGAGAGAATTAGTTGAGATTAATAAGGTATTATTATTTAATTTTAATAATTTATATTAAAGTGCATATTCACCATGAAACGATGACACCAAATTGGTGAAAAATAATAAAAATATTATAATTGGGTAGATATGACATACAAGAATCAACGACATAGACGTTTTTCCAAATATGATGCCCTGAAAAATTTAAAATTAATTGTTTTTTATTTTTTTTAATTTTTAATATTTTATATAAAAAATCTATAAAGATATACTTATCCACTGAGTCACAACATTTACATATAAATGAGTGCAAACAAACCCATCAACATTTTATTATGCATTGGATTTTGGGCATAATCCAAGGAATTTCTTAGTGAACATATGTAATATTACATTCTCTATTAATATATTTATATATCTTGATTTTAATGTGGTATTATTTAAATTTATACCATACAATAAAAATTTATAAAATGAATTTTAGTCTCTAATATTAATATTAAAAAATTTATTAATTTTATTTATTCTTTAATGAATTATAGCTCCACTTTCTATATGGTTAGTTGTAGTTTTTTAGATTATCTATAAAATTATAAAACATTAAATTATTTTTATGATAACTTAAATACTAATTTATCTTTTATTTTAATAACTTTATTCATAATAAACTTTTATACATCAAATCCCACATAAATTGTTTTTTAAAAAATATCTTTTATTTTTAAGGATTTCATAATATAAATAATTTTATATTGTAGTTCCATGAAATAAATTCTATTTTCATTATTTTTATTTAAATTATTTTACTCTTTGGTGATAAAACAAATGAATTTTGATATTCTAAATATATACAAGAAATCATATTTTTTGGAGAACATTGATTCATTTTAATAGTATATTTTAGAACTGTTATTGATACTATTTATTTTATTCATTTCATGATTGTTTTGAAAAATACATTCTTTCAAACATTAATTAAAAATATAATACTTATAATATTATTTCACCTCTTTAGATCATGAATACTATTATTTTCATTCAATATATTTTATATAGGTTATTTAGTTCTTTTTAATATTTTACTCATATTCGTAATCATTATCATTAACATTGTTTTTATCCATAGAATATTTTATAAACAATAATATTTCATTTTTTGAGATTTTATATTTTAATATTTGAAGTATTTTATTTCATTTACATAAAATCTATAATGAATTTCATCATACTATTGATATGCTAATTTCTTCCCATATGTTTGAAAATATTTTTCTTATGATAATGCATTTAAATTTTCATATAAATGTTAAAAAGAAATATTTAAAGGAAAATTTTACCTTTTTACTTAGAATTTAATTTTATGAAATTATTAGGCATAATTCACATGAATTTATTAAAACATTCACAATGTTACAACTCTTATAAATCACTAAGTAGAAATATTCATCAATACATCTATATAATTTTCCATTTTTAAAAAAATTCATCTTTTTTATTTTATATACATATTGAAAATTGATTCATTATTTATCACATTAAAAATAAGTATATATTGAATATAATATTATTGAAATTGATTAATATATTTAACATAATGAATAGTATAAATTAATTAATATTTTTCATGAATAATTATTTATAAAATTACTTTCAAAATTAAAATCTTATAATGTAACATAATATCTAATTATATTTTTTCAATTTCATTATTTATAGTAATTAAATTAACTACATATTCTAGAAAATATAATGCTATATATTTTGACTTTCTTCTCCATAGTTTTAGGCCAATTAAATTTTTTTTCCTTATAATTTTTTTATGTTAATATCAATTATTTTAATTTTTTATTTACAAGACATATCATTGGTGAATTCATTTTCATATAATCATTCAAATAGTTTTTTTATTTTAAATCATTTTTTTAGTTTTTTTAGGAAGAGTCATGAAAAAATTATCTATTTGAATAAATAATCTTATTTTCCAAAACAAACTGATTGGAAAAGTGGAATAGGTATATTCATTTAAATATTATTATTCCATCCATCAATGTTTCAATTCACATTATTGATATTAAAATTAATATTATACTAATAAAATTAGTAAAATTAGTGATCAAAATACACATCTAATGATCAAATTGACAAAGGAGAAGAAAATATGAAATTTTATTGGAATTTTGGGGAATTGAAAGTATATTATATCAATATTTTTTTTTATTTTTAAACTATTGAATAATTAATAAGAGGGGGATGAATTAGATATTTCACCTTTGTATAATATTTTTTTATGTTTACATTTTTCTTTTTGAATAATAGTTCATTTTATAGTCCATATTTTGTAAAATGATATTTGAATATTATAATATTATATCCCATGATAGATTATTTTATCTTTTTTCATGTTTTCTCATACTTTAAAAATAGTAAAGAGCCACAAACAAATAATATATAAAATATTCATTTATAATCTAGATGACTATGTCTCTTGTGTGATTGTAATACTCTAAATCGCATAAAATACATAAATATTATAAATTTAATTACAAAATAAAATTTTCCATATTATTTAATTCAAAAATAGTCATCCTAATCTTATGATTATTATTGAAGTATTTTTAAAAGGTAAATTTTTTCACACAAAATTTATATGATCATAATATATTATTTCATGTTTCAAAATAAATTAAATGATATATTTATATTTTTTTGATACCATTAATTAAAATTAAAAAGATATATTATTCTCTAGGAATAATATGATCTCTCACAAATCTCATATTATCAATATTCAATAAATATATCTTCCTAATTTGAGGTTTTTAATTTTTTATCATTTACTTCTATATTATAACTGATCCATATAAATTTTTATTAAAATAAACAAATTATTATTTTTTCTATATTTTACTTGTTAACTCATATTTTTTAATTGTACTTGTGGGATAATATTTTATTTACAAGTATTGATTATTTATTAACTAACATGAACATTAATCACTCCATATAACTTTATCATGTTTTTTTGGATGTTTTTTTAATTATTCCTTTTTTTTTTCAGTTTTTGTTTATTGAAAATTATTGAAAGAGTTTAATGTTGATGACACAAAATATTATTAATAATTTTGATGAAATTTAGGTAGTGGATGAATATATTCTATTGAGACCTATAGAATGTTTATAATATGTTGAGATCTAGAGTTTTTTTCAACTTGGGGAGATTTAAGAGACTTAATGAGTGTTTATTGACATATTAAGATGTTGAAGAATTCATTTCCTATTGTTTTATGTATAATGTGAGAATATATGTGAACATAATAAAGTATATATTATTTTATACTGGAATATATTTTAAATTCCTGAAACATGATAAAAAATTAAAATTTATTTTGTAAGGATAAGGCTGATATAATGTATGGTGAAGTTTGAAAGAAGTTTTCTGAGTTTTTTATGAATTATAAAGAGTTTTTGTATAGATAATAATTTATTAATAAAAAAGCCACTTTTATATAATGGTTTCATTTCCTAGTATAAAATGGTAACTACTGGGTGATAATAAAAGGAAACGTTGTAATATAGTTATATTTAGATATATCATTTATCAATATGTTATAGTCATTTATGTACTAAGATAAATAAGTATAGAAAGTTTATGTAGTCAAAAAAGTTAAGGTTTAATACAAAATGAATTTATTTTATTATGTGATGGTTGATCTGTAGAAATGGGATTACCTAAAAAATAACATGTTGATATAAAATGGTAAATCCTATGAGTTTTATGTATAAAAATTTAGGTATTCAGTTGTTTATCTAAGAAAATTAAAATATATAAATTCATATCTTCATTTTATACATTGGTAGATATGAGGTATTATGATATGTAAAGGTTTTAAACTATCCCAAAAATTTTGTCCAAGAGACATCAGATATTGTTGAAAAATATCATCATGGAATCTTTCTCTATAATATTTGGATGTCAAATGAAGAATCAATTCTAATACATAAATCATATAACATAAATAAAAGGTAACTAAAAAAGGATTTTATGATATGAGGGGTCTTATTTAAAATAGAAAAATCAAATAAATAGTTAATTAATGTTACATATATTAATTTTATGTTTAAAATTCTAATTTGAGGAGAGTGTATACCTATTTCTAAAATAAAAATTATTTTTCTATTATTTGAAAAATATTTAATTGAGGTCCATAGTTCAAATTTAAGATAATTACACAAAGATAGGTATAGAACATGATTTTTTATATGGATGTAATAGAGGAAATATAGTAAAGGAATGAGTATAAGAATACAATTTGATGGAATTTTAAGATAGTGTGAGACTCCATTAATTATTAAAAAATAAATCAGTTTTATATATGATCAAATTACACAGGTCTAGAGAAATTGTTTTGTATCAAAATTTCAAATATAAATCATTTACATTATATACAACATGATTATTCATGTGTATCAATTAGTCAATAATTTTATTGGATTATATCAAGGTTGTAGCTAATCATTTTTAGTAGTGAACCATGTTAAAAATAATTTACACCTACTGTTATATTTCTTTGGTGTGTATGATATTTATACAGTCATTCACTTTAATATTTTTTGAGGGATCCTTCTAATGAATCATAAAATGTAAATTAACTCACTGATCTCTTCATATTGGTTAATTTTTACTAAGGATACTAGTTTTTTCATAATTTACTGAAGCCCTAGAGTTCTATTCAACGATGATTATCTATTTATATATTAAGGTTAAAAGTGATCATATATTTAAGAAGAGTCAGAATTTGAATATCATTTGTGAACATATATAATATTAATTAAGTGATGAAAAATTATATTCCCAATTTAAATGGAAAAAATAATTATATATGGGATATCACATGCTTCCATAATTTTTATTAATAAGTATAGTTATTTTAGAGGCTCCTTTTGATGAATTTTTTATGTTTGATAAATCTACATTAATTGAATTCATTAATATAATTAATTTTGAGAATTATGGCCATGATTTAGATTCTAAATTGTATTATCTTTCAGAATATTATTTTTCCAATGATAAAGGAATAAATTCTGAAAAATTAATTTGGGAAAAATTATTAATCATTTATTCAAGTTGTTAGAATGTTAATAAATAAATTATATAAATTATATATGTTAATATGAATATATCAACATGAATATTATCAAATTAGTGGATAAATTCTTCACTCAATTTCATGAAATTATGATTCCCATTAGTGTTATTTTGAGAAGGTTATAGGTAATATGGTTTTTGATAATATAATATGTATGTTTAAAATAGTTTTTATACAATGTTCCTAGTGATTATATACCCTGATTTAGGTACTATTTTTTTGGATGATATAAACCGTATTTTAATTTCTTATGAAATGAAAATATGATTTATCTTAAAAATTAATTACAATGATTATTTGGATACATAATTTAATGAATGTAAATAGTTAAATATTAACATAAAAATATAATTTGAAGAAGTGGTATTGACAAATAAAAGATGATCAAGTGAATTCTAAATAATTCATGTCATTATTTTTTGGTAGAATAAGAAGAGGAAAATAAAAGATTCATATAAATATACCACTAATGTTTTTAAAGTGTGACATTATTTCACATTTCTAAACAAATTGTATAATATTTAATGGAGAATAATATTATCAATCTAAGAATGATTTACCATGTAAAACATAAAATAATAAATATACCAAATTTGACATTGTAATATATTTTTGAAATAAAAATGGTAGGAATTTTTAAAAATACTAAATATACAGTTTTTATCAATGTTTTAGAATGATGATAAGAATGATGATAAATATTAATTTGATACTTTTAGTGTAGTATATTAAAAAAATCTAATAGTAAAAGTAAATTAGTAATTGTTAACTTTTAATGAATGTAGTGATATTGGAAGGGATGAGGAAATAAAAATAATTTTAAATTTTAATCAATAACCCGTGTAATGTATTGAAATGATCATAAAAATAGTGAAGGAGAAAAAATTCTATGTAAAAATAAAACATTTCACAACATTGATTCTATTCATACTGAATATGATTTAATTTTAATTAATGATATTGAAATCATTATTATGTTTCTCACTAAATAGAAAAAATTTATATTTATAAATGGAATTGTATGTTAAACAAGATGATAATGATCTGGTACTGTTATAAATAAAATGGTTATAGTTTTAATATGAGGTTAAAAAATTCAATGTCAGCTTCAAAAATTCTATATAGTCCATTATTGAAACATAAAAAGATAGGTATTTGCAAAGAGTTGATGTTTCAATGGATGATGAAAATAAAATATAAAAACATGATTATATTAAAATTTTATAATACTATAATGTGATGGTAAAAATATTGATTCAATTTCATAATATGATGGATTCAATTTTTTTTAAAACAAGATGATTCTTCAAAACCTATAAATGGTTGGAACATAAATTTCCAAGTGAAAAATACTAAAATTAGTGAAATAAAAAATTGAATGATGATGACTGGAATGATGTGGACTGTTGTTATAGTTAATCAAATTTTTTTATTTTAGTGAAAGAGTAAAATTTATTTAACAAAATATGTAAGAAATTTTATTTTCCACATTTAGATAATTTGGATATTTCATAAGAAAGTATTAATTTTATGGATATTATTGGTATTAAGGTGGTGTTGGGTACTAATAATGATAATGTTAGTTAATGAATATTGAAAACATGTTGTAAGAATTAAATGTGGATTGGGGATGTTGGAACTAGCCAAGAAACTTTTTTTTTGAATTTTATCCCCTTTCATCTAACCCAAAAGTGTATGAGATTTAATAACCAAAAGGCACAAATCAGGAATGGGAAATATCAATGCATATGTTGTTAGAGTTTCAATAAAAAATTAATATTAAGGGATTTTTGGATAGTGGATATTCCTAACTGAACATGAAATTTAATGATCATAAATGATGTTGGGAAATGTATATAGGGATTATTGATATTTTTAAATCAAGGATAACTTAATATCAAAGGACTAAGATAAATAGGGATTTTAAAAGTTATGATGAATTTTAAACACATGTGATATTGATATGTGTTTAAAAATACCTTTTTAAGTATATATTAGGTCTATATTTATGTTTTTTTATAGATATATGGTTCATCGTGTTGATGTTTAAAAATTAATATTATTTATGAGTGGATAACGAACATAGGGATTCATGTTTCTTTTAGTCATGCAGAATATTCCTACTACTTAATCATAGAGGAAGAAAAATAAAATGGCAACATCGATGTCCTCTTCCTTTTCTAAAAAAACATAAATCCTTACCACATGTGATTATTTTCATATTGTGTCTATGATAAAGAGAGAAATAAATTTGACTTGATCGATATTTCAAAAGGTGATGATTGTTAATTTGTCACACAAGAAAGGGTAGATTTAAACCTCTCACCCATGGGGGTATTTCATTAAGATATTTGTGGGTATAAGAGGAGTTAATAAAAAATGGATATAATTATATTAATTTATTAATTTTCAACTTCAATCATATCATAAATATTATGTTCATGAAGCATAAATCATACTCTTTGACAACAATCAAGAATTAAAAAAAAAAATTCTATGATGGAGTGTTGTTTTCACGTGTAGAAGTTCAGAAACAATTCATTTGTTTCTAGTGAAACATTTTTAGCATACCTTGAGTAACACGATATTCATCATGAACATAGTGGAACACATACACTACAGAAAATATTTCTTCTCATTGATATAACATGGGTTTGGTGGAGATGGATTGGACTATACGAGTTCAGCATGATGCATCACTTTATTTTTGGAGGAAATAAATTTTCATAGTAGTTTGTATTAAATAAAACTATTTGTATTGTCCAAATTGATATATTTAGAAAATAATTTGTATTATAATATTACCATTGTACTAAAATACATAATTTATTTCTTTATTACCATCTATTATCAAATTAAATGTTGGAAACTAGTAGATTTTTGAGTAGAGAGGAGTTGATGGTATCTTATTTTGTTTATCCTCTATATGATAGATGGTATCAGAATTATATTATATAGATATAAATTTTTTATACTGTTAATGTAATGGTGTCGATATATATAAATAATTAACTAAACATGAATATAAAAATACCCAAAAGGGTTGATAATGAATAACATTTTTCTAAGACTCTTGGTGATGTTTTTTAAAAATTAAATGTTGAGATGATGTAAACATTAATGATAATAATATATTTATTTTATAGTGATGAAAAATGATCATGTAAAAATAAAAAATGGTTTATATGGTATGTGAAGGTCTAAAATATTATTGGAGAATAAAAAAAAGTAGTTCAAAATGAGAAACATTTAAATAAAACAACACCTATGTCATGGTATTCTCTTGTTGAATAATGTTATCTGAATAAGGATATGGAACATCAATAGTACATCAATGTTATGAATTAAGATGTTATAAATAGATTTTTGATGACCCAACAAGTCACATGATATGGAAATTCACTTTTCCCAAATGGAGTCTTTGAAACCCATGATCGAGAAATAGTTTTCAGGGTATGAATGTAATCATCCTTGCAAACCATTTTCACCAAATAGTAATAAATAACACATAAATGAAACATCACCACAAATCCAACATGACACATCAATATGTTGGACTTCCATGTAAAATGAAATAATCTAATCAAAATGTAACTAGATCTAATAAAAACATAAATTTTTAAATGCATCATTAATTTCAATCAAGACTGCTGATACAACTTTAAAATAATGAAATATAATTTATAATAAAATTTAATATTATCCAAGAATAACAGGGGAGAATAAGAGTAATGACATGGAATGAAACCAATGATGATAAAAATATAAAAATAATATAAATTTCTCATCAACAAAACTCCATGTTAATTGTAATCATCCTCACATTTCTACAAAAGTATACCAGTATGAAGACATAAAATAGAATCCACTACTTATATAATTTTTTTATAAAAGTAATATGAAACACATGAGTAAAAAGTCAAGTGGTTCGTATTGAAACACCATGCATAATATATCATATAAAATCAATTAAATTATATATTGAAAATAAATCTATAAAGTAATCTTTTAATTTTAATTAAAATCAAAATAATTTAGAAAGTCTATTTTATAAATCCATTTTGAACAAGGAAATAACTATACCAATTAATGAGATGAAGTTTTAAGACATTTCAAAATGAAATAGAAATTACAATAAATAATTTGTTTTAAAATCAACACTTTTCAACAATCTTATTTAGACATTAATAAGAAAAAATAACACTTTTTAAATAACCTTTTTAAAGTTAAAAAACTGACCAGTCTGAATGATAAACCCCTAATTTTCATTAAAAGGGAAAAAACATAAGAAGAGAATAACAAAAGAATTATAATTATAAATAAACTGGATATAAAAACAAATATTTAGGGATGGAATCTAATAGAAGAAAAAATATAGGAAATAACAACATCCCATCAAATAATAGAAGAAATAACGTAATATGAAAACTAATATCATGTCATGGATTGTCCTAGAGGGGCCCATGCCGTGACTTCCCCAATCCCACCTCCAATAAGCTAGGGGTTGGTAAATATATTTCATTAGGAAAATCCCACAAATGGGAGGCATTAACCTATGTAAATTTAAACATGAACAAATATCCATGACAAAAAATGTTGAAATGTAAAAAAGATTAAGTATTAAATGAATGTATACCACTAAGATCTCACAACAGATTAAGAAAGTAAAATTACTAGAAAGTAAAAAGGGCCAAATACAAACCCATGAAAAATATTATGTATGACAATTTCAATATGCAATTAAATGTATGGGCACTACTATCTGGAAGTAGTAGGAACACACCTTGGTCTGTCTGGTCGCACGAAACATCCACTGGTCCTGGTAGACCTAGGACTCCATCAAATGGTCGATCATCTACACAATTCATGACATGTGTAGGAAAATCCCATGCAGGGGTGAGTATAAAAATACTCATTATGGCACACTGAAACCACAAAGCAACATCACAAAGGAATACCACAAAGGAATACAATAATGGAATACCATAATGGAATAGCACAAAAGAATACCAAAAATTAATACCAAAACAGAAAGTAGGATCACCTATAAAAAAGTATATATGTCTATATCACATATAACAATAATATCTAGATATAATCATGGGAAACACCATGCCATCGAGCAGTCTTCCAGCCACAAGATTCTAATGGAAGCATGCTCATTTCGGGATAAATCACCCCTCGAATCATGATATCATCAGAGACACTCAGGAAGAGGTCCAACTCATTTTGTCCTTTCCCAAAAGAGAATTAATTAGTAAAGGAATACTATGATATAAAGAGATGGGTTTGTGCCCATAACTGACTAGGAGACACCACAGATAACACCTAAAATCACTGGAAGATTCCACATACCCAATTTGAATCAACCCGATACATAGGGGATCATGCCCAGAACTAATTGGAGGATTCCATGAACCCTACCAATACAACCCACAAGAAGGAGGATCAGTTCCATGCTCATAGAGGTTACATAATCCCATAGATTCCATTAGTGGTGATATATTATTACACTCTAGTCTTGGGGAGGGATACCATACTCTATATGAGACTTGGCCTCTAGAGGGGATTACAATCAAGTAATGTGGATGTAATGGAATACTAAAACCTTGATTAAAGTACCAATGGAAAAATATCACCCTATACTGGTCCAAAATAGGAAAATAAATAACATAAATGACATTTTATGGGATTAAAATGCATGTCCTAGGGGATACATGGCGTTTCCATATATCCCATGTTTTCACATGTGGAAGATCCTCACATAGAATTTAGTGTTCATATAATATACATGTATAAGAGTATACATAGAGTGTAAATAAAAATGGCACATAATTTTTTTTCCAAAATGATTTTATTAGTATTAGGGTATCAATGCCACAGACAGATCATTGATTGGATGATCCGTTTAGGAGTTATGATTGTTTTACTAATCTTTCTGAAACCTATCGGGGGAATGTTGACCTACCACTGTAGTTGACCACTACGATATACTTATGTGGTAGGTATATCTAGTAGAGGGGATGAATACCATTTTAATGACCATCACAGTTGCTCTACCTCTCATTCCTAACCAACCGCTACAACCGATCGTCATAGTTGACTTCCAAGGTTAGTCGCACAGTCACTGCACCCCACTACAAATCGAGCTGCAAAAACACCATGGGAGACCTTAGTGGTTGCTCAACATGGTTGACCGCTACTAGGTCTATATTGTTTCCTCAAATCTAACCCAGGTCCATCCCGAACAAGTTAGACGACTAACCCACTGAATCAACCTAGACAATCTTTTTGACCCCTCCTATATGGCCGACCTGGCCCACCTAACTGGCACAGTATGCTCCGAGTCAGTATTTTCTGGTCTCACCAGTTCTGACACATTCATCACCACAAACTCTTCTGTATGCATCTCTACCTCCTGCGTATTTATCCATCTCTATCATTCATCACCAACTCTACTTCTGCAGGACTCCATGACTTCTTCTATGCCTGAAACATGAAGTGATTGCATATTTAGGAGATTACACGCCCCTCCATCATCAAACAATGCATATTTTCATCATATCCGCTTTTAAAAAAAGATCAAATCCTCATTCATCATTATTTACTAAAGAAAACTAAAGAGAATGAATTTCGAAATCATTTGTCGTACAAATTTGTTTGTCTCCATCGTCACAACTCCATCACATTTTACCGATCCTGGATCTATGATATCAAATATTTTCTCCATGAAGTGAGTGCTTAATGATCAATTGATTAGAAGTGTTTCACCTTGAGCCAACAAAGAACCACCACCGTGAAATGTGGAATTGGGGGAGAAAAGAACCATCAATTAAGAGGAATGAACCTTGATTTATGTTTGTGTCAGTTTTTCTTTGTTGTTTTCAAAATGACAAGATAAAACCATTTACAGAGTAACCAAAAGAAATTATCCTACCAAATACCTGAAAAATAAATCCCTTTCCACAATACACATGATCTGGGAATAAATATGTTTATATATTGATTCAAGTTCATTATAGAAATTATGAACATGAAAATTAAACGATATAAACACACACCCAACCTCGAGTTGGATCGATTGCTGATGAAGAACGAAGTTACATCATTGTCATTTGTCGATCCTTGATCTTTCGAATCCGAGGTTACATTAAATTATTGACCCAAGATCCTCTACGGTTCACTTGAGGTAATTCTCTAAGTTTCTCTCTGGACATCATTCTATATATTTTGGATTATATGAATAACCCTAGAAATTCTCCATAATAGTATTTTTAACAATTTTCATCCACTGCATTAACAAAATAATTTTTATTAAATTATTTAATTCTAATTATGTCCTATGAAATCTTTTTCACAAATGGATTGCATTGACTAAGGTTATGTCAAAACTAGGTAAAAGACCACATTTTGAACTCAACAGTGGTCTTGGATTTCCAATACAAGTCCCCATTCATTAGTTATTAGGATTTAAATATAAGATAATTTTTTAATTATTTTACTTATGGTTACGTCCTTAGTTTCTTTTTCTATAGAATACCCATGATGACCAATGATAGGATATTATTAGGGTAAATTATCTTTTCTGAATTCAACAGTGTCCTTAGATTTCCTATCCAAGGACCTGTTTGGAGTTATTTCACTTTTTCAGAAACACCGCTTATAAGTGATATTAAATATTTTAATATTTTTAAATCATTTTTATGGGAACCCCATACATCAGAATTGCACTCTGTATCAACACTTGGTCTCGAAATCAATAAAAATAATATAAAAAAATAAAACACAGAAAAACCTAAAATGGTACATTCTCCCCACCATGGGTATTTATCTCACCAAAAATTCAAAACAAGGGCTACAGAAACATACAAGGGTTCTGAGAATGAATATATTCTTTCCACTATAATGATGTCTCATGATGATTCTCATGATACCACTAGATACCCCCAATGTAATCAATTTCCATCAAATTATTGTCTCCTACAGATCCTCAAT
The DNA here is from genome assembly GCA_963277665.1 of Viscum album. Classification (NCBI taxonomy): domain Eukaryota; kingdom Viridiplantae; phylum Streptophyta; class Magnoliopsida; order Santalales; family Viscaceae; genus Viscum; species Viscum album. The sequence continues at coordinate 1,325,994,120 of OY728147.1, forward strand.
CTCCACTAGGTACTTAGAAAACATCGCTCCATCCTTAATGTACAACTCACACATTTTGAGGAATTGTGAGGTTTCATGAATGTACCTTCTCAGCTATGACATGTGAAAGATTTTGGGTACCTAACATATCTATAGTGGTAGAGACAAGACATACACCACATCTTCAAATCTATATTGTGTTTGGAAAGGGCTAATGATCCTCAAAGATAGCTTGTGGCCCCATCCAAATATTCATAATCCCCATCGAAGTGAAACCCAAAAGAACATGTAGTCTCCTTCAACAATAAATACGTGAAGTGAGAATAAAGATCAGAAAAAATCATTTATGGAACTCCATAGAGTCAAAATATCTCATGTACATAGATTAATCCCAATCTTTCTACCTAAATCTGCTCTCAGATAGTGAGGAAGTGGGACGAATTTGGGAGTTGTTCAAAGATCACCTAAATGGAATCATATCACCTAGAAGTATGAGGTATAACCATCACAAATTATACCAATATCCCATCCATATTCAATTATGGTACCTCAAGGGGTTGAGCTAATCCCACTGTACCAGGTGCTCAGCCTTCACTTGCTGACAAGTAGTCCAGCGAGAGACAAACTCTGCAACTCCTTTCTTCATCCCATTCCACAAAAACTGATGTCAACAGTCTTAGTACATGGTCACCACACCGAGATCTAATTAAAAATGGGATGTATGAAACTCCATTATAACCTCATCCTATAATTTCACTAGTACTACTGTGCATCCTCTACAAATGTTGACATGATCCCCACCCATCAAATATCAATTAGAAGTATTCCCTGTGTATATCTGAGCACACATGATCTAATAGTCATCATTCCCAAGATATTCCTCCCCGACTCATTGTATGGTAGGATGGGTGACAAAAATTTTGGTCTGGTAAGCGACTCCAACTTCAACCAAAAAAGATAATGAAAATGAGGCCAACTTCCCTGACACATCGTTCAATAACTGCAAACTATATCTCTTGTTGAGAGAATCTTCCACCACATTCCCCTTCACACGAGTATATAAAATCATAAATTCATAGTCTTGTAGTAATTCTAGCTATATACTCTTTCTCCTTTTCAGATCCTTTAGAGAGAGGATGTACTTGAGACTCTTGTATTAGAGTGTACAATAAACCGCTCTCCCATCATGTAGTGTTTCCAGAACATTAATGCAAATACTACCACTGCTAACTAAAGATAATGGGAGATGATGGTCTACTTAGGTAGTCTCAACTACCATGAAACATAGAAAATCACTTCTTTCCTCTATATTAGGACACAACCAATATTGGTCCCTAATTCATCACAGGACACCATGTAGTTGACATCTCTCTCAAGTAACTTCAGGATGTGAGTGCTTGTCAACCTCTACCTTAGCTCATGACAGAATAAATGGATGTTTTCTATCCATGAGAAAGGATTCCCTTTCATTTCAAATATTTCAAAGGTGATTTAACCTAGGATATGTAAGGTACAAATTTTTGGTAGTACTCATCCAATCCAAGGAAAATCCACACCTCAGTAAACAATCTTGGGTGGATCCCATGAAAGCATTGCCTCAACCCTTTCTAGATCCACTGCAACTCTACCACCACTACAGGAAACTGAGGACTCATAACATCCAATGCACCAAGAGTTAGGATATCCAATTGATGAGTAATTATTTTCACCCTTCTATGTGTGTTTCCATCATATGCTTCATATATTTTCTTTTCAAAAATAAGGAATTCATCATCCCACGACTATAGACAGACCATACTCCTCACCTAAAACAGTCAATCTGATCATTAACTATGGATAAATAGTCCAAACCGTAGAATGATGCTTCAAGGAATAAACTTCACTACCAAGATATCCCAAACAAAACTCTCACCTCCAATAGTCAAGTCACACTATCAGCAGTAATGTATGATCATTTGGTCTCTTCTTGTAGTTATCTTTAAGAGTGAGGGTTGAGTAAATAGTTCAACATGAATATCCGAGTCTCGAAAAAATTAGTGAAATAAAAATAATTACTAACACCCATGCTTATCAATATGATAGATAATTTAGAAAATTCCCAAATCATACATCAAATCATTCCAAGATCCCCTAGGTCATATGCCTTGACTGCATGTATCTGTCCCCTCCCATGTCCTCCATCTCCCTGAGCTTGGTGTAGACCACCTCGGGGTAGTGGTAGTAACATGTAGAAACATCAAACACCTCCTATTTCTCTCCCTAATACATTTAAAAATCCTCCAACTTATAGATAAGTCTACACATGTCACTATCTATTCCATGGTGGTCAATAAACTATCTCCATATCAGTAGTATGATGGGCTAGACAACCTCTACTGAGATGTACCCTACTGTCACATGAATAGAACCACCTCTCTCTCGACTTACTAGACCCACCAAGTGATCCCTAAACTATTGATAATGTATATTGGGAACTCCCCTTGATATATATATCACATCCATGTCCCTAAGACTAACGTTGTATTTCTACTTCCATGGTCTCTACTCCTACATGCCCACTACTGAAAATCACTAGTTGTATCCACTTTTCCCAATAAACTTTCCACCACAAAATCTTTTTCAAACACTCCAACATAAGTAGAAATGATCATAGGGATAACACATGACTGGATATCCCCATGTATACCTCACTCGATATTCTAATCCATAAAATTAATATCATGTATCATATCCATCAAGTACCTAGAAATGTTGGTAAGCCTTGATGAATAATAACATACTGACATGTTGATCTTTCAGTGTTATAGAATCTCCTGAATATGCATAGCCCTTAGATTATAAGGTGAAAAATCACCTTTTAAAAGGTTCTCAAACTATTTCCATGAATGATTAACATCATGATATGATCAGGTAAGCCAAACCCACCATTACCATGCAGAGCCATGTAGAAGGATTGATGCCTAGACCACCATCTGATCTGTTAGTGTCTTGACTAGATGGAAAACTCAGGTCACCGCCTTAAGCCATTCCTTAGCCACCTATGTGTTGGGAATTCCTTATAACCTGAAGGATCCCTTATGATGAATATCATGAAGTGTAGTTAGTCTACATACCCCATATAATACTACTATGGGTACTATGTACTGCTCTACAAGTGATGGTATGGTAGGTGAACCACATGAAGGTGCTATCTCTAGCACACATCTACATACCGATGTCTCTTCACCTGGTGGATCAGCCTCATGATCATGTGATGGAATCCTATAAGTTTTTTATATGGAGATATCTTAAATTAAAACACGATATATCTTGGTCAAATAATCATATTTAGGGAGCCTACTTAATAAGGAAATATAAAATAGAGTGATTCATATATGATGCATGTAACGTTGTTTTCCCTATAACCACATTTTTTATGTACTAAGTCCTAAAGCAGGTTACCTGAGTCATGATGTATAGATATATCAGCTACCAAACAAACACTAGAGTCCCTTTCCTGAAATCCAATCTTGAAACACTTAACACTGTTGAACCAAACCAACCTCATGGACTCTAGATCCTAAAGTAGAAATGACCCCCCTCTAATACCACTCTAACATAGCCTATCCCAAAGGGACCCATGCCGTGACTACCCCAAGCCCACCTCCAATATTCCATGGGCTGGTGAATAGAACCGAATTGAAATATCCCACAAATGGGAGGCATTAGACTCTATACCTATACACATGAACACATCACCAGTCCATAAATTAATGAAATGTAAAAACTTCATAGTAATCAATGAATTCATACCACTATGATCTCATAATATAGTATGATAGTAAAAGCACTAAAAAGTGGAAGGAAAAAATACCATCCCACCACAATGAGTCTGTAACACAAGTCCAACATGTAGGTAAATTTACAAGGACTACTGTTTGAAAGCTGCAGGAACACACCTTGTTTAGTCTCGTCTCACAAAGAACCATCTAGTCCTAGTCCACCTAGGGCTTTGTCAAAAGTTCGATCCTTTTCACAGGACATGACATGTACAAGCGAAGTCCATGCATGGGTGAGAATAAAAATAATCATTAAGACATACCAAAACCAATAAAGAATACAAAAAAGAAAAAACGTAAATTAATACCATAAAAAGGAACACCATAAAGGAATACCAAAATAAAAAGTACAGTAATATTTATATAAGTGTATGTATAGAACAGAAATAACATTAATTTCTGGATATACTAATGTGAAACACCATTCCATTGAAAAAAAGGATTCTGCTCAAAGCTTTCTCATTTTGAGAGAACTCACTCCTCGAACCATGATATTATCAGAAACACTAACAAAGAAGTATAACTTATTTGGGAACATCCAAAATGAGAACACATTAGTCAATGAAGACTATGATAAAATGATAGGTTTCATGCCTATAACTAACTAAGGGTCACCATCGATCACATCCAGAATCACTAGGGGACACCACATACCAAATATGGATCAACATACTATATAGGGGATCATGACTATAACTAAACTGAGGATGCCACCGACCCTACCAATGAGGACCACTACATTGAAGATTAGCTCACTTCTCAAAAAGGTTACACGATTCCACACACTCTGCTAGGGGTGGTAGAGGATCACACTCCAGTCTCGAGGAGTAATAATATACTCTATCTAGGACTCATAATCAAGAGGGTATTACAACCATATGATGTGAATTTAATTCCATATTTAATTTCAAAGGAAATGACCAAAGGAACACACACAACCTACACTGGTCCCAACATGGAAAACACTGAACCACAAACACTCTTTATGGGAGTACATAGCATGTCCCAGGGGATACATGGTGTTTACAACTATCCAATGTTTTACCATGAAGAAGTGACTCAAAAGACATGTATTCTACAAATACACAGCCAATAGAAGGGCATAAATGGAATTTATAGACACACAATACCCAATATTTGGCTAAAATTGACCACCTCAAAGTTAGGGTCTCAAAGCCACAGACGACTTGCCGTATGGAAGCTCCGTTTAGGAGTTATGAGTGTATGAATGAAACCTCCCAAAACCTATCATGGATCTATATGCCGACCACCGTGGTCGACCACTATAGTTCAATGCTAGGGTCATTCCACTTTCCATGTAGAACAACAAGTAGTGGACAGACCATCTTGATCGGTCCACTTGTCGCACATGACTAGTCACTATGGTCCACCATTGCAGTCGACCACCTTAGGTGGTAACACGGTCAACATTCCCCATGGAATCTCGAGATGTCATGGAACCAAGGACTACCTCCATGGTCACTTTCTATGGTTGAACATAACTTGATATGCCCTATTGCCCCAAAACATCCCAATTTCCATGGATTTGACCCTGTTTTGGCCCGACCCACTAGCATATACTGACCCACCAACCCAACCTGACCCATCTTCTCGACCCATAAAATCTAGCCAAACCCACCCACGTGGATGGCTAGGTCCACTCCACACTTGACTCTACCGGTCCCACCATCACTTCCGCATCTGCCACCACTAGCCCCGCTGCATGCGACTCCACTACCTGAGGCCCCGACTACCTCCTCCCTCCCCTATATTTCATCGGGCACTGACGCTTACAATTCCATGCTCTGCCACCTATGAAATCCACCACTACCATTTCTTCCACGAGCTTTCATGAATTTTCTGGTGCCCAAAACATGAAATGATCATAGATTCAGGCTCATCCAAGCCTCTTAATCTTTTAACAACACATCTGATCATCAAATATACTCAAAAAATAGATCATATCATCATTCATCATTATACACTGAAGAACACCGATAGAAAAAAATCCAGAAATCATCCATCGTTTGAATCTATCCATCTCTATTGTTAAACCACCATAATGTCGTACTAATCTTGAATCTTTGATATCAGATTTTTTCTCCTTGAAACAAGTGTGCAATAATCGATTGTTTGAGATGTTTCAAGCTATGAACCAATGAATAAACATTCATTGTGAAATGTGGAATTGGGGGGGGGGGAGAACCATCAATCATGATGAATGAACCTCGATCGATATTTGTATGTATCATGGTTAATTTCCATTAGAACGACATGCCAAAACCCCCAACAGATTAACCAAATGAAATTCTCCCACTATATCCCCACAAAATAAATCCCTTCCTGCAATAAACAAGATCCGTCAATAACTCTATTCATCGATTAATTCGAATTCATTGTCAAAAAGTAAGAACATGAAAACTAAGAAATTTTAACACACACCATACCTCGAGTTAGATCGATTATTGAAGAAGAATGATGTTGTGTCCTTTTCATTGGCAAATCTTGGATCTACCGAATATGAGGATAAGTCGATTGATCGATCCACAATCCGCCATCGTTATATTGAGAGGATTATCTATGGTTATCTTTAGCTGTCTTAGAGTGCCCCTATAGTTATGGAACTAACCCTGTGAATTCTCTATAAAAATGTTTTTAAATATTTACAGCTGCTGAGTTACCAAAATAATTTTTATTAAATTATTTTATTCATGTTACTACCTACCACATATTTTTTATAAATTACCAGTTCCAACTATAGTGAAGGAACACCTAGGGAGAACACCACAATAAAAACTCAATGGTGGTCTTAGATTTAGAATCTGAGTCCCCATTCCTGAGTTATTAGGATTTAAGAATAAAATAATTTTATTTAATAATTTTATTTACAATTATATTCTTGGTACTTTTTATACATATGACCAGCACTGACCAAACCCAGGTCGCACCTAGGGTATAGTTAATATTCTAAATTCAATAGTGTGCTCAGATTTTTGATCTGGGAAGTATTTAGGTAGTTATTCCACATTTTTAGAAACACCACACATGTGTGATATTAAATATTTTAATATTTTTCAAAAAACATTCTGGGCACATTGGTCCTTGGAATTACACATCGTCGCAGCGCATAGTCTTGAAATCAATCCATATAATATCAAAAAAATATAACACTATAAATCCAAGACATTACATATTAGCTCACTGATGATGGAATATATCATAAAAATGTTATATATAATAAATATCTATGGGAAACCTAGAATAAGTTATGATAGAATATCTAAAAGTGAAATAAAAAATAAAAAATAAAAAAATATTAATCAAATGAATAATATGAAACATAGTGTTATAATACATGTTCCCTTTGTAAATAGTACTCAATCAAGGATATTAAGATAAAATATAATAGCCTTGATAAATAATAATCTATTATGGTGTCTATATAGTACTAATCAACCCCATTATCTCACTTGGTTTAATTGGGGAACATATTCTACTAAGAAAAAATCTATTGAAACTCTATATTTGTATGTGTTACCAACTCTCCCAATGACTCCAAAATTTATTCAATAATTAATCACATGTATAATAAGTTCCCATAGTCTCATGGGAAATAAGATATAATATTCAAGAGATATTACATTTTCAAACACATTTTGAAAACTCATATCACACAACCAAATTTAAAATATCTCAATAATTCATGGAAACATAAAAAACTATTTAATAAACTGATAAGAAATTTCATTATAATGTAAACCATTTGAAAATTTCATATTTTAAATAAAACACCTCTATTAAAGTGGAATATAATTGAAAATGTCCACAAACTCATTTAATAAACCATATTGTGTTCTTAGACTTTAAAAATAAAATTTGAAAATAGAATTAAATGTAAACCCATTTATAAAATTAATAAACTCGATTTGAAATTAAATTTGGGACAAAAAACCCTTGGATACTAAGGCAATAAAACTTAAAATAATAAATAAAATAAGGAACTAAGGATATAAGTAGGTTCAGTGAACGTTACCATAATAAAACCATATTAAAATATTATTAAAAGATAAGGAAAAAGGCCCTTGGAAGAGGAAAATCAAAATTATAGGAACCAATGATGAATTGAGACAAATTGTGAGGAATAGTTTACGATAAAGCATAAAAACATTAGGGGGTATAAAAGTAATTTCAACTTTATAATTAAACTAAGTTGACTATATGGTTTATTCATTGTTTACTAAACTATCCTCTAATCATTAACCCTTTAATATACACACATATATTACAGAATAAGATTGGCATGAAAGTTCACAAAACAATTTTCCAATTGTGTGATAACTATAATAATATACTACTAGAGTTTAAAAATAGGGATACATAGTTTTCACTAACCATGTGATAGAAAAAATTCAACCGTTACACCTAAATTATAAATCAAAAGTACCAAAATAAAAGAGAAAATAATAATGATTAATAAATATAAAATAAGTGTAAAATATTGTCAGGGTGTGAATATGGTTCACATAATATTTCATTCTGTACATCTAAATATCCTAGTAGTATATTTTGATCAAGCAAGAATTATATTTAGGTTTTTATTAAATAACTATATTTCAAAAATAATAAAACCCTATAACATTTACTGGAACAAATCCTATCGTATCAACCAATATCATCTATGAAGTCAATGGACTCCCTAAATAACAAAAGAACTCATGGACCTACACATGGTGTGATGGACCAGTCTAGCCCATGATCATGGTATTTTCCTCTTTGGTCCTACCCTACACCATTTTTCTTTCCCTATGATCTAGCACTTTGGAGTCCCCTAGGAAAAGTATTCATGATGGTAGAGGTATACACACCACCTTATAAAGGGGTGGTTTATGCTATTACTACTTAGATGTAGGATTTACACAATCCACCCCCTTGAAGGGCCTAACGTCCTTGTTGGGACGTCAAATAGACACTGGCTTTAATACCATTTGTGACAACCTAGTCCATCCCATGATCATGATATTGTCTACTTTGGGCCTCTCCCACACATGTTTGGTTTCTCCATGATATGGACCTTATTAATCCCCCAGGAAATATCCTCGTGATGGGATAGGTATACACCCCACCATATAAAGGGGAGTTTTTTTCTCCTCCATCAATGTGGGATTTACATAATAAAAAAGAATACCCCTCAAACTCAACCCTAAGATAACATCAACAATCCAAAGAAACTAAGAAGGATCCTCTACAACACACAACCCCTAAAACAATCCTTTTAGAAGGTACTAATGCTTTGGTCAAAGGGTTCGAGCAATCAATATGGGTTTGGCCATGTCCATTTTATGTAACAGTGAGTACGTTGGGACCATCTAGGGGGTGGATTATGGAAATCTCACATCGAAGGAGGAAGAGCATGAAACATCACTTTATATGGTGGTGTGGATAACTCTTCCATCACGAGACCTTTTCCAGGGGGATGCATGAGGGGCAGAGCCCAGGGAAAGAAAAACCATGAGGGCTAGGACCAAAGAGGACAATATCATGATTGTGGACTGAATTAGGACATCACATAAGGTCTAGATACATTATCATCAAAACGAAGGTCATGCATGTCACAAAAACCCAACTCTTATAAATCTTGTAAAATTATAAATTATTCCAAATAAGTTTATCCAAAATTCTCAAGACAAATAAATATACAATATAATATATGTTATGTTCATGTTATGGAAATCAAATAACTCACCCCATAGTCATACCCCAAATAATTAAAAATGGTATGATTAAGGAAAATATCCTCTAGGGTGGTGTCAATGTAAATAAAGAATAACAAAAATGTTATAATTTTATAATCACAATTGGTACTCTCACAATTTTTTAGAATGAAAAAATAATTGTTGCATGCAATAAGTCTTAATAAAGAGTTTAATTCCTTAATGTGAACTCACCGAACCTAATAAATCTATGAATATAATGATTCAAGATGAAAGACATCTCAATTATAAAATAATCCCCAAAAACTCTCAAACACCTCATCCAACTAATAAAATAATAGGAGCGACTACCCCAATCTAGAAAAATAAAGATAAAATAAAGCTGAAAAGAAATTAATTAATAAAAAATTTATCAACAATAAATACGACTCAATAAGAACAATATAGGCTCTAACAATTGGTCAAGAGAGAATAACCTGAGACCTCCCTATTAGGATAACATCTCCATGATGGCATGATTATACAATAGAACATTGACCATAACCAAATCAATTTTTATAATAACACTTGTATATGTTATTGAAACACACAACAAACACTTTCCATGCATAATTTCATAATATATACTATCATCAAAATTAAATAATAACATAAGAAAAATTTATAAATGGACCTAATTAATGAACGTCATAAATAAAATTAACATTACATTAGGAATAATAAGGGTATATCAAATGAATACATCATTCTATTATATTGTAATAGGAATCAATAAGCATTCAACTTGACAATCAAAACCCTCAACAGGATAATCACTATAAATCCCAAAATTTATTTACACATAAAAAATACAGAAATCTACCATAGAGTCTAACTTAAAATAATTTATTGGGGTTTTATGAGGAATACATTAAATAACAATAATCAATAATCCATTAAATTTATATATTTAAAATAAGAGTTAAATTTTCCCAACATAAACCATGGAGGAAATCTAAAAAACCATTCATATTTTAAAAAACATATTATCTTTAAATGTTATCAATATAAATTATGAATTTTTAATTCACCCCATGAAATAAAATTCACCTTGGTAACATTAAATGAAATTTTTAAAAACATAAAAAATTAATCTTAAAATAAAAACCTAAGTTAAATACTCATTTCTCTACTAATAAATATAAAATAACTTGAAAAATTCATCATTTGAAAGCACAATACCATAACCCAAATATTAATAAAAATTAACCCTAACAGAAAGTTTTAAAAATTAGAACACTTCAATTTAATAGTTTTTTACAATTTCATAATGAAATAAACTATATTTAAAAACACTTGATGTAATGAAATCCTTGAATATTATAAATCTAAAAAAATTGGTTTAAAAAAAATCATTTCATGACACTCCATTTTTAACACAATTAAATTATAAAAAACTTTTATTATATATTTGATATTATTAATACAAATCAAAACATATATATCTAAATTTTATTTTCATAATTTTTTTTATGAAATATCATATTCATCTCTATAATTATAATTTCACCATTTTACCTATGCACATACACTAAATTTTCATGTTTTTAGAGGTGATTGGGGGGAGATGGAAGATATGAAGTCTAGTTGAGGTAAAATTTCAATTTAAGAACCAATCTTTAATTTTTATATTTGGTATATTATGTAGGGTCCATTTTTGTAATGAGAAATACAACCATGTCATGTAAGGTCTTGTGATGTGAGTTTTCATTATATCTACCATGTGATAGATAGAAATGATGTGGTGGTGGGATATGATGTAGTTCCATGAATGATGAAATTTCTTAACTCTAGATTTTTTAGGGTTAGTATGTATCAGAAAAGTATATTTCTTGGAGGCAATTTGGGTTTCTATACAATTTTGTGGGTCACTATGGACTGGGCTTGTTGCTATGACACGGTGTTTCCCAGAGTTTGTATGATCAGTTATGACTCAGGTTTTTTTGAACATAGAGAAACATATGGATTTCTATTATGGATTACAGGGTGTGAATTTTAAAAGGTCCATTACTTGATATCCTCCTACGTTGAGGTGTATATTTATTAAAATTCAAAGGAAAATGATGTTTATTCGGTGTTACATCAGGGTCCCCTATTCTTTCCATCCTGTATATATTCAAATATAAATTTTATCTCATGTATTTTCTTCCTTTAACCATATAACTCTTGAAATATTGAATCCCTTTTTTTAGAATCCTTTTCAGCCCCTTATCTATAGTTAAGAACCTAACATCTAGTGATAATATATTATTGAAACTTGTTTAGAGTTCCATTCAATGATTGTTTTTCTCCCTCTATATTCAATTGACATGCTATTGAGGGTTTTTATATAGAATTATCACGTTGATTATGTCCATTAATGATAGGGGTTTCATGTTGTGATGATGTGTTAGGGGTCATAGGTTCTCTACAGAAGAGGTAATTCTAATTCAGAATCTTTTATTATGTTCTTGTTTGAGAATGTTGATATTTTCATATCTAGGTAAATAATTCATTTCCTTTATTTATGGAAATGTATCTATGATTTTATAATTATTTATTAATTTGGATAGATATAGAGTTAGAATAAAAAAGATATTAATTGGGAATTAAAGGAATAAAGAATTATGTTTATGGGTATTGTGATTCCATGAGTATTATGTTAAATTAATTTTTACTGTTAATTTTCTCAACAGTTTCCATTATAATTGTTATAGAAAATGTTGAGTTAATCTTGGTATATATTTAAAAAATCTAATAAGAAAAATAAATAAAAAATTATGATGATTTGAATTCCATGTTAAAGTCATGTTTATGTAAATATGTAAGTATTGATAGATAATAAATTATAGGATTAATATTTTTATAATCCAATGAAAATTAAAATGGTGATTCCAATATGGGAATGAAAATGGTTGTTTTCTAAAGAGAAATTATGTAGTGATAATATATCTAATTAATATTTATAAATGCATATATGATTAAGTTATATGGATTTAGAATCCATGTGAGTATTCCATTATGAAAGTACTCTTGTTTCCATATATTTATGATCATACAACTTAGAGACTTTATATGTTTCATTAATCACCTACAATCATTGGAAATTTCTGCAGATATATGGGTCAAAGGTCTAGGGATATAGTGATGGTTTATATTGGGGGTGGAGAGTTTGATTTTTTTTATAGTCAATGGTGTGGGTTGTGATAGTAGCGTGGTAGGGAAACGTTAAGATTCCAGAATGATAATCATATCTTTTTTATTTATTCTTTTATGATGGGTGGTAGTATGAATAATATTTGTTAATGATTCCAATTTACTAAAATAATCATAATCTAAGGAAAAAATGTGAATCATCAACTCTGTATCATAGGATGAGTCATAAGTCACCTAGGAAATTATGAAATGTTTAATGTAACTAATTAAACAATTTATAGTTTCATATTTTTATAGATGATTGAAAAATAATTTATTATTAATAATTCCAAGAAGGAAGTATGGTGTTGGAGGAAGTATGTAAAGTTTTTTAATGTTTTAATCAAGGAAACTAAAATGGTCTAATATTATCCATTGGATGATATTTAAATCTTATTGAACATAAATTTTTATTTTTATATTTTACACCGTGACATTAGTAGGGTTCAATAAGAGTCTTGTGTAATGGTCGTGTAAAATGAGTATAAGTATAGGTATGTTCACATATAGTGGTTTTGGTATAAATATACTATATTTATTTATTACATATGATTCAGCTCTCGAGTTTGTCGAAAAAAACCCAAATGTTGTGGGGGTTCTCTAATATTTGATAAGGAGATGGTAAAAATGGTGTACTTTTCCCTCTCCCATATTCTACATTTGGCTATACTATTATGCATAGACTGGCATCAGATCTACTAACTCCTTATCTTACTATATATTTACGTTTGGGGTATAATGGATTAGGGTTATAGAATATGAAACTGTCTCATTAGGGTGGATAAATTTTTTTGGTATTATAATTTTGGATTATGTTTTCTGATGTTAAATAGATTTTCATAGGCTGTAGTGAATTATAAACACACAAATGGTTAATGAATTGATTATGGGGTGTTTGTTCTTTGATTCCTAGGATTTATAATGGAAATGATACGATTGCATGTTATGCATGATGAATTATGGATGATATGGGAATTGCATGTAACAAATTGGGTTTGAAATAAGCATGAAAATGTCGAAGTGAATGAAAAGGAACCTTTTTAAATATATTCATTTGATATTGAAGTATTTACATTACTGTATCACTTAGTGAGTGACCCATTATGAGGATGTGAAATCATTTTATATTTCTAGGGGTTGATTTCACTTCATTAGGTTATTTTCTATGTTTTACATAGTCCATTATATTTTTTATAATATATTTATTTGAGAATCCTAATTAGTATACATTATATTCTCTACCTATGAAAATTTAATCAATATTTTTGGTTGGTATGTTCTAGTTGTTGACTATGATGGGAATTACTAACTTCTAAGATTTTACTAGGAGCTGTTCGAGCATTAAAGTCTTGTCACATGAATATTTCATATATTCTTTTCATTTTTATTATTTCTAAAAGTAAATATATTGAGAGAACTTATTTATAAATGAATTCTATTGATTGGTAGTTTTTTATCATATTTATTATTCCTTAAAATATGTGTATGTTAAATTCCTTCAACATATTTAGAGTATATAAACTCAACGGTAGTATGCATCTATTAGAAAATTTTAGCTGTGCATTGTGGTTCATTATCTCTTGTTCATCTCTACTATCCCAGTAGGTACACCATAAGAGGGGGAGTCAAGATAGAGTGGTGTCAATGAGAGATTATGAGATATGGTTCACATTGGAAATAGAAACTAGTGATGATGCATGGGTTTGTTGGTTGAAAATATATTATGGGATAATTATATTCTATAATGAATGGAGCCAAGATAAGATAATTTATTATAGGCCCCTAGTGATCTGATGTATGGAACCTCATGATTATTAAACATTCCAGGTGAGGTGATGTTATTTTAAAGGTAGAGGCCATGAATATAATTATGGATAATGATTTTATGAACATGTGATTAAACAATGTATTCAATGGAGTAATATCTTAAAATAAGGAAAAATAATTAATATAAATTGTTCTTTTATCCTAATTTTAGGAGTACATGGATTTATTAAATTTATAGAAATGGATTCAAGCTTAATTCATCATCAGATTAATATCGAATTTGTTCAGTAGGATGTTCTATTGAATCATTGTAGAGTGTAGTTCATCAATAAGGTCACATGGTAGAGGGAATTATGAGAGTTTTATCCCTAGTGTCATAAAATGTAGATGGAAACATTTTGAGTCAGGATATAGAGTATTGGATAAATTAGATAAACATATAATTATATTTTATTAATTTTTAAATAGAATACTAGGTTTTGTTTAATCTTTATGATGTTTCATATTTAAATTTTTTATTTTTGGAATATTTTCCTATTGGATAGAGAGGAGTTGTATGTATCATGAGAAATTTTCCATTAGATGTTTTAGGATGAGTTTATTTCTTTAAACCCCCAAAACACTTGTTGGGTAAAGAAAACTACACATCATCACGGGAGTTACAATATATGGGGGTTCACTATCATCAATATAAACCACTTACATCTTGTTTTTTACCATCTGATTTAGTATTAGGATATGGTGAGGCATTTTGAGGAGGTTTTACATCTAAATATCTAATATCATAAAACCTCATTTATGTTGAATTAATATCTTTATGTATTGAAGAAAACATAGGTAATTGAGATAACATTGTATATGATAAAATCATCATATGATTGAAGACATCAAGACACATCACATAAAAGTGTTGGGATTGAGAGATGTCATTTACCTATTTAGAATATTTTTTAATCATTTGAGGTGAGTATCATCAATTTTCAGGCTGATTCCTCTGATCTTGCATTTATTGGACCTTTATAATAGATTGGGAGGGGCTTTTCGTATATGAAGAGGTTGTGGCCATCAAAAGAGAGGGCATCTATCCTATGTTAGCAGTCGACATACATTTTGTGGCCAATTATAGGGTCCTCCGTTAAAGAAGAATACACCAAGAAAGCATCATGAACAGGAAGTTCATATTGGTGAGTAGTTGAGAGGGTATGGGGAAGATATATAACAAAATATTGATACCCACACCCCTAAGTAAAATTTTTAGATCATAGATGGAAATGTGGTATTGATAAGTTTCAAAGGACCATAAATATGGTTTTGGATAGATGAATTTCCATGGGATTTTAGTTACTGGGGATGCCAACCTCATGCAAGGTACTATAATCCTATTTTCTATTAGGTTTTATACCTAGTTTGATTCAAAATCTAGACAATTAATGATTTAAACTATCACGACCTGTCCCCCAGGTACCGTATTGTGACTACCCCAAGCCCGCCTTCCATAGGCCAGGGGCTGGCGACTAGCACCAAAGGCGTAAATCCCTAAACTGGGAAGGCATTTCATTTATAACTGAAAAAAACACATTAGAGTACATAACTAGAAGAAAAACACTATGTAGAACTATATACAAAAGAAGTTCTGGAAAGTAAAAGGGGCCGAAAATACAAGCCCAAATGTAATGTACAAGGAAACTAAAAGTACAACTGAAAAAAAGTAAAGCAGCTATTGGGTTGTCTTCCAAGGTTTCTACCTGAAGGGTAGGTACAGATGGCCTCCTCAACACTCTCCTCCGTCTGTCTCCTCCGTGTACCGTCACACCGAGTGGTCCACCTCCGGGTACTATCCGGACCTGCTACTCTCTACCTCATTCAACACTGTCCGTTCTACAACCAACACAATGAGGTGCGGGCATAGACCGTGCATGGGTGAGTATAACGATACTCAGTTGGGACCCTGAGACCCTCAAGTTCTCACAATATCCAACAAGGATAAACCAAAAATTATAAATCAACAAATAACCGTTACTTAGGTATATGCCCAAACATATACCTAAGTTATCTAGTAACCCATCTCAATCATGAGGAAAACACAAAAGTCATTGACTCAGCTCAAACCGAGATTTTTATTCACGATATCGAAACCACGACTGCTGGAGAACTCCTCTTCTATCGAGTATAGTGGGCCTGCTGCTAAAACCAAGCACTTCCCACTAACCTTTGAATACTGAGGTACTCCACCTGTCGAGTATTGTGGGTTTGTTGCGCTCACACAGAGGTGCTCCCCACCATGGATCTGCCGCTACAACCAAGCGCTCCCCCTCATAGCCTACAGAGGTACTCCTTCTATTGAATACCACGAGTTTTCTTCTACAACCAAGATCTCCTCCAGCATGGGCCTCCTTCTACAACCAAGCACTCCCCACTGGGCTAGCAGAATCACTCCGAGTCGATCAGTCAACAGTATTCTAGTCTCATCCAACTACTAGGTCTCTGTAATCTACTCGTTCGTCACTGGGAGGGTCCACTCCATGAGCTACAAGTCGATACTCGAAGTGCCATGAAGTACCACGTAGAAGTATCTCAAAGGTCCACCTTTCCATAGGGGCCTCAATGCAACAGACGACACGTCAATCAAACACTCGGTTTGTGAGTTATTAGCCTTTTAGTCCCGGGGTCCTGGTTGGATTCGTATACGAACCAACCTGACCGTATCTCAACTATACCCCAAACTCCAATGATGTATTCTCAATGGGACCTTCTCTCAATGAGATTACCAGCACCACCAACGGTTTGTCAAATGGACGTCCAATGTCAAAGATATGACAAAAGTAAGAAAAGGGTCGGTAGTGGGCCCGGGTCCGGTCCGACCCGGTCAGACCGACTCAGCCCAACCCCGTCTGAGCCGACCGGGTATGGGTCAACCTGGACAGACTTGATGGGTCTGACCCAGCCCGTTGGGTGGGTCAGCCCACTAAGTTAGGCCCGACCTAGCAGACTGTGAGGGAAGTTCGGCCTAGATACCGCCACACAGGCGGCTCGGCCTGAAGGCCGGGGCTGGTTCGACCAGTACTGTAAGGGATGCGTCTCGGAAGGTAAGCAACCAGGAGGCCAGCGGGAAGGCCGCGCGGGGTGTGTGTTGGACGGCTGGACACCGTTCAGGCTACAGGTGCTTTGGGCAGGGCGCGGCAGGCCGCGGGGTAGGCCGCGCGGGCGCTGGGCAGGGCGCAATAGGGTGCGGGGGTGTCGGGCAGGCCGTTGGTAGGTTATGGGGGCACTAGGAAGGCTGCCGGTAGGGTATGGTGGCGCCGGGCAGGCCGCCTATAGGGCGGGGGGTGCTGGGCAGGGCGCTGTGGCACGAGAAGCACACTGAGGGAACCGGGTAGGCCGCGACAGGGGCCTATGGGGATGTCGGTTAGGGCATCGGCGGAGCCAAAAAGTGCGCGGGGGCGCGCGGGCAGGTGGCACGGGGCGCGGTGGCACGCGGGCAGGCGATGCCTGTGGTGCCGCGAGGGAGGCACGATCCACGAAGGCAATGGGTAGTGCGGCCTTTGTGCGCCATCTTCATTGACATTGCATTATTTCCATGTTGTCATGGAGTCATCACAAAAAGAACAACAGAGGGGTTGGGCCATGTTGGTTTGGCCCGCACCCTCCGCATTTAGGGTGGTAGCAATAAGTTCTCAAGAACGGAACACAATACCCCACCTGCAAAAGTTAAACATCAACGTTCTTCATTTAAGAAAGGAAGAACATGGTAATTTAAAGGAAACAACCCCTACCTTGCTCGTAGTTGGTTGATGTTGGTGAAAAAGGCAGACGCCATTCGTTGACGGAGTCACGAAATAAGACGTAGAGGATTGTTGTTCGTCGCGTCTGCCAAGTATTTCCAAACCTAAGTTGTATCGGCTCGTTGAAGATGCTCCACATCGATAGGTGTACGAGGAAGAAGTTGAAGAAGGTCAACGTTCTTCTTTCTTCTTTGGAGAAGGCATAATCCTCCAAGTGTTGGGCGTCGCGTCACTTTTCCAGTGTTTTGTCGATTGGTGAAGCCGTCCCAAAACCACCTCCCAATCTCCCTATATATAAGAGAGGGGGAGAGGTATGTAACCATCGTAAAATTTATGATGGTTCATTTATTAGGAACCTTCCTAAATTCCAACAATGAAGTTACTCAAATTAAGAAGGGGTTCAAGTGAATTAAAAATCATTAGCACAATTTAAGAGGTGTGTTGGCTTAATTATTCAGAGGATTCGAAGAGGCTTCCCCCACATAGCCTACATCAAAACAAAAGATAGGATTTAATTTTATGTTGACACATAAAATTAATTTGAAAGCAATTAATTTTATGTTGACACAAGAAATTAATTGGAAACATTTAAATTCACGCTGACAGATAAAATTAATTTGACAGAAATTAATTTTATGTTGACACATAAAATTAAATTGGAAGCAATTAGTTTTACATCGACACATAAAACTAATTGAGGGGGTTAAGAGGTTTCCTCTCCCTCCCCAAAAATTGGGGGGTTAAGTGTCGTGTGGTCCCCATGTCATAACCTCTCATAGGATGTTATGCTCGGGTGGGCCCCACCACCATAACCTCTAATTGGTGGTTAGGGAGTGGCGGTCCCACCCCCAACTCCCATGTGGAGGTTCTAACCATAAAACACTCCACATGACAGTTAATAAAATAAAAAAAATTGTTAGCTCAATTTATTTTATTAATTTTTTTATAAAAATCGAAAATCTAACTTTTACTCATGACCAACTGTCGTCGAGATGAAAGTCTCCTTAAGAGAATACCGGCACTGCGAGTTCAACGGTGCCCTCAGATTTAAATTTTAAGCACCAGTTCAAAAGTTACAAAATGCCACTCACGCATTTACTAAACGTACCCGAAAAAAGTTTAGAAAATTATTATTAGTCACCCTCGACACATGCCGATCAAGTTTAGGATCTGGCTAGGTGAAACATGCCCCAAAAAACCCAACAGTACTCTCAGATTTTCAATCTGAGTTATCATTTAGAAGTTATGAATTTTAAAATAAAATAATCGTCACTATATTATTTTATTTGCGGCCAAAAACTAACTTTCTCTGGTGGCCCGCACTGACCAAAGTTAGTATCTTCTTAAAGAAAGCATACACTCGCGATTTCAGTGATGGTATTAGATTTTTAATCTGAGTTACCATTTTTGAATTATAATCATTTGAAAAATAAAATAATTTATTTAATTATTTTATTTATAATTATGCCATTTTTGGGTTTCCCCACAAGAGGCCCGCACCGAATAATCTTAAGTCACGCCAAGGATAAACATGCCATCCTAAGTGCAACGGTGCCCTCAGATTTCTGATCTGAGTTACCTTTTAATAGTTATTCTACTTTATTAGGAAAAATTCCTACACGCGTTAGCTTAAGTATAACGAAAACTTCGACATATCATTTTGGGCACTCCTGGACTCAGAATCGCGCTCCGTTAGATTTTTCAGACCCGTAAAATTTCCATTTAATTAAAAAAATTACATGGAAATTCCATGTCTTTACATTCTTCTCACCTTAGGGCTCTACGTCCCCATAAGCCACAAATCACAGCTAAGGGAACAAGTGGGGGTACTGAGCATGCATCTGAGCCTCCCGCTCCCCATGTGCTCTCCTGGAGGTTCCCGTGCTGCCAGAGAACACGCACCAGAGATATCAACCGTCCACAAAGGACCCAATCCTATCGATCCTCAATCTCTGCTGGAACCTCCGTAAAAGATTCCCCATCGTCAACGTGTAACTCTCCATGGTTGATGATGTGGGAAGGGTCGTGCACATATCTACTCAACAGGGATAAGTGGAAGACATTGTGCACCCGGTGCAACTGAGGGGGAAGAGCTAAGCAGTATGCCACCTCTCCAACTATGTTGAGGACCTGAAAAGGTTCGATGAACCTCAGAGATAACTTGCTACCTTGGCCAAATCTCTGTAGACCTCATCGAGGTGAGACCTGTAGAAAGATGTGGTCGCCATCCTCAAACTCCAGTGGTCTCCATCTTCTGTAAGAATATGACTTATGTCTGCTCTGTACTATCCTAATCTACTCCTGGATGACCTGCACCTTCTCCGTGGTAGCTCGTACCATCTATGGTCAGTAGGAAGTGGTCCGACTTGGTGAGTCGGTCGACAATCACCCAAATAGAGTCATGTCCCCTGGACGTATGTAGAAGACCTACCACGAAGTCCATGGATATCTCTTCCCTATTACAATTTGCGACCTCTAAAGGCTGAACCAACCCTGCTAGTACATGATGCTCCACCTTCACTTATTGACAAGTGAGGAATCGATATACAAACTCTTCTACCACCTTTTTTATACTTGGACACCAGTGCTGTCGTCGAAGGTCCTGGTACATCTTTACCACACCTGGATGTACCACTAGAAGGGATGTGTGGAAATATCTCAACACATCCTCCTGAAGTGCTACTGGTACCATGGTATGTATTCTAAAGAGAATGACTAGCTCCCCACATTCATAAAATCCTTCAGGTACTTGCCCTGTGGATATCTGAGCACGTCGTATCTCGTAGTCAGTGTCCACATGCTGTGCCTCCCTAACTCGCTGAAGAAGTGGAGGAGTGACTGTAAGAGACTGTAGGAATGTTGCTCCATCTCCATCCACAAAGGATAAATGTAAAGCAGCCAGATGCTGTATTGCCTCTCCTAGTAGCTGTATACTAGTCCTCCTACTGAGTGCATCCGCAACAACATTTCCCTTCACAAAAGTATAGACTATCTCGAAGTCATAGTTCTAGAGGAACTCAAGCCGATGTCATTGTCTCAGGTTCAGGTCCTTCTGAGAGAAGATACACCCGAGACTCTTATGATCAGAGTACATGGTAAAACGTTCTCCCATCAAATTGTGTCGCCACAACTTCAAGAAGAAGACCACTGCTGCTAACTCCAGGTCATGGGTAGCATAGTTCTGCTTGTGCTATCTCAGCTACTGAGAACCATACACGATCACTGATCACTCCTACATCAGGACACACTCGATTCCGGTCCTTGATTCATCGCAGTAAACTGTGTAACCTATGACTTCCTCTAGAATCCTCAAAACGAGGGCACTAGTCAGCCTCTTCCTCAGCTCTTGAAATCTCTATTGGAATCTCTCTGACCACACGAAGGGTTTCCCCTTCTTCATCAAGGATGATAGTGGTGATACAACTCTAGAGAAGTCTGGTATGAACCTACGATAGTATCCTTCCAAAGCAGAAGTCCCTCACTCTTTGGGGGGTTAGTATTGGAAGAATCTTTTGAAAATATTTCCCCATGTTCTATCACTCCAGTTTGGAACTGTAAACTCAAAACTCCTACTGCCACGAGGGAAAGGGTGGCCGACTCAAGAGTGATCGGCTACACCATTTTATGCATGAGTTTAACTTGTGCTTCCTGGGTTTTCCTTTTCGCTGACCAAGGAAAAACCCATCCCAATGTTGTAGATAAACCACAACCTTTTTCCCTAATACAATCGTCTGTGTATGAACTATGGTTTCCCAATCCATACCCAAAATAATGTCGTAAGGCCTCGACGCTGTCACAAATAGGTTCCAACTGAAACTCTCATCTCAAGTATCATATCACACCGTTAGAGTAAGCTTGATTATCGAGTCTCCTCCCAAAGGTATCTCTAGACATGAGGGTAAAGTCAATGGTTTAACCAGAAACTCTAGGTCTGTGACATGATTTGGGGAAGGAAGGAATGATTGATATCTATGTTTATTGATACGACAACTAGTAGTAGACATAGAATGTACCTCGAATCATTCCTATAACCCTTGGATAAAACTCCATGACCGCATGAAGCTACTCTCTTCCCCTACCCTCCAGCTCTCTGAGCCTAGTAGGTACTACAATGGCGGGTGGTTGTAACATGTCAAAATGTAAACCACCTCATATTGCTCTAATTCCACATCTGTTTCCCTGCAGATTCATCTATCTTTAACACTTCATCTTCTTGAAACATGTTACACACTCAAGTCTTTGAGACTGGTACTGGTTTCATGCTTTCCCACTGCTAACATTCACTAGCTGTATCCACTCAGCCAAAGAACATTCAACCGAAAAGGTTCTCTCTAGAATCTAGAGAAAAGGTTCTGGTTTGGATGTCCTAAAACACACCTCGCTTGGTAGTCCAAGCCCCAAAGAACTAATAATATCATATTCATCGAGTAATGAAAATGATTGGTATGCCTCTATGTATATTCAGCTACCGACATGTCGTCTCGACGAAGTTGTACAAGCTCTAGAGAACTGTCAACCACCTCCTTAGTACAGTCCTTAGACGCCTGTGAGTCGGGCTCGCCACAGAACCTGATGGGTATCTGATGCTAAAACACGTGTAAGACATTAATCCTACATGTGTCATCTACTGGTACTACCGGTTGTAACTGCTGACCAACATGCAGTGATATAGCTAACACACTACCTGAAGGTACAATCTCTGGAAACGGTCCACGTACTAAAGCCTCATCACTATGTGGAACAACCTCATGGTCATTCACTGGAAAAAACTAGTAGCTAAGATCACTATCTGCTCTATGGGTGTCTCAACTAGGAGGAGAACTCTAGAAATTACCTGCAGCCAGTCCTCTACTACCTAGGAATCTGTTTCACCTCGTAACCTCAGAGGCCTCTACTGCTGGAAATCGTGCAACACGTTCACTCGGCGTGCACCATCCACCAATGCGGCTGGTGGAATCTGCTTCCCAACGGGTGTTGGTTCTGTTGGTACACCACCCTAAGGTGCCAACATGGTAAGAGGGGACTGCACCGAAGCCTCGTCGCTCGATGGGCCGTCATCATGTACTCTCTCAGAACTCTAACTGGCTGTCTGCATTGAGGCATCCTAAACAGATGTGAAACAGTCAAAAGTTATACGTGATGAGCTGACCTGGTTGAGTTGACATAGAGAAAACTTTTGAAAACACACATGTAATCAGTATTTTCATGCACTGAGTCGGAGATCAGTAGTTAGGGTCCTGGTGTATGGATACGTCGGCTGCCGCACCAACACTGGACTCCCTGAACTAAAAACCACACTCAGTACCCTTAACACTATTGCTTCATAGAATAGAAAGATTAGAGTCCTATGTTCTGTGGTAGAACCGACTCATCTGATACCAATTTTTCACGACCCATCCCCCGAGGCCCGTATCGTGACTACCCCAAATCCTCCTTCCATAGGCTAGAGGATGGTGACTAGCACCAAAGGCATAAATCCCTAAACTAGGATGGAATTTCCTTTATAACTGAAAACAAACACCTCAGAGTACACAACTAGAAGCAAAACACTAAGTAAAACTGTATACAAAAGAAGTGATGGAAAGTAAAAGGGGCCAGAAATATAATCCCAACTGTAATGTACAAGAAACCTGAAAGCACAACTGAAGAAAAGTAAAGAAGCTACTGGGTTGTCTTCCGGGGCTCCTACCTAAAGGGTAGGTACAGATGGCCTCCTCAGCACTCTCGTTTTTCCATCTCCTCTGTGTACCGTCACACCGAGTGGTCGACCTCCGGGTACCATTCAGACCTGATACTCTCTGCCTCAGTCAGCGCTGTCCGTCATCTGCAACCAACACAATGAGGTGTGGTCATATGTCATACATGGATGAGTATAACGATACTTAGTAGGGACCTCGAGACTCTCAAGGTCTCACAAAATCCAACAAGGATAAACCACAAGTTATGAAATCAACGGATAACTGTTACTTAGGTATATACCCAAACATATACCTAATTTATCTAGTAACCCATCTCAATCATGAGGAAAACAAAAAAGTCATTGACTCATCTCAAACCAGAATTTTTATTCATGATGTCGAAACCACGGCTGCTGGAGAACTCCTCCTCTATCAAGTACAGTGGGCCTGCCGCTACAACCAATTGCTTCCCACTAACCTTGGACTGCTGAGGTAATCCACCTTTCGAGTACTGTGGGTCTGCCGCGCTCACACAGAGGAGCTCCCCACCATGGGTCTGCTGCAACAACCAAGTGCTTCCCCTCATAGCCTATAGAGGTACACCTTCTGCCAAGTACCACGGGTCTGCCGCTACAACCAAACGCTCCTCCACTGTGGGTCTACTGCTACAACCTAGGGATCCCCAATGGGCCATCCAAATTACTCCTAGTGGATCAGTTAGCAGTCATCAAGTCTAAACCAGCTAGTAGGTCTCTACAATCTACTCGATCTTCATCAGGAGGGTCCGATCCATGAGCTACAAGTCAATAATCCAAGTGCAGTGAAGTCCCACGTTTAAGTATCTGAAAGGTCTACCTCTTCATAGGGGTCTCAACCCAATAAATGACGCGTTAATCGGATGCCCGATCTGTGAGATATTAACCTTGTAGTCCTGGGGCCTCGTTGGATTCGTGTACGAACCAACCTGACCGTATCTTAACTATACCCTAAACTCCAGTGGGGTATTCTCAAAGGGACCATCTCTCAATGAGATTACTAGCACCGCTGATAGTTCGTCAAATAGATGTCTGGTGTCAAAGATATGACCAAAGTAAACAAAGGGTCGGTAGTGGGACTAGGTCTGGTCCAACCCGATCAGACCGACTCGGCCCAACCCAGTCTGAGACGACCCGGTATAGGTCAACCTGGACAGAATCGATGGGTCTGACCCATCCCATTGGGTGGGTGAGCCCGCTATGTTAGACTCGGTCCACTGGGCCCGGCCCAGCGGACTGCGAGGGCGGTTCTGCCCGGATGCTACCACGTAGGGGGCTCAGCCCAAAGGCTGGGGCTGGTTCGGCCAGCATCGTGAGGGATGTGGCTCGGGTGGTCGGAAGCTGAGAGGCCAGCGAGCAGGCCGTGCGGGGTGCAGGTAGGCAGGCTGGACACCGGGTAGGCCGCGGGGGCACTGGGCAGGGCGCGGGGGCACCAGGAAGGCTGCCGGTAAGGCGCAGGGGTGTCAGGTAGGCCACCGGTAGGGAACAAGGGTGCCGGGAAGGTCGCTGATAGGGCGTGGGGACGTCGACCAGGGCACTGGGGCGCGAGAAACACGCCGGGGGTGCCGGGCAGGCCGCGTCAGGGGCCGCGAGGATGCCGGACAGGGCGCCTACGGAGCCAGGCAGTGCAGGGGGTGCACGGGCAGGCGACGCATGGCACAACGGCGTGCAGGCAGGGAGCGCGGGGCATGGCAGCGCGCGAGTAGGCGGCGCTGGAAACACCGCGGGGGCAGCGCAATCCACAGAGGCTGCAGGAAGCGCGGCCTTTGTTGGCCGTCTTCATATCCATTGCTTCATTTCCATGCCGTAATGGAGTCATCACAAAAAGAACAAAGGAGGGATTGGGCCAGGTTGGTTTGGATCGCACCCTCCGCATTTTGGGTGGTAGTAATAGGTTCTCAATAACAAACTAAAACACCCCACCCACAAAAGGTAAACATCAACATTCTTCTTTTAAGTAAGGAAGAACATGGTACTTTAACAGAAATAACCCCTAACTTGCTTGTAGTTGGTTGACATTGGTGCAAAAAGGCGGATACCGTTTGTTGACGGATTCAGGGAGGAATACATAGAGGGTCATCCTTCGTCGCATCGGCCATGCACTTCTAAAGCCGTTTTGCGTCGGCTCATTGATGATGCTCCATGTCGGTAGGTGTCCAAGGAAGAAATCGAAGAAGGTTGGTGTTCTTTGTTCTTCATTGGAGAAGGCATAATCCTCCAAGTGTTGGCATCGCATCACTTTGCCAGCATTTCGTCGCTTGGTGAAGCAGTCCCAAAGCCTCCTCCCAAGCCCTCTATATATAGGAGAGGGGGAGAGGTATGTAACCATCATGGAATTTATGACGGTTCATTTATTAGGAACCTTCCCAAATTCCAACGATGCAGTTACTTAATTTAAAAAGGGGGTCAAGTGAGTTAAAAAGCATTGGCGCAATTTAAGAGGTGCATTGGATTAATTATTGGGAGGATTCCAAGAGGCTTCCCCCACATAGCCTACATCAAAACACAAGATAAGATTTAATTTTATGTTGACACAGAAAATTAATTTGACAACAATTAATTTTAAGTTGACACATAAATTAATTGGAAGAATTTAATTTCATGTTGACACATAAAATTAATTTGACAGAAATTAATTTGATGTTGACACATAGAATTAAATTGGAAGCAATTAATTTTAGGTCGACACATAAAATTAATTGAGGGGGTTTAGAGGTTTACTCTCCCTCCCCATTAATTGGGGGGTTAATGTCGTGTGGTCCCCACATCATAACCTCTCACAGAAAGTTAGGCTCGGGTGGGACCCACTAATATAACCTCTCATGGGAGGTTAGGGAGTGGTGGTCACACCCCCAAATCTCAAGTGGAGGTTCTAACCATCAAACACTTCATATAACGGCTAAAAAAATAAAATAAAGTGTTACCTCACTTTTTTATTAATTTTTTTTATAAAAACCTAACATCTAACATTTACTCTAGACCAACTGTCATCAAGTTGAATGTCTCCTTAAGAAAATACCAGAGCTGCGAGTTCAATGTTGTCCTTGGATTTTAATTCTGAGTACCGGTTCAAAATTTACAAAATGCCGCTCACGTGTTTACTAAACGTACCCAAAAAAAAGTTCATAAAATTATTATCAGTCACCCTCGACTCATGACGGTCAAGGTTAAGCTCTTCCTAGGTGAAACTTTCCCAAATAAACCCAATGGTACTCTCCAATTTTCAATCTGAGTTACCATTTAGAAGGTATGAATTTTACAATAAAATAATCTTCAATTAATTATTTTATTTACGGCCAAAAACTAACTTTCTATGGTGGCCCGCACTGGCCAAAGTTAGTATCTGCTTAAAGAAATCATAGACTCATGAGTTCATCAGTGGTCTCATATTTTTAATCTGACTTACCATTTTCGATTTATAAGCATTTGAAAAATAAAACAATTTATTTAATTATTTTATTTACGATTATGCCATTTTTTTGGGTTTCTTTACAGAAGGACCACACCGACTAATCTTAGGTTGTGCCAAGGGTAAAACTGCCATCCTGAGCACAACGATGTACTTGTATTTCTGATCTGAGATACCATTTAATAGATATTCCACTTTTTCAGGAAAACTGCTTACGTGTGTTAACTTAAGCTTAACAAAAACTTCAATGGATCATTCCGGGCACTCTGGGCCACATAATCGCGCGCTATTAGTTTTCACGAACCTGTAAAATTCCCATTTAATTAAAAAAAATTAAATGAAAATTCCAGGTCTTTACATTAACTACCATAGTCTATTTTTTTGGTAATATTGTGGAAAATATTCTAGTATCATTGACACTAAAAATAGTAGTTGGAGGTAAAGAATGATTACTTGATGTGTACATATATTGTGGGTTGTTCATAAAAATACACTGCACTTAGGGAGACATTATATGTAAATAGATACACCTATACGACATAAAACAAGGAATGGATAAACTATGTTGGATTCTCGATATCATAGATTTCTTCAATGGTTATGGGAAATTATATGATGATATCAAATTGAAGGCTATATTTTTTAGCTAAAGAGAACCTCAGATGGGTCAAAAGAATGTTTTTCCCTTATCATCTTTTATTACCATGTTGTTGTTGAGTTATATAAAGTATAATCCGGTTGTGATTTCTGAAGTATTTAAAGTATACCAAAATATATTTCAAGAAAAGGTTTTGTTGCTACACCATTGATAATATATTGAGATTGGGCTAGAATTTATGAATTACTTTTCTCCTATATCTATGTATTTATACCTCATATCCCCATATGAGTTGCATGCATAGTGGATTTAGATTGGTGATTTTCAATAAATAGGATTTATTCAAACTATTATGACTCCTTTGGGTGATTTTGTTCTATTTATAAAGAACGTATATGATAGTATTGTTCCGAGGATTGACTATTACATTTGTAATATAGTAATTGGGGAATAAATTATATCATCTACCATGAATTAAATATTTATTTAATAATTTTATGTGATCTAGCTAGTTCCCAGTGATCAATTTTTCATCTAGATATAAATAGATGCAGTGAAGGATAAAGATATCCAAAAGAATTCTTATATATATAATTAGGGGGATACCATGTTGAAGGAAATATTTATTGGAATTATAGATTCTCTGGTCATGTTAATGGGACTAATGAAGGAATATTTATAAGATATTTTGGACCAATTCATGGTGTTCACAATAAAAAACATACTTATGATATAGATTTCTAAAGAGAAGCACATATATAATGTATTATCTCAATGCAGAGTTCTAAAGATTCATCATATTTTTTAGAAGATAATGAAGTGTGTGTTTTGGTCCCTTGATATATATATAATAG
This sequence comes from Viscum album, assembly GCA_963277665.1. Classification (NCBI taxonomy): domain Eukaryota; kingdom Viridiplantae; phylum Streptophyta; class Magnoliopsida; order Santalales; family Viscaceae; genus Viscum; species Viscum album. Next base: position 1,326,022,964 of record OY728147.1, read on the forward strand.
GGCTTGTAATTTTCTAGAATGGAGGAGTAATGGATCCATAGAACAGAGTAAAGGTTGTTTCCTGGTAAAATCATTAGAATGTTATATAGGTGTGGAGTTTATTTTTTCATTCTATTTGTTTTATGAGGTTCATACCTAAATTATATTTTATTAAAAATCTCATGGCATCATTGAAAATAAACGATCAATAATTCATTTGAATTGATCAGTACCAAGATGATTTCAAGTATATGAAGGAGACATAGGTTTCTCCGTTGTTCATTTTTTTCTAAAAGAGTGTTCTGTGTATAAAGTTTATTAGTCATCTTCACATATTGTATTGGTTTGTGTGATGATACAAAGTGGGATGTCATATATTATTTTTCTTAATATTTGAAACATTATTAATGTAACTATACCACCCATGATCTTGAGCTTGTTGAAGATGTGTTCTCATTGAAGGTGTGATTTAATTAACTCATCAATTAATTTTTTCTTTCCATAAAAAATCAGATGGTATTGAATTATATAATCTGCTATCAATACTTAAAATTATATTAGTTTTTATAGAAGGAATTCTTAGAGGATGATGACTTTGATATTAATTTTACACATTGAAAATGAAATTTTGTGTTAAATTACTTTTGAAAGAAGTATCATTGTGGTGTTTCTCATGATTTTGGAGACTCATGGAATGTATTGGAAGATTTAGAATTTCTTATTCATAATATGAATGTAGTTGAATGGTCATGGGACTCACACACCTAGATCCAGTTTAAAAAAATAAACATTTCATTTTTGGATATGATTGTAATAAGTATGCCTAATTTTTTTCCATTTGAAACATACAACATGAAAAATAAATATTGGATCGCTTACATACCCAAGGTTATTATTTTTTAGTGTTTTATAGATTAGGGTAAAATTATTACATAAAAATAAATCAATAATCCAAGATTATATTTTCCCACTATAAAGAACATTTAATATATCATATTAAGTCATCAATATCCCCTACAAATCTCTTCACATATGAAACCAATCTTGAATAAAATCATTAATCATCATTCTCTATAACTAGGGTAATATGAAAAGTAAGAAGGGTGATCAAAAATTCTAATTGAGGGTAAAAATAAGCATTAAAAATTGGATTCGACTAATGATATAAAGATGATCATAAGGGAATGATGATATAATCACAGGGAATGAAAATAAAATATTGGAATTATTACCCATCAATACATAAATCATATATTTTGAACATATTTGAATGTATGAAAAAGGTAATATACAATATAATTAATAATCATGAACCATTTAATATTAATCATGATCAAAAGAATCATTAAAACACACAACTTTTCACCTAAATGAAGTATAATATACTTTTCTTTAAACATGAACTCATTAGTTTACCTTGAGAAATAATCATATTTCAATAGAAACTCATATAAGTCATAGATAAATCTTGTATGTTACTTGGTAAATAATTTTCCATATCACTCATACAAATAGAATAACAATACATCTGACTTCAATACCCTATGTATTGGAGGGAAATCACAAAACCAATAGTCCGTTCTTCCTTGTTTTATAACTGAAAAAACTATATTTTTTATAAGGGAAACACCCATTATCATAAAAAATATCCAATAAATATATCAAAGCTAAAATACATTGATATTATATTTATAATTATTCCTTTTGAACCATACATTATTAATTTCATAACTTGATAAAATCATAGAAAGTAAATGGGTTCAATAAAAATCTCTTTTAAGCATTCCTCTTTTATCTAGATAAATAATTAGGATAATATTAGTAAATAATATCCCCTATGTAGAGAAAGTAATATCAAGGATTGTTGTAGTTGTGGAATGGAAATAAAATTATAAAATCAAGAACAAAATTCTTGCAGAAAATAAAATTTCTATATATATAATATCTTTTAAAAACTAAAAATTAATCCATTATGGTGAAAACAATTTCATGGAAAAAAATAATTAGACACTTATAAAGTATGCTTCAATGAAAATGATGGTCATAATTATCTGAAAATCCATTCAGGATGTAAAAATAAAAATTAACATTGCTTTCCAACATTTTATAAGAGGAGTCTAATGATAACCATATGGAAAAGGTTGATAAATTTTCACTTTAAAACATTTTAAAATAAGGTTAAATACCATATGAAATAGATATAAGAAATCACTTATATAAATAAATGAATATTATAGACAATATTTTAGAAAAAATTGATATGGATAAGAATGATTACTGATCTAAAATAAGATACAGTATTAGTATCACATACAAATGACTCACAAGTTTCAATAATTTGTAAGGGATGAATAAAAATTAATCATGTAAACCACATTCATAACTAGAGGAGAATAAAACTTATGTGGTTTGAGATAAAATGGAATAGTATTCCCCCTAAGGAACCTTGAATATAAATAGTCACAAAAAGACGAATTTAACATAAATACTTTTCCACTTTGGTAGTATTTCAATTGTATCCCCCACAAACGAACAAAATAAAATGAATATTAAAATATCCTAAACATAAGGACATTTATGATATAACAAGTCAAATGAGTACTATAACACCCCAAGATTTTTAGAAATATATCTTTTCAAATAAGTATAATATTTTTGATATTTTTCATTACATGAAACACCATGTTAAGGACGTGTTAAGTGCAACAATAACTTTATCTTTTGTCATACGTAATACTATTTGTAGATTGTATTACATAAGACACCTATCTTAAATGAATCATATCATAAAATTCAAATATTATTATAATTATTTAATTTAATAGTTTTTTTGACGCTTTTTTCGGGGCGCACATCCGTCTCTCGAATGACACACATCTGTTGCCCTGAATTTCTACTTTTCAAAGGTGGGAAACATCTGTTTCTTATTCAAGGGCATTTTATCCTTATCAAAATATGATGATGGGATGTTGGTTCCTCATTCTGTGGATTCCTCCTTGGAACTCGTTTCCTAGTACGGGTGTCCCTCGTAGACTTAAGACGTTGTTCATGAATCTCTTCCTAGTTCCATATCTTTATAGACGTCGGTTAATTATGCTACTTCTATCAGGACATTACAAGAGGTCCAATCAGGGTAGTAACCTTCAGTCAGGGGAGTAGTCATGTTGGAAATCACTGCCGTGTCTAGACACTAGAACACTGATGCATCTAATTTTCTTCCCCTTATTATAGGGCATCTCGAGGGTGTCGAAGCCTGAGACATCCCACATCAAATGCACAAAATTTTATTCCATAGGCATGTCTATGATAATTTCCTTAGATTACCATGTTTGACTGAAGGCATGTCGTGAGTTTAACATCTAGCAAAGATGGATCAAACTGATCAGAACATTGATGGGAGTGGATCAGATGGTTGCAAACCCAGGAGTGATCACTGATGCTGGGGATAACACATGGTTTGTTACCCAATTTCTGCTAGGAGCAGCAAGGAAGTGGGTGACATGATCTCACTGGGATGTGATGGCCTGGGTGAGAATCAAGATGGATATGGATTGTTGAGAGTGGATTAAGAATGAGATGGATCTAATACGAGGGCGATGCTGATGTTGGTATTGAACCATAGAGAGGCTTCCTATATATCCCCATGGTAGGGAACAAAAGTACACATAGTCTTGTGAGGCGATGGGACACTTGAGGAGGAGGCCCATGAGAATGGATGCATGGATGTGACCTAGAAGAAGTAAAACTTTTGGGTTGGGGCATGACCTTCCCAAAGAAAAGGGGATCATGGGAGAGACCAAGATGAGACTTGGGTGATGGGATTGATCCTTAGGGAGGATTTCTACATATCCCTATAGTAGGGAATCAAAGTCCATGTAGTTTTGGATGGGGCATGGAATTAGGGTGTGCGTAGAGGAAAACAACCTGAGGATATACCGGGGCTTACGTGTGGTTAGAAGCCCAAGAGTTTTTCTGATGCCACAGGGGCAGACCAGAGATTTGGGTCACAACAAAGGGGACTATAACATCATACCATTAGTTGAGGCTCAAATGGCTTACCATTGACTAGGGTTCCAACGCCTTACCGCTGGTTGGGGTTGACAATGGCTTATCACTAGTTGGGGTTGACAATAAGTTACCACTAGTTGGGGTACATGGACTTACCTCTAAAAGGGATACAACGAATTACCATCAATTGGGATACAATAACTTACTGTCGATTGGGATACAATGACTTTTTGTCGATTAGGATACAACGACTTATCATCAATTTGGAGACTCAATGACTTACCATCGATTGGGAATCACAACTACATACCATTGGATGGGGTTGAACCTCATGGAGGATTTCTACGTACCCTTCCTAGGATACAAGGATCAAAGCCCACATAGTTCTAATGGGTATAGTTTAACATCTTTTAGGATGAAAAAGGGAATACAGCTTAATTTCATGCAAGACGGGGGGGGGGGGGGTCGACGTGAAGTGGTTGGGACAGATGGGTGTTGGTCTTGAACCTCATAGAGGATTCCAACATACCATTCCTTGGAAATGATCAAAGTAAACATAGTTTGGGATAGGGGATACAGTTTAATGTCATGCGAGACTAAGTTAAACCGACATGAAGGGGTTGGGACAAGTAGGTGTTGGTCTTGAACCTCATTGAGGCTTCCTACATACCTTGCCTTGGAAAGGATCAAATTCCACATAGTTCGGAATGGTGGTTTGGGGATTACATGCTAATGAGGCCCAGAAGGATTCCATGGTCAATGCTTACTCAAAAACCACATGATTCATGCTTGGTGTGAGAAACAAGAGGTAAAAAAACCCAAAGGGTTTGAAACAACCACTCCCCATAAAAATGTGGAAGTGGGACAATGCTACTATGATATTTTCATAAGAAATTGAAATATTTTTTTTAGAATGATTCTATTTGGGTTGTTATTGATTTCCATACGAATATTACATACTTCAGAGCTATTAAATAGGATCTACCTATTAAATGTATTAACAACCAATATATTAATGAAGTAGTGAGACTTCATGGAGAACCTCTATCAGTTTTATGTGATCATGTACCTCAGTTCTTATAAATATTTTAAATTAATTTTTTGAAGGATTTTCACATTGAGATAAATATGAGTATCACTTACCAACCACAAAATGAATGGTAATAAAAATGAACCATCCAACCCATAAAGGATATTTTGATGTCAGTCTCACATGAAATTACAGAATCATGGGAATACTATCTACTATTGGATTAAATTTTGAAATAATAATTTAATTTATTAAATTACCATGTTTTCACCATATTATGCCTTGTATGTGAAAAGATTTATCGGTCCGTTATTCTATGATAATGGTGGGGGAATGAGGATATTTTATCCCAAAACCATTGGAGAAACAATGGTGACGGTATGATCAATATAAGAATTATATCCTTATATCTTATAGAAGAAACTAATATAAGATCATAATTAAAGGAACGCCACATAAATATAAGAAGGAGAGCATGCCATATTGAATGTATCGCTAGGTAAGGGACTTATAAGTTTTGGTAAGTATAGAAAGCTATGTTCAAGTTATATTGGATATTTTTTTATTATCAAGAGACTTTTATACATCACTTATTGTTTGGATTTCACACCAAACCACAAAAATTATTCCGATGTATTTCATGTATCATTGTAAAAAAATTATACGAAACACCCATCAATCATACTTACCACTAATGAAATAGGTATATAACTTGCATTTTCCATTATTAAAGTTCCATTATAAATAATTTACACTAGGGTTCTAGTAATGTCTCGTATTTTCTAGGAATTATTTTTAAATATTATATGGATTTATTTTGAGACCAAGCACGGAGAAGACACATCATTCCAAGGCCTAGTGATCCCAAAATGTTGGTTTGAACTTTTTATGTTAAGTGAGTTGGCGTGTGTGTGTGGTTGTGGTAGTTTCCAAATGGTTGCCCGAATTAAAAATCTGAGGGCACCGTTACGTCTGGGACAACAACTTTACCTATGGACAGGTCTAACCTTGACTAGTGTGGGTCAAGGGAAAAAGTTAATTTTAGGACCTTTGATGTAAAATAAAATAAAATAAAATAATTTGAAATGATTATTTTAGTTTAATTGGAAATGTTAGCTGTAACACAATGATAGAGCATCTGTTTTAAATATTATTGACTATGAAACAACAACACTTCCTCATTAATGCCACAACGTAAAAGAATGATGAATCACATTCTCTCCTTTTAATAGTTTAAAATAATGTTGATCTTTGGAAAAAAATTTGAGAGAAAATTTGGGGAAACTCTTGGAGCCTTGGAGAGAACTATGGAAAACAAATGACGATAACTCAAAGGTGAAAATCGGTACACCAACGGAGTTGAAGGATATGGGAGGTGATGATGGTGCAATTTCTTCTATAGTAATCGATCCCTTCTCAAATTACCTGTTTTGTTTTAATGTTTTTTCTTCCCTGATATTCTAATGTAATAACGAATGAAGATCAACCCACGAACTGGTTGTCCCATGCATCCTCATTCTTATAGGAGAGATTTATAAGGATCGTTCCTAGGAGTTTGATTGCCATGTTTTGATGTTTTTAAAATCACCTGTTTAAACCTTATAATGGGCGAAGATTAATGTTGTGATGAATGATAGTGGGGGTTTGTTCCTTATTGAACTTTTCTTCTTACTCCACCCTATGTTCTTCACGTTATTCATGGGGCGACGAACAACATATCGTTACACATCCATTTTACCATGCAATGATCCCATATTAGATATTCGACATCGTGATGACCTAGCAAAGGTGTGACAATGATGGAGAATGGTGAGTCGACCTAGATTGGGGGAAACTGTTCTTTGAGTGTTCTTCTCATAGGTTGATAAAAACACATTTTTAGGGCTGATCGGAGGCCCAAAAACAATAGAGATAACTTTGGTACATCCTGGCGACCTTAAATTTTGTGTTTTGTAGTAAAAAGATTGTCAGACCGAAGTTTAGAGCATCATCCAGGAATAGAGGAGCATGTTCACATTTTTGGAAATATCCAGAACACACATTGTTTATCCCAAAGAACATGTTGTGTGGTTCCAAAAGTGGCTGATAGGTTTTTCACACTACATGCGATGAAGAAGACAACGTGCCTCCAGGGAGACACGACGTGTGGGCCCTCCCATCTGTGGCTGGAGTTTTGGGTGACAAAAATCACTAACATGGCCTACGATCATTGTCACACATTTTGAGGGTCCTTAAATGGAATCAGTGTGTATCTCAGGTGGTACACAGAAATGGGTTAGAGTACATGACATATACTCCACCACATGGCTGGAAGAAGCCGGTTAAGCGGGTTACCCTGTGTACTGGTTCCACGGGATGGCCCACAGGGGTTGAATCCATGTATGGGCATATGACCACATACACGAAGGGAACCCTAGTTAATGGGACAAGGCATGTGGTCTATCTTAAATTCAATGTACTTACTTTTCTAAATGGCATGTTATTCTGACATGGGCCATTTTACACGGGTAGTACACAGAGTCAAGAGACACAACATGTAGCCCTTCTACATGACATGTATATCCTAGAACATGGCTTGATCCTTTTGTCTACTATATCATGGACATGTTTTTTTGGGTTAGTGCCACTTCATCCCATTCTGATGAAGTTTAGGTATCGTTTCTATCCACAAGAGTATGATCCCTTCAGTATGACTTTCTAAGATAGAGTCAGGTATCCCTCAGAGATGCCAGGAGTGAGATCCTCTATCCATTCTTGACCCTAGGTAGAGTCAGGTATCTATGTGACTACTCTTACAAGACACAAATCCTCTGTTAAGAAGGTGAATTTAGATGAGTTGCGGTATCCACTGAGGCCATGGCAGTGATCCTAATATGTTTATCATGATCTTTCCCCATTCAGAAGTGTGTTCTCTCAGAATGAGTGTATCTATCTCTTGTGACCTTTCCGGATGAACAATACTTCTCAAATAGATTTAATCAAAACGATCAGACTCATGAAGTGAGTTCTCCCAGATGAGTGCTTTGTAGAACCTTTGAACTGAATCCTTAGTAGTGGTATGTGGTTGTGTGACTTGTCTTGAGACTAAGATTCTAGGTTTTGTGTATTTCTAGATTATGTTTCTCCTATTATATATTTAGTAGACATATAATGTGTGGAGATGAATATACCTTTCCTTTGTGTATTTATTTGTTGTTTCTGGGCCCCCCTACTGAGTATTGTTATACACACCCATGCACGGGCCTTGTCTGCACATGTCATGTCTTGTGAAGATGAGCGACCATTTGACAACGTCTAGGATGGACTAGGACTAGACCGAGCTTTATGAGTTCCCTACAGGCTGAGGTGTTCCTACGACTACAAGCAGTAGTCTCAGTTCCTATTTATGATTATAGGTTGGTCTCTGTTGTTTGTAGATTCTTGTTTTTGGTGGGCTTGTATTCTGGCCCAGTTTTACTTTCTGCACTTTACTTCCATTGTACATTTTTTGTTGGGTTTAGTTGTATGAATGTATTTTTTTCCTTTAGTATTTTTTACATTTTAGAATTTGCGGGCTTGGAGATATGTTAATGTGTACCGTTACTTATGCAATGCCTCCCATGTTAGTGATATAACTACTCAGTGCTAGTCACCCACCCCTAGCCTATCAGATGTGGGATTGGGGAGTCATAGCATGGGCCCCACTGGGATGGGTTATGACAGAGTTGTATTAGAGGCGGTTGGTTCTACCTTAGGACTAAGAGTTTGTGATATTTGTTTGGGGAAACAATGTTAAGTGTTTTGATCTTGGATTTCAGGCCAGAGACTCCAGTGTTAGTGAGGGAGGACAATGTATCCATACACCAGGACTCTGATAAAATTATTTTCTACTTGGTGTATAAAAACACTAGTTGCAGGGAAATAAAAAATGCTACATGCATCATATAGGAATGAGTTGTGTTTTCCATGTCCCATGTGTCAGCATTCAAGATATACTCATTGATCATGGTACATATTGTTTCCCTACAGTATTCCTCTATGACACATACCCAATAGGATTTAGCAGCGCGATCAAAAGGATGACCCCCCTCAGTGAAGAGGCTTTGATATAGGGACCAGTTCCCCATGAGTTACTTCTAGGTGGTGAACCTGCTATACAACCACCAGTGGAAGAGCCTGTGGAACCTATATTACCAAAAGATGAGGGGTGCATGCTTAGCATGCTCCATGAGTTCCATAGACATAGAACCCTCAGGTCCAAGGTGAGCCTAATGCTCATGAAATTGAGGACAGGCTTGAGGATGTGACCAGAGTTTTCTATCTAGTGAGGACACCGATAGACCATATGGTGATACTAGGAGTGAGCCTCATTTAGATTTCAATAAGATGATGGTGGAGTCTGACCACTCAAAACCACGATGAGGAGACTCTTTCGTGGATGGAGTTTTAGGGACTCTTTAAGGAGGAGTTCTCTCTGGCTATGCTGGGAGCAATGTGTATCCAGGAGCTTATTCAGCTTCAGCAGGGCAGTTTGATGGTGGATGACTATTCATCGAGGTTCACCAACCTCGGCAGGTACTCGATGGATATGGTCAGGGATTAGTACTTTAGAGATCGTACCTTCAAGAAAGATCTACAATAGAACATCAGAGCTAGTGTCATGACTCTATGAATTTCGACATATGCTGGAGTACTCGAGCGGGCCTTAGTGATTAAGAGTTTCTTAGTAGAGTAGATATAGCCAAAGGCAGTCAGCAGTAGGAAGACAGGTGTAGAGACCTTGATCGTAGGGATCCAACATTAGGCACATGGATCAGGATGTGGGATATGTCACAAGAGGACTCAAGACATGGGATTGATAGTCCATGGCTCTCAGGCTAGAACCAGTCAGCCTAGGGAGAGGTGATATTACTCATGAGACGGTAGGGGAAATCTATCTAGAGACTATCCAACCCTTCGAGCTGTTGATAGGGAGGAAGTTGATGGACAACTCAGGTAGAGGCATAGAGTGCATTAGACAGACCCACCAGGCGGTGGATGTGGCAGAGGATCAGGGAGAGCTGCGGGTGGTGGAAGACACTTTGACCTACTTCCACCACCACCCCCAAGAGGTTCGCACTAGGCTCAGGGATCTAGGGGATAGGGGTGTGGACAACTACCTATTGTCGAGGCATATGACCGAGGGACTCCAGGGATGATCCAAGGTATGATCTTTGTATTCTCTACCTTAGATTCTGTACTTATAGACATAGGTTCTAGTCATTCCTTCCTCACCACATGTCTTGTGTGAAACCTTGAGATTTTGGTAGAGTTGTTGACTCGACCCTTATGCTTGGAGACACCTACGGGAGGAGACTAGATGATCACGTACATTGGTAGATAGTGTTATCTTACCCTTGGAGGTGAGAGTTTCGGTTGGAACATCTTGGTAGTGGCGTCGAGGCCTTACGACATAATTATCGGTATGGATTGGATATCTTCAGTCTATTCCTAGATTGAATACTTTAGGGGAAGAGTGCTGTGTGTCCACATTGATGGGATGGGGTTTTCTTTTATTGGTGAAAAGGTGACCCAGGTATCTTAGGATGGGCTCATGCATAGGAGGCTGTAGCCGATCAATCATGAGTTGGATAGCCTTACCCTTGGATCAATAGATGTTGTGAGCTTCCAGTTCCCAGTGGTTATGGTAGAGTATGAGGAATTATTTCTCGAAGATGTTCCAAGACTATCTCCCCATCAAGAGAATGACTTATGAAACAAATTGTATTCTAGGACGACACCGATATCCTCACCAAAATATCTGATGGATCCTGTAGAGCTGCATGAGCTGAGGGAGAAGCTAGAGGAATTAAAGAGTTAGGGGTTTTTGAGAACCGGACTTTCACCCTTGGATACCCCGGTTTAATTTTCAAAGAAGGCAGATGGGAGTTTGCGGTTGTACGTGGATTACTGATGCCTAAACTAGGTGATAGTGAAGAAAAAGTATCCACTACTGAGGATCAATGACGTCTTCGATCAAATAAGATGACACGATGGTTCTTTAAGGTTTACCTTCAACCAGGTTACCACCAGTTATGAGTAGGTAAGTGGATATACTAAAGACGACATTCAGATGCCTCTACAGTCACTATGAGTACTTGGTGACGCCTTTCGACATGATGAATTCACTTCAAGTGTTCATGGTACTTATGAAACAGATCTTCTAAGTGTATTTAGACCGGTTCATAGTAGTCTTCATCGACGACATCCTCGTGTACTCAAAATCAGAGGAGGAGCACACGAGTAACCTGCAGATGGTTCTAGACGTACTCTGTGAGAACCAACTATATGGGAAGATCTCTAAGTGATAGTTCAAGATTCAGGTGGTCTAATTTATAAGACATGTTATCTCACTTTCCAAGACATTCTATCTCACTAGATGGAGTAGCTGTAGACCCAGCCAAGGTGGAGGAAATGTAAGCATGAGAGCCACCTCAGAGCGTGATGGAGGTGTGAATCTTCCTTCGGATAACATGATACTACTAGAGATTTATCCTTGATTTATCCCAGATATTAGCACTGATGAGAGCCTAAAACAGGAAGGAGAAACCCTTCATGTTGGGGGATAATTTCTAGCAGGCCTTCGAGCAGTTGAGACAGCGTTTTACGAGCATCCTGATCTTGAGATTTCTGGAGGAGGGTGTTGAGTACATAGTTTTTTGCGACACATCTGGGACTGGGCTTGGCTGTGTCCTGATCAGGGATATGTGGTGATTGCTTATGGCTCATGCCAGCTAAGACTACATGAGAAGGACTATGAAACCCATGATCTTGAGTTGGAAATAATAGTCTTCGCGTTGAATATGTGGAGAAACTACCTTATAAAAGAGATATTTATCATCTACTCTGACCACGAGAGCCTCAAATACATCTTCTCCTAGATGGATCTGAATCTCAGACAAAGGCATTGGCTGGAGTTCCTCCAGGACTACAATTTTACGAACATCTATACTCATGGGAAGTGGAATAAGGTGGAAGATTCTCTTAGCAGGAGATTGAGCTCGTAGCTATTGAGTGAGGTGATGGAATAATTTTCCACGTTATAGTTATCTTTCACGGATAGAGAGTATGAATATTTCCTTTAGTCGATGGTTTCCACCACTCCACTATGACAGCGAGTTAGGGAGACACATCTAGGGGATGTCGAATGTGAGGATTTAAATGCTTAGTTATCCACATGAAAAGCTCTTGATGGATATTCTCAAGTTGGGGAGCACGTTGTTCATTTCAGAGGACACACTGTTGTACAATTGGAATGACAGGAGGAGTTCCTAATAGAGTTTCATACATCCCACTTAGTGGTACACCCTTGCATGGAAAATATGTACCAGGATCTATGAATACAGTTTTGGTGGTCAAGAATGATGAAGGCTATAGTAGAGTTCATTTATTTATGCCTTACGTGCCAGTAGGTGAAGGTTGAACACTAGGTTCTAGTGGGATTAGCTCACCCCTGGAGGTTCCAGAGTGGATGTGGGATAAAATATTGATGGAATTTGTGACGGGGTTACCACAAACATCCAAGGGGCATGATTCCATCTGGGTGATCATTGAATGACTCACCAATTCAGACCACTTTATAACTAACAAGGATAAGAGTTCTGTAGAGAGATTGGAAAAACTCTATGGGAAAGAGATAGTTCAACTTCATAGAGTTAATTTGACAATAGTCTTGAGTCGAGATGCCTGCTTCACATCTTGGTTGTGGAAGGGATTGTAGGAGGGTTTTGGGACCCAACTACGCTTGATAAAAACTTTTCATCCCCAAACAGATGGTCAGATGGAGAGGACCATTCAGGTTCTGGAGAATATGCTATGGGCCTGTATCTTGGACTTTGGTCACAGTTGGGAGGACCACCTACCACTGATGGAGTTTGCGTCAAGTAATAGATACCACTCCACCATTGGAATGGCACCATTTAAGGATTTATAAGGGAGACCCTGTCGGTCACCGCTTTGCTGGACCGACCCTGGAGAGTCATTACTCATGGATCCAGAGTTAGTTCAAGCTACCAATAAAAAGGTGAATATCATACAAGAGTAGATGAAGACTACATAGAGACGATAGAAGTGTTATGATGACAGGTGAAGGAGACCCCCTGGAGTTTGAGGAGAGAGACCATGTATTTCTTCGGGTCTCACCTTGACAAGGATTGCTGAGATTTGGCCAGGGCAACAAGGTATCTCCGTGGTTCATATGACCTTTCCAAATACTATGTTGAGTTAGCGAGGTGGCATACCAACTAGATCTACCACCAAAGTTTCACAAGGGACATGATGTCTTCCACGTTTCGTAGCTGAGGAGGTACATGCATGACCCATCACATGTCATCAAATAGGGCGATCTGGACATCAAGGATTGTGCGAAATTCGTAGAGTACCTAGTGGAGATCAAGGATCAGAAGTAGGGGACCCTTCATGGGTGATCGATTCCCTTGGTTCACATCCAGTGGAAACTTAGAAATCATCAGGAGAGCACGTGGGAGTGGGAGGATTAGATATGTTCCCAATACCCACATCTTTTTAGTAGCCCTTGTTTTGGCTTATCAGAGACGCAAATCCCCAATGTGGGGAGAATTTAATGTCTCAAATTTTCGGTGTATTATTTTTAAATTTTATATGGAATTATTTTGAGACTAATAAAAGAGACAATATGGCATTCTAAGGCCTGTTGAGCTCAAAATGGTGGATTTATCTTTTTAAGTTAACTGATTCGGTGTGTGCGCGCAGTTTTTACAGTTTCCAAATGGATGCCTAGATTAAAAATCTAAGGCCAACATTGTGTCCAGAATGAATAATTTACCTATGAATGGGTTTAAACTCTATTATCAGGGGTTTTAGGAAATATTTAATTTTCTTACCTTTTAATTAAAATAAAATTAAAAAAAATAATATTAAAAGTTTATTTTATTTTAATTAGAAACGCTCACTGTAGAGAAATGAAAGGGTTGCTATTTTAATAATTAATGACTTTGAAATAAAAATTCTACCTCCTTAATTCCATAATGTAACATAATTCTAAAACATGTTCTCTCATTTTAATAAGTTAAACAATTGTCAATTGTTGGAAAAAATATTTGAGAGGAACTCTGGGGAAACTCTTGTAACCTTAGAGAGAACTCTCGACAATGAAGGATGAAAAATTAAAGGTGAAAATCAATGAACCAAAAGAGTTTAAGGATCATGGTGGTGATGAAAACATGATTCATTCGTCAGTAATTGATCCCTTATCAAAGTAGGGGATATGTTTTAATGTTTTTTTCTTCCTTATTTTTTGAATTTAAAAAGTTCAGTGGATCAACCCACAAATCGGTTGACCCACAAATCGTTGTTCTTGTGAGTGGGGTTTTTTGGGTTCATTCAGAGGAGTTTTATTTTCATTTTTTGATGTTTTTAAAATCACCCATTTAATCCATCTAATGGGAGAATATTAACACCGTAAAAAACGACGTCAGGGTTTAGTTTCTTCTTGTTGAATTTTTCTTCTTTCTCGACCATGAGTTCTTCACGTTCATTGTGGGGTGATGAAAAAAAGATCATTTCACTTCCATTTTACCATGAAAAGATCCCATATTAGAGTTCCGACATCATGACGACCTAGAGGAAGTGCGACGACAATGGAGGAAGATGAATCGGCTCAGATTGAGAGAGGCCTTTCATCGATCATTCTTCGCATGGGTGGATCGATACACATTTTTAGGGATGATCCGAGGCCCGAAAACAACATAGATGACTTCAGGACATCAGGGTGAATGTAACTTTGAGTTTCATGGAAAACAGATTGTCAGATCGAGGTTTGGAGCATCACAGAAGCACGACAAAGCAGGTTCGCGTTTCTAGAAATTTCTAGAAAAGAAGGCATGTATCTTAAAGAACATGCCATGATGTACCAGCACTAGAGTTTATGGTTTGAGCATTTCACAAGATGAAGAACACGGTGTGTCTCTAGGGAGACACTGCGTATGGGACTCAACCATCGATGGCTGGAGTTCTAGGTGATAGAAATCACTAACACGGCGTGTGACCCTTTTCACACGGCATGAGGGTCCTTACATGGACTCTTCGTGTATATCATGTGATACACAGACACAGGGTTGAGTACACAACATGTACTCCACCACATGACCAGACAAGGCTAGTTATGTAGGTTACCCTGTGTACCGGTTACATGGGATGGCCCACACGAATTGAATCCATGTACGGGCATACGACTGCGTACACTGAGGGAACCCCAGTTACTAGGACACGACGTGTGGTCCGTCCTACACACCATGTACTTAATTTTCTACAAAACATGTTCTTTTGACTTAGGCCTTTTTACACGGGTAGTACCCATAGTCGAGATACATGGCGTGTAACCCTTTTACACACTATGTATATCTTGGAACATGGGTTGAGCCTCTTGTCCACCGTATCTTGGACATGTCTCATTTGGGTTAGTGCCCCTTTTTCTAATTCCCCTGAGGGTCAGGTATCATTTCCATCCACATGAGTATGATCCCTTCAGCAGGATTTTATGAGATAGAGTCAGGTATCCCTCTGAGAGGCCTGGAGTGAGATCCTCTATCCATTCTTGACCCTAGGTAGAGTCAAGTATTGACATCGATAATATTAAAATATTCCAATCCTCTACATATCAAGTCAATCTTGATGATTTGCGGTATCTTCCGAGGCCCTGTCAGTGATCCTAATTTGTGTATTGTGATCTTTTCCACTCAATAGCGTGTTCTCTCATAATGAGTGTATCTATCTATCATGATCTTTCACGAAAACAATAATTCTAGAAGGAACGTAATCAGAACCATTAGACTCATGATGTGAGTTCTCTTGGATGAGTGCTTTGTAGATCCTTTAAACTGAATCCCTAGCGGTAGTATGCAGTAGTGTGACTTGTCTCGAGACTGCGGGTCTGGGTTTTGAGTATATATGGATTGTGTTTCTCTTATTATATATTCAGTTGACATATAATACGTATAGATGACTATTAATTTCCTTTGTGCATTACCTTTTGGTTTTCAAGGTCCCCTAATGAGTATTATTATATTCACCTCTACACAGGCTTTGCCGACACATGTTGTGTCTTGTTCAGATGAGCGTCCTTTTTATGGAGTCTCTAGTAGACCCGGACCAGACAGAGATTTCTGTGTTCCCTACATGTAGAGGTGTTCCTACGACTATGATCAGCAATCCCAGTACCTCTTTGTGCTTCCAGGTTGGAATTTTTTTACAGACTCTTGTTTTTGTGGGCTTGTATTCTAGACCAATTTTACTTTCTGCACTTTACTTCCGTTGTACTATGTTGGTTGGGTTTTGTTGCATGCATGCATTTTGTTGCTCAATGGTTTTTTCATTTCAGCATTTCTGGACTTGGAGATGTGTTCATATGTACAATTACATAGGAAATGCCTCCCATGTTAGCGATATGGCTACTCGGTGCTAGTCACCAGCCCCTGGCCTATTGGAGGTGGGTTTGAGGAGTCGCGGCACATGACCCACTGGGACGGGTTGTGAAAGTTCTAGTGGATGAAATTAAGACCACCTTAATAGTTAATGTTCATTAGAATAATCATATGATGGAGGAAACAACATGGGATCATAAGTATTAAATAAGGAAGAATTTAACTCATATTATTATGATATGATTCATATCAAATTTATAGGATGGAATTATTTATGATGGGGGTAATGTAAAATCCATGATTCTACTAGTCTAATGTAACTGTTATTTATTCATGTATACAATAAAATTCATCAAAATTCTCAAAATAGTATTATAACAATTAAAAATTTATACTAACCATTGAATAATAAGTAAAAAAGTATTTTTGGGAAATTAAATTAAATTTACTAAAAGAAGTGTTTTTGAAATGTTGGATCCCATTGTGAAATTTTGAGTTACATAAATTTTTTAATTAAATAATTAAATTTTACATAGATAAAGAACTATGTTTTTTAAAAGGACATTATTTATAGATTACTAAATGAAGAATTAATCCTGAGACTATGAAAATTTCCAATTAGATAGTTAATTTGGGGAAATTGATTACGAGAGTTAGGGGATGAAATCTAGATAATTAATTAGGGGATTAATTATGACATATTAAATTCTCTAGATTGAGTTAATTAAACATGAATTAATTATGTGCCATGATATTATGATCTAAATAATTTATTATGGAACTAATTATGAATATTTGAGATTTAAAATGAGATAAATAATTCTTAAAAAGTAATTATGGGTTTTGAATTTTGGTATTGATTAATTAATTGATGAATTAATTAATGGAATTTTAATACTTAATTTATTGGTGAGTTAATTAATTTTATTGATTTATTTAACTAATTATAGAATTTGTAATGGAACTGAGCTGGATAATTAAATTTGAATTATTTATTTATAAAGGAATTGGAACATAGTCATTCAAATTTTTTAATTATAAATGGTAACAAGGTAATTTTAATTATGAATAAAGGAATGGGAACACATTCATTTAATTGAGAAGTATAAATGGAAATATAGTACTTGTACTTATGATTAAAGGACTGGAAACATGGTAATTCTATTGAGAAGTAAATATGGTAACATGGTCATATTACATATGATTTTATTATTGGTAACTTTGGTATTTATGTGTGAATTTAAAGAATGGTAATAATGTAACTTTGAGATATGGCCTGACATTATAATACTTCGAAATCTTGAATGTGCCATATCATGTACTGATATGTAAAATTACTTTTGAATAATTCAATATCTCGGAAGAGTCAAAGGAGGTGTTAGGATATGATATTACCTTGGGAACACTTCAGGCCCGACATGAGCTGAAGATATTATAGTGGTATGGGTATCACTATGAAATTTGAGATTCCAACCATTCTCAAGAATTTGATAAGAATGTGATGATTGAGTCTCATGAGAACTCTAATAAATCACATAGTTGAAATAATCTCTAGTCACCTATAATCTAAAATTTTAGGGAGAGAAACATAGGTGAATGGTGAAATGAAAAGTGAGCTTGTTACAAGTATGGGAATCCTAGATATTGAAAAAAATAATGTATAAGTGATATGAAGAGTCTTGTCAATGAACTTAATAATGAAATCACTCAATATAATGAAACACCCACATTCCATTGATTCAAGTTAAAGGAGTTTTGGATTATGTGAATCATTTCCACAGCTCATAAGATAATGAGGTTGATAGGAAACAAGAACCTATGATGATAATGGGAAAATGTAACTATTGTACTATCATAAAAGCTGGTGATTATCATTATAAATGAGGATCAATTATCCATTACTTCTTACTTGGGAATTTTATTCCTGAATTTTTATGAGTGAGCCCTATGAAAATATTATTGTTCATCCATCAGTGAAATTTCATTTCATTATCTTCCTCTATATATATTTTGAAAAGATAAAATCAATTTTGATATTTTATCATTTCAAGGATGAACCCAAGATTCCAATAATTTATTTTTGTGTAGGATAAGAGATTATACTAGAAATAAAGGGTGATTAATGTTTTGGAAGTTTATATATTTCCATGTAGAATTTTATTTGGGATTACAGATACAATCATTGGTCTTTGGGTTTATGGTTGACCACAATTTCAATTTCATTGAAACCCTTATTGAGGATTTATGTGATTGGAGTTTATCAAGATGATGGTTTTTTAAAGAGATATATTTGAATATTAAACCCTTTGGTTTTCTATATAGTGACAACATTATATGAAGAGTAATTCCCTTATGATATGTGGGAATATTATTAAAGGTATTGGTAGCCTTTAGGGTTTATATTTTGCATGATATTGAGATATTTATGGGTTATATTCTAACACCATAGAATGTTAGCTTGCATAATTAATATCATATGATATTTCCATTTAGATCCTCTTTATAGAATATGCATTAAAAAAGTGATAAATATGAATGGAGTACAACATTAAATTTTATTTTATCAAAATATGGATTTTACATTGATTTTTTTTATGTTTTCAGTAAGATCTTGATAATGAGTTCAATTTCAATACAAAAATTCATTCCTATATAGATGGTTAGTTTGATATAATAATTAAAACCTTAGAAGAAATGATATGATATTTTTGTAAGGATTTAAAATGTATTTTGAGTGGACACCGTCCTCAGGTTTAGTTTTATTGCGAAAATATTTTCCAATCTAGCATTCACATGTCTCCATATGAAAAAATATTTGAATGTAAGTGTAAAACTCTATCATATTGGCATGAAGTTTCATATTGAAATACATTGATACATGAGATACCTAATTAAATTATAGAGATGGTATGATCCAATAAAAAACATAAGGGAATCACAAAGTTGAAAAAAATTTATATTTCTAATCATTTTTATGTTAAAGAATTTTATGGTGGTATATATATGTTATTAGGAATTTCTTCATAGAAGTAAGAATGGGAATCTAATCCCTAGAAATATCACTCCATTAGAAATTATTTTTCTTAATCGTACCATAACTAATCACTTAGTGGTTCCAATTAACTATTTTCAACATCATGATGTTTTCCTTATATTTCTCATAAGTAAATATATACTCGGTCCACTAAATGTACTTAACTCAGTGGTTGTACCACTAAAGCATTATCTTTCTTATAATAAATAACAAGTTTAGATTCTGGATTGAACATCAACCATTTTACAAAATTAGACCACTAGCATAGTCAATGTGTTTTTCTGAAACCACCAGATTGAGGAATCAATGTGGGAACCTATGAATGTAATGAGGAAAAATTATACTATTTTTTATTAATAAGTGACGAATTTGGATTCTGAAATTCATTTTAAGGGGGTATTAATGTTACACCTGTATAATTTATGAAATATAGATTTCAAATAAATTTACTCTTTGATATTTTTAATTACACACAGTAATGATATTATCTTTCATTTCACATAACACTATGTTTATCTTGTGTTACTATAGAGACCATAAATTTTTTACTTGAATATGCCATAATTTTGAAGATTAAAAACAAAATATCATTACAATAAAGGATCCTATTGGTTAGTTTCATGGAAAATTTATGAATATACATCAATTATACACAATAAAAATCAAAACATTTTAATTCATTCAACTTTATCCTTCTTAAATTTCATTTTCTCCATAGTAAAAATAGTCACATGAGGATATTAATCAATGAATTGGGAGACGTAAAATACCTATAAGATTAATAATAATGGAAATGAATAAATATAAAGTGAATGAGCATAATTATCACCATTATAACATAATCATGCGATCATCATCATAAATAATAGAAAGAAATTTGAAAAGGCCTATAATTTAGTTGTGAAAAAAAATGAAACATCATGTCATAGTGGTAAAATAATAAACATTGTTGTGGATAAAGCATTAATTACATTCAATCATAATATATATGCATAATAATAACATTAATATTGTAAAAACATATAACATCATGTTGAAAAAAAATAAAAATTATATGATGAGATAAAACACTTTACCTAATTAATTAGATCAAAATTTAATTCTATCTCCACACATAATATCAATATATTTTCCAAATCATGCATTACACATAGAATGAATAACAATAGTAGTCATGAAATAACCCATGTAAAAAAATGGGTTTCATAATGATTTTATAAACCATGATTTCGGGAATAAGAATGGGGATCCCGAATGAGTAAGGGGAAATTTGTTTGCAATAAAATCCACCATTCATGAGTAAAGAAGAAACAACTCAAGGGGAGTAAAAAGGTTTTTTTAAGGGAAAAAACTTTTCTAAAAATAAATGTTTTTTTCCTCTAAATTAATTTTCAACCATGTATATCCATAAAAAGAAAAGATGCTAATATTTAATAGATAATTATAAAACAATATTGGAATATCCTTACAAAAAATTATGTAACGGAGGGATAAAACAAATAAAATTAGTTGAGTTTGAGAATTCTTTTACCTTAAATCCTTCTTTATTTCATTGCTTTTATTCCTCCTGACTAAAAAACAAGGGTTTAATAAAAAAATTGATACATGAGGTAATTATATTAATTAATATAACAATTTATCAATTATATTTATTTTATTTTATATCTAATCCCATGTTGTTGAAGTTGATTCCTTTTTATATATTGTTTTTATTAAAAATTCCTCGTTTCACTACGATTTATCTTTTTTATTAAAGTTTACTTATACAAAAGTAGAATAATTTAAAAATGAATAAAATAATTATATATATATATAATTTATTTAAAAATGATATAAGTTTGTTTAAATTAATATGATTGTAAATGTAATCAATGGAGACTAATCAACTATTGATGGGACATGTCAAAAGGGCAGGAAATAAAAAATGGAAATTTATATATATCAGTAATATGAAACATTTAGTAGGATAAAATCAATAATATAATGTTTTTAATATATAATAATTCATTTATTATGATTTTATTTCTAAAAGAACTGGATAAAAAGGAAATTTTATATAAAAAATAGAATAATGTGGATAAAAACAAAGACATTCCTTAGTGCATCACCTCTTACAAAGACAATAAATCTACCTCAGCATTCGAATTTGGCTTAGACAAAAAATCCCTAGGTATACAAAATGGTATTTTTATAGAGGATGTTTGAAGAAACTTTTATTTGGAATGTGTGGGAAAAGTGGTATTCCAAGTTGAGTGAGTTGTGTTATTTATTATTGAGGAGAGGGTATTTTTCAAATAAAATATCAAATATTTTATCAATGGTAAAACCTATAATAGTGTACTTTTGAAAATAATATATATATATATAATATTTTTTTTGCAATTTAAACCCCTTTATATTTTTAATTCACTTATTTTATTAAAATGCAATGGGGAAAAATGGAAAACTTGTTATTTTAAGGGATCACTTTTTTCCTTAGGTTTTGAAAAATGTATTTTATGTTTGGATACTCATGTTATTGTATTTTTATTTATCATTTATGAAATTAATTATTTTTTTGAATAATCCCTTATTCTAAATATTTTTAATTAATTATCAAATCAAAATTCATTTAAATTAAGATACATTGGTGATGTGAAAAAAATGTATTTTTACTATTATCTTGGAAATTGATGTTTTTAAAAAAAATTAACAAAAAAATAACCATTGGAATATTTATAACTTATGATTTAAAGACGATATTTATTTTATCAAAATAATTTTAAATCATAGGTAATTTTAATATCTAATATTACTAATATTATTTTTAAGAAATACATTTCTATAGAGTATTAAAAATGTGCCTATATTTTATTTGAGTTTTTTAAACATCATATTAATTTTTTCTAAAATTAATGTATTGATATTTACATAATTCAATCATGATAAATTTTATTTATATTACATATTTTTATTTTGGGATTAATTTATTATTCCTAACTATCATGTTATTAGTCTCAATGGTCAGGTTACTATTTACAAAGGTGAGGTTACTATTCCAATGATCACATCACTATTACCATAGTCACATTACAATTTCAATGTTCAAATTATCTCATATAAATACTTTTACATTCCTTAATTAATTATTTAACTCAATTCCTCTCATGGTTATAAATTTCTATATTCTATAATATCGATTAGTTTGCAAACATTTTTAATCGATTTTTTCATTGGTCCGTTGATTCTATCCAATCAGGGTGATCCATATGTTCCCATTATAGAATATCTATTTTCATATTTTTACCTTCCCTTGTAATATTTTTTATATTTATGGGTTTATTCATGGACAAATGTAGTGATTTTAAACAATTAATGAATGTTTTTCTGGATTCTCTATGTGATGAATGTGTATATTATTTTATAATATAAAATAAAACATATTAATTTCAAGAAAAATGATATATATAAACTATTTTTTTCTACAAACATACCCATTTAGAAAACATTTTCCTAAAATTTCAACTCATAATATTGGATTCGAATCAGAGAGGGTGGTTCTATTACATTTTTTCCACTAGTTCCTTTTTTACAAAATCATTATTATAGTTCCTAGAAATAACAATGACTTGTTCAATTGTATTATTGGGTAAAACGTTTTCTCAATGGTCTATGATCTTCACCAGCTTCTTCTCATATGGTAGGTCATTTTATTGTTGAATCACTTATAGATTCTACAAATATAAGGGGTCTTCTATGTAATTACTCAACAGAAATATATGGAAAACATCATTAAATTGAAACATATTTACTATAAATGTAAGATGATATTATACTACTCCTATGCGAGTAAGAATATCAAGGGTGACAATTTACCCAGGGGTACGTCTCCATTTATTTTGAAACCGCATGACTCTCTTTGATTGTGATATATTAAGGAAAAAATTATCTTGAACTCCAAACTCCAATTCCATTGGAAAGTTATAATAATAGATCTTGTAATGAATATAAATATAATTTATTGTCTATTGGACAACTAGGGCACCTTTTATCATCTCTTGAAATAGGTTAGGTCCATGTATATTTTTTTCACCATCTTCATCCACACATGTTATTGTTCTGCATCACTTCCCATATAAATCCTCAAATAGAGCCATCTAAATAATCTAATGGAAGCTATTGTTATATGTGAACTCCATTAATTGGTGATGATGATCCAATATTCCATTAAATTACATTTAATAGGTTCAAAACTTTTACTCATTATTTTGAGTAGTCTATTCAGATTGGAAATAATTATAGGGGTGATAGGACATACTAAATTGGACTTTATAATTGAAATAATGTTGAAGGATTTTCTAGAATTTATATGTGATACTTGTACTATAATTATAAATGACTAAATTCGGTACCCATGGACCCCCAACATCATTATCATAAATCGTAGTAAGTAATTCTATATAGAAATCATCCTGAATATAAATAAAGTAAGATGTATTTGTGAGACAATCCTCCACATCCCATATTATATTTTTTCATTTAGTTTTCTTATGGATACTATTGAAAAAGTATATGGTGGTGTTCTTATTGAATAATAAAATGATTTATATTGATATTAGTGTTGAATTATTTTGTTCTTGATGGATCTATGGAAAGAGGGCATTAATTTTAGTTTAAAAAAATTATTTAAAAATAATTACACTAAATATATTTAAAAAAACACGTGTACTAAAAATATTGGAATCATACTCGGAAATCTATATGATTAAAAAAGTATTGCCATCAGGATGATTTAAATATATCATATTATTATAATAATAATCAAATAAGATCCAATTACATCAATGTAAATAGATCAGATTCATAGAATATTTGATTATCAGATTAATATTTTTCGTATTCAGATACGTTATGATAAAATAATTACAAACATGTAGAGTGGAATAGAATACTTGTAAAAAAAGTAGTACAATAGATATAAAAATGTAATAATGATTTAAAGCTATAAATAAAATAGAACACTTTTAACCTTAGGTGTGATGTAGCTATAATCCTTGGATAAAGGTATCCCTTGTTTTATACTTACAAGAAATCCTATCTTCCTTATAATGGAATGCCCTTAGTATAAATATTAGATTTCGCTCCCACAAAGCCTTGGTATCCCTCAATCCAATGGATCAGTTGTGTATTGATATCCCTTAAAGCTGATAATCAAAAGATCAGATTCATTTGTTTACTATCCCCGTAATCCCTTGATCATAATCACTGATCAAAAGTGTGTTTACAACTCAAAAGAAATTATTATGGGGAAACCCTTACAAGAAAAAAAAAGACTAAGAACAATCCATTCACACATTTTAATAATTAGATCTATTGCGTAATGAAAAAATTCAAATGAAGTTGATCTTTAGAAAACACTTCGAGGGACAATATATTTATAAGTGAGCTCCCAATGGTCATATTTACTACTCAATGTCCTCATTTATTTGAGTTTGTTGCAACATTTTGGATACCTAGAAGTTGAGAGCTCATGTCTCTCTATTGTAACTGAAGGTCTGAAGTGTTATTGATTTAACCATTAGAGTGTAAATTTTTTTCCTTATAATACAAATTAGTTTTCCATATTGAGAATTTAAACATATTAAGCCTGATAAACTTCCCTAAAAATTTCATTATGATAATACTTATTAATATGAATTTTATATTTATTCGTTTTGTCATCAGTATGATCATAATTAGGTTTTCAATATAAAATAAATGACAAAAAGTACTACATCTGGTCTGATGGTGGTGAATATAATGTTTATCAGATCCATACACATTATGATAATAATAATTAATTATGTGGGATTAAATTCATGAGTAATTTATAACTAATTCCAAGTATAGTAAAATATTATTTTTTCTCAAAAAATTATAAAAACACATTTGTAATGAGACACTAGTAATCATGTGTTTAAGAAAGTGTTTGTTATTTAAAAAGAATGAATATAAAATTCATAAGTATAAAATTTGATTCTACAGTTATCCCACTTACACATGGGTATATGAAGTGTTTTCATCATCCCATTGTACTTATATAACTCTGATTTAACATGTTGATATGCAAAACACCTTTATATACACTCTATAACACCATTCATTATTTTTCCCTACCAAAGTTTAGGTCTAAGATCATGATACATCTTGGTACTTCTAGGATGGATAAAAAGATATGAGCTTTGTGAATTTTTCAACATCTCCTTCTTTTTCTCAAGAGATTAAGGAACAAAAAATCGTTTTTGAAATCTGAATCACACTATCATTTTTGATATGGAATTAATGAATCCTGAATTACTTAGATAATCTTACATTTATTGGGCCTCCTTGATCTTAACATAGATATGTGGTTGTGAAATCATTTCTGTATGGTAGGATGTATTCTCTTCCTTTATTATTTCATGATCCATCCATTGCATATTAGTGAAGATAGGTACATTCTCAATCTACATCATGGATAAAGTAGTAGGTTATTTTATTCTAAGTGCATTAGCTATATTAATTTAATTTCCCAACTGGTAGTGAATAGAGCTATCATAGTCTTTGATTAGCTATAACCATCATCTTTGATTCATTTTGTGATCCTTTTGAATGATAGTATACTTTATTCAATTGTGATTCGTATAAATATCACAATTCTCACCATAGAGGTAGTGCTATAAAATATTCAATATAAGAACCTTATGTTTTAACTCCGTATCATGTGTTGGGTAGTTCTACTCATGGATCATCAATTTTCATGAAAGATATTATATCATCTTTCCAATCTACATGAGTATACAACCCAATCCCTTCTTTAAGGAATTACTATATATCAAAAAACATATCCACTTATTGGTAGTCTTAGTATATGTGAAGTGACCAAACTCATTTGAAACATTAAATATTTTTACAAATTATTATATCCAAACATACGTTAACCCCTTTTATGTTAACTAACTTAGCGTGGTCGATAATTTTGAGTAATTTCTCAAACAAATCAATGGTACACTGCTAATCTAAGAAAAATATAGATCTCAATGTCACTATTCGGTGTATGCCAATCCTCAATATCCATTAGCTGGTATGGGTCCATATAAATACTCTCACTTGAAATCACATTCCACAAGAATGTGACTTGTTTCATAAAAAAACACACCTTCTATACATAGAATAAAATTTCCCTTTCATTAATGTCTCCAAAAAAAATCCTTATATTGTTTTATGTTCCTCCTTACTCATAGAGTAAAAGAGAATATATTTGATAAAAAATACTAAAAATTAGTATAGGTAGTCTATAATTAATCTATTCATCACATACATGAATATTTTAGGTGCCTTAGTATGTTTTATGGGAAGTATCATGAACTCATTGTGTCTATAATGTGTATATAAGCTCGTCTTTGAAATATATACCCTCTACTCCATTAAGAAGATGATATCAAGAATTTTGATCAACCTTTTATATATTTTGATATCCTTGTATCTGATAAAAAAAGTCACCATTTATTTATATGGGATATTTGTTCTATATATTGATCATTTTGAGCTATAAGTAATAGATTCATAGATGCATTGATATATCCTTTCATTGTTACAATGATAAATGGTTCTACCAAAGTCAATGAACATTGGGATATAAATTTTTTTTCTAAATAATATTGTATCTTATTCTTTAACTCATCTAGTTTGATAGAGTACATCCTATAAGAGAATTTGTAGATTTTAGTGGATCCAAGTATGATATCTATTGATAAAACCACCTATTGATCTAGGGTAATTATATGGTACTATTTGGAAATTAGATTAGTATATTCTCTTAAAATTATAATTTCATCTAGGTTGGTAACATCTAATTACTCAACCAATTAGGAGAAGTTTTATTATTCATAGGTCAACAACACCAATGATTCTAAGGGACATTCTAAACAAGATTCATGACATTCCTTTCATCTATAGAGAAACATGTGAAAATTTAGAATATGAAAAGAGATTTCCATTTTCTAACAACAATTGTGTTCATTATATAATGAGATCTAATCCAATACTAGTATCGTGTCAAATTTCCCAAAGGGAATGATTATTAGATTCAATAGAAGAATATTACCACATAGACTAAAAGAAGAATATTTTATCACTTGGTTTGGAATAATCTCACCACTATGTGATTTTATAAATATATGTATTTCAATGTTACTAGTATTTGATTAAATAGTTCATAAAATATTGAAATATATAAATAAATGATTATAAAAAATTTAGAATAAGAAAATTTCCATCCATGAGCGAATAGAATTTCTAAAATATATAGACTCATTTTCATACAACACCTCATGAGTAGTGAAATCAAATTTTTTCTATTCTCTTTCATATTTGGTGTTTACTAACCTTTATTACCCTCAATGTCTTATGGTTTAGTGAACTATCATGCAATGATATGATGCTTCATAAATTTGAGGCATTGAATAAAGGGTTGTTAATTAGGAGGTCAATTCCATTCCACTATCATGATGGTTGATTTCTTCATGTATCTTCAACATTCATGATATTTTTAGCCTTCTATACCACACATTAATCATTTACATGTACCTTTTTGGGAATTCCTATGAAGTTTATTCCCACATTTTCTGATTTGGGTTGTTGGACCACCTTCCAAATTTTGAAATTTTTATGAAAGGCATGAAACTCCATTCCTATCTTCTCATCCCCATGAAAAAATGAAAAATGTCCAATCACCATCACTATATTGGTTTCAAATTGAAGAACTTAATAATTAATCCCAAATAAAAATATATCTAGATCCTTATTTAGGTGTGGATTTAAATAAATAAAGAATATTTTTATATTTTTATATCATTACTGATAACAATAGAATAGGTGTATCATGGATTTCTTGTGAGAGTTTTCACATAAGTTGTGACAAATTCTCCTTAATTTTTCTTCAGCTCATTGAATTCACTATCCACAATCATTTGAAGTGTTATAAGGATTTAAATGCCTCAAATATTTTCACATATTCTTCCCACTCCATTTATTCTATTTAATCATTCATATCTGTGTTATTTATCAACTCCTACCAATGATCGGCCTCTCCATATAAATGGTATACGACTAGATTAAAAATATCCCTCTTATAATTGTGGATCATAGAAATGATATTTTCAATTTTGTTATGACACTATTCCATGGCATGTGGATCATAATATCCACTAATTATTGGTGTTTTTTTTCATTTGAAGGAATCATTATATGGTTATTCATTCTTGGGGGATGGTGGATGTTCTATGTGTAAGAACCTAGATCTTCATTTCAGGTATAGATCTTGATTTCAGGTTGTTTTTGTGGAAAAATAAATAAATGAGGTTTTTTTAAGTACACATTGTGTTCTTGTGAGTACACATTGTGTACTAGCCTTATAACAATCGAGTACATGGCCATATAGGTGACTTTGTAGACCACTTAATGTGGGGGCCGGTTGAGGCTAGTACACGGTGTGTACATTAAATAAACACACCGTGTACATTTATTTTTATTTGATATATTGGTGTGGGGTCGTGTCTCACATTCATAACACCCTTATTCTTCCATTGTTTCATATAGAAGAGTGACAGAAAAACCAAAAAAATCAAAACCCTACCGATTCTCCATTCAAAATCTGATTGAGATTTTGATGGGTGCATTGAATTCCTACCAGGGAGTTATTCTTTTCCACGGAGACTTTATTCATGATTCCTCCTCTATCATGAGTATTTCAAGGTTGATATGTTTTTATCTTTTTGTGGATCTACGTCATTCTAGGCTGATTCAAGGGCCTAAATTCAAGAGTGTTGATCAAAAAACATCAAGGTAGGTGGTTTGCGCCTTTATTTGATTTTATTTGGATTATATATGCTTAAAATTCTAAATATCCATGTTTGGGGTGTTGCGTGTTTTTGAATTTAACCCTGTTTAATACCTTCTATGGTTTTTTTATTGAGAAAGGGTTATTTCTTATGCATAAGATTTCATACCTTGATTATGGGTGCATTTTCCCTTATTTAATTGATTATGGTCATTTGTTCTAGAATTACTGTTAGGATTTCCTTATTTTCCATGACTCATGTTGTTAGGATATAGTTATTGATTATATGAGAAGCTTGTGGTTCTCATTGTGAATGTTTTACCTTCGGTAATCGACTGTGAGAGATTCACAAGGTAGGGTAAAATATGTATGTTTTGTAGTTATGTTGTCCTAGAGGTATTGACTGTGAGAGCTACGGGGTGGTCATAGAATAGAAGGGTTAGACAGTGGCAGCTACCTAGAGTGTCGTTATAAAATGAAAGTTGGGAACTAGGGCATTGATTGTGATATCTTCCAGGTGGTCATTATAGTTTATTGTTGCTTTGAAGATACATGGGGTATTGACCATGAGATATGCCCAGGTGTTTGTTTGTAAATGATTAGTGCTATGTGGGAATAAATGGGTTAGACTATGTGAGCATTCCAAGAGAGTCATTATTTATCTAATTGTTGATATGCTAAACTAGAGGGGTTAGACTGTGAGAACTTTCCAAGAGGGTTTCTTATGAATGATTGAATGATTGTGACAAGTCTTCCAAGCCAAATCACAAGATTGGATTCAGTATTACTAGATTATTTAGATGGTATTATGAGACATCTATTTTGATATTACACAGGTGATACAAAGCTTAGGCTAGATCCTAAGGTTACATTATTAAAAGGATTGAATAATTAATAAATGCAGATGAATGTAATTGGAAACTTTTGGATTGTTTACTTTTGAGTACTTCATAGTTTATTACTTATTTTAAAATATTACCGGATATATATATATATATATTCACTGATATTTTAGAATGGATCTTTTTGTTTTTGCCTACTGGGATATGTCACACACCCTGTTTAGGTCATGCATTTGGACCCAAATAGATTAAATGGTTGAAGTTATAGTTAAGGGAAAGCACCCTTATTTACCAGGTACTAGATTTCTATTAGATCTAGAGAGAATTGGTCCAAGATGAGGCTTGCGATAATGTTGGAGTTTACTTCATTTTTTTACATTGGTTTCAGTATTATATTTCTGGTATTGTGACTTATATTGCTTCTTTACTAGACACATGTGGAAGGCATAATTTATATTTTCTGCAGTTGTTATATTGTATTCAGTCTTCTACTATTGGTTACTACTTGTTATTACACTATCCATACTCTACTAATAAAGGAATATATTCCCCATTGTCAGACCTTGGCCATCGCTGCTAGTCAGCATCCTCTAGCTTTTGAGGAAATGCGCTTGAAGTCATGTGATCAACTGGGTACGTGTCACCCTTGGGTGACACCTAGAATATAGATACTACAAATGGGTATCAGAGGAGTTTCTTTTCTTTTTCTTTTGTTATTTTGAGCCTATAGACAAGGATAAGAAGGAATAGTTAGTTTGAAATAATCTGTTCTCCGGAGTACCTTACGCATGTACAGGGAAACTCCGATTTACCTCAAATATGGAAATTTTTCTAGTTTTATATTTTATTATAGTTAGTATGAATTAATAGTTGGATGAAACACTTGTTTAGTTCTATTATTATTGATATCATTGTGGTTCTATTTATATTACAACCTGATGATATGAGGGAATTCCATCTCTTGCATCATATAGGCACGTGTTAGATATCACATGTCATGTATTCTTGTCACGCCATTTAGTATTCATCACTAATTTCATGTTGTTGTGATAAATTCTATGAAAGATATACATGTTGTTATAATATATACCATGATAAAAGAACAGTTATCTAGATAGAGTATTGGAAATTGTAATGTTTCATTTGGATGGACACCAAGATTTGGTTCTTAAGGTGTTATGCGCCCTCACAGATCAGAATTTGGAAGGTCATGATTGAACTTTAATTTAATTTTGTTATGATATGACGTGAATAAGGATTCCAAAATTTGATTCGTGGGAAGTATGGGCTCTCAAGGGTCAGAAGTTGTCAATACATCAAATTTTTTTCAAGTTTTCAATGGTTCTGAAAAATTTTCATAGGTTTACTGTTTGGAAGCCTAGAAAAAATGGTGTCTGGTGTTATTAGTACACGCCATGTGTTCTTCTGTTCTGAAGGAGACAATATTTCTTAAGTACAAGATGTGTATCGTAATTACATGTCGTATAGTCTTTGGATGTGTGAATTACTGTGTGACAAGATACATAATGTTGGAAAATTTTGATAGAACACACTATGTCTAGATTGTACAAGCCATGTTGTAATGAACCTTGCATCCAGCCATGTGACCAACTACATGGGGGGATGAAATTCATATGTTACATGCCATTTACATCTTGTACACTCTGTGTGGTGATTGATCATGTATCTGACCATGTGAATAACAACAAAGGTGGATATAAATTAAGTTGTAAATGTTGTTTGAGGGGTAATAACTCTATGTAGTGTTACACTGGGAGAAACTTGTGTAGTTATAGCTGTGTAGAAGAACTTAGGTAGTGTAAAATTCAAGTACACTCTATGTCTAAGGATGAACACACTGTCTGTATGAGGGTTACATGACTAGGTTAGGCAAGGTAAAATCCATGTTAAAATCTTTAGGAAACACACTGTGCAGAGTTCATAAACACTATGTAACATTGTTTTCTAAAACATGAATGTTATTCTTATCCTATTCCATTATTTCAATTATAATTTTTTGTACTTTATAATCATGAAATAAGGTGTTTCCTTGAACTTAAAGAGTCATAAATCTAAGACATCCCCCAGTTTTACAACAAGTGCAATGTGATGATCGTAAAACATAAATTGTAGATTAGGGACAACCAGCAGTTCTTCCCGTTGAGCCTGTTTTGGCACAAACTATTATACCAGACACAGGTGTTGATGCAAAGTTCCATGAAGAGTTTTTTAGGATGTTACAAACTTAATAAGGAGCACCATATTCTTCCCCGATTATGGAATATTTGAATAGGGTGTTCTAGTAGTAGGATCCTCCCAAATTTTCAAGGGATGGAGGACCACAGGCTGTAAAGTCACGGTTGGAGTCCATTCTTTCTATCTATGAAAATATAGAGACACCTTCTAAGAGGAGGGTGAATCTCATGTCGTACATGATATGTGATTCCACCAATAGATGGTGGGATGTTATATCATAGGCAGGACTCCATCAGGATATAGATTGGGAAGAGTTTTATAGGACCTTCTATGAGTACATCTATCCCAAGATGTTGAGGGATGATCGAGCCCGAGAGTTTATAAATTTGAAGGAGGGTGATCTTTCAGTGATGTATTATTGTTCT
This sequence comes from Viscum album, assembly GCA_963277665.1. NCBI lineage: Eukaryota > Viridiplantae > Streptophyta > Magnoliopsida > Santalales > Viscaceae > Viscum > Viscum album. The sequence continues at coordinate 1,326,055,733 of OY728147.1, forward strand.
CATTTTACAGATCTTGTTCACATCACATCTGTTGTGGGATTTGATGAGTTATCTTTGGCTAGAAAATATGTGGATCGGCTCAGGTATGACATCCGATCACAGGAGAATTTTTTCTGGCTGACTTCATTGATGTCTATAGGGGACCAGGTTCTGATTACTGAGTTTAATTTGTGGGAGTTGGAAGCTATGAGCCAGGGTGGTTCAACATCTTGTGCTAGTACTCCTTCAATAGATACCAGGAAGAGCCGCAAAGAGATTTCAAATGACGTTTTTTCAGGTATCCAGATGGTATGCTACAAGTGCAGGAAGAGTGGGAATATGAGACCACATTTCCCAAAAGACCCAGTTGAGTGCTGATCTTGTGGTAAAATGGGTCACCTTTAGAGGTTTTTCAGGAAGTTCTCATTTGAAACTAGTGAGAGGGGATAGGTTATGACTCCACATTCAAGAGTAGGAGCACTAGTTTCTCATCAGTTAGGGAACTAGAGTTCATCAGGTTGTTCAGGCTGAGGAGGTGGACATGGACATGGTATCCAGAAAAAAAGGTTTTAGTGATAGTAGGGTGGATCATCTTAGGGTAGTTAATAATGGTTGTAGGGCCATGGTGCAGGTCAGAATTTTGTACTGGAGCAGACCCATCAAAAGTTGAATCTCAGACCCTCTACGATTATAGTTAAAATTCTTTTTAACTTAGTTTTAGATTATTATCTTTCCATTATAGGGGATTCCAATAGTTTTATATCTTTTTCCATTGTGGAGAGCCTTGTCCTCAATATCTTGACTTCTGATGATGTTATGACATTAGACACAATCGTTGGGAATTAGGATGGCTAGTTAATGTTAGAGCAAGAAGTTCCCTCTTGAGGTTGGTGGGTGTCACTTCGTAAGGGACCTCTATGCCTTAAATATTACAAGATTTGATGTGATAATCTAAATGGATAGGTTAGTCTCTTTTTAGGCCTTTATTGAATGTTATCACCACAGGGTTAGTTTCACATCACTAGAGGGCATGTGTTTTCTACACAAGGTAGAATGTGATATCTAGGTGAGGAGAGAGGGACCCAAGCATCATGGTTTAGGATGAATTATATCCTAGATTTCTAGTTTATCTCTGGATGACCAGGGGAATTCACAGATGGACTTTCCTCTATTGGTGGATCATTTCAGATATGTCTTTTTAGATGAATTTCCAGGTTTACCTCCAGAGCATAAGGTGGATTTCTTTATTGATATTGTTCCAGGATCAGCACCATTGTCCATTATTCCTTATTGGATTGATACATAAGAGTTATAGGATCTTAATAAGTAGTTAAATGAGTTGAAGGAAAAGGGTTTCATCAAACCCAATACTTATTCGTGGGGTTCACTTATCCTTTTTCTGAAGAAGGCAGATGGTACCCTTAGAATTTTCATGGATTATTGGAAGCTGGACTAGTTGATGGCCATGAACCGATATTCCTTACCAAGGATTGATGATCCCTTTGATCAGCTTCAAAGAGCCCAAGTTTTCTCGAAGATTTACTTGAGATCTGAATATCATCAATTGTGCATTATACCATCAGATATACCTCTTAAAGCCTTTCAGAGAAGGTATAGTCTATACAACTATTTATTTATTCCGTTCAGTCCCACGAATGCACTGAATGTTTTTATGGAACTAATTAACCAAGTGTTCCATCCTTACTTTGATTCTTTTTTGGTAGTCTTCATGGATGATATCTTAGTGTACTCTCACACTCAACATGAGCATGCCGCCCATCTTGGGTTCTTATTTAGTACACTGAGGGAGCATTAGTTATATGACAAGATCTCAAAATTCCACATTTGGATGGGACATATTCACTTCTTATGCCAATTCATCTAAGAGACAGGAGTATCTGTAGACCTAGAGAAAGTGAGAGCGATAGTTTCTTGTTAGCAGTCGAAGAAAATATTTGAGGTATGGAGTTTTTTGGGGATGGATGGTTACATCAGAAACTTTATATAAGGATTTTTATGCTTAACAGTGCCACTGATAGGCCTAACTAAGAAGATTGAAATGTAGTTGTGGATATATTCCTGCAATTTAGCCTTTTAGGAGTTGAAGGAGAGGCTGAATTCACTACCGATACTAGTTTTTTCGGAGTCAGGATAGAGTTACACTGTCTACTGCGATGCATCAGGTATTAGGCTGGGAGCAGTGTTTATGCAAGGGGAAAAGATTCTTTGCACACGGGTCTTGGCAGTTGAGGACACATGAGAGGAATTCCCTGACACACAATCTTGAGTTGGCTGTAGTTGTACATGATTTTTGTTGTTGGAAAATTTATCTTTTAGGAGATCATTTTTTTGTATACACTAAACAATAAATCCTCATTTATATATTTACATATCATGTTTTGAATTTGATACAGTGAAGGTTGGTTGAGTACTTTCAGTCTTTTTAATTTGAGCTTGCCTACAAGCCTATGAAAGGTAATGCAGTGGCTGATGCATTGAGCTGGAGGAATTCGATACAAGAAGTTCAAGAGGCCAGTAGGGAGTGGCATATTATCGATCTTTTCTCTAAAATTAATTTGGAGGTGCATGATAGACAGAGGAATTCATTTATTTCTTCTATAGATGTAAAATATACTCTTCTGGATCATGTGTGAATGAGGCAGCTATCAGATTCTGAAGGCCCAGTCCTAATGGGCAGTGTGTTTTGAAAAGAACATACTCCTAGATAGACCGTAGGTGACAATGAGGTCTGGAATTTTTATGGATGCGTATGGGTGTTAGCAGACATATGTGAGGAGTTGATGTAAGACTTTCAATATTTAGTTGGGACAGTTCATCCCTGTGTCACCAAGATATATCGAGATCTACACCATCAGTATTGGTGGCTAGGAATGAAGTGGGGGAGTTTCTAGTTTTGTTAAGATATATTCCACCTATCATCAGGTGAAGGTAGAGCATCGGTGATCGGGATGATTTTTACTGAAAATACCCATTCCTGATTAGATGTTGAATGATGTCGTGATGGATTTTGTGATGGGTTTACTGTGATTGCCTTGAGGGAATGATGCAGTTTGGGTTGTTGTGTACAAACTCACAAAGGTTTCAAATTTCATTCCAATCAAGGAAACCTTTAGTGTTGATGATCTTGGAAGGTTATACTTCTAAAAAATTTTATGCTTTCATGAGGTTCCGTAATCTATAATTTTAGATAGGGATTCCTGGTTTACATGACATTTCTGGCAGGTACTATAGAGGGAATTAGGTAAACATGTACTTCTGAGTGTAGCTAACCTTCCATAGACAAATGGACATTCCAAGTATACGATTATGGTTTTGGAGGACATGCTTTGAGCAGAAGTCAAGGATTTTGGGGGATCTTGGAAGAGACAAATACCCAGAGTATATTTTTCCTACAATAATAGTTTTTAGGAAATGAATCAGATGACACCTTATGAGGATTTGTATGGTATTACTTGCCGATCACCCCAATGTTGTCTGGAGGGAGGAGAGATAGCTATGATGGGAACTAATTTTGTCATAGAGACCACTGAGCAGGTGGAGTTGATTCAGAAGAGGATTGAACCTGCATAGTCTCGGCAGAAATATTATATTGAACGATGGAGATGGCCTATAGAGTTCGAGTTCATAGAACAAGTTTTTTTATGTGTCACACTAAGGCTAGGACATTGGAGTATTTCGGGATAGGGGACGATTTCACGAAGATACATTGGGCCATTTAAGGTTTTGAAGACAGTTGGGATGGTTTCCTATCAAATTCATTTACCTTAAAGGTAGTGGGCTATGCATGATGTCTTTTATGTTTCTCAGCTATGGAGTTAATTTTCAGACCAACATCATGTTTTTCAACACGAGGAGGTTGATATGGATATGGATGCATCCTTCAAAGAGTACCCTATTTGGATTTTGGATTGAAGCATGAATGTTTTCCATGGCTATTTTATTCCTCTGGTATGGGTTCGATGAAAACATGAGTGAGTACATGATGATACTTGAGATAAGGAGGCCGACATACGATCACAATGGCTAGAGTTATTTGATTTTTCTTCTTCACCACCCTTGGAAGGTGAATTTCGGGATGAATTTTTTTAAGAGGGGAGTTTGCAAGTTCTTGGATGTTTATTTCTGGTATGGATCTTGATATCAGGTTGTTTTTGAAGAAAAAAGAATAAATGAGGTTTTTCTAAGTACACACCGTGTACTTATGAGTACACACTGTGTACCTGGTTTCCCCATAGAGTCATGTAATGGCCATGTAATGGCCGATTACATGGCTGTGTAGGTGACCTAGTAGACCGCCTAAAGTGAGGCCCAATTGAGGATAGTACACAATGGGTACATTAAATGAACATTCTGTGTACTTTTCTTTTATTTTATATATCGAAATAGGGCCACATATCATGTATTTAAAAACCTTCATCTCTTTAGGTTTCGTATAGGAGAGCAATAAAACATCCTCAAACTTTGAACCCCAACCAAATCTCCATATGATCTCTAATTGAGAAGCTTCCAAGTGAGTTGGATTCACACTAGTGAGTTACCACTTTACCTAGATCCTTTTTTCACGATTTCCCCTCTATCGTGAGTATTTCACTTTTGATCATTTTTAGCACTTTTATAGATCCACATCATTCTATTCCGATTCAAGGGCCAGAGTTCAAGAGTGTTTATCGCACAACATCATGGTAGGCGGTTTGTTCCTTTATTTGATTATCTTTAGATTATATAGGCTTAAAGTGACAAATAACCATGTTTGGGGTATTGCATGTTTTAGAATTTAATCCTGTTTAATACCTTCTATGGTATATTTGATTGAGGAAGGGTTATTGCATATACAGAAGGTTACATACCTTGACTATGGGTGAACTTTCCCTTGTTTAATTGATTATGGGCATTTGGTCTATAATTTTTGTTAGGTTTACCTTATTTTCAATTCCTCATGTTTTTAATATTGAGTTACTAATTATATGATATGCATGTGACTCGCATTGTGAAAGTTTGACCAAGGGAAATTGGCTATGAGAGCTTCTCGAGGTAGGGTAATTTATGTATGTTTTTTTTGTTATGTTGACCCAAAGGTATTGACTATGAGAGTTGTCGGGTGTTCATAGACCAGAGGGGTCAGACTGTGAGTAATACCCAGAGGGTCATTATTAAATGAATGTTAGACCCTAGGGCATTGACTGTGAGAGCTTCTAAGTGGTAATTTTAGTTTATTGTTTATATGAAGACTGAGGGGTTTTGACCCAAATAGCTACCTTGGTGGTTGATTGTAAATTATTAGTGCTACGTGGGACTAAAGGGGTTATAATATGTGACATATTCCAGAGGGTCATTATTTATTGAATTGATGATATGTTAAGACAGAGTGGTTATACTATGAGAACATTCCCAGAGGGTTGATTATGAATGATTGCATGATTTTTGATGAGTATCCACAGACAAAAAAAGCTTGGATTAGATCTTACTAGATTGTTTAGATGGTCTAATGAGATATCTATTTTTCTATTACACTAGGGGATACAGAGATTAGGTGAGATCCCAAGGTTAAACTATTTAATGGATTGAATAATTAATAAATATAAATGAATGTAATTGAAAAATATAGGATTGTTTATATTTGAGTAATTCCTATTTTATTTCTTCATTTTTAATATTACCTAAAATATATATATATATATATATTCAATGACAGTTAGGTACAGATCTTTTTCTAGTTTCCTACTGAGATTTTTCTCACACCCTGTTTGGGTCATGATTTTGGACCCAAAAAGATTCTATGGTTGTAGGTATAGATAAGGGGAAACACCCTTCTTCCTCAGGTACTCGATTACTGTTGGAGATGTAGATAATGAGACCAAGATGAGGATTAAGATGCTATTAGAGTTTATTTATTTTCGATAATTTGGTTTTAGTATCGTATTTTCATAATTGTGACATGTTTGAATGCTTTCCTAGACACATGTGACATGCATCATTTATATATGCTCTAGTTTTTATATTGCTATCCATCATTCATTATTGGTTACTATTTGTTATTTTCTTGTGCATACTCTGCCAATGAGGGCATAATTTTTGCATTATTAGACCTTGGACCTCTCTACTAGTCAGAAGACTCTAGAATTTGAGGAAATGCACTTGAGGTCATGAGACCAACTGGGTACAGGGCACCATTGGGAGGCACCCAAAACTGAGACGTTGCAATTAGATTATTTTTCATATCCTGAGAGAACCGTGTATGAAATTACATAATTTTATAAATTCCACCTCCCACGTTTTCTAGGATATCATTAGAACAATCACTTCATTATCCCTCACATGGGTTGTTGTCATATTTTGTCCAAGTTAAAACATAAATAGAAAATACTAAAAAAATATTAGTTCACTAAACATTAATAAAAATATATTTCTATGTGAAAATAAATTCTAAAATCATATCCTATTGGATATATTTGTCTAAAATTAAATAAAAAAATATTCATTGATGTTTATTTATATAGAGGATTATCCTAAAGGTTTTAATAAATGTTCTCTAATCATGATTCATAAATTAACTAAATTGTGCTTCAATGAAAACAATAAAAACCCTACTTTTTATAACATGACTATTACATGATATTTAGGATAAATAAAATAACAGTGTTACGAACCATGATATAAAGAATTAGTGTATTGTGAAGATTAATCACATAGATCAATTTTACAAAAAAACATCTACTTAATTCTTTCATCTTTATCCTTCTAAAGTATCATGTTCTCCTTAGTACAAGTAGTCACCTATGGTTATACATCAAACAAATGGGGTGAACAGGTAGCCCTAAAATAGGGAGAATATTGGATATAAATCATTATAATGAGGGTGAGAATTAAAATAATCATCATATTGTAAGAAATGGATCTGAATCATAAACATGAGGATGGAATTTTTACTTGGAATTTCATAATGTATAGAAATGAAACATCAAGTCAGAGTTGTCAAATAACACACATAGTTGTGAACATATATAGATTTATTTTACCACATAACATATCCATATAGTCATAACATAATCACTCTAAACAAAAATAGAATAATGTTCTCTCATAATACAGATTACATCATGTTATACATCACATTACAAAAATCATTGGAGGGATATATAATTATTATCCCACCTGTCACATCATAATATTTACATAATCAAGAATTCCATATAAAATTTATATCAACAATAATATTAAAAAATTAGAAGGAAATGAATTGGTATCATTATGTATTAATAAATAAACATGGGTTCAAAAATGAAAATTAAAACAATATTTGGCATAAAAATCATCATTATTGAGTGAAAAAGAAATAAACCAAGAGTAGTATAAAAGTTAACTTGGAAAGAAAATTATTTATGGAAAATATTTGTATTTTGATTATAAATCATAGTGGAAACATGTATATACACAAAATTAAATGGATGAATATTTAATGAAAAATTATGAAATAGTATAGGGTTATCTATATTGATATTGAAATATAATAGGGATTAACAAATGAAAAGGTGTTGTGTTTGAGAATACCCCAACCTTAAATACCTGTTTATTTCACCACTTTTATGCATCCTGAATAATAAAAATATGTTTATTAAAATATATAAATAGAAGTGAATTATGTTAATTTATATATCTATTTATCAATTATAATCATTGGATTATATTTCTTATTTTTTTGTTTAAGTTAACATGTTTTTATATTATTTCAATAAAAAGTAATTTTTTCACTTAGATTGTTCTATTTTGTTCAAGTTTATTTATACATCAGTATAATAAATTTTAAAAAATAAAGAAAATATATTTATCAATTTAAATGTCATAAATAGTTTATTTTAACATCAAATAAGATTGGTGATAAGAAAACTATCAGAAATGATTTGTTTTTGGAGATTTACCAATAATCGATGGGACATCGACAATATAATGGGAGAGGGATGTTTAATATTTATATATACAATAAATATGAAACTTATATTAGTTCATCATAATTAATATAATTTTAATAATATATAATAATTAATTTTATGATATTTTTTAATGGGATATTGAAAAATAATGAGAATAAGAAAAATAGAGGAGAGTTAATAGAAACATACTCATTCCCAATGAAACTTCTCTTATATGACACTAATACTCCCTTGACAGTTAGAGTTGGTTTAATTATGAACAACCCTTGGTATTAAATAGGTATTAAGGGAGAATATTTTTTACAACTATTTCTTTGGAATTTTAGGGAGGAGTGGGTTTCCATGGGAAGGAAGATGGGTTATTTATACTTGAGGAGAGGTGTATTTTTATAATAAAATATTAAATATTATATCAAAGGAAAAACATGTAATGGTTAATTTTTAATAATATAAATTATATATAAATATAATATAATTTTTATAGTAATTTAATCGAATTAATTATTATAATCCATATAGTTTATCATAACAGGGAGTGAAAAAATGTATAATTTTTTAATTTAAGGGTCCACTATTGACTTTAGGCATTTAAAAAGGAATTTAGGTCTAAAAACTGAAATTATTGTATTTTATATACTTATTTATGAAATTAAACAGTTTTTTCCAATCCTAAAATCCTATAAATTATTAGTTTAGTTTTATTTCATAAATTATGTAATATTAGATACCCTAGCTATGTTAAAAATTGTATTATTTTAATTCACATGAAAGTTGATGTATTTCATAAAATTAACAATAAATCACACATAGAAAGTTTTTTATGTGATGATTTGAAAGATTAAATTCATTTTATCAAAAAAAAAATAACCATAGTTAATTATAATTTTAAATAAAAAAATATTATTTTGATGAAATATTTTAAAATACAGTTAATTATGAATGTGCCTATATTTTCATTCATATTTTTTTGATCATTTGATTTATTTTCTTTATTTGATAAAAATATTATTATTTTGATTTCAAATTACTATCCCTAATGATAATTTTTCTATTATCAACTGTTAGGTTACTATTATCAAAGGTCAGGTTACTATTCAAATAGTCACATTACTATTATGATGGTCACATTAGTTTTACCATGGTCACATAAAATCTTATAAATTCATCAATACTCCTTAATTAATTATTTAACTCAATTCCTATCAAGGTTATATATTTCTATTTTATATAACTTCAATTGGTTTTCTAATATACTTTTTGTTTTCTATAGTGTTGTTTGGTGGTGGGTTGATTATAAATCATCAGTGTGATCCATATTTTACAATTTTATTATATCTATCTATAATATTTTGTTTCCTTGAAATATTTTGTAATTTTTATGGGGTTTTTGATTCAGTAATTGAAGAATATTCGATAACCAAATATAGGTTTTTGTCATTTCTCTATATATTGAATTTTTATAATACTATATAATATAATACAATACAATACAATATACATTTATCTAAGGAAACAAATATCATTTATCAACTCTCTATTATTATAGTTACATGCAACAATGTCTTTAAATGAAATGTGACATATTATTAATATATTATAATGATAATTATCACTTTTCTGTTGTAAAGGAGGGTACAAAGAATGATTATTTAAATTATGATTATATTTTTTTCAATATTTAGATGAAATAAATTCATTAGTGACTAATTAATAAAAAATAAAAATAAAAATCCATTTTAAAATAAGGAAAATATTTTTAAAAAATATTTTTAAGCTCACTAAAGTGTTTTACATAAAAAATTTAAAAGGATACTTTTTATGAACTATTATAATGAAATTTATATATTATTTATTAAATAAAATTATTATTATCCATCATTCATATTTTATAGACAGGAGATCACAATAAATCAAAATTTACCATTAAAAGGGTATTTTTATAAGGAGAAGTTTTCCCCCATTTTCACACTTATTATAAAACTATCTATTTAAATGAATAGAAATTTTCATTAAAAATAATAAAATTGTATCTATAAAGTATTTTTGGGAATACTATAGAAGGTTACTTGAGGAAGAGATAATTTTCATAAAAAATGGGTATTATTTTATTTCTTACTCAATATCATTCAATTTTTATTAAACCATAATGATATAATAATGTTATTATCTCCTTTATAATAATATGTTTTTACATGAATAGTATTATGAAGAACTGTCTCTAATTCCGTAAAATGTGTTACACAATAATCAGTCATGAGTACAGTGGACTACAGCCTCACGAACCAATGCTATTTGTTTTTTCCATTAACATAACTTATAGATGGTTATAATGAGAGATTATATTATTATATATTATATTAATGATATTTCTATACTTAGGGAACTATTATATCACACATACCTTCATAATTTTTATTTTTTTGGAATAAAATAATGTCACACATCAGTACATTAGACTAATTCCTCATGAAGTGACGTGATTAATTTTTTAGTAATGATTTTAATGGAAGATATTAAGGATAGAACATTTGACCATATTATCTAAAAACGAAATAAAAATGATGTAAAATACATATTTTTCATTCTGAAAAGTTATGATATCACATTATTTCTCACCTTTCCATCACTGAATGATAAGAACAACATTCGTGTATGTGTGTAATTTTACCTTCATAAAGAAATGTGACTCTATATTTTCATCACCACACCACATGGATGATATAAATAAGGTTATTTAAATAAATAATATAGTATTTTTGTTAATATTATCATTATGGATAGGTATAATAATACTAACTTTCTTTCCATAATGACAATTGAAAAATATAAACATTACACATGTGTACCTACTACCCACCATTTACATTAGAATAACATACATAATTTATAAAAAAAATACTAATTGATCATAAAATTATAATTGGTTTGTATATATTATAATAATGGAAGGCTTATTATCCATGAGGCCATCTAACCATAATCCAAGTAAGAGAACCAAATATAAAAAATCATAACAGATATGAAAAAAATTTATTATTACCCAAAATATGAAATTAATATGAAATTGTTAATTAATAGTTTATTAAATGAAAAAATAAAATCTCATATGGTATGATATATTTAATTATATTAATGTAAGAGATATAAATAATTATATTCATTATACAATTCTGATCAAGAATTATGGTTGTTGAGAATGAATGTATGGCATTTTTTCTATGTTATTTTTCGGAGATGTATTCCATATTCAATAATAGTTTATATTATGTTGTGTATATAAATCCCATTTTACATTTTATATAATAATATACTTATTTTCATGATATTTAACATTTCATTTTATTTTATTATTTAATGTGTATTTTGATTCCAGAGATTACCCAAGCCATATGGAATTTATGTCTCACTTTTATTCTCTATGACACACATGTCATGTACACCATGTGTTTCTATAATGTGGTGTTTATAAAAACCATGAATTTATTTTATGGTACTTATACAAAAAAAATTATAGATTACATCCCCATTTAATTATCTCAATTTCAGGGGGTTAACGATTCAAAGTTAGAAAATTGGTAAATATTTTACTTTACAATCTCATTATTTGTTAGAATTATTTGTGATTATGCTTCCAATGATAACATATTATGATTTATATCTAAATAAAATCATGAATTTTATAATCCTTTACATATACCTGATATTATCTTATAATAGTTTATTTCCCACTTATTGGTAATTAATATAATTAATACAATGTTTTTATGAAAATATAATATTATATCTTACATTGGTCGAAACTCTGTTTTAATCCAAAACCATGTTGTAAATTTATTTTATCAATTTTTTTTAATATTACAAAAATTATTTATTAAATAAAGTTTAACAAAATTCTTTTTTTTAAAATATATCTAATGGAATATTCATGTCATTTTCAGAACAATTCCCATTTCAACTTCAATAAAAATGTTAAAGGAATCATTATTTTAATATGTACTACATGTATGTAATTTTATATAACCTTGAACTATAAATGTTTTAAATATATATTTTTTTATTTTCATGTTTATTTTAGAAGAAAATTATTTATAAAATGTTTTAATGTTTTATGTTTTTTTTCAATGTTGAAATGTTACTCTCCTCTAGAAACATTCCATGTGACTTATATTTCAAAATGATTGTCCTTCAAATAAAAATTCATTTGATGTTAAATATAAATTACTGGTGAAATCATACAAAGATATCTTGATTATTATTTACATTAATGGTTTATGTTTATGATGAAAATATTTTTACGAAACTCAATTCTCTTCCTTAGATTCTAACCTAAGGAAATAATTATGAAACATTATTATTTTCACGAGTAATGATTTCATGAAATGATTTTGAAAGCTGAATTATTTCCACCAGTTATTGTAAGAAAAAATATTTATAAAACACATTTGATATCATGGATTACAATAGTATGAATGTTTTATAATATTTTTGTCACAACCCATCCCCTGGGGCCCGTGTTGTGACTACCCCAAGCCCGCCTTCTATAGGCCAGGGGATGTCGACTAGTACCAAAGGCGTAATTTCCTAAAAATGGGAAGGAATTGGTTTTATTAGATGTAAACAAACACAACAGAGCACACCACTAGATATGAAACACTAAGTAAAACCATATAACAAAGGAGTGCTGAAAGTAAAAGGGGCTGGAAATAAAAGCCCAACTATAAAGTACAAAGAACTGGAAGTACAAGTACAACTGAAGAAAGAAAAAATAGCTGATGGGTTGTCCACCGGGTTCCGACCTGAAGGGTAGGTACAGATCACATACTCAGCAATCCAAGTACGTTTGTCTCCTCCGTGTACCGTCATGCTGTATGGTCCACCTCTAGGTACCGTCTAGTCCTGGTAATCTCAGCCTCAGTCAGTTCTGTCCGTCGTCGGCATCCAACACAATGAGGTGCGGGCATATCCCATATAGGGCTGAGTATAACGATACTCAGTAGGGACCCCGAGACTCTCATGGTCTCACAAAATCCAATAGGGATAAACCACAAAGTATGAAATCAACAGATAACCCCACTTAGGCATATGCCCAAACATATACCAAAGTTATCAAGTAATCCATCTCAATCATGAGGAAAACACAAAATTTACTGAATCAGCTGAAACTAGGATTTATTCTATGGGTAATTTTTTTTGAACCCTTGACTTCTGAAGAACTCCTCCTCCATCAAGTACAGTGGGCCTGCCGCCACAACCAGGAACTTCCCACTAACCATGGACTACTGAGGTACTCCTCCTGTCAAGTATTGTGGGTCTGCTACGTTACACAGAGGCACTCCCCACCATGGTTCTACTACCACAATTAGGCTCTCCTCCAATGTGGGTCTTCCATGATAACTAGGCACTCCCCACTGGGCTAGTTGAGTCACTCCGAGTCAATCGGTCGATAGTCTTCAAGTCTCAGCAAGCTATTAGGTTCCCACACAAATGCATGCTTGTCTCCGGATGATCCTATCCACAAGCTACAGGGAGATTCTCTAACTTCCATGAAGTCCCACGAAGAAGTATCCCAAAGGTCCGCCACGTCATAAGGGTCTCAACGCAACTGACGGCCCGTCAATCGGACGCCCGGTCTGTGAGTTATTAGCCTTATAGTCCCGAGGGCCCAGTTGGATTCGTGCACGATCCAACCTGATTGTATCTCAACTATACACCAAACTCTTCTAGGGTATACTCAAGGGGACCATCACACTCTAAGAATTATGGCGCTGCTGACGGTTCGTCAAACGGATGTCCTGTGCCAAATATATGGCCAAAAGAAGCACAAATGGGTCGTAGTGGCCCAGGTCTGGTCCGACCCGGTCGGGCCGACCCGGCCTGACTCAGTCTGGGTCAACCCAGTTTTGGTCGACTCGACCTAACCCATTGGGTTTGGCCCATCCCGTTGGGTGGGCCATCCCATTAGGTTCGGCCCGACCCACTGGGCCCACCCCAGCTGGCCGTGAGGGGTGGCGGAGGGACGCGAGGGCGTGGACCGGTTGTGAGGGCGTGTATCGGCCGTGGGTTGGCGCAAGGGTTGTTCATCTCGGAGGGTGCTGCGAGGGGGCGTCTCGGCCTAGAGGGCCTCGCAAGGGCAGTTCGGCTTGGAGGGCACTGCGAGGGGGCGCAACTCAAGGGGGCTCAGCCCGGAGGGCAGTTCGACCGGGGTACCGTGAGGGGCACGGGAGGCCCGCTCGGCCTGGGCACCATGAGGGGTGCAAAAGGCTGGTACAACCGGGGTGCTTGAGAGGCCGGCGGGCTAGCGTGGTTCGACTGGGGTGCTTGGGAGGCCGGTGGATGGCATGGTCGGGGTGACTTGAGAGGGAACCGTGGTGCCAGTTCATCGCGGATGAAGGTGCGGCCAGTGAGCAGTGCAGTTGGGGTGGCTCGGCCGGAGGGGGACCGTTGGCAGGTGTGTGGCCAGTTCGGCCAGAAGGGCACCGTGAGGCTGAGGTGGCTGGGGATGGTTTGGCCGGAGGTCGGCGCGGGTAACGGAGGCCACAGGTAGCATGTCCGTTTCCTTCATCTTCTCATCGCCTCGTCACCATGGTGAAGAAAATCACAAAGAAGCACATCAGAGGGGGGGTTGGGCCATGTTAGTTTGGCCTGAACCCTCCACGTTTAGGGTGGTAGCAATCAGTTCATCAAGAACATAAACAAAGGACCAGCATGGAAGACATCTTAAAAACATCAATTTCTATAATCCCTCGTTAAAATAAATTCCCAACCCACAAGTTAAAAAAATATGCAGATCAACTTGATAATAAGTTGGTCCCCGTTCTTTGTTTTAGAAGGAAAGAATCAAGGGAATTTTATCATAATTAAATAAAATCCTTACCTTGTTCGTTTTTTCGTTGACAATGGAACCAAAAGGCGGATGTCGATCCATTGTAGATGAACACGTCCTACGTCAAAGGAGGTTACGAGGAAGAAGGTAGTAGTCATGGTCGTTCTTCATAGTCAAAGACGTTCCTCATTGGCGTTCTTCATCGGTGGAGCATTATTTGTCGAGAGGATTCTCTCAAGTTCCTCCTCTCCTCAATCCTCATTTTCCAACCAAATGAAAATTCCAAGCCAAAATAATAGATTAAGTTATCTATTATTTAATTGTTGACACAAATTCCAAAATGGTTAAGTTGGATAAATTAAATTTTAGAGGAGTTGGCACATTTATTGGCATGGGCATTGGCACAATAAAGGTAGAGGATCTCAACAGACTCTCCCTCATTTATCCACAATTAAATGGGGGGGGGGGGGTTAGTACTAGGTGGTCCCCACACCGTAACCTCTCATGGGAGGTTAGGTTAGGGTGGGCCCCACCACCATAACCTCTTATGGGGGGTTAAGGTGTGGTGGTCCCAACCTCCAACTTCTACATGAGTGGTTATAATATATAAAATAAAATAAAACACGCATTTATTTTATTTTATTATTTCCATGAAAAACCCAAAAACTAACATTCACCCTCGACCAACTGCCATCGAGGTGAATGTCTTCTCAAGAGAATATCGACACTTCTAGTTCAATGGTGCCCTCAGATTTCAATTCCTAGCAGTAGTTCAAAAGTTATAAAACTACGCTCGCACATTTACTGAATGTACCTGAAAAAAGTTCAGAAAATTATTATCAGTCACCCTCAACCCACGCCAGTTTAGGTTAGGCTCTGCCTAGGTGAGAAAAACCCCAAATAACCCAATGGTACTATCAAATTTTCAATCCAAGTTACTATTTATATGCTGCGAATTTTACAATAAAATAATTGTCACTTAATTATTTTATTTGCGGCCAAAAACTAACTTTATCTAGTGGCCTGCACCGGCCAAATTTTGTATATTCTTAAAGAAGGAATACCATCACGAGTTTAGCGGTGGTCTCAGATTTTTAATCTGAGTAACCATTTGTGAGTTATAGGTATTGGAAAAATAAAATAATTTATTTAACTATTTTATTTATGATTATTTCATTTTTGGGTTTTCTCACAGGAGGCCTGCGCCGACTAATCTTAAGTCACACCTAGGGTAAACCCACCATCCTGAGCACAAAGGTGCCCTCAAATTTATGATCTGAGTAACTGTTTATGAGTTATTCCACTTTATGAGGAAAACTACTTACACGCGTTAACATAAGATTAAAAAAAATTCGACGGATCATTCTGGTCACTCTGAGCCTCGGAATCGCATGCCGTTAGATTTTACAGACCCTTAAAATTCCCATTTATTAAAAAAAATTCATGGAAATTAAGGGTATTTAATTTATCCCAACCTCAGGTCTCTACATCCTCGTAAGCCACAACACATCTAGGTAAACAAGTGGGGGTACTGAGCATGCATATAATCCTCCCGCTCCCATGTGCTCTCCTGGAGGTTCCCGTGCTACCAACAAATGCGCACCAGAGGTATCGACCATCAATATAGGACCTAATTCTGACAATCCTCAATATCTACTGGAACCTCCGTAAAATTCTCCCCATCATTGATGTTCAGCTCTCCATGGTCGATGATGCGAGAAGGGTCATGAACGTATCTCATCAGCTGGGATATGTGGAAGATGTCGTGCACCCGGCGCAACTGAGGTGGAAGTCCTAAGCAATAAGACACATTGCCAACTATGATGAGGACTTGAAAATGTCTGAAGAATCTCAGAGATAACTTGCCACCTCGGCGAAATCTCTGTAGACCTCATCGGGGTGAGACACGTAGGAAGATGTGGTCGCCATCCTCAAACTTCAGAGGTCTCTGTCTCAAGTCGGAATACAACTTCTGACTGCTATGTGTAGTCTTCATCCACTTATGGATGATCTGCACTTCCTTTGTGGTAGAGCGTACCATCTCTGGTCCCACGAGTGCTGACTCCCCTGTGTCAATCCAGTACAATGGCAATCTGTAAGGTCACCCGTACAACGCCTCAAAAGGTTCCATCCCTATGGTGGAGTGATAGTTGTTGTTGTATGAAAACTCCACCAAAGGTAAGTGATCCTCCCAGATACGATTGGAGTCGAGGAAACGAGCACGCAACATGTCCTCAAGGGCTTAAATGGTCCGCTCAGTCTGACCATCCGTCTGAGGATGAAAGGCAGTTCTCAAACGAAGATGCATCCTAAAAGCCTCCTGCAACTCCTTCCATAGCAGGGAAGTAAAACCTGAGTCACGATCGGAAACGATCGTCGAGGGTAATCCATGTAACCACACAAACTCCTGCACACAGGGAAACCTCTCTATTAAACCTTGTTCTTTCATTGGTAGGAAGTGGGACGACTTGGTGAGTCGGTCGATGATCACCCAAATTGATTCATGACCCCTAGATGTACATGGAAGTCCTGTCACAATTTCCATGTATATCCCATCCCGCTTCCACTCTAGGACCTCTAAAGGCTGAACCAAGCCTGCTGGTACCTAATTCTCCATCTTCACTTGCTGAAAAGTGAGGCACTGAGAGAAAAACTCTGCAACTTCTTTCTTAATTCTTGGAAACCAGTGATGTCATCGAAGGTCTTGGTACATATTCTCCACTCTTGGATATACCACTAGAGGGGATGTGTGGAAATCCCTCAACACTTCCTTTTAAAGTGACACTGGTACCATGGTATGTACCCTGAAGAGAATGACGTGCTCCCCACCTTCAGAAAATCCATCAGGTGCCTGTCCTATGGATATCTGAGCACGTCGTGTCTCGCAGTCAGCGTCTCCGTGATGCACCTCCCTAAATCACTGAATGAGTGGAGGAGTGAATGCAAGAGACTGAATAAAATCTTCTCCTTCTCGATCCACAAAGGATATCTATAAAGCAGCTAGCTGCACTGTCACCTCATTTAGCAGATGCAGTCCAGACCTCCCCTTGACTGAGTCTGCTAACATGTTCACCTTCCCAAGAGTATAGACTATCTCAAAGTCAACTTTTGCTGCCACGAGGGTGAGGTTGGGAGAATCATGAGTGATTGGATGCACCATCCCATGCATGAGTTTATCCTGTGCTTCCTGGGTTTCCTTTTTCACTGACCAAGGAAAACTCCATCCCAACATTGTAGATAAAACACAACCTCTTTACCTAATACAGTAAATCTGAGTGTGAACTGTGGATGTCAAGTCCAAACCCAAACTAACGTCGTAAGGCCTCGATGCTTCCACCAAGAGGTTCCAAACAAAACTCTCACCTCAAGGGTCAGATCACACCATCAGCATAAGTGTGATTATCGAGTATCCTCCCAAAGATATCTCCAGATGTGAGGGTCAGGTCAACAGTTTAACTGGAAAATCTAGGTCCTAGACATGATTTGTGGAAGGAAGTAATGATTAGTACCTATGTATATTGATACTGCAACTAGTGGTAGACATAAACCACACCTCAAATCATTCCTAGATTCCTTGGGTCACATTCCTTGACCACATTCAACTAATCTCTTCCCCTTTCCTCCAGCTCCCTGAGCTGGGCGGGGTCCAAAAAAAAGGGGGGTGGTTGTAACATGTCGAAAATTACACCACCACATGCTACTCTCCAAGCTCAGCTTCCACGTCTGCTACCCTACAGACTAATCTATTCCCAACACTTCTTCCTGAAACATTTTACATGCCCAAGTCTCTGAGACTGACACCAGTTTCCTGCTTTCCCACTACTAACATTCATTTTCTGTATCTGATCAGACAAAGAACATTCAACCACAAAGGTTCTCTCTAGAACCCTAAAATAAGTAGGAATGTATAAAGAAATAGTGCTGGCTTAGATGTCCTTTAAACACACCTTTCTCGGAATTTCAAGCCTTGAAGCACTAATAGTATCATATTCATCGAGTACCAGAAAATATTGGTACACCTTGATAAATACTCAGCTACCAACATGTCATCCTACTGAAGCTGTAAAAGTTCTAGAGAACTCTCAACCACCTCCTTAAGCCAGTACTCAGCCACCGGTGAGTCGGGATCATTATAGAACTTGAGTGGTATCTGATGTTGAAACATGTGTAAGGCACTAAGCCTACATTTGTACACTACCCATACTACCGGTTGTAATTGTTGACCAACAGGTAGTGATATAGCTAGAACACTACCTGAAGTTACTATCTCGGAAAACTATCCACATACCAAATCCTCATCACTAAGAGGACTATCCTTATGGGCACTAATAGGAAAACACTAGTAGTTAAGATCACCGTCTTCTCTACTGATGTCTCAAATAGATGAGAAACTCTAGCAATCACCTCCAGCCATCCCTCAGCTGCGTGGGAATCTATCTCGACTCAAAACCTCAGAGGCCTCTGCTGTTGGAACTTGTGAAACGCGCTCAGTCGGTGTGAACCATTCACCAATGTGGCTGGTGGTATTTGCTGCTCAATGGGTGGTGGTGCTACTGGTGCCCCACTCAAAGGTTCCAACATAGTAAGAGGGCCCTGCACCGGAGCCTCATCGCTCGCTGGGCTGTCAGTGCGTACAACTCTCAAAACTATAACTAGCTATATGTGTGGAGGCATCCCGAAAGAAACAGATGCAACATGGTCAAAAGATTATACCTGGTGAGCTAAATTAAGAAATCACAAAGAAAACACACATGTAATCAGTGTTTTCGTGCATTGAGTCGGAAATTAGAAGTCAGGGTCTTGGTGTATGGATATGTCGGTCGCCACACCAACACTGGACTCCCTGAACTGAAAACCACACTCACTAAAATTAACACTATTGATTCACTGAAAATATCAGAGTCCTAAGTTCTGTGGTAGAACCGACTCCTCTGATACCAATTTTTCACAACCCGTCCCTTAGGTCCCTTGCCTTGACTACCCCAAGCCCGCCTTCCATAGGACAGGGGCTGGTGACTAGCACCAAAGACATAATTCTATAAAACTAGGAAGGCATTGCCTTTATAAACTGTAAACAAACACAACAGAGCACACATAAAGATATGAAACACTATGTAAAACTGTATAACAAAAGAGTGATGAATGTAAAAGGTTCCAGAAATAAAATCTCAACTGTAAAGTACAAGGAAATGTAAGTACACATCCAACTGAAGAAAGGAAAAATAGCTGCTAGGTTGTCCACCAGGTTTCTACTTGAAGGGTAGGTATAGATCTCCACCTTATCACTCCATGTTCGTCTGTCTCCTTTGCATACTGTCACGCCGTATGTTCCATCTCTGGGTACCATCTAGTCCTAGTACTCTCATTCCCAGTCAGCACTGTCTGTCATCTGCATCCAACACAATGAGGTGCGGGAATAGAACGTGCATGGGTGAGTATAACGATACTCAATAGGGACCCCGAGACCCTCAAGGTCTCTTAAAATCTGACAAGGATAAACCAAAAAGTATGAAATCAACAGATAACCCCACTTAGGTATATTCCCATACATATACCTATGTTATCAAGTAATTAATCTCAATCATGAGGAATACACAAAATTTATTGACTTAGCTCCAACCAGGATTTATTCTTGGGGTAAAACATTTCGAAACATCAGTTGATGTGAAAATCCTCCTTTATCGAGTACAGTGGGCCTGCCGCCACAACCATAAGATTCCCACTAACCTTGGACTACTGAGGTACTCCTCCTCTCAAGTACTATGGGTCTTCTGCGTCACATAGAAGCACTCTCCATCATCGGTATACCACCACAAACAAGCGCTCCCCCTCATAGCCTACAAAGGTACTCTTCCTGTTGAGTACCACAGGTCTGCCGCCACAACTAGTCGCTCCTCCACCGTGGGTCTGCTTCTACAACCAGGCGCTCCCCACTGGGCTAGTTGAGTCACTCCGAGTCAATCAGTCAACAATCATCAAGTCTCAGCCAACTACTAGGTTCTTGCAAAAATGCTCTCTTGTCTCCAGAAGATCTTCTCCACAAGATACTGGTCGATTATCCACCTACCAAGAAGTCCCAAGAAAAAGTATACCAAACGTCCACCACATCAAAGGGGTCTCAATGCAACTAACGTCGTGTCAATCAGACACCCGGTCTGTGAGTTATTAGCCATCTAGTCTCAGGGTCCTAGTTGGATTATTGCACAATCCAACCTGACCGTATCTCAACTATACCCCACACTCCAGTGCGGTATACTCAAAGGTACCATCATGCTCCATGAATTATAGCATAACTGACAGTTCATCAAATAGATGTTCGGTGCCAAAGATATGGCCACAAGAAGCGCACATGGTTCGTAATGGGATTGGGTCCGGTCCAACCCGGTCGGACTGACCTGCCCCAACCCAGTCTAGGCTAACCCGATTCTGGTTGAGCCAACCTAACCCGTTGGGTCTAGCCTAGCCTGTTGGGCAGGCCAACCCGTTAGGTTCGGCCTGGCCTACTGGGCCTAGCCTAGCAGGCTGTGAGGGATCTCGGAGGGCCGCGGGGGCCCAAACCGGTCACGAGGGCGCAGAATGGCCACAGATCAGTGCAAGGGTGGTTCAGTCTAGAGGGTTCCGTGAGGGGGAGGTTTGGCCCAGAGGGCGCTGCGAGGGCAGTGGGGCCTGGAGGGTGCCGCGAGGGGGCATGGCTTGGGGCGGCTCATCCTTGAGGGTGGTTCGGTCGGGGCGCCATGAGGGGCGTGGGAGGCCGGCTTAGCCGGGGCGCCATGAGGGGCATGGGAGGTCTGTTCGGCCGGGGTGCTTCGGAGGCCGATGGGATGGCACAGTTCGGCAGGGGAACTCGGGAGGCCGGCGGCTGGCACAACCGGGATAGCTCGGGAGGGCGTCATGGGGCCGGTTCATCCCGGAGGGGGGCACAACTAGAGGGTGGCGCGACCAGGGTGGCTCGGCCAGCGTGGTGCAGCTGGAGGGCATGTGGCCGGTTCTGCCGGAAGGGCGTCACGAGGCTGGGGTGGCCAGGGCCGGTTTGGTCGGCAGGCGACGCGGGTCACGGAGGCCGTGGGTGGTGCAACTGTTGCCTTCGTCGTCTTCTCGCCTCGTCCCCTCATCACCATGCTGACTAACAACACAAAGAAGAATAGAGGAGGGGGTTCAGACCATGTTAATTCGGCCCACACCCTCTGCGTTTATGGTGGTAGGAATCTGTTCATCAAGAACAGAAACAAATAATTAGCATGAAAGATATCTTAAAAACATCAATTCTCATAATCCATCATTAAAAAAAATATTCCCAACCCCCAAGGTAAAACATCCACATATTGAATTGATAATAATTTGGTCTGCATTACTTTTTTAGATGGCATGAATCAATGGAATAATATTATACTTAAATAAAATCCATACATTGTTCGTTTTTCATCGACGATGGCACGAGAAGGAGGACGTCGATCCGTTGTAGATGAACACGTCCTACGTCGAAGGAGGCTCCGAGAAAAAAGGTATTAGTTGAGGTCATTCTTCGTATTCGAAGGCCTTCCTTGTTGGTGTTCTTCGTCAGTGGAGCATTTTTCATTACGAGATTTCTTCAAGTTCCTCCTCTTCCCAATCATCATTTTCCAACCAAATGAAAATCCCATGCCAAAAAAATAGATTAAGTTATCTATTATTTAATTGTTGACACAAATTTTAAAATGGTTAAGTTGGATTAATTAAATGTTAGAGGAGTTGGCACATTTATTGGCATGTGTGTGGGCACAATAAAAGTGGAGGAGGTCAAGAGACTCTCCCTCATTTATGAGGGAGTTGATAGGTTTTCCTCAATTAAATGGGGGGGGGGGGTTAGTCCTTGGGGGTCTCCACACCGTAACCTCTCATGGGAGGTTATGTTTGGGTGGGAACACCACCACAACCTCTCATGGGGGGTTATGATGTGGTGGTCCCCACCTTCAACTTCCACATGGGGGGTTATAATAGATAATATAAAATAAAACATGCGTTTATTTTATTTTATTATTTCCATGAAAAACCCAAAAACTAACTTCCAACCTCGACCAACTACCATCAAGGTAAAAGTATTCTTAAGTGAATACCGGCGCTGTGAGTTCAATGGTTCCCTCGAATTTCAATTCCTAGCAATAGATCAAAAGTTACAAAACGCCGCTCGGACATTTACTGAATGTACCAAAAAAAGTTTGGAAAATTATTGTCAGTCACCCTCGATCCGCACCGGTTGAGGTTAGGCTCTGACTAAGTGAAACACACCCAAAAAACCCAATGATAATCTTGGATTTTCAATCCGAGTTACTGTTTAGAATTTTTGAATTTTATAATAAAATAATTTTCACTTAATTATTTTATTTTGCGGTAAAAAACTGACTTTCTCTGGTGGCCCGCGCCGACCAAAGATAGTATTTGCTTAAATAAAGAATACCCTCACGAGTTCACTGGTGGTATCCAATTTTTAATCCAAGTTACCGTTTGTGAGTTATAAGCATTTGAAAAATAAAATAACTTATTTAATTACTTTATTAACAATTATTCCATTTTTGGGTTTTCTCAAAGGAGGCCCGTGCTGACTAATCTTAAGTCGTGCCTAGGGTAAAACTGCAATCCTAAGCGCAATGGTGCCCTCATATTTCTAATCAGAGTAACCATTTAATTTTAATTCAAATTTTTCAAGAAAACTGCTAATGTGTGTTAACTTGTGCTTAACAAAACTTCAACGGATCATTCTGGGCACTTCGTGCCTCAAAATCGCGCGCCGTTAGATTTCACAGACCCATAAAATACCTATTTATTAAAATAAATCATGGAAATTCCTGGTCTTTACAATTCACACATACATATGATTTTGATTATCTGACACGTGGGACCTGTATCTCCCACTAATTCATTGGATAATGATTAACTCTACATGATATCAAAGGGTACATGGAATGTTATCCTAAGACTAAGAAAGGGTACTCGTGATGTCATCCCAAGACTGAAGTGGGAACATAGGTGGTAATCCATGGAAAAATTATTATGAATGTATGGTTGGCTAGCCTTGTAATATTATTTTATATTCTTTTTTCTATTCAAACAATCTAGGTCATATACCGATGTTCAGATCTTATAGGTCATATTAATATTTTCACCTTTTATTCATGTGTTATGAACTACCAATATTTATTTCATGATTTTGGATTATGATATTTTACTTTCATGGAATGGTTTTAAAATGTAATGCTCATGTTTTGATACCCTTATGTCCATGTTATGCATATTATGTCATTTTTTACCATTGGTGAGAATCTTATCCCACCCTTTTTTATGTTTCCCTTTGATTGTTTTTGATGAATGGTTTTATGTTGAGGATTTATATTAATGTAATAAATGGGATGTTATTTTTGGGAAATATTTAAGATCTTTTTCTAGATAAAAATATCATCTTTGAAGTCTCCAAAAACACTAATATATTGTGTTCCTCTGACTTGTGTATGTGTAATGTATTGAATATTCCTGAAAATGATAAAATATATATGTATTTAAATATAGATTCATTATATAAAATTCACCCTGGCTCATGGATTTTATGTACTGGGCCTTTATAAATGTATTATATCATGACTCTTTTTGTTTAGTGGGGTTTTATAAATTCTTTATATTTTTGGATAATTTACTAATCAATAAAGATATAATAATTTTCGATATACAATGATTTCAATTATTGATGATATGAATGGAACAATAATACTGATCAATTGGAATAATCATTACATTTGAATAGTGAATGGAATACTCATGTATGATATGATGAGATGATATCTCTATAATAAATAAAAAAGGAGTTGGTTATAGGTTTAAAATGTATGGACTTATTTTGTAGTGCGTTATCCAAAATTGTGTATACAAAAATTCTATATAGAAATTACTCTAGGAATATGATGGGGGAATTTTATTAAATATAAATAATGATGTATTAAATGGTAGTGATGTAAACCATCATTTTCAATGAAGTAAATTCTAAATACTCACAATGCCTCCCAAATACATGAATAATTTTTTAAACTAGGTAATTAAATAAGAAATTTATATTGGTATCCTATGTGATATCATAGAATATTTTTTTATTTACAAGCTAATATTATGAATAATTCATTCAAATTATAATTATATTATTTCTGATATTGATTAATATTATATTACAGAAATATCTCTTAATGATATCAAAAACAAACTCTTGTATTATG
Organism: Viscum album; assembly: GCA_963277665.1. NCBI lineage: Eukaryota > Viridiplantae > Streptophyta > Magnoliopsida > Santalales > Viscaceae > Viscum > Viscum album. Next base: position 1,326,080,719 of record OY728147.1, read on the forward strand.
AGATTTGGTTGAATGAGAATGTTCTCAAAATAGAAAAACTGAAATAGATGGAATGAAATTATATGATTAATATTTTTGTAGGTTATTATTATCATAGTGAAGTAGATAATTTTTTAGAATTTCAATACATATGTATTCAATGGGGTAAATTATTTTTCAATGGAAAACCCCCACTTAAATTTTTCTAATGTGGTAATGTTTATCATCATTCTACCATGTGATGAGTGGATTATTAGGATAGAGAAGTGGAAGTTGTTTTTCATAAGTTTATAAAATAAATGGAATAATTATAAAATAAATATTATAAATAAAAACTCTTTTATCAATAAAAATATATTACATATAATAAATTAAAAGTTATAATATTAAATATTTATAAATTATAAAACTTATTTTTTGGGCTTTATCATTCAATGTTATAATGAATATCGTTTGAAGAATGTGATGCTGAGAAAAATGGTTCAATAGACTTGAATTTTATGATTTATGTTATGTTTGGATGAATATATGGTTAAAGAAACCAAAATGTTAATTGGATACTATTTTTATATAAATAATAACCAACATATGACAGACCAATTGATGAAAGAAGTGTATTAAATATAACATGGTAAATGTTTAGACCCAAATGAATTTTAATTAAATTTGAAATTATAGGAACACAATTTAAATACTTATGACCTATCCTCTAATTTGAAATAAATAATATGTTATACTGAAGAACCATATTTTATATATTTTATTATAGAATAATATTTAAGAAAAATTATAAAAACTTTTATAGTGTAATCAAATATTTAATCTACATTATCTAACATCCCAAAATTCTATTTTAAAAAATGTGAATAATATGGTAAAGGTTGGTATTTTATTAAACAAATCTATAAGAAAAAAACATCCTTACTATATATTTTATTAATGTATAAATAAAATATAGCCAAAGATAAAAAAGGCAATTCTAATAGAAGGAAACCAATACTAACTTGTATAAATCAAAAATGATAATGGTCTAAAAATAATGATACTTTTTTAAAAATAATATCATATTAGGTTTTTCTTCTGCTGATTTTTTTATAAAATTATGTTATTTTATATTAAAATTAGCATTTAAGATGCATAATATTTATTTGTAAAAAATTAGTTTCACCATTAATCGTTTTCAAATTAATTTTCTTAAAGGTGTTTATTTTTTCGATTTTTTAATTGAAAAAATAATTATTTTTTTATTAGTAATGATTATATGTGTACTATTGATGATATATGATCTGAATTAAAAATAATATCCTAAAATTGAAATAGAAAATACTATAAAAATTCTTTATATGTATTCTAATTTACAATGTGAAGAATAATTCACCTCAATTTAATAAAATATTAAAACTAGGATTCCCATTGATTTAAAATAATAATTATGTTAATGATTCTTATAATTGAAAAGTTTAATGTGGTTTAAATAATTCTCATTGAATTTGGAGGATATGATGTGAACATCCATGATAGTGTATGATATTTTATATGATTTGAATAAAAATTGTTTAAAATAACCGCATTAAAGAGAAAATAAGGATATTATTATTTAATGATAGAGAGCCTAAAATCAAAGGATTTAAGAAGTAAAATATATTTTAACAAATAAATAAAATTTTATGATATTTTATTTATTTTAGTATTCAAGATGAATTTATTCATTGATATTCAATAATTATACATGTTCATGTGATCCATTTTACAAAGTATATTTCCGTAAAAGAATGTAATGATTGTGATATTGTGAAAAAATTTGAAAAATTATGAAATATTTTTCTAATAAATTGAGATGAATGATTTTATATTTATTAAAAGTATAATAATAATTGATCACTTCATTAATGAATTGGAAGAAAAAATCACCAATAAATAAATAATTTATAAGGAAACATTTTATAATTACCCTCCACATGAGTGGAAGGGTTGATTGTGGATAATTACTTAATTCTAGGTTCTAGATGTCTAACACCAGTTAGACACAAGCTGATGAGGAGTTTTATAACACATATGTGTAGGTCCATAGATGGATCAGTCTTTAAAATAAACATATAAATTTCAATGGTGGTTTTCTTTATTAGAAAATTCAATTTCATCTCACCCTAAAAAATATTAATAACCACATCATATATTTCACTAATTCACTCCAATATTGGGGAATCATTGGATAATAAACTTCTGATATCCCATTTTCATAAAAATTATCCTTTTGTTACATAATTCTAGAGTATGAACATGTGGAATGGTATTTATCCAATGTTATGTTTCTAAATGATAGTGCTAATAATAATGATTACTTCATTACTTGTATCATGTATAAGAGGTTGATTTCTTGGCCCAAAATTCTTATATATTACTATACTTTTATAGATAATATGTGGGAGGGGTTATTTTTGGCCCAGTCCAATTTTAAAACCTATTATTTGTGGTCAAAACACCCTCATAGAGGATATGTATCCATCGGGTAATATAGTTTTCTTCCCCAGTATTCCTTTTGTGGTATTTGATCATGATAATGATATTATTAGTGCTTTACTAGATGGATATTAGATTTGGGAAGTGGATTACTATATCAATCACAAAATATCACTAGTTCTAGATACCTTTCTATGCTATTTCTACATAACATAATTGGTACTCATCAAGGAGGACCTTGTGAAGGTTGTTCATCACTTTTTTATTTTAGGAAATCTTTTTCATGTTCCCCAAAATATACAATTTCTATTATTCCAAATTTTATAGAACCAATATCATTGATATATTATAAAACTGTATTCCTTTTTGAAAATCCCTACATGTTTCTTATGAGTTCCCTAAATAAGAGGAATTTTCTAAACCATCAGTCCTGGGTATCCAAAGATAACCATGGTTTTATAAGAAATTAACTATTCAGAAACAAATTGGCATTTCTTAATAAATGATCATAGATATAAACTAAAAATAAAAATTATATAACATTTATATCAATTTAGTTATGGAAAATTAAAATAATATATTAGAATGGAATTTCATCATGAAGGTTTTGGAGTGTATGGGTTTTACTAAAAGACCATTATATTTTTTTTGATGTTTCAGCTCCCCTTGACATTGACTTATTTTTTGGGATAGATATTGGGATTATACAAGTTACATCAGGGGCTTAGTTAGTGAGATCCATTGAAAATAATAATGTTCATATTGGCTGATGATGATATTAGTCAATTGATAAAAAATTAGAGAATAAAAAAATCAATCCATTTCAGTGTAGATTATAATTACATTTTTTATCATATATTATTTTTTAAAAATAGATGAAAAACGTCCATAAGTGGAATTGTGACGTCCCAGTTTTGGGTGCCGCCTAGAGGTGCCTCATTCCCAGTTGGCCACATGGCCTCAAGACCATTTCCCCGAACTCCAGAGCCTATTGACTAGTAGCGAGGCCCTTGGGTGTAATAGTGGGAAAACTGTGCCCTCATAGGCAGAGTAACACATAAAAAGTAAAACAAATAGCAATAACGGAAGCAGTAAAACATCCCATAAGTAAACAATGGATGTAATGAACAACTGGATCAAACGTATATATATTATTCATGATACATATGTCTAAGAAGCAACCAAAAAAATCACAATGCTGGAATACATACTAAACCGAAGTAAAAAAAGAAAATAAAGTAAACAACTCTACAGTATTGGAAGCCTTAACTTAGTCCCATGCTCCCTAGTTCCACTGCAATTTAGTACCTAATGTAGAAGTGCACTTGACCTTATCTAAACCTGCAACAATATAATCTGTTTGAGAAAAAATCATGACCCAAACAGGGTGTGAGACAAATCCCAATAGGTAAGCACCCAATGATCTGTGTCTAATAGTTAGTGAATGTATATGGCAGACAATAAACAAAATGAAGCAGTAAACAAAGAAGTACACATAGTAACCATCCTATAAATTCAATTGCATTAATTTTCATATAGCAAGTCAGAAGTTAATAAAAAGAAGGTAACCCTATGAGAAGTACACGAAGATGAAACCCTTGGGTTCAACCAAAATAAACACAAGCAACCCTTTGGGAAGTAATCATAGTCTAACCCCTCTGGTTCAGATTTAGGAGAGACACTCCGAGGAAGCACTCACCATCAATTCTCCCTGTGGTCTTGTATTGGTAACTAATAAGAACTCTAAAGAAACACTCAACATCCAATTCTCCCTATGGTCCATATAGAGGAAACTAAAGACACTCTGATGGAGAACTTACGTCCACCCCCTTATGGTCTTGCAATGTAAAAGTAAACAGACACTCTGTATAAGCCCTCAACATCCATTCTCTATATGGTCTACTACACTAGGTTCCCACAACCCCGAGTAAGTCAATCATGCACAACAATACATGGCAGCCAATGTAAACCTCAAGAACTACACGGCTAAACAATCTACATCATATCATATCATGTTATATAATAATCACTCCATCCTAACAATACTAGGCTTGTAAATCAAAGAAGCATAACACGAAAGCTAGACCAATGGTAAAAACAATAAAACATGGGAAAACCTCCATATAATTGAAAAGTTAACCCTATTCATAAAAAATTAACCTCTATCCAAACAAACAAGGCATAGTAGAAAAAAGGGCTAAAACCATAAACAGGAAATACCTCATTCTTGGGTATTGGGTACTTTTTTACATAAAATATAAATACTATCTACAGAAAGGCACAAACCACCTACCATGGCATCGTGAGATCGATATACGTGAACCTCAAACCTTTAATATCCCTAGAACTCTGTATATCTAATTAAATATTAAAAACATTCAACAGAGGATATCTCATGAAATAAGAGAATTCAAAAAATGAGGTTCTAAGAGAAGGAAGAACTCACTGATGTGATTCCAACACAATCAACAACAGTCGATTCAGAGAACAGATGAGAATTCAGGGGCTCGAAAGAAGTTTCATAGCTTATAGTCACTCATGGACAGGACGAATGAAGAAGAAGTGCGTTCTTCTGATTAAACACAACCCTAGTGCATTTAATGAAAAAAAAAGAAAGTACACAGATTGTTCTTTAAAAGTACGTGACATGTTCTTTAAATGTACATGGCATGTACTTTCCTTTTCCAAACTCCAGTTTAGGCAGTCTCCAGGTCACCACATAAGGACATGTACTCGGCTGTTACACGACCAAGACACGGTCATCCACAACAATCTGATACATGACATTAACTTTATATACACGGCGTGTACTCTTAAAATTTCCAAAAATTATTCTTTTTCTCAAAAACAACCAAAAAAGAAAAATATACCCGAATAGAAGATCTACCTTCTTAGAGGATTCAATAAAATAGATAATGAGTATATAATTCTGCCAAAAGTAGTGTCTATGTTTTCATGTTTTTCTCATCCTAGAGAGCTAATCATATTGAAAAAAAATTAGTTATTAAAAATGTTACTTTTACTATGGACTATTTCGGTTCACTGATTTCTTCAGAAATATTGAAAATTCATCACTAATAAAATGTAATGGAAAAATTAAAAAACCATATTAAAATTTATAACTATCATCTCCTCTCATTTAGAGGTATAATAACTCTTAATAAATGCGTGTTTTTCTTTTTTCCTATACATACAGTTTCATTTCCCAAGGGGTTGAAGTACATTATAAATGAGATAAAATATCTAATGTGTTTTATATTTTGGTATTCACATTCTAAAGGGAGGTTCCACTATGAATCATAGAGTTGGATGATGAAGAAGAGTTTTGAATGTGGTATTAACATTAGTAGTGTCATAGATTAAATGAATTTATTTCATAAAGGACTAGCATGGGAGGCCATCGAAAGTCATACATTTTTAGAATCACTTCACTAAAAAAGATATGGTTTTCCAAAGGACATAGGTTTTTAGAAAACCTCCAATATTTTAATTTATATTCAAATACCTTTTTCACAGGTTCATTTTAATTCATGTTGGACAATTTCTGAGGGTTAAATTGACCTTAGTGATATAAAATAGGTGTATAATAGGTCTGGATTTATAGGATGCCCAAATTTTTTATCATTTAAGAATGAATTTTTATTTTATAAATTTATTAAATCCATCTCTAATAGAAATTAATAGGATATCGTCAATCTTCTTATGATGATCTCTGATCAATATAAATAAATATTCTTGTGGTCTTCTTCTTATAACATTTCAAATATTTACATTTTATAGTGTGGTTCATGATGAAAACAACCAAGACTATTGGGGAGATTGAATCAGGCATACAGAGATACCGAAAAAAATATAATTACATGGTCTATTTTGTACTTAATTATTCTATTACCATAAAAAAATCTATTAATTGGGAGGAGATTACTCTTGATTTAACATGTTTTTGATGAAAAATACCAAAATAGGAATACATTTTACACCATTTTTTGTGTAGGGTAATGGGGATTGTCTATTTAGAGTTTAGCTAGAGATGTCACTTCTATGGAATAATAGGAAGCTAACTACGGATAATTTTTCAAATATAGTTTATAGATTAGAAAAAAATACCATTAAAATGATTTAAGGGCTATTTTATTGGAAAAAATGTGTTGGTTTATTTTGAATGCCTCAAAATTTTCCCGTATTGAAAGTTACCAATGTTTGATAGTGGAAATGGACTCGAAAATCACATGATATGTACCAAATCCTGCAATACACCTCAAATTGTGGGATCTATATCACTCTATTAGAGAACATCCAATGAACATGACTTATTGTTCAGAGTCCAAAATTCTCTTTCACAGTACAGGTGGATCTGTGGGTTTCCTCCAATCATTGGATTCAGTCACAATGTTGAAGGCTCCAGTTCATCATGATTCATAATGGGGAGGTATTTTTTGAAATAAATAAGTTTTTTGTTTTCATAGTATTCACCACTTTTTTTGGAAGGGGTGATTCTATCATAGAGGAGGATTGCTAGATTCTAATGTTTTCAAAGTTATATAGCTTGGAGAACATCGATTTGGAGGTGATTGAGTATGACTACACAATATTTTATAAGGCCACCAAAGGATATATCATGACTATATGGAACATCACTTACCATAGTAATCATTTTAATTTTCTTATTATGTAATGGTTAGAGACTCATCATACATAGTGTTAGGGGAATCATGGAGGTGATTTTATAGCCTCCAAAATTACCAAATAAATTCATCCCTTAATCTTCTGAAGATTTTTTGTTGTACCCCCAAGCCTATATATATTATTAAAGGGCATCTATTAGAACTTCATATCATTAGACCCATATGATCCACTTTTTTTTCTATTATTTTACCATCCACATGATAAAATTTTATATTTTTATATTGCGATTATCTGTAACAAATTTTAATGTTTCAACTAATTCATATTATTATTCTTAAACAAAATCACATACATATAAAGGATCTAGAATGGAGATAAAATAAAAACTAGTATTAATTTATATATTATTGTATATAAATATACAAAAACAAAAACAAATCATAAAATAAATAAAATACCAAATAACCACCCCTAAACCCATAAAATATCTTCATATTTCAACTGACCAGCATTGGCATAAAAAATATGAAATAAAATGGAATATAAAATAGAAATATTATCAACTGCTAAAACATCATACAAATATAATAATGTTTATGAAGGGTGTTAGTGAACTATCCCAGTATGATCAAACATTGTATTCTAGGTAATTCCATTAATAACCTTTTTTTTTAAAATTCATGATTGACATATAATATAAAAATATTTTTAAAATTAAATATATAATAATCTAAAATAATTCATTCCAATTTTTTTGAAATGTTTTATTTTTTAATTTTTCTAGAAACCTAATTTTATTTTTTAATCAATACTCACCACTTATTATTCAATAGAAACAATGAAAACCCCCTTTTAAATTGAACTCATAATCATTTTTTTTGAAAATCCTCCATTAAAAGTCATTACTTTTCATTGAAAAATAATCTTTTTAAAGTAATATTTTAATTATTTTCCACTAAAATCAACTAAATAATATTAGAGAAAAATAAATAAATTGACACCGTGATTATATAATGCAATTATAATGGGATAAAATTATTACTTCCCTTAATAATTCAATCAGATATGGAAAATAAATCTAATTTAATAATGGAATCCTCTATATCAATACCATAACCATGGAGTGAATTACCTGGGATTATACCAATTTACCAGTGTCTTATGTTCCAAATTTCATCATAAAAAATGTATAAAAACAACCATTATATGTTATGTATAATAGAAACCAAAATCACCTGATTACCCATCACCTAGATAATCAAAATAAGACCCCCAAACAATTCTAGGCCATAAAATAACAAAGGGGACTCCTACAATGTGTGTAGGAAATTTGGTAGAATTATTTGACATATCTAACCCAGATTACTATGTTCATATTAATAATATAACATTTATATGAGTAATAAAATCATGGTAAGTACTGAAATAGAAAACCAAAAATGTATCACACCTCTAGCTCTAGAAGATAGAACAACCCCTTTCAAATCATAAATATGTAACATAAATAATATAGAATAGATGAAGAAAGAGTATGAGAAATAAATAAAGGCTTCATAAGTAATGAATATATTTATTTATACAGTATAAAATGGTCATTCACATGAATATTTGATTAGGTTTCTGACCCCTCTTTATCAATTTAAATTTAATCATTTAAAAAAGATTTTAAATCAATTGAACACACAAAAACATATTAAATTGAAAGGATTATTACTAAATATAATAATTTCATTTAAAACATTAATTCTATACCCATAAAAATACTTTACATCAAAACTATTTATATTTAATCCTTGTGAAATTTCAAAATAGGCATGGAATATATGACCATTCAATTTTACAATGGTATATGAAATTTTATAAATTGAAACCCTAATACCATGATCATAACTCACAAGAAGAACTTTGTAAAAAATTCATTGACATCATATATATATATATATTTAATTTTTTAATTTAAATTAATTATAAAACTCAATAATTATAAAAATTTCATAAATAAAAAATTACATAGAGAAAACTAGCTCAAAATATTAGAAATAAATATAAATGGGACTTCTTTCATGGAGAACACCCAAACGAGTATGGAAAAATCATGTATAGGTCTTAAATAAACAAATACATTGTTTAAATGATAAAAAATGAAAAAACCACATTCAAATTGATATAGGGTACTTAGGATAGAGAGAGAGAGATCCAAGGAGAAAAAAATGATATTTTCAAGGATATGATGAATGAGAATATAAAGGAATATATTTAAGTTTAAAAAACATTAAATTGGGTGATATGAATCAATATTCGATGGCAGATGAATTATTTGAGATCTTTATGGCTCCAAGGGTTTATAAAAATGATTAGAGGAGGAATAAATAATAACTGATTCATCAAATCAAGGGTGCATAAGTTTAGTTTCACCGTTAATTATAATTTTAGTAGACCACACTAGTTGGAACCATAATTTGGAAAACTTTCTTCCATCCTTGCAGCTTAAACATAAAATGTACATAGAACCAATGTAGTTCTGTTCCATGGTTACTCCATACATTGAACCAACTATGTATTCCATCCTTATGAAAAATGCAGAAAAACATCATGTAAGACACAATATATTTTAGGGAAGCATAGAACATCCATGTAAAATCACAATTTAATGAATTAAAATAGTTAGTCATGGTTACAACTAGCCTTGAAAAAACTATGAGACACCAAAAAACAAAAAACTTTTCAAAATAAAGATTTTTTGATATCAAAATAAATATAAATTTAATAATATATACATCATAATAACAATAGGAGGTGTTATAATCACTCCACCATTCCTCCTTCTCCCAGACATCCCTTGACCGAATTTGATGGTAGTAAAACACAAACACATACACACCCGAACAGAAGTTGATATTGGGGTGATTAATGATTTAAAATGTTCACATAAAGGGGAAACTTATCTACTTGATAAATTCTAAAATCAATCCATATTATATCCTCAAACCAAATAAACCCAAATCCTTAAGAAACATCAACATATCCAAGTAATACGCAACAAAACCAATTTGACAACGATTATTAAAGTAATAAAGAACTCATATAGGTCTACCCACTATTTATTATTCTTCTAAAATGGATGTAAAATTGTGAAAAATAGTAAGATAAAAATATAACCATAAAGAAACATTATCTGCAAAGATCAACCAACCATTCTATTAATTTTTTTCTAAACTCAGATGAGATAACCCAAAACATCTCAAAAATGTATATCAATATTCTCTTCAAAACTATAAATGAATTCATAAATTTCTTATTAAATAAAACAAATTTGAAAACACCACAACAATGAATCAATATGGAGAAACATGAGTTCCCACCTTGGATAATTACTATAGAAGCATCAATTAGAGCCTCAACCATGAACACCATCGTAAAAAAATCCATACCTGAATAAAAACACCTTCATGTTCTTACAAAAAGAAAGATAATGATTAATAACTACAACACTGTAAAATGGGTCTCCTAGGTATAAAAATCAGTAATCAAAACTATAATGATCAAAATAGAAAATGATGTAATCCTTACAGGAAATAATCCCAATGAACATGATAATAACCCCAAACAATGAAAATTTGAAAAAAGGTGTTAAAGTGATACCCAAAGATACATATCATATAATAACCACACAAGTATACACTAAATTTATATATCATAAAAAAATAAAAAACTAGAATAAACTCGAGAATTTCCCTAAATTCTAAACTCACTGAAGCAATAAGTATAATCCATGAGCCACATCTAAACAGAAAAAATAAGCCCTCCCAAAATCAGAAACCATATAAAACTAATAATTCAAAACACCAAAATGAATCATATTTATCAATAAGGACAAACACAAATGACATGTTACATTAAATATTCCTGACATAGTCTCTCAAATTTAATGACCAAGAAATTCAATAAATGATTAATTAGTCCTTGACTATTTATTCACATTCATGAGGACTTAGTAAATATATATCTTTTACACCCTCAAATCCTTATGATTTAACAAATAAAATAAAAACTCATTTAGAATCACTTAATTAAGAGTCCCAAATTATTAAAAGTTTTTATCCAAAACTATATTCATATTCAGGGTAGTGTAAGGAATTATAGTGGTAAAAGTTTATAGAAGAGGGGATTCATTATGAGGATCATACAAAAAACATGACTTATAATTTATAAACAAAGTATTAGGGGTGGAATTTTATATATAAATGATTGGTATAAAACCCTCTAATACATTAAATAGTATAAATCCAGATGGTTACATATAGGGATAAAAGAAAAATACAATGCATAATCCCTTTAAATAAAAAGTCATATAACATTCTTATTTATAACTATATAAATCCATTTAAGATATGAAACCCATTTCTCCATGTAATTATATTTAAAGATAAATAACATACCCCATTTAAATTAGACCATCCAAGGAATATAACATCATCATATTTTTGAAACCAAATGATTTTATCTAAATGAACTATAACCATATTTTATACAAAATGCGATAATTTGGAAAAAAATCTAAAGGATCACTTTGTTTTCTATGTTGGAACAAAATTACATAGAGGAATCATCCACAATATTAATCACAACAAAATAAATATATATTATACGTTAAATTTAACCCACTAAAACTGATTTATAAATAATTGTTTTTGTTAAATTCACGTTCTTCACCCAAAATGATACCATTAATAAATTGGAACTCGAAAAATCATGTTACTACACCGAAATAAAAATAATTTCATTTCATCAAACATGATTAAAATACATATAAAATCATTTTTAATAATTTAGAACAACTAATGTATAAAACCATGAAAAAATGGTTTGAGAAAAATAATCTGGGAGGCATGAAGAGCTTTGTTTGATTTGGACACATGGGCTTGTACATCACAAGGAAACCATGAAATATTCTAACTGATATCATAAAAAATTTGAGCTTGATATGAATGGATTTTCAAAAAATAATAGGAAATATTTAATCTTTTATTATTCATCCAATATTACCCAAAACTTCATGAGAACAATCAAAATAACATAAACCACTAATATGGCATCAACATATAACTAATCAACACAAAAACCCCACAAAACTGGTCATGAGTGAAATGAAACATCAAGTATCAAGTTCTATGTACCCATGGAAGTTAGAGGCTCCAAATTAGAAAGAATTAGTTAGAATACTGTAACACCTAAATATTGAGTCTCCACATTATATATCCATACCCTAATGAAAACCCCATAAATATAATGAGGTATGCATCAAATACATAATATATTATAAGAGCCATGTGTTCGATACAATTTTCAATGAATCAGATGAGGATAACCAAACACATCACACAACATGTCCCATCACATGGTCATAAGGGAATTCTTGATCCAAATTAGGTTGAGACTAGTGCCTGAGAATCAAGGTAGTAGTTTTAGAATAATTATTTTCTCAAATTATAGTTAACAAAAAATGAATATTTTACAAAATTTATAATATGGATCATATATACATTGAATTTAAAATGAGTATAAAATGAGTATAATAAGAATAAATTAATAATAAAAATTAATCATAACAAATAATAATTATTCAATTTATTAGTATTATAAAAAATAATCTATGGAATATACATACTAAGGAAAAATATTAAATAACAAATAAAAACATGCATGAGTCCATCATAACCAATAAATAAATCTCCCCCAAAATCCAATAACCTAATAAAATTCACAAAACCTTCCCAAAATCGATGGTTTCCCACTATATCCCATCCCAAAATTTTTTTACTTAAAAAATAATAATAAATACAAAAGAATCCAATGTGGAACCTTTATAAACCATGAAAATTGTATACAAATAATTGTCTCTACAAAGGGTGTGAGAGACCCTTCTTAATTGAGTCTCAACATGGTTTCTATGAAAATACATTAATAAAATATGTCATGAATATTAGTTTTAAATATAAAATTAAATAATGTTTTTATTTTCTAAGACTATAAACTAAAAAATCACTCTAATTTTATTTCAAAATTGCACATTTTTCATTTTTACATAAAGAAATTTATTTTTTTTTAAAACCAAAAAATAACCCTTATTATTTAAAATATAAATTTAAACCCCTTTATGAACATAATTTAACATTTGTTCATTGAAAATTATTCAGTAAACAAACATCTAATTCCTTTTAAAAATGAATTCTCTAATGTAATCATTAATGCCATTTCAACCACACAGAACTGAAGAAGATAAAATGACCTCAACAAATGAAACCAAATGATCTAAGATCAAAATGAATATATGATACAATAATTTTTTCCTCTAATAAATTAATAAGAAGAAAGAAAATTCAATCAATATAATATAGGAATCCCTGATACAGAACCACCAATTATAGATTGAATGGCAAGAGCTACACTTTAGTTACTTGTATGGGATGACACTAATGGTACTATAACAACCCATTCCAACATATTTCATATGTTGTGTCCAATAATAACATATGTAAAACCCCAATATTTTATAATTTTTTTTCAAATATATTTATTTTCACGAATAAATTTCATTACACACAACACTATGTTTAAATAATCTATGATTTATTAATAAAATGCCATTTTGTGTCTATCATAACAATTCCATTATATTCAAAGTTATAAATATTATTAGATACTTAATAGAATATATAAAAATATCTTAATTTATATAAATGTATTTTTTAATTTTTAGGAAAATAATATTCAATTTTTGCAACTCTATCTTTTGTTTCAAAAAAAAATTCATTTAATATTATTGTTTTTGAGAAAAAGTTATATATAATTTTATCAATATTTAAATTCATATTTCATTATAATAAATATTTTTTTTAAATAAGCATTTGAAAATTATATTATGGCCTATTTTTAAGAATTTTATAAATTTTTTTCTTTTTTAAATAAAAAGTTAATATTCTGAATTTTATTTAAAATATATTTTTTTTCAAGAAAGTAAAAATTTAAATTTTATTTTAAAAAATTTCAATGTAAAATTAGTTTTGTTAATATTTTATAAAATCTAATTAATAACATTAGTTTCAAATTTTAAATTTTAATTTTTAAAAAAATTGTAGTTAAAAAGGTATTATGCAGAAAAAAAGTTTTTATATTCATAATGTTTCTTATTAAGATAAAATTTATTGGTGAATTATTTTGAGGAAATATGAATATAATATATTAAATTAAATTTTTGTACACTAATTTAAATTTTTTTATTAATGGAATAGACATAATACGAGTTTTTTGAATAAATTATATTTTTCTAAAACACATTTTTTATCTGGTTCTCTATACTTATTTTTATAATTATTTTTGACCACAAAGAAGTATTTTGTTTAATAATTTTTATTTCGTATTTGGAACTATGAATTTTAAATTTAGTAAATAAGGCCATTTTATTTTTTTCCAATAAGAATTAAGTCCATGGTAAAATTTACGACATTGGTAAAAAGTAAATCACGTTAATATTAGGTAAAAAAATGTAATAAGTCCATAATGTTTTGTCCAAATTATTATTGAATGGATATAATTATAACCTTATCACCTAGGAATATAAATATAGTTGATTAATGCAATCTTGTCCTTAAAAATTACCTATATAATATTAAATTAAATGAAAGAGAAAAACTATCCCCCTCTTAGTTATATATATATAACATGTCCATATATGAAAAATATCAAGTTATGAACACATTTAGGGATATATTTTTATCGTAATTTAATTATTATAATTACAAACAATTCTATATAATTTTTATTAATTACATAATTTTTATACATGCATATGCAACAATGAAGCTATGCTTCTCCAATTAAAAAATATATAATAAATGATATTTCAAATTATAAAAGAAATATAAGATTAGTGAGTTAATAAATTAAAAAAAATTGTATAATAATATGAAATATTATTGTTATGTAAATGAATTATATTGTAATTCCAAAACAATATTTTTGGATTTTAAGTCAAATAAACTGAATAATATATAAATTGTTAATAATAATATTATAATGATATAATATATTATTAAAATATTTAATAATAATAAAAAATATTGAAATATCCCATCATGGATAAAATAAGGTCTAAAATATATTCTTTTACCCATTTATAGTCTATTTATAACCATTTGGATTGATAAATAGTTGAATATATTTCAATAATTTAAGAAAATTAAATGGTGTTTCTCTACCCAATTACAAAAGGGAGCCCCTCCATTCTCTTATTCAGAAAAATTTAATCCATCAATATGACAATAATAAACCACGTTTTCTTGTCCAATTTGGAATATATATTCTATATGCGATGTTCTTTCCAAAATACCAACTGCCAAGACCATAATAGGGGATCTAAATGAGTTATTTCAAAGAATAGGTATCTGCCTTAATATATAAGATTCGTTTTAATTATTATTTTACCTCATCTAAATATATTTTATTCTACATAAAATAAATATTCTTTATCCTAATTTTATTTAAATGTTATTATGATAAGGAAAACATATTTAATCAACTTCTTTCCATCAAACGTGAAGTGAAAATATCACTCTTTTGTACGTACGACATACCATATCCATACAATAATAAAATTAATTTCTCATAACCATATTTTATGAATAGGTATTATGATGAATTTACTATTAACATGTGATAATTATAAAATAATTATACTAATCTAATGGTAATATCATATCTTCCTTGTTTCATTCCAAACATTTGGAAAATGGCAACGTTTACCATGTGTACTAGCGGACAACCACCTCCATGTCACAATGTTATTGATTTTTCATTTTTTTATTTATATAGAAATAAGGATAAATTTAATGGAAATATATATATTTTATATATTAAATTACAATGATTCTGGAAATGTGTTTTGTTTTCACCATTAATTTTCTCAATCATTGGTAAAATTGAAATAATGATCATGCATACGTACAACCTACCATCTCCATGGATTGCTAAATTCATTATTTCTATAAAATTTATGAATTACTATAAATATATATTTATCTATTATATATGATATTTATATCATTTTGTGGGATATGATTAAAACATGATCAATGTACAATGTACACAACTTCTGCACTAAATAATATATTATAAAATAAGAATATATTAACCAAAATAGGGATTTTAATTATGAATTGTTGAAAAAATAGTGATAAATCATTATAAATAATTAATATATGTCATTATATATATCATTAATTTTTTAAAGAATATTTATAATAAATCAATATTTTTTATACATGGTGTTTCAATGTAATCGAATTGTGTTAGGCCAAAGGTAATAGATTTTTTCTCACATTTATTTCATTGGGACACACTCCTTATAAACCACATAATTACTTTATTTCATATATATACTACCCATGAATTTAATTTATGTTTAATATCAAAAAAATATTTGATATAGATATCCATATATGTTTATTTATTTCATGGGTTTTTTGATTCAAATTTTACCAAATGGGTGAGAATTTTATGTTACAAACTCAATATTTATTGGGATTTTTTATTATTATTTATATAATGAAAAAAAGTGAAATCTACCTTTGAAGAAAATCGTGTAATTTATTATACACTGGTTACTTATTGAGAATAAATCCTACTATTTCATTTTCCTCATCTTATGTAATCATTATGGGGAAAATGTTTTTGTAAGGAAAATCTTCTTCATTTTTCTCTTCAATCCAAACCAAATTTTCAACAACATACGCATTTTCTAAAAAATTATTAAAAAATTATTTCACAACATTATTATGAATTTTGAATGTATGTTTTACACTTTTTTTATTTCTTTAAAAATTATTTTAAATAGAATATTATTTTCTTTTTCTAAATAAAGTACTTTTAATAATTTTTACAATAAAATATAAATGGAATACCATTTTAACATATACAACATCCACATAATTTCACACCATCAGGACCTATAAATTATTTTATATTCATTTATAAGAATCCATATCTATCCTACAAATAAAATTATAGTATTTTCCAGGCATTAATATTTTTAAGAAGTGATTTTAAAATTGAAAGGTTATTTTCTTGTAGAATTATTCCATGTTATCTTTCAGAATCAATTTGCGTCTAAGATTAAATCCTCTGACGTTACTTAAGAATTACTAGGAATATGTTCCAAGGATTCTATTATTATTTTTTCATGGTTATTATTTTGATGACATTATTTCTATGAGGCCCATTTTTTATTGGTTATACTATGAAGAATTTATTATAACAAACATTTCTTTTCTTGTGTTCACATATGATGAATGTTTATTATCATGTGAAAAAATTCATTTTTTCAATATTTGATGGGTGGGAAATATAGCTCCCCCAAATCAGTGGGTAAATAAGGATACCCTAGGAGGTAAATATGTTTTTCATGAACTTGATATCATGTTTCTTTATTTTATACATGGACTTACAATCCATGTAAATAAGTTCATATGTTGATTAGGGTTTCATGTCCATTATTTTATATAGTGTTTGGTATTTCATGTATATATGATTATGTGTGGACTTAGATTCATGTCCAAAATTTTATGTGAGGCTCTAATTAAATATCAATTACATAATGAGTGAACCAATCACAATTTCTATGTTTTCAAAATTTTATAGTCATACGGTATTTCCAAACCCTTATGTTTAATGATAATTGTATGCTCTCATGGATAATGATCATTGATCTATTTATGAATCCTATCTTATAAGATTTCATGTGTTATATTATTAAACTACTATATGATAAATGAAATTAATATTATGATTTTCTAGTGTTAAGATAACCTTCTTATACCTTTATTCTAAAGTTTTTATTATTTAATCATTGAAATACTCATTTTTAACCCTTATATACCATCTTATAACACCCTTTATAATGTTTTATTTTCCTATTTTAAGATGAAATATACTAAGTAATATATATAGGCAAAGTGTTATAGATATTATATAAAATGTGGTAGATAATGTAAATAATTTAGGAATTAGTTGTTTATATATACTCAATTCCAAAAGAACTAGAAATATATGATTCTGGAATATTTTGTTATGTTATGTTATAATTATTCATATCTTTAAGTTATATATATTTGTTTAAAAATATTGGGTCACTATATTTGGTATCAAAAAAAGGTTTATTTATCATTCTGAAACTAGGATGATAAATCATTAGTGAGAACCCTATGGAAAATTTGATGTAAAGGATAAAATCCTAATGTTTTCTAAATGATCATTATATACCTTGGTTAACCCAATGTATTCATATAATAAGGTGTCATTATATAGATTTAACATATGTAATTTTTTAATTATTATGTGGTTTAAAATATGATTATCGTTTTTCACACTATTTGATTTATTTTTTATCGATTGTTCTGAACCAAAGGAATCAAGTTAATGATAAATGTGATAGACAAAGAAATTATTTTCCCAATGAGAAAAAAATGTTGTGATATTTGGTTTAAAATATCATATGACTATTCAATATCAACCCCATCAATCTATTGGCAGTGGAATATATATTGTTGGTCATCTAAATGCTCCAAGGAGGGTGAAATATTTTTTTGAATCATTTATGTGACAATGCCCACCATGCTTCTTCACATAATCTGAAACACATATTTTTTAGAAGTGGATAAATGAAATGTAAAATATATTAACCATTCATATTTATCAGAATAAGAAAATTTTGGCCTAACTATTTATTGTTTTGAATGAGAAGAAGATAAATTGTGTAATCTTGTTAAGAATAAATGAAATAATAAATAAATTGATTCTATGGAATAGTATTAGTTTAAGTGAATATTTTTCAGTATATTATTCCCTTATATTCATTGAACTTAATGGATAAATAATTTCATCATCTTACTTATAATGGTGATAAGTCCATTAGTAACTATGATGATAAATTTTCACGACATTAAAGTTATGATTCATAATTAATCATAAGCCCTTAAAGAAAGATTGATAAATTTTTAGTGGGTTAAAACTATGTCATTAAATGATAATATCATTTAGGGAATTATAATTATATAATGAAATCATGCCATTTTCTATCAAAGTGGAAATGGATGTTATAAACCCATGTGGTTCTGATGAAAGTAAAAGGAAAATGGGGCGTCATGAAATATATTATTTGTCATGTTATAAACCCATGTGGTTCTGATGTTATATAAATGCTTGGATTTTTGGGATTGGGTGAAAAAATTATCTAATATGAGGGTTTAGGAGCATAATATTCCACAATAACCTTCAATGTTTTTTGATAATGGGAATTCTTTTTCGATAAAAATAGTTCATTTTATTTATGATAATTTTAGAATATCTTTCCCTCACTCTGATGTTGGTTATTTCATATTGATTTTTTTATGAATCAACCCCATCCTATTTTTCCTAATTTAGTGATATTTTATGTGATTATAATAATTCATTAGTTATATCTAAATATATTATAAAATAAATTTATTCCATTCCAAATTTGGAATCAAATTATGATCATCTGTTAGTGTAAAGATGAACCCATAATTCTAATAGAAATGTTTTGAGTTAAGAAAAACATTTATTTCTCTTTTAGAAGTATATATTATTTTTTTGTGACTAATTTTTGTTTGAAATTATTATGGTATGTACATTTTGTTTTAAAAATTTATGAGTGAGTAAAATTATTTAAAAATAATTTTTATGTTTTTCATGGTAGGATAATATATTAAATCATTAAAATATTGTCAAATTAATTATTTTCATTAATATTTTAATGGATCATTAAGTTATACTATTAATGGGTTGTATTATGATGATCCTTGGATGTTATTGGAAAAGTTTTTTTGCAATGTTTTTATTTTTTATTTTCAAAATTTAATAGCATAAGGAATGACTGATAGATTGTATGATAGGTAAATCATAAATTTATTGATTCTAGAATAGAAGAAATTAATCCTGAATATCAATTTCATGGAGTAAGAGATGAAATTGATTTTGATCAAATCACATCCAAAGTATGAGTGTACATAAAGAAATATTTTATAACATATGTTAGGCGAGGAAATGATATAAAAAGTAAGATCCATTTAAAAACAGATCAAGGTATCACATATTTGAGATAAATTTTATAAAAACAGTCATCATTATATCTAAGAATTTGAATTTGGTGATTTGAGATTGCATGAATCTCTAAATGTAATAATTTTGTGATATATAGAATTAAGGTAAATATAAGGGCAAGGTATATTGTTTCTTTTTATAATCATGATATTGTATGGATGGAATCATATCTCATTGGTGATTTTATTGAACCAATTTCTAGTTTCGGATGTGTTTCATGAATAATTCATAAGGAAGTATATAATTGATCCATTATATGTACTAAAATTAGAGGTTATAACATTGGATCATGATATTTCTTTTGAGGATCAACTATTAGAAATATAGGATAATATAGATAAATATAAATATAAAAATATAACTCACCAAGTGAATTTTTTAAAAAGAAATCCCAAATTTAATTAATGTACATGGGAACCTAGGGATGTAAAGAAAAAGATATGTCCTAATTCTTTATTAGAGTGAATAATTTTGAAGGATAAATTACATTTATATGAGGTAAAATGTAACAGCTTGAGATTTTATGAAAAATATTTTTTTAAAATATTTTTAATTTCATTAATAAAATGTTATAAAATCAATAACATATCTAAATGTACTTAGATATGTGATTAAAATATTATAATATAAGTGTTATAATCTAAATGTAAAATCGATGTGTATGAATGGTTTCAAAAAAATTATTGGATATATAAATATTAATTAGTCAATATATATTTCTCTATTAACTCATAGGGAATATTAATTCAATTTTTTATTAATAAAATATTATTCTCAAAAAATAAATTTCCATCAAAATGTTATTTTCTGGTTTTAAGAGAAATTATTATGTTTGATTTTATTTTTAAATTTAAGGAAATATATTTAAAAAAACCAAACTAAATTATTTAAATCTACATATCAATATTATCTTAAGGTGAATATTTTTAAATTTTATGAAATGTTTGGTTTTATTATTAAAAGTGAAATATAATCATTTTCATTGAAAATATCATTTTTTCTAGTAAAGAATAATATTCCATTATTTAAAAATTATTTCAATGAAATTTTTTCTACTTTTTATTTCAATAATACAATTTATTGTGTAGTAATGAATTTTTATTTTTAAATTTACAAGAAAATAATTTTTATAGGTAGAACATCATTTTCCAGAATAACAGTTGTTATATGGACAATATATTTAAAAAAAATAAATCACAATTGGTGAATGATTTTAATGAAATGTATTTATTATATTTTAAATGAATTATTTTGAGATTAATTTAAGACATTTATAACCATGTGATATGTATAATATGAGTTTTATGCTAAAAAGTTATTTTTTAAATATTTTTTTTCAATACATTTTACATGAGTATTTATATATTTAATTATTGAGATTTATATGACCAAATTTAAAAAAATGGATTCTGTATTTATAATTTGGTTGTTTATATTTGGAAAATAGACCACATTTATTTTTCACTAATATAAATATTAACCATGTTACAAATCATCATCAGGTAGAAGGGTAAATCAGGATAATCCTTGTCAAAATTGAGTTATGAGGAAATATTTTTTCTTTTTGATTCTTACTGGATGAAGGGAATTCAAAACATATCACCATTTTCTAGAGAGAGAGTTTCCAATGGATACATTTCAATAAAAAGAAAGTATACAATATATAATTCAAATAATGTTTCAAAATATCACATACTTAGTTTTGGAGGAATCCATCTAAACCCATAAGGTAAGAATACTTTCTAAAATAATCCAAATGATTTTTATATTAATGAAATTATATTCATTTGTGTAAAATTATTTTTATTTTTAATATATTATATAATTACCATGAATTATTATAGATTACTGATGGTGTATTTCATCAATTAATTAAAAAATATAGCAATTTATTTAATAAATAATGGAAGTGATTTATTTTGAGTGAGTTAATAGGTTAAATGAAATGTGTATATAAATATGAAATTTTATTTTTATTTTAAATAATTATATTCTAATTCTAATAATTTCATTATATTATTTAATTCACCTCAAATGAATAATTTTTAAATTTAAAATATAAATATTTTATCAAAATAATAAAATAATAAATATCATAAAAATCCCAAAAATATCAATTAGCTAGAAAATTAGCGAACAATTCATCCTAAGGAATTTTATAGGCCATTATGAAAGATTTTGTTTGGGAATCATTTTATAAAATTTTAATATTTTATGAAATTCCAAGGGTTCCCCTAATAAATTAAAAAGGGAACCCCTCTATTCTCTTCTTCAAACCACCTTGAGACATATAACTCAATGATCATCAAAATAAATTTCATACAATATTCTATTAAAATTAGCTATAGGTTTTGGATTTTCAATATACCATCCCTAGAGCTTATAAGAGGATATCTAATAGAGTTATTTTAAATAAGTGGTCATCCACATAGTTGATCTCATTCGTTTTAATTATAGTTTTACCTACTATATGACTAGTTTATTATTCATAAAATAATAAATTAAGTATCCTGAGTAAAAAAATGTTATAATAATTATTAAATAACATCATTTCACCCTCTTTTCATCAAATGGGAAGTAAAACTATCTCTCTTGCATAATTATGTATTATCATATTCATATAGCTATACAATTCAGTTCTCATCACAATATTTCATAGGTAAGTATTTTTATGGGTTTATATTATATATATGATATTTATGACTTAATTATAATCATGTAATGTTAATTTATTATCTACATTCATACATTACAGATCATCAAAAAATAGTTTCATATATCGTGCGTACATGCGGACTTCCATATTCATTATGTGATGTGATTAGTTTTAAATATTAATTTATTTTTATTGTTATAATATATAGTAATGATACATGTGTGTTGATTTATTGTACACATTTCTTCCATTCCATCCATCTAAAAATATAAACAACACTCATGCGTACTTACATACTACCATCTCCCTGAAATGTGTAATTAATTATTCTTTTTTCAACTGTATATGAATGACTATAAATATTTATATAATGAATATATATGATATTTATAGGATCATACAATTTTTTGAGATTGTTTAACCAGTTTTAATGAATGTGGGATAAAACTACCAAACCAAAAAATACATGAAAAAATGAAGCACATATTCAATAAAGACTCATTAACAAAATGGTGATAAAATGGTATATCTAAATAATATATAGTATGATATATATGTTTATAATTCTCTAATATATTTATAATAAGTTTATATTTAATATAGAGGAGGTTCCAAAACAATCAATAGAAGCCTGACATATTAGATGGGACTTTGTTCTCACTTTTATTTCTATGGGACACGTGCCTTATAAACCATTTTGTGTGGGGAATATATTCTACACATTGTTTTAGATTATCATAATTATCATAAATATTTTCATAGATAGATATCCATTTAAGGTTGTTTCTTTTATGGGGATTATGATTCAAAATTTACCAATGTGGTAAAGGTTTTATGTTATAATCTCATTATGTTTCTATATGGTTTATAAATATGTTTTTCAATGATAAAATAATAAAATATACATATTTTGAAACCCATATATTTTAATATAATATTATTAATTCTTTGTAGAACATTTTAACCATTAATTTTCTCATCCTATGAAGTCATTATATTAGAAATATTTTTCAAAGAAAAATCTACTTCATTTCTCTCTTTAGTCAAATAAATTATCTCACCCACATAAATTTTCTATAATGATTCAATGATGAATTATTTTAGTATTATAAAATTATTTTTAATGAAAATTTTACCCTTTTTGGATTTTTTAAAAAATGAAAATGAATCATATTTTCATGTTCAAATTGAGATACTTTTTTATATAAAAAACATATGAATGGATTTTTAATCTTATCTAGTATGAATGGAATTTCCTACTATCAAGACCTCACATGAGTTGAAGATTTATTTACATGAATCGATATTTATTTTTAAAAAAATCAAAAATATTTTCATATTTTTGGGATTTTAATTTGGTGATTTCAAAATTGAAAAGTAAATTTCCTTTAGACTTTTTCTAGGTGCCCATTCAAAATAATTTCCCATATATAATGAAATTTGTTTGATGTTACATAATATCACATGAGTGTGGAATAAATATTTTCCATCCTTATTCATTATTTCTATGTTTTAGGTTTATGATGACAAGATATTTTTGAGACCCTATGCTTTTTGATAGGTAATAATTTATTGTAATATTTATGAATCCCTTTTATTTTATTATCCTCCAGGAAGATGAATGTTTTATAATCATGCGGTAAACACCCACACATATTATTTTCATTATTTTATGGATTGTAACTATATATTCCTCATGTTCAATGAGTCAATATGGATAACTCATGAGGTAAATATGTTATTCATGAACCTAATTTTATGTTAAATGTTTTATATGTGGACCTGAATTTCATGTCCATAATTTTATTTCTGGACTTGGATTTCATTTCCGTATGTCTACATATGGACCATTAATTCATGTACATAATAACATGTGTGGACACAGATTCATTTACATAAGTTTACGTGAGGTAATTATTTCATCTCATTTACTTAAAATGGAAAATGTTTTTATTTAAACATTTTCACAATGTTATAAGATTATGTGTATGCCAAAAACACATATATTATTGTAGTTTTATGCTCTCGAATATCATGTTCTTTGATTCCTTTATGATTCATTTATTTTTAATTATTATCTTTTAAAAATGACTAATTATTGTGATCGTTGATATGAAGGTTATGGGTTTCAATTGTTAATATCGTGTTCTTATACCATTTTTCTCACGTAATGTTTACACGATCATTGATATCTTCCTGGTTTACCATTACTAAGAATATGATCTATCAGATTTTTATTATCCATTTTTATAGGTTATGAACACATGTAATAGTTATGATATAACAATGAAGGGTTATACTTATGAAGTACTTGAGAGACTGTGTAGATATTTTATAAACTAGATATTTATGTGCCCCTATTTCTAAAGGCACTAGAACTATATGATTCTAGCATGGATGGTAATGTTATGTGATGAACATTAATATATTAAGATATGATATATACACATTAAATATCCAATTTAGTATAATAATAAAAACCCAAACATCCCACACTACCCTCATTAGATTTTAACCTCCACACTTTCCCATGAAAAATCACATCTAGGGAACATTCAAAGTTTTTTTAATAACATGGTTCGATCAAATAAAAACCTCCCACCTATATTCCAATGTTTTAATGTATACTGAAAAATGGATGGGAGAACAAAATTGTGGTAATTAATAGAGTAAACGAAAATATATATCTAAAACCTCACTTTAAAAACCATTGTAGAAAATCATCACTTCAACATCATATATGCATCACATAATTAAGACAAAATGGGTTAAATAATAATAGGTGAAACCAATGAGGGACTCATGTTAAATATATTAGTTTTTATATAATGTTCCAATAACTCATTCTTATGAAATCTGGGATAATATTCCCACACAATCACTTTAAATGTCATCATTTTAGGAAATATATAATGAACTATAACCCACATAACTCTTTGATAAAATATTACTGAAAACATAGATATTTTATTTTAAAATAAAAAGCAATAACCAAAGAATTTTTTTAAAAAACATTTTTGAGACATCCAATGGAAACTTTAAAGAGGTTTGGAATATTTTTTAACTAATATTAAAAATAGTCCTCCAAAATGAATAATTACTAACCTATATTCCATGATCAAAATAGTAAAAAACACTTTGTAAACACTTCATTGTTATTATATAATTAAATAAAATCAAATAAAATGATTTATAAAGATAAAAAATCAATATAATTGAAATATAATGCATGTTTATATATGAAACTACCTCAAAATGATCTAAAATGAATTGAATCATTTCAATATAAAATTAGAACACCCCATAGATAATGTAAATTTCCTATACATATCTAGAATCACCAATACCCAATGATAGATGGAACATAAACCTAAAACCCTAATACCCTATGAGATAGGGTTTTCTAGATCATGATTAAACTTATGGTTTTAAAAGTTAAAGGGATATACATGGGAAAAAACAAGAAAAAAGGGAGATATTAACCAGAATTTTTTTATCTACCAGGTTACACTAAAATGGATATATTAGGAATAATAATCTATCCCTAATGTAGAAGGGGGTCAACTAAATGAGTGGCAGTGGAGTAAAATAGAAATAGTTTTTGAAATTATGGGGGGATAAGTAAATTTTCATATTTAAATTAAATCTATAACACATTAATGGTTTTGATTTACAAAATTTGTAAAGCATGTAAAAAACCATGTTACTTCCCATGGAAAAACACTAGAGACCTGTATGTTTCGGCTTTATGACAAAATCTTACCATGTAACTATCATGAATGCCCCCACAAAAAATTAGATCACAATTTGTTTTGGAATACCCTACACTACTTTGAGAACTTTCCCTAAACTATTAAAAATCCCACCATCAATAATTAAAGAACATTCAACAAGTTACCTTGAATTTACTACCATAAATTTAAAAACTATGGGATAGAAAAAAGACTCATGATTTCCACAATAGAAAGAAAGAAAATATAAATCATCAAATTATCCCAAAATTATATTAAATAAAAATCATAGTATAAACAATTTGTGTTATAAAATTTGAAATAATATACATCTTCCTATGACATATTAGTATTACAAAATATATTTTAATCATTCATGATTTTTATGAAAGTTTATTAGAAGGATTAAATGTATAAAAAACAATAAAAAAGGACATGGAACAATTCCACATTGATGTGTCTAAAATAGTAATCCAAAAGCTTCTGGTGGAGTTTTTTAAATCATATTCGGAAAAAATAGAATATCCTAGATATAGACTTTATATCACATATCAAGAGTAATATACCAAATAAATTTTAAATATATTATTTTATCAAATATGTGTGAATTAAATATCTTGCCTTATATATTTTATAGGATATCAATGTTCCCAAATATGAATATAGAAAAATGTATAAAAAATGGACAATTACAAAAAACTAAATTAGGCGAAAACTATAACATAAGTGGAATCTCAATAATGAAATCAAATTTTGAATTATATGTTTAAAATGATATTGACTGAAAAAGTTAGTGTGATGAGATTCAAGATACAAAATTTATTTTAGTCTTTTCCACTATAAACTAAATATTATTTATTCTTAATGATGATAATAATCAATATGGGATATTACACATTGGGAATAAAATCCTTTATTTTATTTTTATGTTTTTGAGCTATCATATATCTTGAAAATTAAACAAATTGAATAAAATTTTCAAGTTTGATTAATGGATGAATATTTAGCATCTTCTCATCTAGAACCAAGTCCCATACATATTTCTATAAATGGATTAATAAGATATATGAACACTTATATAACTGTATTTGATGAAAAATGAAATAATCATTCATTAATTAAACAATATATTTATAAAGATGAAAAATACTAGATTAAGAAAACAAGATATGTAAAAAAAAGAATTAATAATGTTTTTTCTGTTGATAATGATGAAATTTAGAAAATAAAGGCTTCTGAAATTTAAATAATAAATGGTTATAATTATTGGAAAAATGATTTAATAGATAAAAATACTATATTTCCAAAAATAATAATGAAATAATCTTTTGTATTTCTAGTTTAATTTCTAATATAACTAAAGCATTTTGAAGATTCACTAAATGAAATATGTTTTTCAATGAAATGAATAACGATATTGGGAACGAGGAGAAGACTTATACATGTGTTATTTTTATAAGTATAGTATAAAATATAACGTTGGAAATTAATGGGTTTTTCAAATAATCTTAAGAAAATATGTAAACCTTTCATATAAAAAAAGAGTATTTAGAAAAAATAGAATTTAAAAATTAACTATATTTATAATAAAGAATCATCTACTCACATTAATAATATATAATCATTTAGATAATTATAATTAATTTTTATATAAATGAATATTTTTTAAAAGGTAAATAAATCTCACACATATATGATTTATATCTTAAAAATATTTTTATTGTGAGATATATTTTATATTTTAGTTCAATATTGATGAAAAAATTATTTTAAAATTAAAAAAGGTGTTTTATGTGTGGAAATAATTCTAAAGGTAATGAAATTAAAATAATAATATATTCTTATAGATAATAGAATGAAATCATAATAGATTATATCCATACCAATATGTGAAGAAAAAATGAAAAGTAAAATTCTTTTTATTTACCTTTGTTGAAAACAATTTTTATGGGGTAAATAGAAGCAATTTTTAAATAGTTTAATGTGATAATAAATAAAGAGTTTTAATTTTCAATGAAAAGTGAAATAATACTTTTTATATGGTAATTATAAATCATAAATATTAAAAAAAGAAGAATAATTATCTTAAGGGGTAAGAGAAAAGTGTGATTTATATAGTCTCATTATAGATGATGGGGAATTATTTGAGATATTTAGAGATATTGATAGAGGCAACGTGTTGTATGGTGAACCTTGTAGGATTTTCATTGTGAATAATGTAAAAATAAGAATGTTTTATAGGATAGAACATTAAAAACATGTTGATATTAATAACACACCCAAATATGAAATCATAGATAATTATATTGATCATGGTTCATGATTTTCCTTATGGTTCTAATGATAACCCAAAAAACATGCTATATTTTACAATAATTAAATTATTTAAACAATATATCTTATAACTCTTCACATAATACATAACCCAATGGTTTAGTTTATTTTGAGAATAAAAACAAAAAAATCTCTCACATAAATACTTCAACATCTATTATAACGTATCTACATAATACATCCTGATATACATTGTCATTCATATAATTGAATATATAATAGATAAATATATGAATGTATGAGTACAAATGCTCAGTAATGGAAAACATATCAACGGGTCATAAATGTGGAATATTATAATCATATGAGAAAAAAATGAGCAATAGAGAAATATTTGAGTAAAATAACATTCAAAAATAAAATTTGTTCCTATATAATGATAAAGTACATGTAATATCTAATTAAAAATCATATATCATTGAATTAGAGTGTTTAAATGTTTCACAATAAAAATCATTCATAGATGAAAAAAATATAAATAAATTTGTCATGTTTTGTCAACATAGTATAAGAACGAAAAATATAAAAAAAATAAACATTTTGAATCCTCACATTATGATCAAACCTAGATATTACAAAATTTTATATTGTGGGAATACACAATCATACACTCTCTTTATGTTATGGGAACACATAATAATGAATAAACCCAATCAAATCCATGATCAGTTTTATCATGGGATATAAAATTTTAACCAATTAATTATCGAGAAATATAGAACCCCACACAAAAATATCTATATGTATGTAACAAATATTAACTCAATAACATATCATTTCATGAACTCACCACAAAAGGATAACATGATTTTCAAGTTTCCAAGAAGTATCACAATAAATTAAGTCATGAATTAGATAAATTTATACCAAATGTCTAATCACATAAATTGATTATTTCATAAATACATGTAGTAGGTAATTTGTGAACCATATCACCATATGATGTAGATCATTTAATTATTTAGTTTAAAATAAAAATTAAATATAAAAACGATATTCAATAAATCAATTTTATCCTGACTATAAAATGTTGAAATTTTGAGATACATGAAAAAGAAATATTAGTGAATATTATTATAAGACTTTTTGAAACATTATTTATCAACAAATTCAAAAAATGGAACCTTGAACATATGTTTTTTTGAGTAAAAAATGTACAGTGGTGGATGACATATTATAACATGAAATGAAAATCAATTTAAATACTTTTAAAAACTATTATTATAATACACATCCTAAAAAGATTAAATACAAAAATTTTAAATGGGGTAATGAGAAATGTGAATGTTATATTAGATAATGAATATTTTTATTTCATAATATTAATGGAAAAATTTATGTTATGTAATAATATAGAAATAGAGGATAAATATTAATTAAAGGGGTTAATAATTATTAATATAAACTTCATCTTTTTATGAAGAATATATTCCATAAAAGAAGAATAAATTTGATATAATAATTCAAATTTCTAAGATAAAATGAGGATAAAGAACATGAAATGTTTTAAATAAAAAATATATAAAACTTATAAGATCATAGTCAAAGGAGAAAAACAATTACTAAATGGAAATAATACAGAGCACACAAAACGACTACCTTTACTCTAAAAAATAAGTCTGAATTTAACATACTTTATAAAAGAAAACACTATCAATATATTATTTCATAAAATTATTCATATATTTTATGTATTATACTATTTATGTATTAAAATTAATTATACATTTTTAGAATTTACTTATTTATTTTAATCATCCTATGTTACTGATTCTGATTATTTTATACACACTTTTAAATGTCAATATAGTTCACCATTCTTAGATGCAATGATCATCATCATTATATTATCAAAGGTAACCGAATATATGATCCAAAATCATTTCAAATGTTTTAATTCCATTAAATGGGTGTTTAGTTTTGATTCCTTAATATGACATTGGAAATAGGTCTGTTTATAAAAATATTAATGAATAAAATGTGGTCTATTAAGAATTGGTTAAATATTAATAATATTTATAATTTATAATTTTAGAATTATAAAAATGATATAAATATTTGTTCAATTAGATAGATAAATTATTTGAATCATCCATGTGATATGGTGATGAAAATGGAACATATTATGTTTTGAGGTTGTAGTCTATCCAAACAATAATATCTATTTTCATATTCCACTAGATGAGTGGGAGGTAGACAATGGCTATTAGATTAATATAATAACATTTATGTATAATTATGATACATATTTATTAATATTGGTATGGTTTGAATTGGTTTGGAAAAGAAATATAGAGAATAAAAGGATATGAATTGGATATTATTCTTATTGAGGAATCGAATATTCTCATAAAAGACCTGTTGTAAATAAAATTCATATGAAATATATTTCCAACGAATGTCTTACAAATAAAGAAGAAGGATATTTAAGATGTAACATATATAGAGTTGAAGTATAAATTATAAGGATAAGTGTGATATCATGTAATTTTTAGTAAGATCCATTTATTATGGAAAAAAGGAAACTATATCAGGTCACATTAGGCTCTATGGGATTTCAAATTCCAGATCACCTTATGAGTTCTCATTCTAAAATACTATACCAATTAATTATATATCACATAATACAATATGATTTCCCATGTTAATGACACTTATGAGTAGACATTATGTTAGAGCATAAATTCATTAAAATTATAATTCTCAATTTATAATTCAAAACATAATAAATAAAATTCAATGCAATCCAGTTCCTCAAAAAAATTATATTTATTAATTTACCCAAATTACCAATATTCATGAGTTACTTTTCATTTTTCTAAGTTACCAATTATCACATTAATTTTAAAAATTACATTAACCTTACAATTCTTCACAATTAACATTTCTATTTAAAGATAGCCATATTTCACCATATTTTATTGATAATGAAAATAACATACCAATTGATCACTTTAAACTGAGTTATCATTTATCATACCATATAAATTAATTAAAAATATACTCCAGTTATATTTCTTTTTCAAATTAAGAAACAAATTCTAATTTATCAAGGAGGGTCTGGGTTTATTCAATTCATGTTCAAACCTATAGTTAATGTTTAACAGAGACCTTGGGGGTCATAAAGACCCATTATTTATGGAAACAGATATAACAAGGTCTGAGGGAGGTCTAAGAATATGTTTTTCTAAATCTATTGGGACTAAAATTAGGTTATGTTGTGTTAATTGTTTAGTAGTGTAATCAAATGTGTTGCACAAATGAGGAAATTACAATAAACTCTAAGGAATTGTTCTATACCAACCATCCAAAGTATTATGGAAAAATTAAACCAAGATCAAATTAATAGATATAAGGGAAACACCTAGAATCCATATTTAAAACTATTGTAACATTCTATCATGGATGATAAAAGATGATACATGTTGAATATAAGAAGAAAATCCAAAAACATGAAGAACTCATTGATTTCAATCTGTTCAGATCAAACCTGGGATCAATAGAATGATAATATATGTCAGATAAGTTTATAAAGCTTTAAAAAGCCACAAAATTTCATAAATACCACGTTATGGTCTAAATTGGAGATTATTAGGGGTAAAAGGGTTTTTAGGGAAAGAAAAAGTTATACATCCCATAACATACACTAACCATCCTAAAAAAACTAGCCAATAGGTGGTTTTTGAAAGCAAGCTAACATTTCTTGTAAGCCCAATAGACAGAAAATTGGTCTTTTATAGGAGTCCCAATATACATAAATTTATATTTAGTCTAGTGGGAGACAATATATAGCTTATGGGACTCTTATACCATTACTAGGCTAGTAGAAAGCCCAACGACTGGCCATTGGAGTTCACTAACATTCAGATTGTTATTATATTTACCCAAATATACAAACCGCATGTAGTAACTTATTTTATTCTTAATTACATCCTCTTAGAACACTTGAAAATCTACTTATATTAATTTAATAATATAAGGGATCTCGATTTAATTATTTTATTATTTTTTTAAAAAACTGAATAGGTTCAACCAAAAACATAACGAGGGAAGGAATTTTAATAATATGGGACCATAAAACATGTGAAATGGGAGAGTAAATTTATTTGTGACATGTATGATTTAATTTGATATCTAAAAATGGCATTCTAGTAGTTATAAGTGTTTTTTAATCTCTCAAAATTTCATCCACATTAAGTTACTCTTTTTTACCCATATTAACCATGAATATATATTTTCCCTAGTAATTATTTTACTAAAAATATAATATGAACCCTTATACATAATATTTTGGCGATGAATCCACAATTTAACTCAATTTAATATAACATAATGTTTTAATATGAGAAATTTTTTATTTAAATTAAAACATATAATATATTGAAAATTAGTTTCATGAAATATAACTTAATATATTAATTTTATTTATTTTTAGATTCATATTAATTACTAAATAAAATGGTATTTTTCAATTTATTATTGTTAAATTATATAATTCCCCAATTTAACCATATATTAATAGATTTTTAAAATAATAATTCCTTACATATATATGGTAATTATAAGTAAAATAAATTATTATTCATAAAATAGTCTTATTTATTACTTAAATAAACTAATAGAGTTTTTTCAATACATTAGTATTAAAATTGACATTATGTTTCATTAAATGAAGAATATTAAATTTTCTGAAAATATATCTTATGTATAAATAATTTCCTACATTGGTAGTTATATATTTATATCATCAGAAACATTACCTAAATAACCCCTCAATATTAATGCATATTACCTAGGGATAATATATATAGCATGATTTTTTATTATTTAAGATTTATATATGATGTATCTTCTTAAAATATGAAATATCATCAACATCTCCCATAATAAATTTCACCAAAGACATAATTGTTTGAGTTTTGATTGGTCATGGTGAATATAAAATCATAAAAAACCTACCTACCTTAAATTATCATATAGATGATCATCATAAAGAAGTAATCTTCTTATTGATTAAATTAAATAAAATTTAATTTCAGGTTTTTTATTTAAATTTATATTATTTGTATGTACTTATTCTTTTTCATTATCATGATAGTAATATTTTCATGACTATTTTGGAATATTTTAATTTTTCTTCCTGTGAAACATGAATAAAAACATTAAAGAATCAAAATTTATATGGCATTACATTATACCCCACTAAAAGTAATTTTTCAATAGAAATCTTATTATATAGATTAAAACATGTGGGTATTAGTATTTTATTACGTATATTGGTTACCTCGTATATTCTTCAAACATTTTATTTCACTATAAAATGCTAATAAAAATAGTGTCATTGTTTCATATAACCCTGTATTATCAATCCAATATCTTTGTATGCTATTCTTCATAAGAGAGATCATGCTCAAATTGAAATAATTTGGTATTTATAATATATGATGGACTAGGAATCCACTCCCGCAAAAATAAAAATAGGGAATATATGATTAACCAATGAGAGGTGTGACACATGTGGTAGGTGATAATTTCTATATCCAAATTGATAACTAATATCAATTTTCCAATATATATAGTCTCCAAAATACATTTATTTCCAAATTCCATAGCCCAAATATAATGATATATTCAAATAAATACCTTCTAAAAAACATAAAACTCCAAATGACCTTGATGTTTATCAAAATAACTCTTCATTTGACTTGATGAATCATTCCAATTTTTCTAATGGTTTTAATCATTTCCATCATTTCTTGAAAAATATCATGTCCTAAATACATACTTCCTCCATAAACATCCCAACATATTAGAGTCATAAATCTCCCCCAAAATTAATCCCTATAGGTCTTCATTTGTATTCAAAATTAGAAACTATAATTATATGTGAATTAAAACAAAGTATTAGGTATATAGAAACATTCCTTGAAATCATTTATGTAAGATTTTATCGTATCATCCAATTATTAAATGGTCCTTCTAGGAAAACCAAAAGTTTAGGGAATTTTTTTTCATAAAGGTCACCAATGTTTTTTATTATCATTTAATACTCTCCGAAAATCCATATATGAACCTTGGATCTCAAAATAATAAAATTGAATATAGTATTTAATGGTTTATTATTACATTATTTACATATAACATAGCATGTATTACTTGTAATGATGTTTTTCTAACTTACAATGATGTTGATAGATTCATAATTATCTCAACCACATTCTAGATGAAATTTTATCACTTGAAATTCTTATGAAAAATGGTGATGAAATGCATAGTTATGCTTACCCATTTTCATATATTTATAGGTAATGGTTGGTATATTCTTTTGGACTTATGATGCTACATCATTATTTATTGGTATACCAGGAATACCTATATACACTCTATAATATCTCTATATAGTTTTTCCACAATATGTTCTACATATGATATCTATAGATTTATTCATTTCCATGATGAATAGATATGTATGAGCTATTAAACACTTCAAAAATATCATTATTCACTTTTTTTAGTCATGAAAATATATAATAGTTCTAAATATTATAACTATATGACCCTGAAAACTAAACTCTAAAATATTTTACATCTTATTATGTAGCTCCATATAATCATTATAATAATTCTTGATATTTACATAGATGAATGATTGATAAATAATTTGGTAAAGGTAAGATTTCATCACATCATTTATGATCACCATATCCAACAATTGAATATACATAAATATTGTATCTCTTTAAACCCTGATCAATGAAATGAAATAATGGTCCTTTTTAATATAATCTACCATAATGTTTTTCTTCCAAATGTAGTAGTTTATTAAAAAATTATAGTCTATGATCAACTACAATCATATAAATTTTCACTTGTTTAAATCATGTGTGGATATATACATTATTCTACTTTGTTTTATATATAACTAAAGAAAATTATTATTTTTAATCGGATTTCATTCCTTTTTTATTCCATTTATTAAGTGAAATTATTGTGTATGATTTTGTAAATAATTTTATAATTTCAGTTATAAATAAACGATGTTTGAAAAAAATAATTGTGAACATTTTTCACATCAGTTTTAAATAAACTATTCTATCTACATCAGTTATTTTCCCATATATGTGTGAAATAAATTGTGGTTCCATAAATCCATATATATCTATCCTTTCATGATCAATAAATTTTTTATAAAGATACCTAATAAAAAATTAAAATATGTATTAATTTTCAATAAATTAATTGATTGGAAAAATTTTGATAGCCTACTTACATGGAAAAAATACACACATTGTTAATGGACAACAAATCTCAAGCTAAGTGCTCCATGATATATTTTTCCACAAATATCAAATTCCTTGAAAAATCAAAAATATAATCATTTAATGGAATCCCATATACATCTATAAGAGATATGAATATCTCAACAATCTATCAAAATTAGTAGAAATTGAAACTCATGTTATCAAAAATTATATATGTTGTTGACTACAAAATATTTATTTACCATTAAAGTATTACTATAAAAAATTAATAAATATACACTCATTATAATGGTATAAACAATTTAAATCAAACTGAAATAAAAGATGAAATATACTCATACCTCATCACTAATATGTTGAATAAGTCTAGATGCCCATAATATAAAATGGATGATAATTTTTCTAAATGTATTCACCTCATATAAATGACATGGAATTATTGTTGATATATCTATAATATCCTTTATAATGACCCTATAATGGTTTATCTATTTATTTTGATGATGAATGGTATCAACCAAATAAATTACCATCCCATGTGAAACAATATGCTTAATATCATCAACCAAAAACTCAAAATAATTATGAATCTATAGAGGTGGGGGTATGAGAGTAGGATGAGAAGGAGTGGTTTCTAGATGAAGAGTTGTATTATTGGGATAAGATGGAGTGGAATCTCTATGAAGAGGTGATGGAGGTGAGGATTCAGATCAGTAGTTTGAACCTATTTTTACTTGTTTCAAACATCATCTGTATGAAAGTTATGATCCTATACTCTATATTCATGTGGATATCATAAACATAAACATCAAAAGTTTTAATTATTTTTTATAAACATCATATCTTGATGAATATTCTTAATGGGTGAGAAATATTTTAATAGATACCCTACCGGGTATCCTCGTACATGACTCGGGTGTTCACTCGTTCCCGAAGCTATAGTTAAAATATCCTACCTACCCTTAACTATAAATACACAATTTGTTCTCTTCTGACCAAGATAATCCTATATGTAATATTTAAAAAAATTAAATGAATCACAATAAATTTAAAAAATTAATTTAACATAAATAAATATAAAATGTAAACAACTTTAAATTTTTTCATCTACAGACACCAAATCTTATATAAGATATTTTACTTTATTTAACATCTGATTCCTTTTCCATTTTCATAAATTGTGTTGGGGAGAGGGACAACCTCTTCTAAGGATAATGATTAATCCATTAATTCTTGAAATATTTCAACAATCATTATCTCTTATAGTAACATATACCCTCCCTTAGAAGATGTATGAGGGTACACATTTTTTCTTGAATCTCTTAACCATCTATCATTGATTTTTTTGTAAATTGATAATTAAAAATACATTAATATGATCATTAATATAAAATTTTTTATATAAGGTAACATTTCACTACCAAAATTATTATACTATTATTTATTCAAAAAATTGCTTCTGGTTATAATCATTTATAAATGGATATATATGACATGGATTTTCAAGTCGTCTATTCCAAAAAATTGAATTAATATTTGAGGGCTGATTTAAAATCCTTCCATATACCAGTGTCCAATGAAAAATATCTATTCCTAACACCTCCATTACTTGTTATATCATATTTCATCTGATTATAATGGTGAAAACCTATATAACTCTATATATATTAAAATAAGCAAAATAATAACAGCACATCATAACAAAATAGTCTCCCACATGGAGATATGGTATCATTTTCAACAGTTATCCAATTATTAATCAAAGTCTAACCTTACTTTTAACTAGTACTAATATTAATTTCCTGATTTGTTTTTTTATGTGGACTTCTTTGATTATCATTATCATCAAATTATACAGATATCCTCTATTCTTGACTACAAGCAATATATAATTTTGGTAAATGTGTCATTCCACATTTAACCACCCTAGAAATATTTATCCCCTATGTCAGTTGTTGTCTCTTGTAAAGAAGGATATGGAGAGTCATTAACATGAGCATGAATGTGTTCCTCCATGTAAGAATCATGACAACCTTCACATCAAGAATTATTTATTTTATCACCTAATGGATCTTACATTATTCTACAAATTAATGAAACAAATTATTTGTAAAAAATAAAAATGCAACTATTACATTCAAATGAAAATTAAAAAAAAAATTAAAAATTGAAAAATATCAAAAACTAAAGTAAACTAAAATAAAATTAACATAATTTAATTTATTTTTTTATAGTCAGCCGAAATACTAAAAATATTTATATGAGATGAAATGAAATAAAAAAATATAAGTAAATCCAAAAAATTTGTGTTAATACATGTTTTAATAAAGCGATTCGGTATAAAATATCTAACATTTTTTGAAAGTATTTAAAGTAAACTGAATAAAAAATAAATGTTACATATAAAATTAGGAATGTGCTGAAGGATTTTTTCCCAAATACATTTGTTATGGTCATTCCCTATTGAACAAACCGTTTCTTCTACATTCTCATCTATATTATCTATTAATATTTTTATGGAAGTAGTGATCTCACATAAGTCAGCATCATCATCATGTTTATAATCACCAAAATAATATTTTTACCTTTTAAATCAATATACCAAATCATATCACATTTATAAATAAAATTATTATTTTTTCATGTTGGGATATGATAAATAGATCATTTTTTCATTCCAATTTATTCATATTAACTACTTTCATTCCAAATTCATCGCATTTGATAATAATTTTATCCACACCACATTTTAATTTTAACACTATTACCTGAAATATAATGTAATGAACCTCAAAATTTTCTTCAATGACTCCATAATATTCACTTGATGTAGAGATTGTGTTTTATCTTTAGAAATCAAAAAATTTAATGATTATGTGTACAAAAAAACACCACTATTTTAAACTACACATATATTTTCCTGACCATTCATTTGAAACGTATAACCATTAGAATCATACCCAAATCATGTTATAAAATTTAATATATAACCACACAATAAACATCTCAATGTTTCAAATGCATATGATCTACCAAGAATAATCTAATAAACCATGGAAAAATTAAATTTGTTATACTTATTCAAAATACACATATCTTTCTTTTATGGGTAAATTTTTTTCAACACATTAACATGAAATGATATATATTTTTTAGAATCATCTTGGAAACTAAGGATTTATAAATTTACCTTCTTTATCTTTTATCATGTTTTTGAATTAAATTTTAAGCCACATATCCACTTTTACCCATAATTGACTAATTCATAGTGATATTTAGGCAAACCTAAGGGCTCCAATATAGGAAAATATCTCATAAAAATATTTCCAACCACTTCAGATATATACTTCTCAACAATGGATGCTTCAAGATGATATGTATTCATAACATATCCATTTATTATATTTATAAAATTTTCAAAAGGATACATCTATCATAGATAAGTATGTCCAAAAATCTATACTTAATTCACTAAATGAACCAATAAATGAACTATGATATCGGAAAAGATGGAGGAAAATAAATTTCCAATTTAAAAGTTATATAAGTCACTTCATTATCTAGGTGGTTCAAAGTGTTCAGATAAATCATCAAATAATAAATTGAAATAAATAAAAAAACCTTGATGATAGTCATTCTGACATGGATGGGAAATAATCCATACAATTAAACTAGTTTAATTTGTTACATTATGACTTAAAAATATAGATATTTCATACCTTTAAACATTAAATTGATTAATGAAACAAAATCTTTTACATTTTATTAATAACCTTGTGGCACATTGATACCATAAAGACACTGAAAAAATATAATTTTCTCTCCCTTGGATAATTTATAACAAGCTAGGTGTAGGATTGTTCTCCTTCCATTAGGAGTGGGAGATAAATCCAAACGTATTAACATTGAGTCTAAGTATAATATTCAGTTCAGTACATCTGTAGTCTTTCCTTTAATATCTAACAATTTTCTAATCATTATTTCACATATATTATAGTTCACAAAAATGAAAAAATGTTATAGTTTACCTCATGATATCTCCAATATTGTTGCTCAAAAAATAATGATCTTGGATTCTAAAAATTTATATCATTACTATATTTATGTATATTTCTAAATGACACATAAGTTTTCTCACCCTATCAAAACAATGATCATTAGAAAATAGTTTTGGTGAACTAAAAAAATAATGTGGTACAATGAATCCCTTTTTTAATCTTTGATAATACTTATCCGTAGGAAAAATTATTTGATGGCTCAATTATATTGGCTTTATCTCATGATGTAGTAGATAATATCAAGTCTTCTTATCAGAAAATATACATTTCTTATTTCCATTAACACTATATATAAAAAAATACGATAATTTGGGAAGCTATTTATACCGAACATAATCTTCATATAAATTTTAAAATATTTCATTTTTTTATAATTATAAAACTTAATACCTTCCTTTGATAAAAGATTAAAATCATCAATTAATGGTGAAAATAAAACATAAATAACATTTATGAGATGTTTTGGTCCACATATCATTTATATCGACATGAAATATTTTATCTTTATATAATATTCAAACGATAAGACGTAAATTAACAATAAAATAGGCCACAAACTATGTGTGATACTAAGGATTTAATATGGGTACATTATATCTCTGTACAGTCCAAATATGAGATTTATAACTTCATTTATGAATTTAGGAATCTGGTAATCAATTTTCTTCCACCTTAAAAAATCATCTAGATGCAATAATTTTCCATAACATATCAGATCATCTGCATAGTATCTTAAACTTTTTTAATAATGTGAATTTTCAAATAAACTTTTGAAATAGTTAATTATAGGAAGAAACAAAAATGTCTTGGTAGGGATCCCGTAACTCCAAAATCAGCTAATGATTTTTCATTCATGTTATATTGTGAAATCCCACATTTTAGACACTCTAACAAAAATCTGTAATCTTTCCTATATTGCACAAAATCATTCGGGAATACATGTATTTTATTTTACCACTATCCCATCAAGAATAACATTTTCTAATCTTTATAATGTTAATATAGAAGATATTTTTCATTATGTTAAAAGTCATTCAACAATTGTAGCATCTCTTTAAAACTCTTTTCACTCCATCCATGTTTCAAATTTTGGATAATAAATCCAAATACCATTAATAAAAACATATATTCACTATATCCCAGATACAATGGTTTTACAGAATCACCATATAAATTCTCAGTTTCCAGTTTTTTCTTAATTACTTCTAATTTAATATTATAAATCATTTCATCAAGTTGATCATAATTATCATCCTAAAAAGCACCATCATCAATATATCTAAAATTCATCCAGGTTTCACCATTCTAAATCCAAGGGTTTTAACTCAAATTTAAACCATTTCAAATTAAATGATCTATGATATCCCTTCTTTACAACTTTAAAAAATTAAAATGTTTCATGAATAGATAGAATAACATGTTATTGTTTAGAGAATTTCTTTTATCAAATTCCAAAAAAAACATGGAAACATTCCCCATTTTCATCACTTATTCAATGGTCAATAATACACAATTGATTCACTATTATCTATAAAAAATATCAAAAATATATATTATAAAAATGAATTATTTTATAAAATGTTGAGATTATAAATGAAGTTAAAAAATATGTAAATCTATAAATGAAAAAATTAGAATGAAAATAGATAATTTTGATAAAAAATCCATTCACATGGAGGGGATTAGAGAATAGATTCTTTAAAAAAAATATAAATTAACAAATAAATGAATAAAACCTTATGATATTATGATAATATATGAACAATGATATCCATAAAACAATATATAGACTGAAAAAAAGTAATTCATAGTTGATTATTTCTGATAATAAAAAATTGTTCTATTTTGTGATTAAAAATATATTCAAATCGTAAATTTTTTATTAGTTTTAAAAAATTTCATGATAAAACTTACATCAAGGGACTTCATATGAAAAATATTATTCCTTAGGTGGGTACCAAATTGGTCTATTAATTTAAAAACTAGAATCATCACCCATTAAAACATTTTTCATTACCCCAAAGTACCATTTAAACACATCACCATGCATAAAAAATACACCTAAAGATGCTCATTATCTCAAAATTCAAATATGAGACCCATTTATCCAATCACCCTTACATTCCTACAAGGAATTCAATATAACACTAAATTAATTATCCTATAATAACTCTCCCCATAATAAAATTGATACTATTTATATCATTATCAATAAGAAGCATCTATAACGATCCCCTTAATCCAAATCATCCATTAGAAATAGTTTTCACTACTAATTACCAATTTCAAACTCTTCACAGCTCCTTCACACACATAATCTATCTATCCCAAATAGTTTTTATCTGAAACTCCCATTTGATTCTATAATATATACATTCAATATATTGAACAATAAAACCATTAAAATCCCATCTCATGATGTGAAATTACATGAAAAAAAATAATTTTTCAACTCTCCCATGTGCCAACATAATCATAATTGAATTGAACCCCCCGTGATATCAATACCTAATTAATTTAAAACACAACTACTTGAAATAAATGAAATTTTAAAAACACATAATATTCACCTATAATATCTCCCAAAAGTACTCATATGCATGAAATATTCTATAAAATTATTTTAATGTAATCCAAAGAAGGTAAAATATATTGAATGGGAACAACTAATTAAAACTAGAAATATTATTTTTAACAACTAATTAACACATCATAAATAATATTCAAACCCTCAAATAAAATATTTTTGTGATTAGAGTATCTTGAATAAAATGGTCAATGATGAAGCTAAAAAAATATGAGTGTATGAAGATGGTAATATGAGAATGATGTCCACCTGATCGAACAATAGTCTGTAAGAGATTCAATGACAAAGAATAATAAAAATGAGATTTAAAAATGTGCGAGGATTAAAACATATATATATATATTTGATGTGTAACATGATTCCAAAAAAACCTCAAGGATTATTAAGAACATAATGTGAAATTAGACCATAAAAATGAAGAAATTAGGGAATTTGGTCTTGGTTGAGAGAGAAATGAGACCTGCGTTGTGATAATGGAAGACCACAAATTATACCATTTGGAAATTAATAAATCATTAAAATATATATGATGTTGGTAATATTATAACTGACATGAAAATATTACTATCACATTGGTTATAATATAACTGAGATAAAAAACCACTCTTTATCATCAGTTAAATTATAGAACATACATGAATGACTCGAGAATATGTGTTTTTCACCTTTATTTTTTATATAACAGAGGTGAAAAATGGATTTTCCATATATGTTAATGAAAATCAGATGTGTAAAATCAATATTCACATATTTTGACATCATTTATATATAATGTATATGAAAAAGGTGATGCTATAAATATTTTTTAAGCTAGGGTTGATATCATTATTTTCACCAAAGAGATAGTGATGAAATATTTTCAATGTAAAAAATTACTATCTTCATATATAGATCTTTTATTGGGTATTTTTTTTGTCTTTGGTCTTTAATTAACATGAAAAATAATAAATTACCATGTTATTCTAAAAATGAATGCATAGAAACCAATTTATAAGGAAACATTATTTATTAAATACCCTTATCTCATACAAATTAATTTATGTATAAGCGTAGTGACCAATATATTAATATGAAACTCAATGAATTCATCATATTTTTAGGTATAGGGAATTTTGAATACCTTACTTGTTAATGTGGTTATGTTATTGGATAATTGTGATATTTTTGTCACAAAAGACAAATTTTTTCAGGTTGTGTAATAATATTTTTAATTTTTCATAATGGTTTGTCACATATATTCATCAATAGTCCCTATCATTGTTGATTCCTTCTATTAATACACATTTGGGATAAAACGATCCAATAAGGACACTTTTTTCATTAAAAACAATCTTAAATTATATAAAATATAATGTCCCTTATCATAGGATCATCAGAACTATCCCAAAATGTTATTCCTGTTATTCCATTCCCTTAGAATATAATATAATATAATTAATAAATACAAGTTCTATTTTCTATGGTAGTATTAAAATATTCTAATCATAAAATCCTTAATGATTCTAGGATTATATTTAAGTAAATTCATAAATACAATGAATTGATAGTGTCCATACCTTATGTAGAGAAATGTAACACCTCGAACCAATTGTCTTGGAGTTGGTGCCTTGCAATATTACATTGGCCTGATTACAAGGAATTAAATCCCAAAGGCCCAAAAAATTTACCTTTTTTCGGAAAACCACATTACATATATGAAACCAATTTTACACTAGGGATAT
Source organism: Viscum album (assembly GCA_963277665.1). Taxonomy (NCBI): domain Eukaryota; kingdom Viridiplantae; phylum Streptophyta; class Magnoliopsida; order Santalales; family Viscaceae; genus Viscum; species Viscum album. Next base: position 1,326,125,309 of record OY728147.1, read on the forward strand.
AAAATATTTCATAAAAATGTAAAATCTCAACCTCTTTGAAAATCATTCCAAGAATTCACATTCATATTGAAAATAATTGAAACAAAATAAGGGTGATATCAAATTCTCAATAATGGTAAAGTATATTGGAATAAAAAATCCATCATAGAAGTAATAAAAATAGAAATATAAATAACAGAGAAATTATTCCATTAAATAACTAGATAGAGCATCATGAAATATGGAAATAATAAATTATGTTTCAATAATTCCTTATAAATAATTACATGTGGTTGAAAATTGACCCGTGATAATTTAAATTATAAAATAATCACTTAAAATAACACTAATAATGGAATTCATAATTTTGCACAGCTAAAAAATTAATATTTATCCTCAAGATAAATTTTTTAATGATATATACTCAAGATAGTTTATGTCTATGGTTATAAAACATTCTCATTTGTGTCATGATCTATGCTGCCAAAAATTTAAAATTACATGGAATCAACTAAAAAAAGATTTTATACTAACTATTTTTGTCCCAAGAGACTATTCATGCATCATGGGGATTGAATTAATCGATCCCCAATCAGTAGAGTATTCATTAACTGGTCCCAAGCCATTTATTATTTCATTAATCAGTACCCAAACCATTTCATACAATTTCAAATAATTCCTCATATATATAAGAATTTTTTAATTCAAAAAATGTTTCTCATCAACCAATAGAAGATATAGATTTATCAATATTTTCATAATTATTCATATTACTACCAAAGTAAACACTGTACGTAAAAATGGAATTTGGTTTATCCAATAATGAAATACATTAAGCAAGAATATGAATATTCATGAAAAATTTAATAACCAATGAATAATGATTAAAATAAATTTATTATTTATATTGAAATTTAACAATCAAAAAATATTTCACTGTTACTTTATCACATGGAAATTTTCAAATGAAAATCTATTAGATTGGAAAATTTAACTTGAAACAAAATCTAAAATAAAGTAAAGAGAATAATTATATTAAATTAATTTTTTTTGTATATACATCAAGACAATTTGAATTGGTCAATAATGGATAATAATCCCCCATAGAATGAAAATTGACACATAATCCATTTTATTAGGTCTGTCTTATCATGTGTGTCTCTATCTTTTTGTTTCAGGAATTTTCTTTTGGTTTATACTAAATGTCAAACTTGGAAGGGTTTATACCCAATGTGAGGATTATAGGTTTATTAGAGTGATTCTAGAAGCTTATTAGGGTAGGTTTTGGATGATCTAAAAGTGATTCAGAGCATTGAAGTGGTGACTGAAGTGGGGGGTGGGGGTGAGTTCCCTTTTATAAGTAGGGGAGAGAACACATTTGGTATTCTTGAAATTATTTGTGTTCTCCCAATACTTTTACCAGACAAGAGGATTCTATAAAATAAATAATAAAATCCAGGAATGGGTATATTCTAAATATTTTTATCTAATCGGTCTTGGAAATGTGCTGGTTCATCGTCAAAAATTATATTATATGTTTAGTCAATATTTAAATATTTTTTAATCTTAATCATTGTAATTGACATTTAATTATTGAACTAATTAATTTGATCAAAAATTAAGTTATGCTTATTTTAAATTATAAAATAATCTTATTTCAAATAATAAAAACATTTTTTCAAATTCAAATCAAACAAGTGGAATAAATTAAATTAAAATTAATTTCTCAAATGTGATAGGAAAATAAGGTTTTAAAGTGAAAATGTTCAAATTCTTGATATTTTATTTATCTAAAATAAATATGAAAATTAATATAATGATAAAGTTTGATTTAAATGGAATAAAATTTAAATAATTAAACATTAAATGAAAATAAAAATATATTTTAACCATATTAATTATTTATATAAATTGTAAAATTTCAATTAAGATTTTATATTTTTCGTTATTCAAAAAAATAAAAAGTTATAAAAAAACAAAAATTAACCCAATTTAAATTCTTATCTTTCTATTTCGAAACTAATTTTTAATTTTTAAAATATAATTTATCAATTTTTCAAATAATTTATTTAAAATAGATGTGAAAAATAGAGGTTAAATTGCATTATGAAAAATATAGCATTGATGCATAAAATTTGATTTTGATTCTTCTCTTATACCAATCAAATCTATTGGATGAATGTAAAGAATATTTAACTAAATGGATAATATATGTAACTCATTATTATCATAAACTAATAGTATTTAAATTAATTTATTAATTAGAAAATCCTTATGAACATAAGAATATTTTTCGCTAAAAATATTTCTTCATATTAAATTTAATTATATATTAAATTCTAAAAAATTGATCACCAAATACATATTTCAATAACATTTTCAAAATTTAGTTTATACATTTCATACATGTCATTACAATGGATATATAATAACTATAATATTTATTATTATTATTATAATATTTTAGTTTTGTAATACATATTTTTTCTTATAACACGGTCTGTTGAAAGAACTAATTATTGTTTGCATCAAAATCAAACTTAGTATTGTGTATTTTTGAAGCTAATATCAGTGTTTTGTATATGTTATTCTTAACATGTTGTAGTGTATAAATATGTCTAGAAAATTTATTAAATTTATTCTAAAAGGAAAATATTATAATGTATTGTGGTGATACATTAATCCCACCATTAATAAATTACGCCCACTAAATTCAAATATGATTTTGTTAATTGATATATTGATACTTGAAAATACTATTATTGAAAACCCCAAATAATTAATCATTTTAATATAATTATTTTTCATGATAGGGAAATTAAAATGTTAAGCTCTCTAAAAACTAGGATTTCAAATAAGAAATATTTATGAAAACATAGACATGGAAGAGAAATCTAATAGTCAATTTTATATGGATAGGTATATACAATATTTATCATAGGAAATTTAATGATCCAGATATGGTTAATGAACGCAATACCATTAACCACATATTTAAAAATGGTCATTGATATAAAAAAATTACTATAATAGGAAAATATTTTTGTTTTAATATGTTTTTCCGAAATTGGAGGAATTATTTCACTTTTTAAGAGCATAATAAAATATACATTTCTACTAAAACCCCTATATACTTTGGTTGTGCCTTGAACTATTTCTATCTCATTTCAAATAAAAAGTTTAATAAAATGGTGAATTATTACATCAACCGACAAAATCTCACCCAAAGATCATCTTAAACCATTTCATAAATGGTATATATTTTCAAAATATTACGACCCAAAAATTGAGAAGTAAGGTCACTGAATTTAAAAAATGAACATATTAGTATTCCTGAATTATTTCTTAGTTGTCACATACCAATCAGGTGAATAAATTCATCAGGTATTTTCAAGAAACAAGGTAATAAATTGAATTACCATAAAACCTTATTAGAAACATGATTACTTTTTTGTTCCTTAACAAATTGTCATATTAATAGATATTTTCATTAAATATTTTTTTTGTAAACTCTAAAGATGTTTTCATAATGAAATTTGTCAAAATATCAGTAATCGATACAAAGTTAGTTAGTATAATTGAATTTACATTATCCTAATAAATCACCTATTTATTCCAACATCATTATCTCAGTATCATATAAAATATTAATTGTTATATTTCCCCCAATCATAGAATTTTAATGTAGTTAAAATTGACACTGGATAACTTTTTTACATACCCTTCAACATATTCTTTCAAATCCTTAATTAAATAGTACTACAATAGAATCCATACATATTTCATAATTATTATAAATATTACATCACTAATATAATAATCAAATTACATATTTATTCAATCAAAATATAAGAATATTATTCAGTCCTCAGCATCTATGGTAGTACCAAAATATTGAATATGATCCATTGTCCTATTTTGAAGTATTTATATTGATGCATGACACATTGATTTCAATAGTGAGAAATATATTTATAGTTAAAGAATTAAAAATTATAAAATTATTTCTTGACCATGAAATTAGAAGCATGGTGTAATTTTTCTCCCCACACAAAGAAAACTATTCTTTCTTTAATCATATACCAAGGTGTTTCTTCCTATGATTATCACATGGGAGAAAATACATATTTTCCTTTATCCCATTATCTATATTTTTCAATCCCATATTATTTTTCACTTTCATCCCTTTTAAGTAATAATATTTACAAAACTACTTTTATATCTCATTACCACATGTTACTATTTACTCATATAAAGAGAATTTTTGGGATACTAATTACCTCATAAATATTTACCTAAGAACATAAATTTGATTATTATTACTTTGTGTATCCTGTGTATTGGTGAGGCTCACATTCCTTGTATTTTGGTCATTTTCTAATATAATATGTATACTTGATTATATAATTTCTTTTATAATTACAAAACTAGTGATATAATAAACAAAAATTCAATAAATTATTCATATATAATATTGAAATGATAATCAAGGTTTTTTGTGGATGTTCATCATTACATATCCTCAATGTCGAACATATTGTTATGTTACCTAATCTATCTTTTATTTCATCATGATTATATGGTTTCAACTAATCATATTTTGATAACAACATTAATTACCCAACCAAAAATCCTAGATCCAGTTCCTTACATTAATTTTTACAAGGAATCAAATCCAGATGTACCAAAATGTTTAGTAATTTTTTAAAATAAGATTATGTACACGAATACCATTATACATTGAGGATAGAAAATATTTCATAAAAAAAGCTCAGTATCTTTGATACACATTCCTATAATTCAACTTAATATATTTGGTAAAGGTAACAAAATAATGGTGATATCAAAGTATTAGTATGGATAAATTAAAGTGGATGAAAAAATAAATCAATTAGAAAAATCTATAGTGAATTGTAAATAAATAAGGACACATGCCATTAAATAACTAGATAAAGCATAAATAAATATAGAAATTGTAAAAGACAATTGAATAATTATATATAAATAATTACATGATCTTGAAACATTAATATAAATATTCTGACTAATCAAATAAAAAATAGAATAACAATAATGTAAGAATGAAAGAAATTACATGTGAATTATGATGATGTATACTCAAGATTGTTATTGTCAACATATACCCTTAAGAAAATTTATTTATGTGGGTATAATCCTTTTTATTTGTGCTAATATAAATTCTCACAAAAATTTATGATTTCTTTGAAACAAACATGAAGGGGCTTTCAACAACAAACCTCATCACAGGAGAATACTGATGCATTATGAAGCTTGAATTAACCATTCCCCACCCCGTATGACTTTCAGTAATCAGCCCCCAGCCTATAGGTCATTCATTAATTGGTTAACAACCTATGTCATACAAATTAAAATAATTCATCATATATATAACTATTTATTTATTTAAAAAATATTTAACTTTATCATTAAATATCTATATTATATTGATGATATAGATTTACCAATATTTCCATATTTAATAAAATAACTGTAAAAGTAAACATCATATGTAAAAAATGGAACATGGTTTAGAAAATAATCATATATATTAAAGAAGAATATGTAAATCAATTTAATTTTAATAACCAATGAAAAATGATTAAAAAAATAGACTATTTCAAAAAAAGATTAAAAATCACAAAATATTTCACAAAATATTTATCAGAGGGAAATTTTTAAATGAAACCCCCCTGGATGGGATAATTCAAATTAAAATATAAAATACCAGGAGGTATGAGAGAAATATAATATCAAATGAATAAGGGGAATTATTTTGAAATGATCAAGTTTAATTTGTGAATATGTCTCAATGGAATGTAATTTGAGATGAAATCCCCATCATTGAGTCCCAATTGTCATGTGTGTCTCTCTCTTTCTCTTTTTCTAGTATGTCCTTTTGGATTATTCTGAAATAAATAGTTAGTTTTATTTATAACAAAATTGGTGTTTCTAGGATGAGGGGATGGATGTTGAGATTCTATTTGGGTAGTGGTTTTGAGACCCAAAATGGATTGATAAGTGTTAAAAGTGAGTGGTGTAAGTGACATTTTAAAAGTGGGGGTGAGGGCACATTGGTTATTCCTAATGAGAGATGTATTCTCTTAATGTTTTTATGAAACACTAGGCTACCATAAAAAATAGAATTATATAAATAAAGTTTAATGATCTCAATATGACATTCCAATGGATTTTGGAGAAGCCTAGGGTCATTTTTACACCTTATATTATACGTTTATTCATTATTTAAATTCATTTTTACCTTAAGCAATGTAATTAATTTTAATTGGTTTAATTAATTACACTGGTCAAGAATTAAGTTTTAATTATAAAAATTATAAATTGTATTTTTTAAAATTATTGTATATATTCTACCAAATACAAATCATCTATGTGGTACAAATTTTAAAAAAATTAACCCCACAGACATTGAGTGAAAGTAACGTGTTAAAAAAATATGTATAAACATATAATAAGATTTTTTTGTTTAAAATAAAAATTAATATTTTTCCAAATACATAAAATTAATTAAATGATATTAAATTTATTTAATTAAACCATAAAAACAATTAAAAATATAATTTAATCCTAAAAATTATTTAATTTAAAATGCAGTTTTCAATACAAATTCATCATTTTTTTTCTATTCATGAAAATATGAAAGTTCTCGTAAAAAAAATCACCCAAAGTAAATTTTGATATTAGTATTTCCAAAATTAAGTTCATATTTTCAAAAAACAATTATTAATGTGTAAAAAACATTATTTAAAATACATGTGACACTATAAAGGCATCAACCCACCTTTAGAAAAATACATATTTTTATGCATAAAATTGAATTTGTTCTTATCTCATGAAAAATAAAATCTATTAGATGAATTTCAACGATATTTTATTGATGATATAATATAATTTTTCTTATATAATAATTTAATACTGATTAATTTAATTTATTAAGATAAAACACCTTTTTATGGAAGAATAGTTTATTAAAAGAAGTTTACATTATATTAAATTATATTATATATTAAATTCTAATTAATTGTTTACAGATGAATTATATTAAAATAAGTATCCAATTGTTTCCAAATTTATTTAATAATATTCAAAATTTTATTAAAATGGATAGATTATTTCTATCATATTAAATAATAATATTAATAGTATATCTCAGTTTGGTAATCCTCAGTCTTGACTTTAATGTATGTCATTGAAGCAACTTAATATAGTGTGTAACACAAGAAAATCATTATGTTGTGTGTGTCTAAATATAATATCAATTAATTTTTAGAATATGATTAAAATTTTCCAATTAGTGACGAATTATATAAAATAATTAAATTTATTCTAAAAAGAAAATATTATAATGTATTTGGGTGTCACAGAAAACTGTCTTGTGTACACCTTCTTTCATTATCCTTAATTCATGGTATCCACATCAAATATCTACTTTTGATAAATATTGATCTCCTATATTTTAATAAAAATATCATTAATATAGGGTAGATTATTGTATTTATTGATTATGAGCTTGTTATGTTAATGGTAATCTATTAAAAGAATTATTGATCCATCATTTTTCATGATATTGAGAAAAGTATCACCCCTTAGGGATGAAAATGAGTTTATGACAAACTTTTAATGATTTTACAAATTCTAATTATTTATTTTATCCATTTAAATGGGTTATATTTTTTATGGACTCTTTAATATAGACATAAATCTAAGTACAAATTCAATTGAAAACCCAACATCGTGTTATAGGGTATTTTCTAGTTATTTATCAAATAATATATAAATATAGTCTTGTAAAAATGGCGTCTCTCCAATGTTTATCTTTTCCACTATTGTTTTGTATATGCATACCTCATTATTTTTTATAAAGAACAAAATTAATGGTTTTTCTTCCAATGGTACTTAATACACATCCTTTCTTTTATAGTTTATAATAGTATGATTTGTGATATGAAATTAAACATCATTATATGGATAATTGACATGAGTTATTTGTAGAGAAATCATTTACATTCCAATTATCAAATCAAATTCCACTAAGGGATAGAGAAGTTGGTCTATTGCATATATCTACCCACAAACCCTAATTGAAGAGTATTTTCATACATTTTTTTCAATAAATACCCCACAATGTGTTTTTATAAATAATTCCTTATCCATAGACTTTAGTGGTGAGTCAACATTTTTAGAAAATATGTATGATAGGAATTTATACATAGATCTAGAATCAAATAATAAATTAATATATATTTATGAGGGCCTATGTATACATTCACCACTTCAGTATCAGCGTCCACCATAGCAGCAATGATTCAATATTACATGAATTTTTCCCTTTTTCTCGCAGGTTACTGACTCTTGATATACATTTTTACCCTTATATTGAGGAATTGATTTGTGTAATTTTAAAATTCCTTGCATTTGAAGAATTGCAGTGTTGGTTTTGAATTATTAAAGAAATTTTTCACTACAATATATTTATATAACTATTATCTTCAAATTTAAAATTATGATCATGATGGTCGACCTTCCCACAAATGAATCATTTTTCTTGGTCCATTCCACAAATTTCATCACTGATTGTTCCCTCGTTTTGTAATTTTGGTGATTTAAATTTCATTCTTCTATTATATTTTAAACATTAGTTTCTAGGAATCATTATATTTTATTTTTATCTCCAAAATATGAGAGTACCATGTTTTCTATTCCAACTTGAGAATATATAAAAATTGTTCTATATAGATACCAAATTATCTAATATATTATTCCTTTAAAATGAATTTATTTAGGTCACTAATTAATATTTATATAATACTCATGAGGTTATTAATAAAACTGATGTTTTACCTCATGATTCATCTGAAATTTTCTTTATAAGTACACAATAATTCCTTTTCATTTTTTACTTCTATAGGTATCCTCTCTCGATTTCCACATGATGAGTTTGGCAGAATATTTTATGAAAATTATTTTTAATAACTCCACCCATTTCATAGAGTCAATATATTCCACCATTGGTGTATTATTCATGAGGTTAAACTATTTTTCAACAACACCTTTTAGATATTTAACAACATAGATAAAAATATCATGGTTTGAGAAT